>CM077644.1:178442461-179042461 GCA_039707465.1 Rhabdophis nuchalis
CTTAATCTCCCGAGTCCATCTACTGGTTTTAAATTGAATTAGATTTTATTGGGGTTTTAATTGGTTTTAGCACAGGCTGGGTTAATTTAATGAGTTTTTAATATTTATGACATATTTATTATCGGTATTTATGTATATGCGTGGTTTTAATTTTTCCTGTGCACCGCCCTGAGTGCCTTTTTGGGAGAGTGGCACGGTATACAAATTTAATAAAATGAAAAATGAAATGAAATAATTAAATTTGAATGAAGAGATCCTGCTTTTCTAATGTGACTACAGATTATGTGGTTGAATTCTGATAAGAGTAGTAATAGCAATAGCTTGCTAGTTTAGTTGATTGTGTCAGGGTTCCAAATATCACCCAAAAGTAAATCAGACCCTAAGGTAAAGTATTGCTCAAAGTTCCAATTTATTAAGAGAGCCATGTTGGCACATCTGGGAAAACCCTAATCTAAAAGCTTCCTGGTGTTCCCACCCAGTTGAACGTTCAAGATCTTGCCCCCACACCCACAAGTCCATCACATGGTCCAATCTTCCACTGTCATGCTAGCAGCTTTCATCCATCTAGTTCCAGTCAGGCGCAGAGGTGCAAAGACAAAGAATGACCTTGGCTTTCTAGAAAGAATTTTGTTATGGCTACATATCATCTAACGCCTTACAATCCCCCCTCCCATTTTCCCAAAAAAGAAAATGCATAGAAGAATAATAGAAATGCAGCAGGCCTAAGATCCACAAGAAAAGGTGGCTGCAGGCCTGACATATTGATTTAGCCCATAAGTCATATCAAATTACAGAGTTCCAAGCACAAATTATTAATAAAATCCTATCAAAACTATTTTAAATGGAACTGGAATAAAATACAATAATTTAATATATAGATAAGTAAAATAAAATTATATTTTAGTATCACCCCTACAATCTACCCCAATCAATCCCACATATGACAATCTCAGCTGAACCATTTTAGTCAAGTACTGTACTGTATTAAATGTTGTTTTCAAATTCTGGCCACACATAAGAATAGGAATAACAATAGCACTTAGAGACTTCCTTCCGGCTTCTGGCGGCGACGGTCGAGTCCTGGGACTCGTCCGCCGTTTTGTTCTTTTCGCGGCCCCAAACGGGGCGGGGTGTGCCTTTCAAGGGACCCCCCCATAGGATTGGCTTGCCTGGACCTTTCCTAGTCCGGCAGCAGTCGGGGGGGGGTCCTTGTCTTCGATCTAGGAGGGAGAAGACATGCTGTGGGGGGCTTGGTTCCCTTCGCCAACGGAGGACGGGAGCAATTAATTAATTTTGAGAGAGCTGGATCGTTCGGATCGGATGGCTATGCCGGGACTCTGGCGGCGAGGTGGACTGTAAGTGACTTTGACTTTTTTTGCTGGCAGCTTTGACTATAAGAAATGATGGACGGGGGTTTGTTGAACCCCCCCCCCTCGGATTTACAGCAGCGGCATTTAGAAATGGCTCCTCGAATGCGAGGAAGCGGATATTTCTCATCCGGACTTTGCTGAAGAAGTGAAAGTTTTTTTGCGGCTTGTTTCTAGATACTTAGTATCTAAGTCTTGCTACAATGAAACTCTTTCTTTTATTGCTTTCTCCTGCTGGCTTCCAGATTGGGCGGGGGAAGATGGCTATATTTCTCATCCGGACTTTGCTGAAGAAGTGAAAGTTTTTTTGCGGCTTGTTTCTAGATACTTAGTATCTAAGTCTTGCTACAATGAAACTCTTTCTTTTATTGCTTTCTCCTGCTGGCTTCCAGATTGGGCGGGGGAAGATGGCGTTCCTTTGTTCTTAAATGACTATTCTTCATGGAAAATTGCCGACATTCCTTTGTGACCTGGACGGTCTCTCTCTACTAATGGATGATTTCTGATTAATGATTAATTGATTCCTTCCCTGGAGTGCCTTCTTTGTCTTCATAATTGACTGGAAAATTTGCTCTTCTCTCTGGATTTTACAACTTTTACAACTTTGAATTGAACTTTGCCTCTGGACTTGTCCCACCGTCCGCACCCAAAAAACGCCATTTTATTGGCACTGATTTAAACAGCTCACCATGGCTTCCAAGAAGCAGCCAGAAAAACCAGACACAGATGCAAGATTAACGGCTATGGAAGAAGTGTTACATTCTTTGGTACTGGAAATTAAAGAGCTTAGAAAAGATCACTGCAGTTCCAAATTAGAGCTTTTGGAGACACAGAAGAAATTGATGCAGAACACACAAAAGACTGAAGAGTTAGAATTGGGGCTGGCTGGGGCAAAGGTAGAGCTTAAAAATGTTAATACTGAAATTGGAGATTTAACTGGTCATATGTCTAGGATGGATTTTGAAAGATTTCATATTTTTTAAGATTTCAGAATATTCCTGAAGAATCTGGTGAATGCCTTCCTGATCTTATGAGCACAATTTTAGCAGACTATTTACACAAACCTAAGGAAGAAATCAGGGGGGACATTGACCTGGTTTATAGAATAAATTCAGCATATGCCAGGATAAATGAACTACCCAGAGACATACATATTAAATTTGTTAGAAGGTCTACTAGGGAAGGAATACCGAGGGCGCAGAGAGAGGGTCCGTTAATTTACCAACAAAAGGAAGTCGCTATCTTGAAGCAGATCCCGAAAAAGATTAGAGAGGTGAGGAGGAAATATTCCTTCTTATCTAAAAAATTGTTTAAACAGGGGATTTGGTTCAAGTGGGTGATGCCAGAAGGGATGTTGGTGTTCTGGGAAGGAGGAAGAGTAAGGATTAAAACAGTTGCTGAGGCGGAAGCCTTTCTTAAAAAACATGCCTCAATCCTGGAGGATGAAAGTGGAGGAGCAGAGGGGACCACGGCCTCACCCACTGGGGGTCAGGGAGGAGAACAAGAAGATACAATTGCTAAGAGACTTAGATCTAAAAAATGACTTTTTAATATAGTATAACCTTTGTCTGGATGTTTGTATATGATTGCTAGCATAGAATTTATAACGATGTATGCACTTCTCTTCACTTTGTAGTACTATTGAAATATGTATTATCTGTTTTTTGTCAAGAAGCCCTGGAGGGGGCCAACGATCTCGACTTGAAAGTTCTCAAAATATTTTCCTATTCACCTTACCCTACCCTACCTGAAAAAATTATAAAACTCAATAAAACTTTTTCAATATAAAAAAAAAACCAATAGCACTTAGACATATACCCACTTCACAGTGTTTTACAGCCCTCTGTAGGTGGTATAGAGAGTCAGCCTGTTGCCCCCAACAATCTGGGTTCTCGTTTTACCAACCTTGGAAGGATGGAAGGCTAAGTCAACCTTGAGCTGTTGAGAATCGAATTGCTGGCAGTCGTCACAATTAACCTGCAATACAGCAGGCTAACCACTGTGCCACCACAGCTTTGAAATATGCAATATGAGATTGAATTGAGATAATATGCCAACATTCAAGAAGTACAATATAATAAAGATACCCCTCAGCCCTTCACATGTTTCAGAACTTTGGTTGTCAGCATCTATCATCATTGGGAGAAGGCATGTCATGAGAAGGGGTCCAAAATTCAAGATGGCAGCTGTATGTATACAACCAAAGCCCTGTTGTGTTTGCCACTGCAATGAAGTCAATTTCCTATCTGGATTTGGAATTTGGGTCCCAATGGAACAAGATCTTTCTTTGGAACACTCTGAAGAATTTCAACAATGTATATATCTATGTAGAACTTTCAGTTACTAGATGAAATTAGTTTCTAACATGTTCTTGGCAACATGTTTTACTAAAGAATTGTTATTTCTGGGCATTTCTTTGTGCTCTTTATCTATCTAGGATAGTAGTCAAATAAATCTATTGTATTGTATTGAGGATATGGTGATTCAATATCCTATGCCTTTGGCATGTAAAGCATGCTGTCCAATTTCTCTTGGCTTGTCTTCTATTATCAGAAAAGATTTTACCAGATATTTAGATTCACTTCTTTCTATGATTTGCCTTTTTGTTCATTAGCTTTAATTCTCTTCTGTCAAAAGTTCTGACTGGCCATTTTAAGGGGAATCATTTCTGTCCATGAGGAGAATTTCCTGTATAATCTCTGGTCCGTATCTTTTTGTGAAGCGTAGATTTATTATTCCTTTATTAGTCAAGAACCCCAAGAGAACATTTTACAGATGGACTTTTCATTGGATTTTTACATTGCCCTTTTCTACTTAATAGTAATATTAAAATATCCTTGAATTTGTCACTAATTTATTTTGCTAGTTGGGTAAGTTGGCTAACTCTACAAATCTATGCATTTTGCATAATTTTGTTTGTATGTTCTGTATTTGCCATTTCACTTTGTTTTGTGTACTAATTTGGTTGGAACCACAATAAAGATTAGTCTTGGTCTGTTTTTATGCCTGCAGGGCATAAAATGGCATCAACTGCACTGAAGAAAAGCAATTCTGACTGTCAGTGTCCTCCATAATGCTCCATCAACTGCAGAGGAGAAGGACTATCTGGTTTTTACCTTAGAAAGCTGAAAGCAATATACAATTAAATTGCAACATTCCACAAACAGCAGGTAAGTTTGTGCCTCATCAAAAAAGAGCAGGAGAGCCATTAGAACTGGCTCTTATTATTCCAGCTTCCACTCTTTTCCACCTTCATTATTCCAGATTCATGCTACCAGGAAATACCTCATGCTATTTCCATTCCTGTGATTGATCCTTGAATCTGTGGGCTGGCTGTCTTTGGATCTGGTTTACCCATTTCTCTGGCCCATCCCGTTGTTTTTTTCAAGCTGGGATGCTAAATGGAAATAAAGCTTTGATCATTGATTTTGTTTGTCTTTTGCTAAAGCCCTATTGAAGGGCTGTAGATAATAGGCAAGATAATTATGGACGATATGGGTGTGGGGGGGAAGGGAAACCGTTGCTTTATTTGTTCCATGTAACACTAGCAAAGATAGCAATAACTATGGAAGCTTCTCAACCATTTTCTACTCTATTTTTTGACTTTACAATTCTTGCTTCTAAGGATGAGACTGAGTTGGCCAGAGGGCTAGAACACAAGTGAAAACTAGATAAAAGGGTGCTTCCTAACATGTTTCCCACAGAATAAGACAGGGTTTTATTTTATTTTGACCCCTGAAATAAGTGCTTGGCCTTATTTTTGGGGAGGTCTTATTATACTTGAGATGCAGGAGGCAATGAGCATGGTCATCTCATGGCTGCTGCTGTGTTGCAATATTTTCAGGGAGGGCTTATTTTTGGGGGAGGGCTTATTTTAGCGCATGCACTCAAATAAGTGCTTATTATCCAGGGAGGCCTTATTTTCAGCGAAACAGGGTATTCTTCTAAAATGTAATTTTTTAAATCTTCAAGAAACCGGTTCAATCTATGGCTGACTTCCTGGAGAGGACTTTGAGACTTCCGTGACAAGATTTTGAAAGTGCTTTGACATTGTTCAATGACATAAAATCACTTAGGCTAGAATTTATAGCCTCCATGTTTCTAGTATGGCACCTTAATCACTACACCAAACTGGCTATAGACATATCTACCTTTTATTTCCCACTTGTCCATTTGATTACTAGCATCATTTTTACTTTAAACTTATATTTTGTACTCTGCATCAATATTCCAGTAAGAATGTCTGTTAAACCCAAATGGCCAAATTAGTTATTCTTATTGTGATTGTCCTACTGAACTGGTATGGCAAGTATTGTATCATACCTTCTATGAACTAAGATTATTGGTCATGAGGAAAGGCCATAGGCCTCTATCACTTGAGGGATGGTAAAACTTGCTGTTACGTTAATAACCTGTTGGCTACAATGATCAAAGGAACACTGCAATGAAGCAGTCCTATTACAATAATCTATTATATTCATACTTGTGTAATTTTTATTATTGGCTTGTGAAAAGTATCAAATGAAGATGGCTTGCAAAAATATATATATGTTGATTTAGCTAGGTTTGACCTGAGGTACGTTCTGATAGAAGGTCTTGGTGCAATGGCTGCCATAGCTTTTGAAAGGCCTGTAACTTCTAATTCACAGTCTGCACACACAGACACTAAGTTGTTTGTTTGGAATCTAAGACCAAAGTAATTGCCTAAGCTGACAGCACACATCAGAGTATAAATGAGGCGAAACATTATTTAGGAGAAGAAGATCAATATATTTCCTCCATTATGGATGCTAGCTTCATGCCATTATTTTTAAACAATACATATATGCATGCAAAGTCTTATCCAGCCAAACCCAATTATAGAGAATTTTTCTCAAAATTTCTATTGAAAAGAGCTACAATTTGCAGAATTTTAGGAAGTCAAAACATCTTCAAAATCTCCATCGCAATACCACCAATACCATCACCAGACATACTTCGTTTGGCTCAGTAAATGGATATTGCCTGGTGTTGCTTTCAGTGATGAAAATATCAAGAAGTATAGTTTCATTTTCATCATAGAAAAACAAAAAAGGTAGTAGCTGGGATCCTGGCTTTGTTTGTCATGGGTTGTGGGAATGGGACTTTAAATTGAGTTCTATTCATAGGATCTATGATTCTATCACTAATGTTAGGAATATCTGGGTTGGTCAAAAAGTCAAAACAGTGACCGTTATACTCTCCTGTTTGTCATGACTGTGAGACTCAGGAGGGCAATATGGTCACATCTGATTGCTATCAACCATTCAGCACCACCCAGGGAGTACATGTAGCTTAAGGCAGGGGTCTCCAACCTTTGCAACTTTAAGTCTAAAGGAATTCAGCTCCCAGAACAAAGCTGGCTGGAGAATTCTGGGAGCTGAAGTCCTTCAGACTTAAAGTTGCAAAGGTTGGAGACCCCTGGCTTAAGGGATGATACAGATGTAGACAATTTTTGCTCCCCAATTGTTCTGTCCCCACTGCATGTTAGTCTGTGTGCAGCTTGACATACAGCTAAATCCTCCAATAAAACAGACAGTGTGCATGGATCTGGATGCTTTATTGAAAGAACAGGATATGGTGAAACAGGAATACATACAATGAGAACCAAATACAAGATAGGCAGTATAGAGTTACTGCTGAACATAACAATCAATACATACAAGTAATCTAAATCTCAGATGTTCTGTGTGTGGGCTGTGGGTTTGTCCTTGGATGAACACATGCCACTGGTTAGGATGGACTCTTCTTTGTGCTTCTGTCTCCTCCAAATGCTAAAGGAAAATGGAGTCTGGCTTCACACCGTGCACTTGTTTTGAGAGTACCGGCTGATGGATAAAGCTTCAAAACAATATAGTTGTTTTGCAGCCATTTCTCCCTCTGGCCACTAGATGGGGCTAAGGAGCAACAACACTATATATAAAAAGTCCCGTCAGGGAGAGAGGGAAATATGAAATAAAGTAAATGAAATAAATAAAAAAGTTATATACTAGGGCTGTGATGGCGAACCTATGGAACGTGCAGGTGGCACGTGGAGCCATATCTGCTGGCACGCGAGCCGTCAGCTCCAGCACGTGTGTGCACACCCGCCAGCTGATTTTCAGCCTTCTGGAAGGGCTAAGGGAGGCCATTTTCACCCTCGACAGGCTCTGGAGGCCTTCCTAGAGCGTGGGGAGGGTGAAAACAGACTCCCCCCCCAGGCGAAATACCAAGCTCAGCTTGCATGCGAGCAGTGTGGCGTGCATGGGGGGGTGTTGTGCACGCATGTGCATGTGGGGGCGTGCTTTGCCTTATGGGTGCCGGCACGCATGTGCGCTATTGTACATGCGCCCTTGCATTTTTGGCACCCAACAACAAAAAGGTTAGCCATCACTGTACTAGAGCATGACACCAATTGTGCATATATGTATACGTTTACTTCTCTTTGTCATGTTCTCATCATACCCTAAATAAATACGTGACCATCTATATAAATAAAAATGTGACTATGAGTTTGTTCACAACCGCTAATCTCTGAAAGTACTGCACCGATCGCTTTCAAATTTTCACACAACGTTCCTTTGAAATACAGCACCAATGATATATATATATATATATATATATATAGATTGTGTAGATGTCACACCTGTGCCAGGTACATGCAACGGAAATGTAAAAATTGTAAAAAAAGGTAGGTAGATGGATACAGAGAGAGCAGTGGGCCACAGGTATTATGTCATCCTTTATGACATAGGTAGGTAGGTAGGCAGCTATAGGGATAGAGAGAGGGAGGGAGAAATGCGGTAGGTAGGTAGGTGGGTAGGTAGGTAGGTAGAGGGAGAAATGCAATAGGTAGGTAGGTAGGTAGAGGGAGAGAGGGAGAAATATAGTAGGTAGGTAGGTAGAGGGATAGAGAGAGAAGGGGAAACTTCAGCCTTGGGTTGTGTCCCTCCTGACTGGGCCACAGCAACGCATGGCCTGGTACGGCTACTTATTTGATATAATATATATATTTTAAAAGTCTATGCAAATCACATTCAATGCTTCCCATTTAGAACCCATTTACCTTTACTTGTGTAATGTCTTTTGGAAGCAGAGTATACATCAATTCAACCACCCACAGATGCACCTTCTTAGCACTAAGGCGGAATGTCAATCAACTTTGTATTTGGTTGAAAACATGGATTAGGTGAACAAGAGCTTTAGGAGCAATGTTCAGGCGGAACATCATATATACCTTTCTTATTTAATGATACAGAAATATTGTGGCTGTGGATAGACTGTGTGAGCTTACTTCCTTTGGAAGACTACATTCAGAAAGGACATCTGATGACAAGTAACTTCAGATAGTATTTTTTGGTCTTTACATCGTGCTGTAATATTTGCTTTGTATACAGAATGGTGATTTCTTTTTCTACATCTATATTTCAGCCCAAATACCAGGAGGGATCTCGGAAAATGTGATTTGCTACAGCAGCTTCGTTCTCTGAGCTTTTGATGTTTTCATTTTCTCTGGTGCCTGAAGTGGCGGATTCCCTTGTGAACATCTCTGAAGATGTTGCAGAACTAATTTCCATATGTATTTTGGTGGTCTATGAAACTACAAATACCTACTGCCTTTAAGATGATCTGCTCAAACTCCCTAACTATCTTGTTCAGTACTTTATTTTTGACCCCGAACACAAGTTTTTTAGTATTTGCTTTCTAAACTCACACTTCCTTGTTTTAACCTCTAGAGTATCATCCATTTACTGTATTAGTGCAATAGGTCAGAACTGTTAATACTCCAATACAGGGCTGTCAAACTCATGGCCCGTGGGTGGGATGTGTCATGTCCTGGCCACACCCATGCCTGGTTTAGCAAAGGGGAAAAAGTCCCGACACATCACATGACACTGCCATGATGATGTGAGCTTGACACTCCTGCTCCAATACATGTATAGAACTTTTGAATAAGTCAATCTGCCTCCTTGTGTAAGTGGATCTTCAGTTCATTAGAACCTTGTGTTGTATTTTTCTTCAAAGGCAGTGGTGGGATTCAGCCAGTTTGCACCTATTTGAGAGAACCGGTTGTTAACTTTCTAAGCAGTTTGGAGAACTGGTTGTTGGAAGAAATCTCATTACATTTTTCCCCACTTTACAGGGCTAATCCTTTAAGGAAGGCAGGAAAGAAACACTTTGGTGTTTCTAGCCTAATCTTTATTGCCCTGCTTACAGAAACTGCCTCTCTGGTTAAGCCTTATTGCATTGTAATAGCTAATGCAAATCACCCATCGACCTGAATGACGTTGAGTTGGCCATGTCCACATGGTCACATGGCCCCAGAGCTAAGCCAACCCAGCTGGTCATTAGGGCAGAGAACTGGTTGTTAAATTATTCAAATCCCACCACTGTTGAAAGGGTTGTAACTAAAGACAAACCTGAAAAGATTCTAGTCTTCTTTAACTGCTCATGAGATTGTTCTGTAAAGCTGAAGATTTGATCCCATCTACTCAGGTTTTCTGTAAAGTTTTCCCTCTAACAACAGGTGGAGTTAAAACCCAATTTGACGTAATAGTTAAATACACTGAATTAGAAATCAGGAAATGGCAATTTCTGCCTTAGAAGCAAAGCTCTCTGTGAATTTGGGCCAATTATTTTCTCTCGGTCCTAGGAAGAAGGCAATAGTAAACCATTTCCAATTTGTCTTGGCAAAAAGGCTGGTGATTCAAAGGCAAAGGAGGAGGAGAACCTAAGGTATACTTCTCCATTGTGAATAATTATGCAGCTGCTTTACCTTGCTTTCATTTTTCACTACTCACTAGGTCAGTTTGGATATAATCATAAGCAAATAGAGGAATTCCTGATGCTCAATTGCTCTTTTTAAGTTCCTCTTGCTAATAGAAATGGTTGAACAAGCCAATGAATCTCTGTGTGTTTAGCAGCATATACCCACTTGGATTCCTAGCTGGTTGTTATCTTATGAGACAGAATACAAAACCAAATGAGACTCTTGGCTTATGATACTGATGTATATTGACCCTATCTTTCAATCAATTGATTAGCTTTCTCTTTTTGGACCTGGACTTGTTCAAAGACTTCAGCAGAAAGCATGAATCATGAGACAATAATATTTTGACTGGGAAGTGTAGAACGGAAAGAAAAATAGAATGGCTAAAATTTGTAAGGCCATTTGGGGAAGAGTGGTAAGCATTTAAAAAGGCTAAATCAATGCATTAAAATGGGAAATCCATCTAGCAAAATTTAGGTTTCTGTGGTACAATCTGGAGAATTTTGGGGTGGTGCAAAATGGATGTTGAGATCACATGTGGCCCTTGTGTTATGGCTTGCTTATCCTTTCACTAATCAATAGGAGCGGAATTTCACTATGGAAAGTGAAAACAAGAAGCCTCTGATGCAGTCCAAACTAATGGCTGGGGAATTTTGAGAGTTGAAGTCTACAAGTCTTAAAGGTGCCAAGGTTGGACCCCCCTGATTTAATATGATACTGTATTATGAAAAAAATTGGAACTGAACGTTGTGACTTTTGAAAATACCCTCAACGTTTGTCATCATAGCTGAAATAATGCCTCTTCTATTGTTTCCTCCTTCAATCATAAGAAAATTAAAGAATTAATAATACATTTATTAGTGCTGTAAAGCAGCTCAGATGTGAAGAGAAAAGGTTCTTTGAAATGCATGGGACTGCTTGGGCAGATTTGTTGGCAACTCCTTAAAACAAATATACTTTTTTCTGGAATCATCTGTTGTGGCCCGTTAGTGGCCAGCAGAGCTGGCAGCAGATTTGGACAGTGAGGAAGTTGGGGAAGAACATGAATCAGTTCTGGAGTCTGGGGAAGGCTCTGATGAGGGCTCTGTGTCGGAGGCAGAGGGGGGGGGGGGCAGAGTCATATGCCAGTTATCAGTTACCTTCAAAGTCAGACATCAGTGAGGCAGACGAACAGCTGGAGCCTGTTCCCAGTGTGTGCATCAGTGGTGGGTTTCTGCAGGCTCGCACCTACTCGCGAGAACCAGTTGGTGAAATTTAGAGAACCGGTGAGAGGGGGTTCCACCGGCGGACCCAGAAGTAAGTCTGGCCCGCCGTTGCCAGTGACCCAACAGGAAGGAAAGGAAAGGAAAGGAAAGGAAAGAAGGAAAGAAAGAAAGAAAGAAAGAAAGAAAGAAAGAAAGAAAGAAAGAAAGAAAGAAAGAAAGACAAAGAATTTATCATCACAATTGAGTCCAAAATTTTGGTTGCTAAGCAAGAGCGTTGTTAAATGAGTTTCACCACATTTTAAAAGGTGGCCACTTCCACCCTGTCACATGACTGCCAAGCCACGGCCACAAAATAGGCCACACCTACAGAGTAGGTTCTAAAAAATTTGAAACCCACCACTGGTGTGCATGTGCAGAATTGCCAGACAAAGGGAACAACTAAAGAACATGAGTCGACTTGGAAATAAAGCCATAGGTGGACAATGAATGGCCCCTCCCAGAGGAAATAAAAGAGGAGCGAAAGAGGAGTGGAGTTTGCAGGAGACAATTAGTTCACATAATTGGTTCATGACTCTCTGAGACTCCTTGCCAAGTTTTGTAGATATTGTATGGGCCTATCAGCTCTCCAAGCCAGATAAAGTCTCTGACTGTAAATCCTCCTTTGAAAGACTTTGCTGGATGTGAATGAGCAGAATTCACAGTAAATTCTGCTCATTCACACTCATAAGAGTTTTTTGTCGGGCCAAGGAGTTTGCTTCATGTTCTTGGAAAGCCTAGGTCAGAACATCATCTTGCTGTCCTTTACATTCTGTGAAGGGTTTTTTTCCCATTCAAATCTGAAGCACCGTGCAACTTTTATACTCATGTTAAAATAATAATGTCTCCACATTCTACTTCAGACATAGTCACCAGAACTACAACACTATTATGGGAATTATGTTGCTAACAGGATTATTTTACAACACAGAATATCCAAAATTGGAACAATCTGGAAGTTTTCTAGTTTTAGTACTCTGTTTTCTTCCAATAGAGTAATTGGTGATGTATATGTAAGTACTGAATTTTTCAGAGCATAAGATGCACCCAGGTTTTGAAGAGGATTTTTTTAAAAAAAGTAGGTAGGTAGATAGAGGGATAGAGAGGGAGAGAAAGAGAGAGAAATACAGTAGGTAGGTAGGGTGAGAGAGAGAATAGGTAGGTAGGTAGGTAGAGGGAGGGAGGGAGGGAGGGAGAGAGAGAGAGAGAGAGAAATACAGTAGGTAGGTAGGGAGAAAAAGAGTGTAGATAGGTAGAGGGGGGAGATAGAGACATACAGTAGGTAGGTAGAGGGATAGAGAGAGAAATAGAGAGAGAGAGAGAAATACAGTAGATAGGTAGGGAGAGAGAGAGTAGGTAGGTAGGTACATAGATAGGGAGAGAAAGAGAGAGAAATACAGTAGGTAGGTAGGTAGAGAGAGAGAATAGGTAGGGAGGGAGGGAGGGAGAGGGAGGGAGGGAGAGAGAGAGAAATACAGTAGGTAGGTAGGGAGAAAAAGAGTGTAGATAGGTAGAGGGGGGAGATAGAGACATACAATAGGTAGGTAGAGGGATAGAGAGAGAAATAGAGAGAGAGAGAGAAATACAGTAGATAGGTAGGGAGAGAGACAGTAGGTAGGTAGGTACATAGATAGGGAGAGAAAGAGAGAGAAATACAGTAGGTAGGTAGGTAGAGAGAGAGAATAAGGTAGGGAGGGAGGGAGGGAGAGGGAGGGAGGGAGAGAGAGAAATACAGTAGGTAGGTAGAGGGATAGAGAGAGAGAAATAGAGAGAGAGAGAGAGAAATACAGTAGATAGGTAGGGAGAGAGAGAGTAGGTAGGTATATAGAAGGGGGAGAGAAATACAGTAGATAGGTAGGGAGAGTGAGTGTAGACAGGTAGGTCGGTAGAGGGATAGAGAGAGAGAAAGAGAGAGAGAGAGAGAGAGAAATACAGTAGATAGGTAGGTAGAGAGAGAGAGAGAGTAGGTAGATGTTTCCAGGTGTAGATGTTTCCAGGTATATTTACCCATGTGCTGGAGAAGGAAATCACTGACCACTTTGGAACAAATCTTTGTTTCTGCAGGCTTGACCAATGTAATTCTCATCAATCACTCTAACTAAAAAGCTTTCCAAAAGGGTGGGAAAAACTTTTTGCACTTTGCAAACCTTCCCCAATAGGCCTGTTTTTTTTCAAATAGAAGGCATGAACAGCCTTGGGGGGGAGGCTTGCAGAGTGCTCCTGGGGGTTGGGGGGGCAAAAGAAGAAAAAAACGGCCTATTTTTGTGTGAAAAGCGACTGTTTTTTGGTCAAAGAAATTGCATGCATAGCCTTATGAGGCTTATAGAGTGCTGCTGGGGACTGGGGGGGGGGGCAAAAACGTCCTGTTTTTTGCTCGTTTCTGCCCTATCCAGCCCCCAGGAACTCTCTGAAAGCCTCCATAAGGGAATGCGCATGGCCATTTTGGTGAAGGGGATGGGGTTTCAGGAGGCAAAAAAATGCTGTATTCGATGTATAAGACACACCCAGATTTTCAGCCTCTTTTTAGAGGAAAAAAGGTGCGTCTTATACTCTGAAAAATACGGTAGATTAACAGTTGATTGACTTGATACAGTTAAAACAACAGAGATGGTTTGATTTACTATAAATAGGCCATTTAGAAAGAATGTCATTTACAACGGGCATCATTGCCTGAAATCACTGAAAGAATCAAAACGGCATTAAAAAAAAACACTGAAAAATTCAGGACTGGGTCCACAAACATTTTCCAGGTTTATCCACTTGTTGAACTTCTCATTGAACGATGTGAGATGAATATAAATGGCTGCCTTTGCAGCCAAGTATCTTCAGATTGTTCTTCAGCTCATTTATTATTTTCATTCCTTTTAGTGAAAAATCAGGCAAAAGGTGAATCCATCCCTTCATCTGCCTGAGACGAAGACTGGTCTAAAATGAAAGTTTTAAGATGCACTTCCTGATGCACAGACATCATTTACTTACCCCTTTTAAATTGGCCATGATGACGGCTTTTATCCCTTCGGCATTTGTACATCAGCAGATGTAGCACAAAAGTGGCCACAGCCTTTCTACAGATAAATCTATGCTCAGTGTGAATGTAATAGAAATCATTTTATTGTAACGTGGGCTTCAGTTATTGTGAATCTGTAAAGAGGGCGGGGGGAAGGCTTATTCTTAACAAAAGTATACTTTATTGTGCAAGTTCTTCCATTGTACAATGGATTTTAGTTTTATCTAGCATCCTTTGTATTCGTGGTGGTGTGGCTCAAGTAATTTTTCAGCACGCAGAGTTAAGTAATAACAGTATGTAGGCAAATAGGAGAACCATTAGGGACTCAACTGGAACTCATAGGCAGTTTGAAATAATAGAGTATCCAGGAGAATGGAAGAGCTTCAGCTGGTAGGATTTACCATTCTTCTTCAAATACAATGAATCGTGTGGTATAATGTAGGAGGACAGGGAATGGAAAAGACACACTCTTCATACAGAGTTAGAATAGAGTTTGAAATAAGCCCATAAAAATTGGTGTGCACATATTTTTACTGGCCTGCCGGGAGGAGTTGGCAGAGGAAGGAAGAGGAGTAAGATTTTTTTTATGATGGCCTGTGAAAGAAAGTTCTTTAATATCCCCCTTGATTTTGGGTGTGGGCACAGAGAAAAAAAAAAAGGACTCGCGTTATCTTCCAACAGAGTATTCATTCTGCATGTGAATGCATTGGAATTCTGTTCACCGATTGTCCCATATAGTGATTTCAGAAATCTCACACAATGTATCTAAAATTGCTAAGTGAAATGCGAAAGGAAACCCACACACTATGTAGCTTTCACTTCAAGTTTATATTCCAGCTGCAATGATATCATCATATGTTTATGTTTTCCAATGAAAGTTGCTATAGGCCAGAGGGGTCTGCAAAGTTGGCTCTTTTAAGACTGGTGGACTTCAACTCCCAGAATTCCCCAGCCAGCTATGCTGGCTGGGGAATTCTGGGAGTTGAAGTCCACCAGTCTTAAAAGAGCCAACTTTGCAGACCCTTGCTATAGGCTGATCAGCTATAAGCTGATCTCAGAGATATAAAAACAGAAATTATTTGGGCGGTCAAGATCCGATAGGCATCACTTTAGTTTGAATATATTTATTTACTTTCAACATATTCATGACATCTGTTTTTAAGTATCTGAGTTTTCTAGCTAAGTGGTTATTGTTTCATGTGATTCAATCATGAGTCTCTCTCTGCCACTTTAAAAAAAACAAAATGTTTTTTGTTTTTCCATTTTCATAACATTGTATTGTATTATTAAATGTTTATATCAATTTGTCTTGCCATCAACTCCCAAAATCAATTATTGACTCTTCTACTCTCCATATACCATATTGGTACTTTATCCCTCACTTTCTTCTCTCTCTCTCTCCTCCCCCTCCCTACCTCCTTTCTTCCCTCTGTCACCCTTCTCTTCTCTACTTCCCTTTCCTCTCTTCTTCTCTCCTCTCCTCTTTCCACTTCTTCTTTCTCCCCCCCCCTTTTTAATTTTTTTAAAAGTATTAATTTTAATTTTAATTTTAATTTTAATTTTAATTTTAATTTTAATTTTAATTTTAATTTTAATTTTAATTTTAATTTTAATTTTAATTTTAATTTTAATTTTAATTTTAATTTTAATTTTAATTTTAATTTTAATTTTAATTTTAATTTTAATTTTAATTTTAATTTTAATTTATAGACCGCTCTCTCTCCCCGAAGGGACTCGAGGCGGTACACAGGGGATTTAAAAATGCATATATAAAAACATAGACATAAATACAATTTAAAAAGAAATTAAACTTAACCCCGCGCTAAAATCCCAGATTAACTAAAATTAAACCCCTAAAAAGCCCTAATAAAACAATTCAATTACCCCAAGCCGGCCAGGCAGAAGAAATGAGTTTTTAGTTTTTGACGGAAGGAGCGGAGGTCCGTAGTTGTTCTAATTTCGGGGGGAAGATCGTTCCAGAGGGTCGGGCCCGCCACAGAGAAGGCCCTTCCCCTGGGCGTCGCCTGCTGGCACAGCCTAGTGGATGGCATCCAGAGAAGTCCCTCTCTGTGGGAGCGAATCGGCCGCAGGGATGTATGGGGCAGGATGCGATCCCGCAGATAAGATTAAGTCTTTGGTTCAATTCTTTAGACTTACAATTCACATTATTCAGTAAAGAGTTTAACTTCAAAAATGGTTTACATATAATGGTAACAGAGGGAGATGATGGCTCCGTGGCTAAGACGCTGAGCTTGTTGATCAGAAGGCCAGCAGTTCAGCGGTTCGAATCCCTAGTGCCACGTAACAGAGTGAGCTCCCGTTACTTATCCCAGCTTCTGCCAACCTAGCAGTTTGAAAGCATGTAAAAAATGCAAGTAGAAAAAATAGAGACCACCTTTGGTAGGAAGGTAACAGCGTTCCGTGAGCCTTTGGCCACATGATCATGGAGTCATCTTCGGACAGCGCTTGGGCTTTGAAACAGAGATGAGCACTGCTCCCTAGAGTCGGGAACAATTAGCACATATGTGCAAGAGGAACCTTTACCTTTACCTATAATGGTAAAGAGCTTTTAAAGTGGAAACAAACTCAATTTTATTTATTTAGTTTGGGAACCGGGATAAATTCAGCAAAACTTGTTGGATCATACTGATTAGCAGGAGGAAGAGGAGGAATTAATTTTCTCTGTCTTCTTGATTTCATATCCATGAAAAATCAAATGCAAGATAAGAGTAACCAGTAATGTAGAACCCCAAAAGATTTTTTTTTAAACCAATTACATACCAATAAAATTATCAAAAGGTAAGGAGATTTCTACTTTGATTGTGTGTGGTCCAAGATATAATTTCAACATTTAATCGTATCAGGCAAAGCAACATCTCACTTGATTTCACTATTGGACAAGAGAAGGGATGTGGGAATCCCACGGCTTCTGACAATTTATTTCCCACCATTGTTTTCTTTGTGTTTCTAATTATTCATAACTTTCTGATGACAACTTAAATATAAGGGAAGAAAAGGAGATGATGATATCATCCCATTTAAAACAATACATCTTCGAGCCACACAACCATATGAACAATGATGATCGGTACTTCTGTAAGAGATTAGCTGAGCCTGAGAAAGAAAGAAAGAAAGAAAGAAAGAAAGAAAGAAAGAAAGAAAGAAAAAGAAAGAAAGAAAGAAAGAAAGAAAGAAAGAAAGAAAGAAAAAGAAAGAAAGAAAGAAAAATGAGTATAAACACAAACAGGCAGCAGATGGAAGACCACATTGTAGGTTTCACAGATGAATGGACTCTTGATCTGTCATGCAAACACGTGACAAAAAGAGATGCAAAAATATAACAAGATACTGCTTTAATCATTTCACTAATAAAGGAGGTCTGGTACGTTCCCATCACTATTCCCAAGAATAGGGTTCTTCACAAGTCCTCTAATTCAGGGAGCTCCAACCTTGGCAACTTTAAGACTTGTGGACTTCCAGAGTTCCTCAGCCAGCTTTGCCCTGCTGTCTGAGCTTTGCTGACTGAGGAATTTTAGGAGTTGAAGTCCAGAAGTCTTAAAGTTGCCAAGGTTGGAGACCCCTGCTCTAACCTCTGATCCTTGTTATTGCAACTGATTTAAGAAAAAAACAACACATGAACCTTGTTCCTTTGATTGTGCTCTGCAGCAAAGGTTCTTGATGACTTCTTTGGTTATCCTTGTCTTCTGGGGCAAGCTGTTAATGGAAGCCTTTCTGTGTGTCGGTGTGTGCCAGTGAAGGGTTCCTCACTTCAGATAATTGCACTGTAGAGATAGTCCTTGACTTACAAGCACAACTGACCCCAACATTTACATTACTAAATGAGACATTTGTTAAGTGAGTTTCCCGCCAATTTATGACCTATCTTGTTACAGTTGTTAAGTGAAACTGGTTTCTCCATTGACTTTGCTCATCGGAAGATGGCAAAAGATAATACGATGATCCTGGGATACAGCAACTATCATAAATATGAGTCAGTTGCCAACTGTCTGTATTTTGATCATGTGACAGTGGGGAAGCTGCAATGGTCATAAGTGTCAAAAATGGTCATAAGTCACTTTTTGGGTGACATTCTAAATTTGAATGAACTGTTGTAAGTGGAGGCCTACCTATACTTTAAGATTACTAGCTTTACAGAAACAGGAGGGGGTCTCCTATGCGCTCATTAAGATGTCCACAGCAACTATTTCAGCTCTTGTTACAACAAATCGTTGCAAGAAAACTGGGACATTGAGAATATTCTATTCTCAATGAGCTACTAAGGGTATGTTCTTTACATACTTTATTTCCTTTTAGATAACTTTTTAGATCCTCCTCATTTTTGTTGTGTTAATTCATTCATTTTAATCTTGTGACTGTATACTGCCTTTCAAAAATATTTTAAGTTGTCAGGGATCTAATTTTAAGACTGGAACATTCAGTGATATCCTTGTTTGTTTTCCATTGCTTTCATAAAACCATATGAAGCCATAAAACCAGCCTCTTGCTTTATAAAATTATTGTGCTTCAACCTGTTACTACTGCATTTTATACTTGCCAAGAACTCCTAATATGCTATCAACTGTCATCAGAGACAGCTTAAATCTTAAATTGGATGCGGTACTGGATACAGTATTTGGATTTGGTGTTGGAATTACCGATATGCAAGGGGAATTATTTTTTTTAATTTTATTATTTTTTATTAGTTTATAATATAAAATACAAAAGAAAATAGTTGGAAAACAGGGGAGGTAGAAGTTAAGGGAAGAGAGAAAGAAAGACGTTGATTTCTGACTCCCTTTGGGGCAGTAGAATAAGATAATAGCATCAAACCTCAACTTTTTACTTTTACATAACAGTATAAACGTAGCCATTTCTATAATATGCAAGGGGGAATTTTAACCTGAATTGCTTGTTCCATGAATAAACATGGTATTGGTGCAAGCTACTTACCTAATGTATCTCAACTACTTATCCATAACAGAATGCAGAATAGTTTAGACAATATATATTCAGTAGTTATGACAAAGATTTTACACACAGACTATTGAAAAATGTAAAATGTATCTGTGATAAATGTGTAGCTTATGTTTATCCGATTGAAGGAACAGACTGTTTGATAAAAGGGATAGGTTGCATTTCTGTAGCATTTTGTTTTGAATTCTGTGCTTATTGCCAAAACCACCTTTATCAATATGTAACAAGATTGGGTAGCTCTCATAGACTGGAATTGTTGCTTTTTGTGGTTTGAGATTACATTGTTCTGTAATATTACAATGTGGGCTACCATGGAATCTATAGCTAGTAGCTGAGTTGCTAGAGAGCTGTTTTGAAGAGCTGTATAAAGTGCTGCCTTGGTGTAATTTTACTTTCATTTTTATTGTTAAGTAAACTCCCCCCCCCCGCCCCCTGTGAATAACTTACTTACATAACATTGATCTCTCATGTTACTTTTCCTTTGGTATAAAAGATGCATATCCTTTTGCAATTTGTCTTTTCTTTTCATACAACAATAACATCTTCAGTTTGGTAAAAGGATATATAAACAGTTCAAGGTATTTATGAAATCATAGACAGCTCCTTCAGTTTTGGCCTTGGATATCTGCCAGAATTCTTCTACATTTTGGATTTCCTAAGCTGCCATATTTGCCAGAATCTGCTTCTTCATTTTCTAGTTCGGGACTTTTATTTTGATTGATCACAATTTTAAATCATATATTTTTAATTATTCTGGACTACTGCAATTCTCTCTACATGGGGCTCCCCTTGAGGTGCACCCGAAGACTTCAGCTTGTCCAGAATGCAGCCGCGCGAGCAATAATGGGAACCTCAAGGTTTACCCACATAACACCGCTCTTGCGCGAACTGCATTGGCTGCCTGTCGTCTTTCGGGTGCGCTTCAAGGTGTTAGTTACCATCTTTAAAGCGCTCCATGGCACGGGACCTAGTTATCTGCGGGATTGGATCCTGCCTCGTACATCCCTGCGGCCGATTCGCTCCCACAGAGAGGGACTTCTCCGGGTGCCGTCCACTAGGCCAGGGGTCCCCAACCCCCGGGCCGCGGACCGGTGCCGGTCCGTGGCTGGGTGGGAGCCGGGCCGCAGGGCCGTAGAGGAGGAGGAGGGAGGAGGGGGCAGCCCCCTGGGCAAAGCGCGCGGGAGAACGTAGGCGGGGCTGTTCGCACGCTTGAAGTGCACCTCTTCTTCCACCCTTGTCGACGGTGGGACTCCTGGGGGGGCAGGGAGAAAGGGACTCCGCAGCAGTACTCCCTACCGGCCGCGGATTCCCTTCCTCCCTGCCCCCACAGAGCTTCCCCAACCGGCATGCCAGCTACTCGTCTTCTTCCAGAGGCTGCGGAGGTTCCTCCCCCCCTCCCCACGGAGCCTTCTCAGCTCCTGGAAGGAGCCTGACCGAGTGCACGAGCGACCAAGCGCAGCGGTGGCCGCCCGGGTGGGGCAGGCTAAGGCAAGTGAACGAGTCGAGCCGGGCTGAGGAGACTCCGCGGTGGGGAGGGGGAACGGGACGGGACGGGACGACGACAGACCAACAGAGAGAGGCATAGACACAGAGAGAGACGGGGAGGGAGGGAATCAGAGAGAGTCACACACACACACACACACACACACACACACACACACAGAGCGGGAGGGAGAGAAAGATAGACAGAGAGACAGAATGAATGATTAAGTGCCTGAATGCGAGACAGACAGACAGACACACACACAGAGTGACAGAGATGGACGGACGAAGGAGAGAGAGACAGAAAGAAAAAGAGAGAAAGGGAAAGAAAGAAAAAGAAAGTGGGAGAGAAAGAAAGACAGACAGAGAAAAAGAGAAAGAAAGAGACAAAGGAAAGAAAGAGAGAGAAAAAGAAAGAGAGAAAGAGAGGGAAAGAAAGAAAGAGACAGAAAGAGAGAGAGAAAGAAAGAGAGGGAGAGAGAAAGAGGGAAAGAAAGAAAAAATGAGAGAGAAAGAAAGAAATAGGGAAAGAAAGAGAAAGAGAGAAAGAAAGAGAGAAAGAGAAAGAAATAGAGAGAGAAAGAGAAAGAAAGAGGGAAGGAAGGAAAGAAAGAGACAGAGAAAGAGAGAGAAAGAGAGAAAGAAAGACAGAAGGAAAGAAAGAAAAAGAAAGAGAGAGAGAGAGAACTTATGACCACAATTGAGCCCAAAAGTTTGGTTGCTAACCAAGACCGTTGTTAAGTGAGTTTCACATTTTCCAAATTGGCCACGCCCACCCAGTCACATGACTGCTGAGCCACTCAGCCGGTCCGCAGAGTTTTCTTTAAAATGAAACCGGTCCCTGGTGCAAAAAAGGTTGGGGACCCCTGCACTAGGCTATGCCAGCAGGCGACGCCCAGGGGAAGGGCCTTCTCTGTGGCGGGCCCAGCCCTCTGGAACGACCTTCCCCCCGAGATCAGAACAACTACGGACCTCCGTTCCTTCCGTCAAAAATTAAAAACACACTTTTTCTGCTTGGCCGGCCTAGGTTAGTCTTCCGTCTTTTAATAGGGTTTTTAGGGGATTTTAGTGTATTTTAAGATAGGGTGATTTTAGCGCAGGGATAATTTGGTTTAATTCGTATTTTATCTATCTATTTATGTATTTTATATCGGTATTTTTAATTTCTCCCTGTGCACCGCTCCGAGTCCCTTTGGGGAGAGGACGCGGTTTATAAATAAAAATATTATTATTATTATTATTATTATTATTATTATTATTATTATTATTATTATTGTTGTTATTGTTATTGTTATTGTTATTGTTGTTGTTGTTGTTGTTGTTATTGTTATTGTTGTTGTTGTTGTTATTATTATTATTATTATTCTCATTCTCTCTCTCTCTCTCTCCCTCCCCCCCTCCCCCCCCCTCTCTCTCACACGCACACGTCTATTCTTTTCTCACTTTGGAGCTTGATCTGGGAATAAAAATTGGATTACCCATACTCTAAATAAAGAGGCAAACAAACAGATCAACTCATAAGTGGATTTAAGTACAATGCAGAAGACATTTTTCTGTGGCTTTGTTTAATAACTCAGAATAGACATTTATTCAAAAGTGATGACTTCTGGTGAGATGGTTACCCATTTACACGTCATCAAGGACAGAGAGAGAAAGAGATCATCAGATGGAATTTCACCAGGGCATATTTCACAATGCCTTCCAATTAAATCTTTGGTTGGAGCACTAAATTCACCCTCAACTGCATTTCTTGTTGTAGGGTACTTCAACTTAATTCCATGTATGCACCTTGCCACTGAAGTAGGTAACTTCTTTTGTCTCCTAACTACATTTTGCTCTCCTTTTTCTAATACGCCATATTGCTCACACCTCATGTTCAGTAACTAATCCTGATATATCCCAATATTGCCTAAGGCAGAAGGCTCTCATTTCTGCCTCAATACTAAGGTACATTTTTGTTGTGTGTATTATAGTTGAACTAATTTGTTTTTCATTTCCTGCCTGTTATGTAAGTTACTTTATGCCTTCTGATTCACATATTTTTCCCTTTCCTTTCCTTTCCTTTCCTCAGTGGCTAAGGCAATTGGACTAGATGACCTCCAAGGTCTCTTCCAACACTGTTACTGTTACCTTTCCTTTCCTTTGCTCAGTGGCTAAGACAGAAAGGTCTGCAGTTCAGCCATTCGAATCCCTAATATAGGTCTGCTGCATGAGCAGGGGGTTGGACTAGATGATCTCCAAGGTCCTTTCCAACTCTGTTATTGTTACTTTGCCTGTTACTGTTACCTTTCCTTTCCCTTCCCTCCCCTGTCACTCCAGGAATACAACATATATAAAATCCTTGCCAAAAAGAGCTAGGTATTTCACCTTATTTGAATCAAACTCTATACATGACTTGTTCTAGTACTTGTTATAACTGCTGACCTGTGTCCATTACCAAAGCATGGACTGGGATCAGGAATCAGCTGGAACTAAATAAAAAAGAACTGAGAATGATATCTCACAACAAAACGCATTGTCGGCTCATCTTAGTACACCGCACATAAAGTTCCAGTCACTTGAAGCTTCAGAGTGCTCAAAAATGTCTGAAGTCTTTCTTTAAAAACCAGATTAGCATGTATCTCAAAAGTTACACTGCAATCCTATTTAAGTGCTCTATTTTTCCATTATAGGCCTGTCAGCAGGAATGTGTTGCCCTATAGCAAATGACAAGTGAAAATGCTGGTAACATTGTTTTTCATAGATGGGTGGAGAATTTTTTTTTTTTCCAAAGAAGCAATTTCTTAGCTAAAATGTCACCTGTTAGATGTATGGGATTCACTATATTTGTTGCCCTGGTAACAAATGGTGTAAAATGACTCCTTTGCACAGCTCCATCAGAATGATTGCATCCTGGTTTCCCCATCATTTTACAAGAGGCTGTTTTCATTCTCCCTCCCTGACCACATTAAGTGTAAAGAGATTGAATTACGCTGCTGTACCTTCTCTATTCTATGTGGATTCAAGAGTTGATATTGATGTACTGAGGACTATGTTCTTCTTCAAGAAAAAAAAAGCTACAAATTATAATGAATTTGACTTTTATGTATCGACCATTCAAGTAGCAAAGCAGTGTTTCTTCACCCAGGGGACAGACATGGCATAATCAGCATTTTTCTCTTGAACGAATCCAATTGATAAAGCAATATACTTGGTGTCACTTGGCTTGATCCCCAGGTTTAACAATAGTCATGCTAAAAGTAGACACATTACTCCATAAATTTCTCCCATAAAAAAAAATGCTAGCCACTGCTTTCTACAGCTGTGCTCTTCCACTTTTTATTGAGCAGGGGAGGAAAAAATAAAACAGGTACAAGAATTTGCTGAGAGTTTCTGGCGGATAGGCAAAAATACACCCGCCGCATCAATCCATCACTATTTAAAATTATAGATAATATTAATGCTGGCTGGTGTTGAACCATGTTATTTGTGACATCTTAATCTTTTTAGACAGCTGATCAAAACGGAACTATGCATTTTCACTTCATGTTCTCTTTACACTCTTCATTTAAAAAGGTTAAATACAACACTTTATACACGTACAAATATTGTATATATAATAGGCACATGGAACTTTGTAAAAACAATTATGCTTTAAGAAATTACTAAAAATTGCTAGTTGCTGTTTGTGCATTTGAAATTCTTTAATTTCGTTATTGATAGCTGAAATTGCAAACAAATATGGTCTGGAAGCTCTAGTAATGAAATACAAGGAACTAAGTGAACAAAATGGATGAAAATTAAATATAAAGGTACAACAACTAGGCCTTGAACTGACAATGAACATACTGAAGTGGTGGATTGTTTCTGCTTTTTAGGATTAACTCCTTGGTATAATAACCATAAATGCTTAGGAAAGATAGTCAGAAGCAGAAAAGTATGTACTGTATATCTACAAACAATTGTTCAGACAATGGTTTTCTTTGTGACGCCGTGAAAGCTAGACTTTGAAGAAGCAGGACAGAAAGAGAATTGACATTTTTGAATTTAGGTATTGGAGAGGACTACTGAAAATGCCATGGACAGTGAAGAAAACAAATACATCAAACAAATCAATCTAGAGTTCTTCCTCAAAGCATAAATGGCCAGGATCGAATTACCATTGTTTGTACACTTCATACCTAGACAGAGGTAACTGAAAAAAACCCACTATAATACTGCTCAAGGTGGAAGGAAATAGTAGAGGATAGTGACCAGCAACAAAGTGAAAATAGAAGGACCAGGCTGGGAATCAATTCTTCTGAATAAAATCTATCTATATGGACACTAAGTGACAACATTGACTTGATAACATACAATCAATCAATCAGCCAGTCAAATTTCACTTTCGAACTGCTTGTATTTATGTAGAAAGGAAAAAAAATCCTCAGAAAAACAGACTGAGGAGAAAAATATTAAATAAGTTGAATTTTTCATGAAAATAAAAAGTCCAGTCTGAATTAGTAAACACCCAAAAATGATGAAAATTTTATAGCCTCTCTTTCAAAAAAACCAAACCAAACCAAACCTAGAAACAAGGCTTGTATCTAAGGTTCTTACTGGTATAATAAATGGTATCTAACATTTCATGATACCTGTAAGTGGACACTTCCATAAGATCACAATTTCCATTCCCCCAAGAGTTCCAAAAACATCAGCACTCCATGATTAGGTTTATACCATCTGTCAGTCCTGCCTCAACTTGAACCTTTAAGCAAGAATGATCCTCGACTCCATTTGTTGAGAAAGGTATAGTTTACTAAAGGTCAAGTGAAATACAATAAAGCAAAGCCAGAACTGAAATTCGTGCACCAAATCGACAAATGAAAACTTTTCCCCGCTCAGGCATGTCCCCTTTCTGGGTTTCCATTGTCCAATCAATTTCCAAGAAGATGTTTTTGAAATGGTCACTCTGATGGCAGGCTAGTTTGCAGCTGCATTCTTGTCATAGTGGATCAACCTTGAAACACTGTCTCGGAGAGGCACTTTTGCTTTCTTAACTTTCACCCCCCTCCCCAAAGCACCACTTTCCCCTCTCACTCTTCTCCAGGGTTCATGGAAGAGTGGCATTGGATGATCATTGAGTGCAGGTGTGAGGTGGCAGTTCTGGCACCCTCTTCAAAATGATGAAAACAAAGGGCAAACTATGTTTACTCAATTGCTGCCCTATGTACAGCTGTGTAGAACTGCCACAAATCCTGAAGTAACAAATATCCCCTTGCTCCACACCACACAAAAGGTAAATAAAATAAATCGCTTGTACCTATCCTTTATGTCACTTTAGGGTAAGGATAAATGAAAAATCTGACTTGGGTGGCTGAAGCCCAATATCAGGGATATGGGGATAGGCAAGAATTTTCTGGAAATAGGAAAGTGGATGAGTGAGACAGAACTATGAGAATATCGGCAGTATGTACAGAAGGAGTGGTACACCATCTATATAAATACAAATTTAAAATAGTTTGTGCAAAATCGCTAATCTCAGAAAGTACTGCACCGATCGCCACCAAATTTTCACACAATGTTGCTAAGAAAGGGAGTAATAATCATACATACATTTTGTGTGGCTGGCACACGTGTGTCATGTGCAAGCAGCAAAAATGTAAAAGGTACACACTTCTCAGGTTTTCACCTCCCTGTAGCTCCTCCCACCTGGCTGCTTCTTATGATATTTCACACATACACCCCTCACATTTCCAACGGTTGTTTCCTCAGCAACCAAATAAGCCTCTAACATTCCACACTGTATGGAGGCCTACTAGGCCCAAAACAAGGCACAGAGGATAGCACACTCCCAGGTGGCCCATAGAGGGATAGAGAGAGGGGGGGGGGGTGGAAATACAGTAGGTAGGTAGGTAGGTAGAGGGAGAGAGGAAGAAATACAGTAGGTAGGTTGGGGGTTATACAGTGGTTTTGTGTACGTGTTTGTGTGTGCAGGTGTAGATCTACACACAGATTGGTTGGCCATTTAACCAGACTGGGCCACAGCAATATGTGGCCGGGTACAGCTACTTAGAAATAAAAAATAGTAGACAAAAATGATGGAACAGTTGCCACAAGCAAGACCCAGTTTACAATAGTATATCCCAACAATGCTGCACTACTTGGCAACCACTAGAACAGAATCTCCAAATCTGGCAATTTTAAAACTTGTGGACTTGTGAACATCAACTTGTGGATTTGTGGACTTCAGCTCCCAGAATTCCTCAGCCAGCCATGAAGTCCACAAGTCTTAAAGTTGCCAAGTTTGGAGACCCTGGCACTAGATCCATCAATTTGGTTCAAATGTGTATCTAATAAGTTTCCTGATTTTGAATTTGAACCCAGATATCTACTTGCAGTCTGACTTGCTTAGAATTTAAAAAGATAATGAATGCATGATTTTCAGAATTAAGAGGGTGAAAAATGAGTGTAAAAAGATTTATTGACAATCTGCCAGGTTTATTTGTAAACAAATATTATATGATTACACTGAATAGCAGTTGGGATTTAAGCCTCTACCTTTTCAGCTCATGCCAATAGTGATATTTGGGGGAAGGGGGGAAATCCTGATCAAAGTGACTCTGTGGGTGTGTTTGCATGTACCATTTTATTCCATGGCAACAATCCAAATTATTTCAACAGTTCTAAATTGAAGTGTAATTTACACTCAAATTCAAATTTGTCCCCAACCTATATATTTACTATGTTACCAACTAAGACATGTTAATTAGAAAATCCTTTAAAAAGAGAAGCAAAGCATGATTGGCAGCTTCACATATCAAAATCCTGGGACTCTTTGAGATGTTATTATAACTAAATCAAATTGAAATGACTTTAAAATCATTGTGAAGGTGAAACTTTTATCATATGAGTAGGGCTGCCAGAGATGTTAGTGTTTATATCAATATGGCCATTTTCTAGTTTATAATATTATGGATTTTGTAAATAAAACAAATCCACCAGAGATTCCACATCCATTTATGATTTCTGATTATCTGTCTTATACAGAGTTCTTATTATGTTCTTTCCTTAATATCTATATTTCAGTGTAAATATCACTGATACATTTATAAGTTTCTTGTTATGTCTTTTTAATGGAAATTTCTCCATTGTATTCTAAGTGTGCGTGTGTGTTTCGTTATGTTTTGTTTTGCATGCATGTTTTCCCAAATAGTATGGACATTTGAGAATCAGATGAGTGTTGTGTTGACACAAGAAGACTTTATTTGTTGCTACTTGCTGTGTCACACTGGTTAGCTTTTTGCAATGGGCAAAGTTGCAATCTTCTACATCAAATTGCTTTGTGCGGTTTTTAAAAAAAAAATACAACATTATGTCCACTTTCTTCCCAAGGAAGGATTGAAATGATTGCATTTGGCAGTTTTTGGGAGAAATCTGCATTTTTCCATACTCCCATTTTCTAGTATGTAGTTGGCATGAGATAGCATTACCAGACTGTCTGCTAATAATAATCCTTGACCTTTGGATAAATTGAGGCCTCCACTTTGCTGTACTCATGGTCTTTTAGTCCTCATGAGCATAAATTGTATTCATTTTCAAAAGGAATATCCAATTGTTAGGCTAATCCAGTGGTGCCCAGCACAAAATTCTAGCATAACAAAACTACTCAGTGCAAAATGAACTCTAACCCCTCTTCAATACTTCTATACTCAAATATGTGTATCATAGATACACTTTTGAAAGAAATGAGCTTTGTTATCTTCTGTTCTATTCAATCTTTCCCAATAAGATAATTTATTTTATGTTATGTTAGTATTTATCTCTAACTCTTATAGTTATTCTAATCTCCTTTAACGGTGCTAGTAATCTTATGCATTATTGAACATCATTCACAAATGAAAAGCAATTGGGACTGTGCTGACTAAAATGATCCTTTAAATTTTATGTAACTGGATGGAATTGTACACTGCTTGGAGATTATAAATTTGTCAGTTAGCATTCATGGATTGATAACACCAAAGAAATCATTCTGATAGTATCCAGTGTAAATGGCAGCTAGGGGATGAAATATGATTGCACAGTTGTATCTTGTCTACCACTTACACTCCTTCCTGGATCAGTAGCTCCTTCTCAATATGATGGGCGCCTTAGTCACCTTGCATTTGGATTATTACAATATGTTGCACATGGATGCAGAGTGAAGATGTCTCTGAAGTCTACACTACATTAGTATAGAATCCAGAATCTAGCAATGAAAATGGTGCACTTGGGTTGCCCATGTGGCAACACTACTCTTCAAGCTATACTGGTGACCAGTCAACTTCTGAGTGCAATTCAAGGTACTGGTTATAATCTATGGATTGTGGCTGAGAGAACTTTGGGATTGCCTCTCTCCAGTTTTGTCACCCATCCTATTATTTATTTATTTGTATCCCACTTTTATTATTATTTTTTTTACAAATAATTCCAAGTAATGTACAGTTCTACCCAGCTACATTTCATTCTAGTATGAAATATAATTCAACTGGAGGAATGCTATGCTCTAAGGCCGTGATGGCAAACCTATGGCACGGGTGCCACAGGTGGCACGTGGAACCATTTCTTAGGGCATGTGAGGCGTTGCCCTGTCAGCTCCAGTGTGCATGTGTGCGCTGGCCAGCTGATTTAGGCCTTCTTTTGAGGCCATTTTTCGCCCTCTGGAGGTGGGGGGGGGGAGAGGCTGCTTCCACCCTCCCCAGGCTCCTAGAAAGCCTCTGGAGCCTGGGGAGGGTGAAAAAAACATGCCAAAAGCAGGGGGTCATGCACATAGCATTATGGGTGTGGCACGCCCATGCACGACTCCCCCTGCGCTCCCCCCGTTTTTGGCACATGAGCCAAAAAAGGTTAGCCATCACTGCTCTAAAGATACACAGTGCAGCAGGTCTACGTTCAAGGATCTCTTGCCTGGGGCCTTAACACAGCGCTTCTCAACCTGGGCCCACCTGAAGATGCGTGGACTTCAACTCTCAGAATTCCCCAGGGAGCTCTGCTGGTTGGGGAATTCTGGGAGTTGAAGTCCACGCATCTTCAGGTGACCAAGGTTGAGAAACATTGCCTTAACAGAAGAGACATTCAAATGGTTATAAACAGCTGCCTGAAGTTTCCTTACCTGAAGATGGGAGAAAATGAAAAGTCATAAAGCCATAAAGAGTCCCAAAAGTAATTTTTAAAGAGGCAACTGTACTTTCTGGTTTTTCTTTGAAGGCATTTCGTTTCTCCTCCAAGAAGCTTCTTCAGCTCTGGCTGGATTGTGGGGAATGGAAGGAATTAAACACCTTGCAGACAGTTGGTCATTTGCATTCTTTTAGCAAGTTGTTAAGGTCAACAACCATGACCTGGATGTCTGAGAATCTCCATAGACATGAAGCCATAAAGCGGAAAAAAGTGGGAATCTGAAGGGGGGAAAAAAAAGATATTGCTAGCAATTCCAGGCATTTATTTATTTGTAAGATATATATGGCAACCCGTCTTATATAACAAAACTTTGGGTGGTTCACAGCATTCTGCAAAAATAACCAAACACAAAGAAAGAAAATCAACTATGCCATTTCTGTCCTGTATACAGGGGTGGGCTTCAAATGTTTTAGCAATGGGTTCTAAATGCGTTTCCATGGAGGGCCTACCCATTGAGAGGGTGGCAGGGAGAGGCAGATCCGATGGGAGACAAGTTCTATCCTCCCGGTTGGGGGCACGAGGCCGATGGCTACAAATGGTCAAGTGCCACAACCCCCGCAGGCTAGGTGGTCAGGGAGTACAGAGCCAGGGCCTACGGCTGATGTTCTGCAATGCCAGGTCCGTGGTCAACAAAGCCCCCCTCATCCATGACCTCGTGTCAGAGGGGGAGCCAGACCTGGTAGGAATTGCGGAGACCTGGTTGGGCCACGAGGGAGGACTCCCCCTCGTTGAAATGTGCCCACCAGGTTACCACGCTTTTCATCAGCCTCGGGCCCTAGGCAGGGGTGGTGGGGTAGCGGTTATTATTAGGGAAGGTCTAGAGCCGAGAGAGACCATTGTGCCACAGACTACCGGTTGTGAGTCCCTCTGCGTGAAGTGGGGCCTAGGGAGGCAGTTGGGCTTGCTAGTTGTATACCTGGCCCCCCGCTATGTAACAGCAGCCCTGCCCGAGCTCCTCAAGGTGATCGCTACGATGGCAGTTGAGACCCCCAGACTTTTAGTCATGGGGGACTTTAATCTGCCATCAGCGGGCGAATCATCCGGGGTAGCTCGGGAGTTCATGGCTTCCATGACGGCCATGGACCTGACCCAACTAATTCAAGGCCCCACTCAAGAGGGTGGACATACACCGGATCTCATCTTTGTCTCAGGCCAATGGAAGAGTGATCTGGGTGTAGGGGATATAGTCATCACGCCCTTGTCATGGACAGACCATTCACTTCTCCGGCTCGACTTTCCAACCGCTGCCCCTCACCGCGGGGAGGCGGAACCTGAGTCACCTATTTGGTTCCGCCCCAGGCGCCTGATGGACCCTGATGGGTTCCAGACGGCGCTTGGGCCACTTCCTGTACCCCTGACCCGCGCCCCGATGGAGGACCTCGTGGCCGCATGGAATATTGTGACCACGGGAGCCTTGGATCGGGTCGCGCCCTTGCGGCCTCTCTTGTGGCGGCGAGCCACCCAGGCTCCTTGGTTTACCGAGGAGCTGAGGGTGATGAAACGCCACAAGAGATGCCTAGAGAGAAGATGGAGGTCTACCCGTTCTGAATCTGACCGGACACAGGTAAGAGCCCATTTACGGACTTACATTGTGTCGCTGAGAGTGGCCAAACGTCATCATTGTGCCACTCTCATAGCATCCGCAGAAAACCGCCCTGCTGCCCTGTTTAGGGTGACCCGCTCCCTCCTTCAACAGAGGGTGCGGGAAGCCCCGCTACAGGGTAGAGCAGAGGAATTTGTGATTTTTCTGCAGGAGAAAATCGGTCAGATACAGAATGAGTTAGCCGCCATTGATGGCCCAGTGGGATGCCACGAGACAGATCTTGTTTGGGAGGAGTTTGACTCCGTTACTTCCGAGGATATGGACAGGTTACGTGGGCAACTGCGAGCCACCACATGTTTATTGGACCCGTGTCCCTCCTGGCTTGTACTGGCATCCTGGGAGGTGACACGAGGCTGGCTCCAAGAGGTTGTCAACGCATCCTTAAGTGAGGGTGCCTTACCTGCTTCCCTAAAAGAGGCCATGGTGAGGCCCCTCCTTAAGAAGCCCTCTTTGGATCCAGCTTTATTAACCAACTATCGTCCAGTCTCCAACCTTCCCTTTTTGGCGAAGGTTCTTGAGAGTGTGGTGGCACAACAGTTTCCCCGTCACCTGGAGGAAGTTGATTATCTAGACCCGCGCCAGTCCGGCTTTCGGCCCGGGCATAGCACCGAGACGGCATTGGTCGCGTTGGTCGATTATCTCTGGAGGGCCAGAGATGGGGGTTGCTCCTCCATCCTGGTCCTATTAGACCTCTCGGCGGCTTTCGATACCATCGACCATGGTATCCTATTGCATCAGCTGGAGGGGTTGGGGGTGGGAGGCACCGTTTTATGTTGGTTCTCCTCCTACCTCTCTGGCCGATCGCAATTTGTGTTGGCAGGAGAGCAGAGGTCGACCACGAGACCCCTCACATGTGGGGTTCCTCAGGGGTCGGTCCTCTCGCCTCTCCTGTTCAACACATATATGAAGCTGCTGGGTGAGATCATCCGTGGCTTTGGGGTACACCGGATCTCATCTTTACCATCTCTACGCTGATGATACTCAGCTGTATATATCTACCCCAAACCACCCCAACGATGCCGTAGCGGTGATGTGCCAGTGCCTGGAAGCCGTACGGATCTGGATGGGACTCAGACTCAACCCGACCAAGACCTAACGGACTCAGACTCAACCCGACCAAGACCGAGTGGCTGTGGTTTCCGGCTGCCCGATTCAACCAGCTGATTCCATCGCTGGCCATAGGGGGCGAACATCTTGCCCCTGTGGATGGGGTGCGCAACTTGGGTATCCTCCTGGATGCCCGGCTGTCCATGGAAGATCAAGTGACAGCCGTGGCCAGGAGGGCGTTTTACCAGGTTCGCCTGGTTCGCCAGTTGCGCCCCCTATTGGATCGGGACGCCCTTCGCACAGTCACTCATGGTCTCGTGACATCCCGACTGGACTATTGTAACTCTCTCTACATGGGGCTCCCCTTGAGGTGCACCCGGAGACTTCAGCTGGTCCAGAATGCAGCCGCGCGAGCAATAATGGGTACCGCAAGGTATACCCATGTAACACCGCTCTTGCGCGAGCTGCACTGGCTACCTGTCATCTTTTGGGTGCGCTTCAAGCTGTTAGTTCTCATCTTTAAAGCGCTCCATGGCTCGGGACCTAGCTATCTGCGGGATCGGATTCTGCCCCATACATCTTCCCGGCCGATTCGCTCCCACAGAGAGGGACTTCTCCGGGTGCCGTCCACTAGACTTTGTCAGCGGGCGACGCCCAGGGGAAGGGCCTTCTCTGTGGCGGGCCCAGCCCTCTGGAACGACCTTCCCCCCGACATTAGAACAACTACGGACCTCCGCTCCTTCCGTCAGAAATTAAAAACTCACTTTTTCTGCTTGGCCGGCCTAGGTTAGTCTCTACCTCAGGGGTTAGGGAATGTTAATTTTAAAATGGGGATTTTAGTGCAGGGACAGTTGATTTAATTTGTTTTTATTGTATTTATTTATGTATATATTTTATGTTGTTTTAATTTTCCCTTTGCACCGCTCCGAGTCCCCCTGGGGAGAGGACGCGGTATAGAAAAATAAAATCTATCTATCTATCTTTCTATCTCTGCCTGGTTGCTGGGTGGGTGTGGCCTAGTCAGTCTCCTACACCCCTACGGGGGGGATGTTTTTGCCCTCCCCGGGTTCTGGATGCTCTCTGGAGACCAGAAATGGGCCCATTACTGGCCTTCCGGAGCCTCCAGGAGGCCCATTTTTTGTCCTGCTCTTACCTGATATCCAAAATGGGCTACATGAGGGGAGGGGCTGGGTGGGTTGGGTGGGGCCAGCCAGGAGTGAGATTTGGGGATTCGCAGAACAGAGGTAGTTGCTGCCGGTTCAAATCAGATCAGCCGAACCAGTAGTAGCGGCAGTGGGAGGCTCTGCTCACCCGCCTGGATGCTTCTGTGCATACATGCACATGCGCGGGCATGCCTGAACCAGTAGTAAAAAAATTGGTAACACAATTTTGAAGCAGAATCTTCGCTAGACGATCACCTGAACCCAGGCAAACCTGGAGCAGCCCAACTCTACATATATATATATACCTCTACATATATATATATACACCTCTACATATATATATACACCTCTACATATATATATATATATGGGGAAACTGCTCTATAGGGCAGACACCACTGTATATTTAGTTATAATCTCTATGCAATTCTATTCCTGGGCAGATGTGTCCCTCAGCTTAAAAAATAGTTTTCTTCCTTTTCATCTAGTCTGCTTTGCTTTCGGACACTTCTGTAGTACCTTTTGTCTTGACTTCATACTCATGCTCCCACTAGGATGGAGAGTAGGGGTAGAATAAATCTGGTATTTGTGGGTCCATATTAGAATGCTCCCATGAATCATGACTAAGACTGATTTCCAATTTTAATAGTAACCCATTTCCCTCAAATCTAGCTCCTTGTAACCATTATTTTATGCAACAATGTGGTACAGAGGCAGGCATCACAATCTGTGGGTCACATATTGTCCATTAGAAAAAAAGATTGTACTCCTATGTTTTGCTTTTCAGGAAAAAAAACAATGCTTCTTGGTTTGTTGATTTTTGTAGGGAAGAGAATTTTTTTTTTAAAATGAATGAAGATGTATTAAGCTTTGATAATGATAACATAGCTATTACTGTTCTGCCACCTTTCATCCTTTTTTTTTATTATAACTAAGCAAACTTAAAAGGTTTGCTTAGTTTTGCTGTAAAGCAAAAGTGTCAAACTCGTGGCCCATGGCCTGGATGCATCATGCACTGGCCACTCCCACCCCCAGTTTAGCGAAGGGGAAAAGAGTCACAATATGTAACGTGATGCTGTGCATTTGACAGCACTGCTATAAAGGGTTGACTTTGATGATTGTTTGTAAATTGAAGTTCACCCAAATTACTGTTCTAAATCTTTTTACTGGAACTGATAATGACATTACCTCCATGCATGGGATGAGGTGTGGGAAGTGATGATGCAAAACCCATAAGTAATGTACTGATATAGTATGGGAGACCAGCATCATCATTTTTTATTTCCTTGTAGTTAGTAGTGGATGCCTATGACCCCCTCATGTCGTCTATTTGATCTTATGTATGTCTTTTCTTAAGATCAGTAGTTAAGTCCTGCATTGGAACAGTAGTCCATCCAATCCAGCTTTCTAATATAGTAGCCAGTAGGATGCATTCAGGTAATTCACAAATATGGACAGGATGGTGACCCCACTCCATTGCTGTTGGTCCTAGCAGCTGGCATTCAAGACATGCTACTCATGTTTCCAGTGTTAGTAAGCAGCCATCAAAATGAGTGGGCCCCTAGAGCCTGATCCTACATGAATGGATCCAGTCCATTCCCGTCAAACCATCTAAATTGATTGCCATCACCAATGGCAGCAAGTTCCACAGCTGAACTATCCTGAATAGAAATATTTCTTTAGGTACCTCCACCATTTGCCATAAATGGACAGTTACAGGAGAAATGCATGTATGATTCTCATCATGGCAGGTTGCCTTGGCACTTTCTTTAATGTTCTTTCAGCAGCTGGCAAGGATACATCCCTCAGACCGATACGCTCCCACAGAGAGGGCCTTCTCAGGGTGCCGTCGGCCGGACAATGCTGACTGGCGACACCCAGGGGAAGGGCCTTCTCTGTGGCGGGCCCTGCCCTATGGAACGACCTACCCCCAGAACTCCGTACCATCACTGACCTCCGCCTCTTCTGCCAGTGTTTAAAAACACACCTTTTTCATCAAGCCGGCCTAACATAATCTCCGCTGGGACTAATGTAGATAGTTTTAATTGGGGATTTTAATTGGTTTTAGCACAGGGCTGATATTTAATAGGTTTTTAAATTTTTTGTATTACTTTGTATGTATTTTAAATTCCTGTGCGCCGCCCTGGGTCCTTCTGGAGAAGGGCGGCATATAAATCAATCAAATAAATAATAAATAATAAAATAATAAATAATCTTTTAAATCTTTTTCTAAGGTCTTCGTTCCATTGGAATATGCTTTTTGCATTTTGCTTTAATTCTACTGGCTCTCTGGGGGAAGGTTTTTAATTTTGGGAAAGTGGGAGAAAAGAAGAGGATGACCAGCAGGTAGCTGAATGGATGGAGTTACAGTGCCAATGAGTGCACTGTTAGAAGACCCAGAAGACCAGGTTAGAGAAAATGATCACAGAGAAAAACTTTCCACATCATCACTAAGAACTGACATTGACTTGATGGTACATAAACAGTTAATTCTAGTGATGCTTTGTATCATTTTTAGAAGACATCTTAAGCTTTCGTTTGAATGGTTTAATTTTAAATCTGTTTGGAAACCTCCTTGAAAATCTGAAGGAAGGTATGGAATAAATCATATGCCAACTGGCATGTTCGCTGTTGTAAAATTGCATTTAGAAAACACAAGTGTGATTTCAGCAACTGCTCTCTTTGCTTTCTATGATGGGACGAGCAAATCTAAAACCAACAACTTGAATAACACCAAAGATCTCTTAGTTCTTACTAGTGATTGTAGTTCAAGGCAATGATATCAGAGGTGGGTTGCTACAGGTCTGCACCGGTTCAGGTGAACCGGTAGTGGAAATTGCGACTGGGTTGCTGAACTGATAGGGATGGCAGGCTGGCCATGCCCCTGAACTGGTTCCCCGGTTGCCCATGCCATTGCCAGCATATTTTTAGTCCCTTTTTAAATGTTCTGTGCAAAGCACGCATGCAGCGAACCAGCAGTAATGGTACATATATCTACCAAATATACTGTATACTGACTACAGATTCACACAATCAGACAGGATTGGAGCCTTACAGTACACTGGCTGGGAAATGACCATGTGGAAATGACAGACACACTGCCCAGGCTCATTTAAGGAACTTCCATTGCAATCAGCGGGACTATTCTCTGATTCATTTTTGATAGACTTTGTGATAAGGCAGGAATTCTGACTTTTCTGAGAGTGCAACTCCAGTTAAAACCCATGAGAGAGACACATCTAAAACCTAGGTAAAATGCCACTTTCAAGGCTGTTAAGATGTATTATCACAGCAGCATTTTCTCTTTACTGTAATCATGATTATTTTTGAATATTGTGCCTGGTATGTACTTACGTTTCAATTTAGGGTGTAATACCCCAGCATTTGGCAGTAGGACAAGTAGAATGATCAAATGGAATATAGAAACTAAAATAGGTAAAATTAATTTTATTTCCCGAATATATCTTCCATTGCTTATCCTGGAGTTTTGCTTTGTGATAGATAGTAATTCTAGAGGAGATATCTTTTATGAACCTACTAGTTTTAGAACTTAACTACTGTAGGATCCTCTTCGTTTTCTGCCCATATAAAATATATTTTGAATCTATTTAGGAGGAGAGGGATTAAAACCTAAGGAATATTCCCCAGTCACACAGTCGCTATTACTGTTATTGTGTATACATTTATTTACAACCATAGGTTTTAGCAAAATTGACATTCACTATTCAATTATGGTATCTGAATTATCTGCAATTTCCATGTGGGCTTACTTTCTTGCCATTTATGGGCCTGGTTATATGCGAGATCATCTCCTGCCTCATATATCCCTTCGACCGATCTGCTCCCATAGAGAGGGTCTTCTCCGGGTGCCGTCGGCCGGGCAATGCCGGTTGGCGACGCCCAGGGGAAGGGCCTTCTCTGTAGCGGGTCCGACCCTCTGGAACGACCTGCTTCCCGATCTCCGTACCATCTCGGAACTCTGCCTTTTCCGCCAGCGTCTGAAAACGCATTTATTCCATCAAGCCGGCTTAGGTTAACCACCCGATAAATGACTGAGTGTTAGTGTACCAATTTTTAATTAGAGAGTTTTTAAATCATGTTTTTAGCACAGGGTTATTGAGTTAAATAGGGTTTTAGGATGTTATGTATTTTGTATTGTATATTGTGTTTTAAATTCCTATGCGCCGCCCTGGGTCCTTTTGTAGGAGATAGGTGTGGGATATAAATCTAATAAAATCTAATAAAATCTAAAATCTAAAAATCTAAATGAACATTGGATTAGCTGCCCAGAAAAGAATGGGCAAATGGCTTTTGGAGAACATGATGGACCGAGCACTATTCTGCCATTTCCAAAGTCTTGGTTGCTGAAACAGGAGCTATTCAAGGGTGGGCTGCTGGAGGTTCTCATGGGTTCAAGCTATCCTCTAGCTAGGATTCTGCCCAGTTTGATGAATCCCCAAATGCCACCCCTGGCTGGCCACAATACTCCACCCTGCATTTCTCTGGATTAAAAAGGAGTCCAAAATGGCCCATGTCTGACTCTGTACAGAGTCAATCTGCGAAGAGATTTCTAACAATATTGGGAATATTCAGGGAATATCCATCTTCCCTAAGCAACACTCAATGCCTTTCAAACAGGCACTGAGTTCACCTGCTTCCTCCTTTGATTACTTTAGCAAGGACCGATTTCTTTGGAGCTAAGGACTTTCTGACAAACTTTACTACACTGGGAGATCTTCCTTCCATCTTGGATGAAAGAAGCACTGAGTAAATTTAAGGATTAACAAGAGATAATCTTTAATTTTTGGAAAGCAGCAAAACAGGGACTCGAATGTTGATTTTGGAATGATAAGTGGCTAGGTGGACTTGAAACAGTAGTTCCTTTGGGATGCTTAAACATTTATTAAAAATATTTATAAATTATTAAAAGTATACGAGGCCTTTGAAACTAATTGTAAGAAATTCTCCCATAGGAAAAATTTTATTGATTGGGAAATAAACAGATGATGAGAGACAACTTGAAAGCTGGCTACAGGGAACCAAAAAGAGCAAAGGATGCTTTTAGAGAAGGACAGGCCCATCAGTACCATGGAACAACACTATTTGAATATAGAAGAAATTAAGGTTGTTTGGGAACAATTTACTCAGACATTATGCATACAATTGTGTGATACTATATCAGTGATGGTGAACCTTTTTTTTATTGGGTGCCGAAAATGCAAGGGCACACAAATGCTAGCGCATGTGCGTGCTAGCACTCATAATGCAAAGCACCCCCCCCACATGCACACATGTTCACAACTTCTCTCTCTCTCACACACACACACACTATGCGTGCCACATTGCTTGCCTCCAAGCTGAGCTTGGTATTTCCTCCAGGGGAAATGGGGGAGGCCATTTTCATTCTCCTCAGGCTCCAGGAAAGCTTCAGGAAACGAACCTCCGGTAGGTGTTTTTGCCCTCCCCAGGCTTTCCTGAAGCCTGGGGAGGGTGAAAACAGCCTCCCCTGGTCCTCTGGAAGGCTGAAAATTAACTGGCTGGCACGCACATCTGCGCTGGAGCTGATGCCTCGTGTGCCAGCATATATGGCTCCGCATGCCACCTGTGGCACACGTGCCACAGGTTCGCCATCATGGTACTATATCATAGAATGGCTGGCATGTCCAGTTTAAAAAAATATATAAAAGAAGATGTAGTTCTGATCATCTAGCAAACTATTGCCAATCAGAGTAAACAGAAGGGCTATTTCAATAAATAATTTTACATTTATGAAAAACCTTTAGTGCTTCTACATCTCACTCCCCTGTAGGGGAAGGCATTTTTTAAACTACCTTTATAAATTCAGTCATGTTTGTGTTTTTTAGACTCTGATCCTTCCATGGTCCAAAGCACTAATGCCACCATGTGCATCTTCCTATGTACCTGGAAGCAGGTGGGAAGGCAGATAAGCCAAGCTTGTGTGGTAGCCTTGCTCCACAAGATGTTGTCCCTGGGCCACAGTTTCATTTGAAACTATTTTACTCACATCAAAGTATTATATTGATTTGCTGGATTTTCTGAAAAACTGGGAAATAAATAAAAAGGCCTTACAAAAACCCAAGCGTGCTTTCTTCAAAAGCAGATTTAAAAGTTTGAAAGATGCCCCATGCTGGGTCTGCGTGAGACAGGAGGGGGAATGGCACGAAAGTTGCAATGATATCCATGCATATCAATCAAAATGAAGTGTGAAGGAAAACCAGTACCATTAAGTAGCAGAAAAAAGTTAGGGACAAAATAGTTTCTCTTCCTCTTTCTGGAATGATAATGAACTCCTTTCCTACCAATGTTGCTTCTCCTCTCCGACTAGCAACTTTGTGGTGACTGGAGAGTGGAGAGATGCTATCGCAGCTATTAGTGTTGTGGCTCATCGACTGCCAGCGGAGATGGCAGTAGAGTCAGAGGAATCAGAGGAGATGGAGGGGTGCCTAGATTACCATCGGAGCTGGTGGAAGACTCTGAGGAGCAGGAGGTCTCAGAGGCAGATGCAGAGCAGGCAAAGAGACAGTGAATGCTGTGTATTCCTGCCTTTCTAAATAAAAAGGGGTTTGTCCTCCCAAGAAGACTGTTGAGTGGGGCTCATGAAGGCTGGGTCAGAACAGTTAACCCAGTCAGCATGGTGGAAGTTCAAAGATGATGAGCACTTCCATGCTACCTATTTGGAGGCTACAGTTCTGTTGGTGATGGCACGGTGGTGCAGGAGCTTCACGACAGTGTATCTGTTGGTCAGAGATGGTTGGCATTCCAGTGATTTGAACCCATGGCTTTGTGTGGTAGAATGAGCTCCCATCTTTTGCCCCTAGCTCCTGCACACAAACAGTTTGAAATCATGTAAAAATGCAAGTGGATAAATACATACCACTCTGGTTGGAAAAGCTGGCAGTGTTCTGAGTAGAAGCAGTAGTTGGTGCTAGACCTGCCTGGATGTGAGAAGTAGTTGGTGGAAGATAGTTCAGAAGAACCAACATTCTTTGAATGCCAACTGTTTTCCCCCTGTGGTGCACCATGGATAAAGCTCATATATTATGCATGAACAAAGGAACAATCTTAGGCTGCCAGATTTATTCTGTGGTTTAAAAATATTGAATACTTCCCTGGCTATGTACATCATATTCTTAAAAGAAAAAAAATATCCTGGTGTGATTAGAATGCACACCCAAGAAGTACAATTCATTAATTCCAGTTTGCCCACCAAGGAAGAATGTATGTCTTTCATTGCTTTACATACATTTCAAACCTCATGATTCGGAACCATGCCCACCAGGGGTGGGTTCCTGCCAGTTGTAACCTCTTCTATAGAAGAGGTTCCACAAATCTATAGTGCCGTTTAGAACCGGTTCCAGCTCCCTCCCCCCACCTGTCCGCACATCATCAAGATGAAGAGCGAGAGGAGGAATTCTGGGAGTTGAAGGCCACAGGTCTTAAAGTTGTCAAGTTTGAACAGCCCTGGGGGGGGGTTCCTAAGGGGTTAGGGATGCAAGGGTCTTGTAACTTGACAGCTTTAAGACTTGCGTGCTTCAAATGCCAGAGTTCTGGAGCCAACATGACTGGAGGAGAAATTCTGGGAGTTGAAGGCCACAGGTCTTAAAGTTATCAAGTTTGAACAGCCCTGGGTTCTTTTTTCTAAAGTGTTAGGGGTGCAAGGATCTTGTAACTTGACAGCTTTAAGACTTGCGTGCTTCAAATGCCAGAGTTTCTGAGCCAACATTTTGGTTGTTAAGCAAGAGCATTGTCAAGTGAGTTTCACCACATTTTACAAGTTAGCCATGACCACCCAGTCACATGATTGCCAAGCCACTCCCACTCAGTCACATGGCCGGCAAGTCACTCCCACCCAGTCACATGGTCAGCAAGCCACTCCCACCCGGTCACATGGCCAGCAAGCCACTCCCACAAAGCTGGCCGCACCTATAGAAGAGGTTCTAAAATTTTTTGAAACCCACCACATATTTCCTCAAATGGAATAAACCCAACTGTCAAGTTGATGAGTCTGAAGAGTTCACCTAATCTCTTTCCTGATCACTTGTAGTAATCTCTAAATTCTTCCCTGAGAATTTCAGTGGCATAAAATATATGCCTCCCATTTGTTATTGTTTACTGAACAGACCACCACTTCTTCAGTAAAGGGCTGAATGAATTTCAAAGGGCGGAATGAATTAGCAAATTTGCAATCTGTTTTGAGCAACCGTAAGGGAAATATTTTACTTCTGGCCTATTACTGTGTAGTTTAGAGATACTACAACACCATTGCACGAAGATTATTTAATACAGAGCACCAACTTTTAAACAAGCCAAGTTTCTTTCTCAGCTGATTGACTTTCATCTCATGGGCAAAACCTTGAAATTTGATATATGCAGTACATTGTCATTCAAATAAGTACAACTCACTCGCAGGCCAGAGCTTTGCCTCTTGCAGCTAAAGAATATTTGTAATGGTAACTTATGATAAAAAGCTGAAATTGGATTTCATAAGAGTGAGGCCTGGCATGAGTAGTCATAGTGCTTTTGGCTGATGGATGCTGCTTTGTGTTACATTATTTTCTCCGATGCCACAATGCATCTACAAACTCACCACAAAATCTGTAATTGCACTAAATGGTATTTCAAGGGTGCTGATGCACTAATGTTATAAGTTGGAAGAGGGGAAAATTATCTAGCATTAGGACAAGTTGCCCAGTTAGTTAATACCATAAAATTAATTTTGCATCTCTCTTTCTTCTCTGCCTTTCTATATATTCCTGATTAACTAGTTCCCCCAATTTTCTACTCAGCCCTCATTAGCCATATTCCAGTTAGCAATTCTGATGCCTTGGAGATGAATAGCATAGACTGATTTCTCCCCAGAACAGCAGAGGGCAATGCAGTGCTAAATCTGATGCTCAGTTTTCAGTGAAAGCCTGTATTGTATAAAACCACAGGGCTACTTTAGTCATTGAGAAACTTAAAGTGATAATTACAATGTGTGTAAACAACTGAATATGAGTTTTCAAAAGCACCCAGTGCAATTCCTTTGATTTAAAGCATAGGTGATGATTTTCATCTCCTTGTAGATTTTGTGCCATGTGTGTGTTTCAAAAGGAACACATACTGTATATACAACAAAGAGAGGATGAAGAAGGGAAAGAAAGAAAGAAAGAAAGAAAGAAAGAAAGAAAGAAAGAAAGAAAGAGGGGGGAAGGAAGGAAGGGATCAATTGGTCATTGATTCCAACATAAAGAATCTTCCATTCATTTAGTACTAGCCAAATGAGCTGTTACAAAAACATAAAAGCGACAACACCTAAATTTATCTCATAGTGAATTGCCCAGTGAATGTAAAAGTAAGTAGCTATGTCCCGTGAACTAGAAAATATCTAGAACTCAGTGGCGATTTAGACAAACTATGCATTCTTAGCTTTGTATCTATATGCGTGCAATATGTAAAGTAGTGCTTTGCATATTGTTATATAATAAATAGTGATATAATAAAACTGAAATGCTTGGAAAATTCAGAACATAAATTATGATTCTATAGCATCTGAATATCTAAAGATGATACCTGCTCATCAAATCTGAGCCCACCAATTCATACACGAATTGTCTTTAGCAGAGGTCCTGTAATGGTAGCTATAAAGAGAAACCCATTTTGTAGTGCAACCACAAGGTACGATTTAATCTCTGGACTCTTTCTCTTGGTACCACCGTTGCTATATTTCAGGTCGCTGTCAAAATGTACTTTTTTATAGGGTGGCTTAGTAGCCTTTCATTATCCTTTATCCATTTGTGGTTACTGTTTTTGTTGGATTTTTCATTACCTGATGCTTTTTAAATTTACTTTTGAAGCCACCTTTTCAACCTGTATTTCTATATTATATTCTAATGTTAGTTGGGGACTTTGTAAGGTGGCATAAATGATAGATAATGTCATAAAATACTTATTTGATGGCTGCTTCTTCAATAAAAAGAGTTTCAGTAAAGCTAATTACAAGAGAATTCTATATAATGTTAAAATACTGGGGAAGAACAGAGTGGTTACTTTTCTTGGTTCTCTCCAGTCTAACAACACCCTGTCCTTGGCCTTAACATCTGGATAGGTAACATACAGAGCCATGATGTCTGCATATTATAAGTTATTCACATATAGGTTGACACTGTCAAAGACCTCTTTATGATTAATGATACCTGTAGATGACCAGCTGATTATTTTTAACATCTCCTCTCTCTCTCTCTCTCTCTCTCTCCTCTCTCTCTTTCTCTCTCTCTCTCCTTCCCTCCCACCCTCCTTCAAATGCTACACCAACAACTATAGATGATGTGTTTGTTTTCAGTGTGCCAGTAAGTATAGAATTTCATCTTTGATCCAACACATTACATGCTTTGGTTTCTAGACTTTTTCCCCTAAAAACATCCCTTCAGGCATGTGCCAAATGTTCTGTGATGAAGAGACATTGTTTATATTCTCTACATAGGTGCACAATCCTATTTAGTCTTCAGTTCCAGGTTTCCAGGTTCTGTGTGTTTAATTATCTTAATGTTGTGCATCAATGTTATTAGATATACGGTCCTTCAGATCCTTTTTGGCTTTCTTAATCATCTATCTAAATATCATTTGTTCCACAAATATTCTAGAGAGCTTTAACTCTCTTAACTTCCATTTTCAACTTTTTTTTTAAAAAAAGTTTCTTCTTCTGAAGTCAAATAAAACTGTGTTAGACTTCCCTGGCAACATGTAAATGGAGATTCAATCATCCAGGCCAAAAATATCTTAAAAGGTCAAATCATGGCAACTGGACCAAAGTTTATTAAAACTGAGATGTTTTGTTGCTCATCCAAGTAACTTCTTCTGTCAAAATGAAAATTTGGGTAGAATTTCCTCACATTTAATGTAAAAAGAGCTCACATCAGTGTTAATGACAGGATGGGCTGTTCTGAGTGTAGTGACAAGGAACACCAACTTAGCTGGTCTTACAGAGTTTATAGTTCAGTATCAGTTCTTAGTTTCTAATGAAGAAACTAGAAAATTCTGGTGGCCTTTTCCCCATCCATACCTGGGAAATGTCAGGTCAATAAGTATAGTGGAAACCTGAGAGCTGCAATATCTCTAAATATTTTTTTTTATGTATCTCTGCTTGACATTAAGATCAAAACAGAAATGTGGGCACTAAAATATATTAAGGTTGGTATTCACTCTAGGTAATCCTTGAGTTATGACTGTAATGGAGCCTACTCATTACAGTTGTAACTCATAATCAACCCAAATTCGTGACTTTGTCATTAAGAGAATCAATTTCATGAAGCAACCACTGCAATTATTAAGTAACCCACTGGATTTCTAAGGGCACAATTTTGCTGAAAACTGGAAGCAAATGCTGTTTTTTGGACAAACCATCATAAAGTGGTCATCACGTGGCCACCAGACACTGCAAACAGCCATTATTGCAGCCCAATTGTCAAAAATATCCGAAGTATTGTCATGTGACCACATGGGAAGACATGGCTATCAGAACTTCAAATCTGCGTCATAAATACCTTCCAAATCAGTTGGTTGGAACTTATAATGGTGGCTAATTGGTTGTAAACTGAGGACTATCTTATAATATTAGTTAATATTTTCAAGAAAGTATATTTAATTTATAGCGGTCCATGTGCCCTTGGTGTTTAGTCTTGCTGGCCACATGACCACGGAGACGTCTTCGGACAACCCTGGCTCTTCGGCTTTGAAACGGAGATGAGCACCGCCTCCTAGAGTCAGGAACGACTAGCACATATGTGCAAGGGGAACCTTTACCTTTACCTATATTTAATTGCAACCATCCAGATGAGATGGCTTTCCTCTTTGTAGTGGGATTTAGAAGTAAATGCTTCTAGCAACCTTCTTCTACATAATACCACCCAGATATGTTTTGGGATCACAACTCCCCAATTCCCAATACTGGAATTTTGGGAAATGCACTCCAACACATCTGAAAAAGATTAAAGAAGGCGACTGTCTAGGATTGCACTTGCACACCTTTGGCTGGTCTCACCTTCTCTGAAAGGAGATGTACACTTAACAAGCAGCTTACATGGTCACGACTGGGGATTTTTAGATTTAAAAGGCCCAATTAACAGCTGTCTAGGAAAGAAGAGGAAGGAGTGACTTTTGCCCTAATTGTGAATGTTCGGTACATTACATATATTTTTCCCCAGGTTTTTACATTTTATTTTAGGCTTTTAAAGGCTTTTTTTCTGGCAAAGCTAATAACGATCTGTTTTACTTATCCAGTGAGAGCTTTGCATGGAAGGCTTTTTTTTTCTCCTTGAGTGTATAGATGAAGCATTAAGGGCAGTATATGGGTAGAACAGCCAATCAGAATAATGAGTCTCCACTGCTTGGGAAAGCGAGATTAATCTAAATCAAATACTTTCCACTATGGCAATTTTAACTAATTCCCTCATGAAAGTATAAGAGATATGTGAAACCCCTACAGTCAGCATAAACCTCCTGGTAGGACTAGACAGGTAATGCCTTTTAAGCTTGTTAATGTCTTATCCTGCTGGTTTCTACAAATGATTCAAAGAATAGCTGACTACTTTTCAACCTGTCATTAGAGAGAAATGCAACTTCTAGCTCGAAGATTGAAGGCACAGTGTTGCAAGGTACATGCATACCCACATGCCTTGGGAGCAGGAAAGATTATTTCTGCTTGACTATACTGATTTAATTAATCTCTATATTAGTACTTTGCAATTCACCTGGATATTCATACATATCCAGGACCCTATAGAACAGAAATGCTACGGGGGTAATAACTGCACGGTGATAAGAATCAGCTATGCTCGAGATAAGAAGAATGTCTTGATGGAGAAGGAGACTGTCAGTGGAACAGAGCCTTCATTAATGCACCAGGCAAGAGAATAAAACGTGAATTGCAGGCTAGGGCTCAAAAATAGGAAATCAGTCTGGTAAATTTGCAGGTGATCATCCTGAGTCCATTCCATTTCTGCTCCGTATTTGTATGCATATATTCACCCATTTAAAGATATTGTACACATTAAATGTGCAGCTCTAAAAGTTGCATTTGAAAACATGGCTTTAAATCTATGACATGCTAAAACATACACTGTGCGTTTTGTTTGAGCTCAGAATTGCAGTTAAATAAAAGAAAATCTAGAAAGGACCCAGATATAAATTGTCCTCCAATATCCTCTAGTCTCCAATAAAATTCAGACTATGTCATTTTGACATCTGGGCCTAAAACAAAATGCTATTTGCAAAATTGACAAATTAGAAAAAAGCAAATTAGGGGAGGAAGAGTTGACATGTCCTGAATTAACCTCTCGAATTGCAGAGCTGAAAAGAAGCTACAACTGGTAAGTAGTTTCTTCTTCGCTCTCACTTTTAACAAAATGGAACTGGTGTGATTTGTCTGTCATTGAACTATCAGCAATGCATACGGGAAAGACACCCACATAGTCTCTCTCTGTTATTCCAGTTCCTGCGTAGGAGAAAATTAGTACGATAGAGACTGACACAGTCAACAATCAACAATCCAATAGGTGCTAAGTTTAAAAGATACATGAGGGTGACTTCATTATTTTATCATCACTGCCAACAATTCATTTCTAATATATTCTTTTGGTAATGTTTCTGTCTGCTTTACAATAGTTGTTCCTAAACCTACATGTACAGTAACCTACTCTATGGGAAAATTACACTAATAATTACACTATTACACTATGGGAAAATTCATATAAAAAATTGTTGGACGAAATGTCCATCTGGGTTCAGTTCCAAGTGGGGTAAAAGACACTGGAAACATGGGAGCTGCTTGGAAAGATGGTCAGGAACACATGCCTTGGAACTCCTGGGTGAAAAAGGAAGATATGCTGAGAGTCCCTGGGTTTTATGCCCTCTCTGGGCATTGAATTTCCTGGGGAACAGGAAGAGTATCCTGATTGGTTGCTGTCAGAGGTCATAGTTAGCTTTGTAGGTTGTCTGTGTGCTAAGTTTGGTTGAAAATTGGTCGGTGGTGCAATGAAAGGCAATGAAATAGGTAGACCTTTGTTATGCAGAATAGACTGGCCTAGGCCTTAATGGACCATTAACAAAGGGTACATGTGTGATTTTCTTCCTCTCTGAGTTTCTACTTCTCTTTTTAGAGGAAATATTCTGCCCTTTTAATATTTCCTAAAATATTTCATTTTCTAAGAGAGGGGTGGGTTTCAACTTCCTAAACTATAATGGAATGATTGTAAAAACAGAATATGAATGATATGGCATATATGTGTGTATATGGTATCATACACCATACACACAAATACACACCATATGGTTCATAACCTGCCTGTCCCTATAGTCAATAATCTGCACCTGATTGGAAAACATTAGGTTTCTTCATGTATAAATTGTATGAAAAATTGGTTCTAAAGGCCCACTCCTTTGATATGAGGTCTTTCCAGATCTATAAAAATATACAAAACTGGAATCTTTGACACAAGACCTTCTGAATGCAAAGGTTCCTGATTTCATCCCCGCCATTGTCCATGATGATAAATAACAATAGCACTTAGACTCATATACCACTTCACAGAGCTTTATAGCTCTTGCTAAGTGGTTTGCAGAGTTAACATATTGCCCCCAACAATCTGGCTCCTCATTTTACCAACTTTGGAAGAATGGAAGGCTGAGTCAACCTTGAGCCAATGAGAATTGAACTGCTGGCATCCAGCAGTCTGCAGAATTAGCCTGCAATTCTGCATTCTAACCACTGCACCACCACAAGAATGTAATCAAGAAAAACAACCCACAAAAGGAGTATGTGGTTACAGCCAATCTGTACAACTATCTATTTTACCTATTCCAGCTGCTTTGAATCTGTAAATTAAGCATGTGGGCCATCAGTTATTTTATTTCGGTATCTCTATGTTGAAAAATATATAATATAGGAAGATATAGTTAATTCAGGGATGATTTTTTACCATATTTTGCAAAATTTTGTCAGACGCGTATAGCTAAGGTTGAAATGTGGATTAGTCTTACAAGAAAATGTTTTCTATAAGATTGCATTTGTGAGGGATCCTTCCCTTCCCAGCCAAATAGACTCACAGATATTTGAACAATGACAATGTTAATGATACAGTATTACTCTGTGTTAAAAGTAAAGATATTATTAAGAACCTAGTAATTTATCACACTGTGAACTCCCAACTACTGGATATAGTAGCCATATTTTACAGTAAAGAAAAAAATATTGCATGAGAATAAATTAAAGAGGTCCTTGTGTTTAGAGGCATAACCAGACTGTGAAAAGATTTCTTTGATTTCCTTTTTACCCCCAGATCAAAATATAGGCTGGCTTCCTCCTATTCCCATTTCTAGATATTGAGATCTGCATACTATGGTGTCACTGTGAGGAAAAGTCATTTTGTCCTTTTCTTCTTCCAACAGATACAAGTTTGACTGGCTTAGAATCTAGCTTCTTTCCATGAAAAAACCAAATTCATGCTCCGAGAAGAATGTTCTACATAGTCCCCTTGAAAATATTACTTCTGGAGATGGGAAACAATTGGCAAAGTTATGCTGTGCTGTGCTGTGCTTGAAGAGAGCAACTAATAAAAATGCATTTTCTTACATGTAGGAGCAATTTAGGACCTAAGTCATCATTTTATCATTTGCTGTAGCAGTTGAAAAACCCGACTATATTAGCAAAAGGAGGAGATCCAGTTGGGTACTGAAGAAGTAGATCTTAAAAATATGAGAGAGTGTATTTCCAGTCATGCCTTAGCCATGGAAGCCAGTTGGATGACATTGGGCCAATCATTCTCTCTCAGCCCAACGTACCTCACATGGTTGGTGTTGTGGGGAAAATAGGAGGCAAGAGCATTATGTACATTTCTCTGCTGAATGTCACAGTGACCAATCATCACACAAGGAAGTCGACTAGATTCCCAGCAGATGGACTTCTAGTCTAAGAGCTGTTGATCCCTAAGGCTGTCATGAATTAATCCAATCCATTTTTGAACTCAACCAAGCTGGTACCAGTCACTACAAATCTCATGGCAGCAAATTCCAAAGTTAATTGCACATTGCCAATCCTGATTCTTCCAAGATTTAATTTCATTAGAACCTCGGGTCCTAGTATTATAGGAATGGGATAGATTTTATATCTATTAGCAGGAGGGGAAAAAAGAGTTTTAAGCAATCAGATCAGCTGTTCAAACTGGACATAAAAAGTTGGAACATGGAGGAGAAATATTCTAGCAAAAATAGTATTTTTAAAAGATTCACAACCCCAAGAAATGAATTAATCACAAATGCAACTCTTACATCAAAGCAAGTAGTAGAAGAACAGATAAATATTATATTTAAATATAAATATAATTATGGAAGGATTTCTTTCCTTCTCACAACTGATTAATTTCTGTCATAATTTGGGCTAGGAGCAAAGTATTTTATGAGGTAATGAATTTTTGTAGTCGTCCACTCTTAGAAAGCAACCTGTTTTATCTAGTGTTTTGCTGGCAAAGTTTTGGATGATATCAAGGATAAGATTTAATGAAATTTTTCATAAAACTGATCAAGATGATAATCCTTCACTAGAAATTTTCCTCCTTATTAATAAGTCTTTTGGTGCTGAATGACATTGCTATTTTAAAATCAGAATTACAAAGGGAAAAGGAAGGACAATTTCAGCTAAGAGTAAGTTTTGGGTAATTGTACATTTTAGATTTCCTCAAGCATTTTGTCATTGTTGTAATCATGAATGTTGATGTACTTTCATATAGGACTAGAGGAGACATGATAGCAGCCTTCCAATATCTCAGAGGTTGCCACAAAGAACAGGGAGTCAAGCTATTCTCCAAAGCACCTGAGGGCAGAACAAGAAGCAAATGGGTGGAAACTAATCAAGGAGAGGAGCAACCTAAAACTGAGGAGAAATTTCCTGACAGAACAATTAATCGGTGGAACCACTTGCCTCCAGAAGTTGTGAATGCTCCAACAGTTTTAAAGAAGATGTTGGTTAACCATTTGTCTGAAGCGATGTAGCTTCCTGCCTAAGCAGGAGGTTAGACTAGAACAGGGGTCCCCAACCTTTGAAACTTTAAGTCTGAAGGACTTCAGCTCCCAGAATTCTCTGGCCAGCAAAGCTGGCTGGAGAAGTCTGGAAGCTGAAGTCCTTCAGACTTAAAGTTGCAAAGGTTGGAGACCTCTGGACTAGAAGACCTCCAAGGTCCTTTCCAAGGTCCTTATTCTATATTCTATTGTATCTCAACTTGACTATAGATGGTACCCAGAAACCTCATCTGGGTAACATGTAGCAGCTTAAATTAATAACAGGAGCTCAGCATCAGAATATACTGTGCCCATGCTGAAGAGCAAACTGGTTGCCAATTGTTTTCCTAGTACAATTGAAGGAATTGCTTTAACTTTTCAAGGCACAAATGGCTTAGGATTTGAGTATCTGAGAGCCTGCCACTCTCAAGATGAACCTTTCAAGACTTTAAATTTAGCAGAAGAGGCCTCTTCAAACTGCTCTCACTTTCTGAGACCAATTTGTTCGACACACACAAGATGGCTTGCTCCTGTGTTACTCACAAACTAATTGCACTCAGCCCCCATTGATTTCTTTTTCAGAAGCAAGTCAAAACTTTTTTTTCCCCTCCAGGTACTTTGAATGAGTTCTGAGAGCGATTTTAACTCTTCACATAGCATTTTAAGCATGTACGTTTTGTTTTTATTGTTAGCTGCCTTGAGTGCCCTAGAGGCAGAAAGGAGGGGGGGGAATCTAAATCAGTAGATATGATTTATTTATATTGTAACTAAATAAATAAATAGTGTTTAAAGAAAAAATGGTGGAAAATACAGATTGCTTAACATTTGGCTTTAGGCAATTTTTCATAATCCCCAAATTAACATCACTGATGCAGAAAGAAAAGCAGAAATCATCTTTCAAAGGAAGCAGCACTGCAATTTGGGCTGTAGATCATGGGTAGCCACAGAACGAGGGACAGGAAGGGCCAAATAACATGATGGGCACTGTGACATCATTATGGAAATGATGCAAATTATGTTATTTCCATTGGTCAGTATGATACAAGTGATATCGTCATAGTTTCCATCAATAACCATGCTCCAGAACTTGCATCAAGCTGGTCAATGCTCATTTTTCTAATCATTTAATATTGTTCCATAAAATGCCATATGCAGAATTGCTTTGCAATGTTTCATAATCACATGAAGCAGGCGCTGATGTTTGTACAGGACAAAGTATAAGGTTACAGTTAATCTATAGCTGAGGAAAGAATTAATACTGGATTCCCTGGCGAAGTCCAAATGGCTGGCCTTAAGCTTTAGAATGCGGTGGCTCAGTCACTAAGACGCTGAGTTTGTCAATCAGAAAGATCGTCAGTTCGGCGGTTCGAATCCCTAGTGCCGCATAGTGGAGTGAACTCCCACTACTTGTCCCAGCTTCTGCCAACCTAGCAGTTCAAAAGCATGTAAAAAATGCAAGTAGAAAAATAGGGACCACCTTTGGTGGGAAGGTAACAGCGTTCTGTGTGCCTTCAGCATTTAGTCATGCCGGCCACATGACCACGGATACGTCATTGGACAGCGCTGGCTCTTCGGCTTTGAAGTGGAGATGAGCACTGCCCTGTAGCGTTGGGAACTACTAGCCCATATGTGTGAGGGAAACCTTTACCTTCAAACTATATTGTTCCTGTTCTCTACAATGGACAGAAGATTTATGAAGCCATCACGTTTGTTTTTTATTCCTTTTGATCAAGCTCCAGGCCAGAACGGGAAGTTCTCCCAAGAAGCCTTTACAACTTGCCAGACAAGTATCTTTTAATTTTAAATTTGCCAATTCCCTCCTTCCTTCTGTCCTTTACTCCCTCCTGCTAGATTTCGTTTAAATGAAAAAGCCAACGGCATCTTTTAGGAGGTAAAAGATGTGTCAGCACTCACCACAATTGTTTAATTGTGTAACAAAAAAAAAGCTGAGGAAATCTTTCCAGTTCAAGCGACTACAAATTATTACTGTGGGTGATCACATATTGCAGGAGATAGCAAAGAGATATGAATGAGATGGCAAACATTTGTAATAGCAGGCTTTAATATATTGTTCTTCCACACTGCACCACTAACAACTAATACCTCTCATGAGGTCTGAATGTTTATTTGGCAAGCCCTAATAACCCCTTGATAAAAAAAATATTGACAATCTGATCAGTTTAAATGAAGAGTCATGTTTGGAGTTCCTTCCTTGGTTTCCTCTGCTCCCTGTAACCTCACTTGGGCTCAGCCTCTAGGCTCAGCCTCAAGGCTTGAAGGCTTTTACACCAAAGTAAAAGCAAAGCAAAGCACAATACTCAGGTGTTTACTGATTTGATTTTTTCCTCCTGCATTTGTTGTACATGCATTGATGTTGCTAATTACAAAGAATCAACAAATCTATAGAAAAACAGATGTTTGAAAAAGGAAGACCTTAGAAGTCATTACATCTTTTCTTATTTTACCTCCAGGTGAAGCCCATGTAATTTCATAACACTTTTCGAGTATATAAGCCAAACTGAACAAATTGTTTCATGATCAAATTGAATTTTTGAATTATTCGAGTTTCAGGAATTGATAGATCCAAAATAAACATCTTTAAAAAGCAATAAAATACAGCCTATTGATTCTAGTAATCCACACTTCAAAATGAGTTCCATTTTATTTGTTTCTTTTTTAAAACATGTTATACTTTATTTCAGAATATGAGTCATACCTGGGTGAAGAGCCTATAAAACAGATGAATGTGAAGCTGCCATAAACTAACCCTCTTCAGATTTTTCTGTGCATTGACTGAATACCCTCAGCTGGTTCTGCTCTAAACTCCATCCATTCAGCTGAAGGATTGAAATATGTTGTTAGTATGGTCAGTGGAGCAGATGATACATAGCTGGATAGATAGCTGGATAGATTAGATAGATAGATAGATAGATAGATAGATAGATAGATAGATAGATAGATAGATAGATAGATAGATAGATAGATAGATAGATGCAAAGGAATGAATGAAGGAAGAATAGATGATGGCTATACATGGATTGATGAGAAAGATATATGGATGGATGGATGGATGGATGGATGGATGGATGGATGGATGGATGGATGGATGGATGCAGAGATTGGCATCACATAATGTAACCGCCAGTTTGCCCAGAACCAAAAATGTGAGTGTGCACTTCCGTGCATATGTGTATCACAAAAACATGGCAATTTTATAGGACGGGATAGCACTGGGGCAGGTGGTCAGAACTACCTTAATGCTCAGAACTACCTGTCCGAATCGGCAACAGCTCACCTCTGGATGGATGTAGCATTAATCAATCCTACTTTTTCTCATAGGTAGCCATGATTGTACAAGCTTTCTCTTAATTCTCCTACCTGGAAATCCAGTGATGTGTAACTGGTCAAGACCCCTCTAAAGTAATGAACAAATTCTTTCTGGGGAAACACACATTAAACTAAAGCACACTTTATATCAATTTCAGAGTGCTACTTTATCCTCACCAGCAGTAGTTCTAACTTGTCAGGCTTTAATTTCAAATTTGTTCTTCCTCATTCAGATCAGTCTGCTGCAGACTGATTGTATTCCAAACTTCTAAATGACCTTCTCCAACATTTCATGGAAAGAGCCTAGGAAAAAACAGTAACCTTATAGAATACCATAGATTAATGACACTAGTTATCTAGTTGTTGGTCAGTGATGTCCCAATTCCAGTTTCTAGCCATAGTCTTCATAAGTACAACTGCACAACAGTGCTCCCAGGGCCTACCTCATCCAGGTGACACCCTACTTTGGTCATTTATAGTGAAAGTGTGAAAAATCCAAGAAAACTATGGTAGCAGGGTCATTTGGTGGCCAATATAGATGTTCTACCAATTTGACCAAAGCAGTCTCAATATCACATTCCAAGTGAAATCCTGATTAAAATTTATCCAGAAAATCAGGTTCATCCAGATCTAAGTGGATAGTTACATCAAACATGTTCTCAATCTACTGATCCCAGAAGGAAATATTTAAAACTGCCCTATAATTTAAAATATCTTCTCAGTCAAGAGAAATATTTTTTTCAAAAGAAGTCTTATAACTACTTCCTTTAAGCAGAGAGGAAAACATCCAGCACTCAGGTAAGCATTGATCATATCTCCATTAACCATGGGACCACTCACAAACTAGTCACAAATTTAATCAATCAGAAAGAGCAAAGATTGAGCAACCAAATGGTAGCCCTAATTTTGACGCATTTCCTATCTGCATCCTGAAGATTAAAAAAAAAATCCATATGAATTTGACAAGCAGTTGCTCCAACACTGATATCTAAATCAGAATGCAGAAAATGATGAAAATTGTTCACAGCAAGCCTCTGATGATTCCAGCTACCTTCACTCAATGTCTTAAGAGCGATGCAGCACAATATAGGAAGGCATCATTGACGTGTTCTGATATTATACCAGATATTATAAGAGTGTATATAATGAGAGAAAAATGAGCTCCTTTTGTGGCACTCACTGGCAGAGTACCAATTTAAATGGGCATGCAAGAGAGACCTGCCTCCATGTTTGGTTTGGTTCATCATGGAGGTTCCTCCATTTATGCTTCAGTCTTCTACCTGACTGCTTGACAGCCCTCAGTTACCTGATAAACCAAGAACCTGGGTTTACCTTAGCTCTGTCAGGGAGAATAGATAGAACAATAGCACAATTACCTGAGCCATTTTCATTTTTCACTAATCAGCCAGGTCTTAACCCAAGGTTGGACAACTATTACAACTTTACAACCTGTGGAATTCAACTCCCAGAATTCCTGAGCCAGCATGGTAGTGGTAGTGGCAGTGACAGAGTAGGCAGTAATTTCCCAAGAGCATTCAGAAAACCATGAGGATCCTTTGAGATGATTTTAACTAGTATTCCACCCTGCAAAGGGTATAGGAGCTGCCAATTAAAACTAGTTTGAGAGTTTGTCCATGGCAACAAATGTACAGAAATCCCCTCCACTTTCAAATTGCTAAACCCAAACAGAACACTACATTTGCCCTACCACATGTATAGCTGGGGATGGATACCAAGTAAAATACTGTAGGTCCATAGCTGTCATGGTAGACATTAGAAATTGACCCTTTTCTGGCTGGGAACCTTCCGTTTTCTGTGACAAGAAGTCTAGAATGGTCCATTGATTTGCCAGAAGTTAACCTAACTCAAAAAGGCGTTTTTTGGACCATGGAGTAGATTAGCATTATTCATATGCTGTCCCTGTCACCCAAACGCAGCAACAATCAGTCAAAACTGTCAAACTGTTGGACTGTTTTCTGGTCAATGGGATAGACTTCCCAGAAATTACAGCCAGGCCAACAATGGACAAATATCCATTGATTAATTCGCCCCTCTTCTCTCAGGTAGATATCTGCAATACATGCCAGCTCAATAATTTAATCCAGAAATGAACCACGGAAATTAGAGTTTTTACCTGCAATTAATTTGGCATTTAAAAAAAGTGAACCTTTAAGAGGACTGGGCCATCTTCATTGATACCTAGATTCCCATGGTTAGATTATAACTTAAAGGAAGGGAAGCCAATCACAGCAAGCTTCCTCTCCATGTAATAGTCATGCTACAGCCCTAGGACCATATCTCACTCTGCCTGTTACTATTTTCATGTTTGTTCTCAGGTCAAACTCTATTGCCCATTCTCTCTTCTCCATCTCATAGCACCTGGCATCCATTAATTTAAAAATCAGCAAAAATTAATGGTTCTTTCTATGTCATAATCTAAACCTTTGTAACCCAAATATCTCTTCATAAAGACAATTGGTCCACCAAAATTGGCCAAATGAAGAGACTTCCAAAGCAAATACCACCTTCCACATGTGATGGACCCATCACTCTTATTTTAGAAATGATACCACCATCTGGACTGAAAACCTTGATTTGAAAGTGATCATAAAATGCTGGTCTTTTTGATTATAAGATTAATTCTTTACTAATTTTTTATGGGTTTTTCAATTTATTTCAGAGTGAAAGAGGGAGGAAAGTCAGTCAGTCAGTCAGTCAGTCAGTCAGTCAGTCAGTCAGTCAGTCAGTCAGTCAGTCAGTCAGTCTTTTATAAACCTCTCACAGTATTCCTGTATGTGAACCTGGGCTCATCTGAAACATTTATTCACTATATTGGATGTTATCACATTCTATTGATAGTCTATATTTAAAACTATCTCAGCAGTTGTTCATCTTTTTGTAGTTAACAAGTTATTTGATTTGGTGGAAGAAGTCAAAAAGTGTTATTTATGTTTATTGTTCTGGATGGATTTTTGACTCCTGGTGGATGCATTGGTTTTAATTAACCATCATATAATGCTAATGTTTTTTCTGAATTTCTAAAAAAAATGAAAGATTCATTTGTATTTTATGGTGAACTGCTGAGTTTATAAAAATTCCCTTTACCTCGTCTGCTCTAATAGATCATCCTAAAAACAATGTGTGTGCTTTATGAAAACATTTAACAATCCTGATTTGGTTCTAAATGGCATTAATCAATAATTCTGTAAAGCATTAATATCACCATTCAAAATAAAAGATCTGAAAGGATTAATAAGATCTGCTTTCATTTTGGTATGGATTTTGAAGGTCTAAATAACACAGTCTTATGCATGCTTCCTTAGGGATAAACTCATTAAATTCAACAAGTTTGCTACTTTTGACATTTTGTTTTAAAACATGAATGTGTAAATATCTATTATGCTATTCTTTTCAGAATTATTTTTATTTATTGGCATGGGATAAGAAAGACAAAAGAAATATAGTAAGAACTATGTTAACATTGTTCACACTTTCTAAACCTGTTCTGACCTAGGCTTCCTGAGAAAGCATAAATCACAATCTTAGTCCCAAAAACCCTCTTTTGTTTATATGGCTGTGAATTGTGATCATTCACAGTCCGCAATGCTTCACAAATACAGTAGTCTGTGAAGATTCTAACAGATGTCTTCTTGAGTTGCCACAGTCTTTTAGGAGAATGTTGATAAACTGACCTTATCTCCCTTGGAATGCTGCCAGAAACCTAATTGCCAAAAGCAGAGCAAGGTCAAACAGAACTTTTCAAAGCTTGAACCAACCAGATGAACGAATTGCTTCATGCGAAAGCTCACATCCCGTTTGCTCCTCTTTTATGTCTTATGGGAAGGACCAATCATCTCCAAGCCTTACTCCCAAGTCGTCCCTGTTTTCTTACTTGCCTTCTGACAGCTCTGAGCATGTGCACACTGGGAACAGGCTCCCGCTGTTCTTCTGCCTCGCTGATGTCAGACTCTGGAGGCTCTGGAAACAGCAAATAACTGCCAGATGGCCTTTACCCTCTCTCTGCCTCCAATGCAGAGCCCTCATCCAAGCCTTCCACAGATTCCAGGACTGGAATCCCTGGAATTCCTCCCCAACCTCCTCATTGTTTGACTCTGTTGCCAGCTCCACAGGCTGCTGGCAGACCACAACAAAACCTTGCAAATGGGTCTTGTTTTTATCAATTCATATATTACTTTATTCTTCAAAATTCTTCCTTTTCTCTTTTCTCATTGGCTCCACACAACTACAACCTTCTCATGAACTGTCTCCCCTTTCTGCTCTTCATTTGGTTTTATAATTCGATCCTCATTCATTCATTGCCTCTAGATGAACACACCACTTTATTTCACACTAATCAATTTCTTTGGTACTCAATGGTTATTCATTCAGCATTTATATACATTCAAGATTCTACCTCTTCCTCTTGTATCAAACTCACTTTTCACATTTCTCAGTCTCACTTTATTAGGTACCCAAATTTGTTTCTCTATACCAAACTAGGCAGAAGCAAACTCTTTTTACATGACCATTTTCACTCTTTGATACTTCACAACAAACCACCTGCCTCCAACTGCTTCTTCTTTTTTTAATCAACATTGGCATTTATTAAAATGTCTTCATTTGTTTCCCATTTTAAATTTAGCAATCTACCAAGGTCTAGATATTCATTCACTTTTTAAATTTGTTTACCATTTATGCATACTTTGCAATTGTCTACTACTCCTTTTTCCTTGTCAAATTACGACAATGTTCGATATTAATTTTTAGATTTACACTCCTCGCTGCATGTTATATAGCCTATCTCCCATTTAAAGCAAATCCTTCAGGTTCTAAGCAAACAACACAGCATGATTTGCATACACAGATATTCATGTCCCCAGTCAACACATCTCTAATGTTACCACCCGCTTTCATTTACCCATAAATACATTAAATAAATAAGCAGACATCGCACATCTTTGTCTTACTGCTCTTCAATTATTTGCTACATATCCCCCATATTTGCATGCGTGCTTTGCTTCCATCGTGTGCCATTCTTATCACATTCAGCAAGCAAGTTTCAACTCCATATTCATTCAAAGCACAATTTAAGCTATTCACTTTAGTGTATGCTTTCCTTAAACCAACAAAAGTACAATAAACATTTTTTTCTCACATTCATGCCTATCTCAATGCCTTGATGAAGAGCAAACAAATATGACCTGAGCTAACTGCCTGGAAAACAGTCACACTGCAGCTGTTCAATTCAATTCAACAAATATTGTTCATTGTCACCTCTTGTACCATTTCAAATACCTTGCCAAGAAAATAATACACACTAAGCCTTTCATGTTTTTTTTTACATACATGGTGGCTCTATTTCCTTTGTATGGAGGAGCTTTTAAAAAAATAATAATCACACAAAGAATTAGTTGTACATTCCTGTTAAACAGGTTAAACAGCTTATAGTATCATTTCTTGAGTTACCATCCACACTTACAGAATTAATATTTTACATCATTCCCAATGTACTTATTATTTGTTGGTTTGGTTTTTTTTAAATTCTAAGTTTTACATCATTTATTTCAATTCCACTGAGATATCATGTCAGGGTGAAATTTATCCCATACCATTTGCACTGCTATTGAGAAGAATTGCCAAGGGTTAGAGTCCCTACTGCCTTAACTTTGCATGTTTGGGACTCTGACATCTCTTTTCGGGAATATCCTCACAGAATGCCCTGAATCCTTACAGAATACACTAGAATAACAGAGTTGGAAGGAACCCTGGAGGTCTTCTTGTTCAACCCCCTGCCTAGACAGGAAATCCTATACCATTTCAGACAAATCATTATCCAATTTCTTCTTTAAAACGTCCAGTGTTGAGGCATTCACAACTTCTGGAGGCAAGCTGTTCCACTGATTAATTGTTCTAACAGTCAGGAAATTTCTCCTCAGTTCTAAGTTGCTCCTCTCCTTGATTAGTTTCCACCCATTGCTTCTTGTTCTATCCTCAAGTGCCTTGGAGAATAGTTTGACTCTCCCTTCTTTGTGGCAATCTCTGAGATATTGGAACAATGCTATCATGTCTCCCCTAGTCCTTCTTTTTATTAAACTAGACATACCCAGTTCCTGCAACCATTCTTCATATGTTTTAGCCTCCAGTCCCCTAATCATCTTTGTTGCTCTTCTCTGCACTCTTTCTAGAGAGAGTCTCCTCATCTTTTTTACATCATGGCAACCAAAACTGAATGAAGTATTCCAAGTGTGGCCTTACCAAGGCATTATAAAGTGGTATTAACACTTCACATGATCTTAATTCTATCCTGTTTATGCAGCCTAGAATTGTGTTGGGTTTCTTTGGCAGCTGTTGTACATGGCTGGGCTCATATTTAAATGGTTGTCTACTAGGATCCCAGGATCCTTCTCACAGTTAAAACTGTTGAGCAAGGTACCATATGTACTGTACCTGTGCATTTTGTTTTTATTGCCTAAATGTACTGTAGAACCTTACTTTTTTCACCACTGAATTTCATTTTGTTAGCTAGTGTCCAATGTTCAAGTTTGTCAAGATCCTTCTTAAGTGTTGGCTTCTATCTTTTGGAGTGTTGGCTATTCCTGCCAGCTTGGTGTCATCTGCAAATTTGATGAGTTCCCATTTATCCCATCATCCAAATCATTGATGAAGATGTTGAAGAGTACTGGGCCAAAAACAGAGCCATACATCCCTCCATGTAGATGCAGTTCCATTGAGGGCTACACGCTGAGTGCAGTTGGTCAGCCAGCTATGAATCCATCTGGTGGTGATGCTGTCTAACCCACATTTTTCTACTTTATCTAGTAGTAGGTTATGGTCTACTTTATCAAATGCCTTACTGAAGTTTGGTCCACTAATTTTGTCACTTTGTCAAAGAATACAATAAGATTAGTCTGGCAGGATCTGTTTTTGACAAACTCATGTTGGCTTTTGATTATTACTTTGTTTACTTCTAGGTGTTCACTGATTTGTTGCTTGATTATCTTTTCTAGAATCTTCCCTGGTATTGAAGTCAGGCTGATAGGTCTGTAGTTTCCTGGATCTATTTTTTCCCCTTTTTTGAAGATGGGAACCACATCAGTTCTTTTCCAGTCTTCTGGCAGTTCCCTGGTGCTCCAGGATCTCTGAAAGATATAGTTCAGTGGCTCTGAAAACTCATCTGCCAGTTTCTTCAGAACCCTGGGGTGTAATCCATCCAGTCCTGGTGATTTGGACTCATCTAGGGTAGACAGGTGCTCACTTATCATTTTCTTCCCTATTTTAATTTATATTCCTAATCTGTTTTTGTGGTGCTGTTTTTGATAGGTTGGACTGTTTTTTCCCTTTGTGTAAAGACAGATGCACAAAATGAGTTAAATAGTTCTGCTTTCTCCCTGTTGATTGTCATCTTTCCACTTTCTCCCAGAAATAGACCAATTGTTTCAGAAGAATCAGTTCTGAAGGTAAGTGAGACTCAAGTCTAGTAGGGTAAAAATGACACTTTGAAGTAAACCCATAAACTTACTGTTATACCAGTGAAATAACTACAGCAGAGATGCTACCTGGCTGAAATAGTCTATTAATACCAGCAGTTAGGCTATTCCATTCTGGGCCAACTGCAATTTCCAGCTCATCAGGTTCAAGACATTCTCCTGTACTTTCAGCCTTACCATTTGTAAATATCTGGATAAAAAGAATAATTTACTAACACCTCATTTCAGTTCCATGCAATGACATATCACTCAGATCATTCAGATCTCTAAAATAGTCCTTCCCATTTCAGCTTCACTGCAGATAATTTAATAACTTTTATTTTTAATTCCATTCTGTTCAGATATTTAGATTTAGTAACTGGAACAGCGGGGTTGTGCGGTGAGCCAGAACACACAATTGTGGTTGATCCATTGTAGATCGCTGGCCACTGCATGAGATAATCTGTACTGTGATTGGTTGCTATGGGTGTGGAAGGGGAGTTCCCCACTTTTCCCTCACTTTTTTTCTGTGTGCATTCTGTGTGCTCTGTAATTTACCTCATGATGTTTCTGCTGTGTTGATTTACCTGATGATGCCCCTGTTTGCCTGATCATCTAGTTTGCTGTGTATATAGATGTAAAATTATTTATTTATTTATTTATTTATTTATTTATTTATTTATTTATTTATTTATTTATTTATTTATTTATTTAGTTAGTTAGTTAGTTAGTTAGTTAGTTAGTTAGTTAGTTAGTTTGTGCAAGTTTGTGTCACCATCTCTGACTTCATTTAGACACTGGCTGTGTAGTTCCCTAACACATTCCATGGCTAAAATCTTCTTGTTTAGCTATTCTCACTTACTTTTAGAATTTTTTTTTTTAATCCATATAAAGTACTTTGATTATCCCCCCCACTTCTTTGATAAAGGAAAATATTCGTAGTTCAGGGTTGAAAGGAAGGGTCCTTGGTGCAGTCTGAGCTTGGTTGTTTTCTTGAAGACATTTCATTACTTAAATTAGATAATTTCACCAGTGGTAGTAAGGAATGGTCTGCCTATATACCCAGTGGTGGGATTCAGCTGGTATAACTACTGGTTCGCTGAGCGTGCACTTTATGCGCGCATGCACACTTTGCGTGCCAAACACACACTCTGTGCATGTGCTGTGCATTTGAAAACAGCACTAAACCTTACCTTCTACTGTAGCTCTGGTGAGTAAAACAGCTGAGGCACAGCAATCTCTTCTGACACGCCTATCAGCTGGGCTTCAAACAAAAGAAATATAGGTCAGACTAGCTCAGGGGCAGGTGGGCAGAGCCAAATGATCGCCAGAACTACCAGTTCACTCAAACTGGTCCGAACCGACTGAATCACACCCCTGTATATACCCCATTCCTTATGACACAGATGTCAATCTTGCCATGTTCCATTGCTGTCACCTGACATTTTGCAATATTTCCCTCCTTTGCGGAGCTGGGGTGGGCATGTCCTATGCATGACACATCTGGTCCACGAGTCGCCAGTTTGATACCACTGTATTACTAGCACCAATGATTTTACCTAGTTTGGGTGATGAAATGTCTGCATAAAAACAAGCAAGCTCAGAGAGCATAAGGACCTCTCCTCCTTTAAATGTTTTGCTCTTTAAATTCCTTGCTCTCTTTGATCTAATCCTTTAGAAGTACTGTAGCTTTTGTTATTATACACATTATTTGATTATTTTCAAATGAAATGTCTGCAAGGAAACCACCAAGCTCAGAGAGTTCCAAGCTCATTTAAACCCTGAGCTACAAATATTCTCTTCTATTGGTACATAACTGAACAGTTGAGCGGTTCAGTTCTTTCTTTGCTCCTCAACCTCCTTTGCTACCTTCCGGCAGCACTCAACCCATTCTTCTCCCAAAGGAAACATATGTTAGAAACACTGAAAATTGATTAGAGAAATAAACCACATTCTAGCCGAGACACTGAGCTGGATTTCCCCTCGGCCTCGGAGCCATCTGCATATGCTACATTGAGTCCTAATTTCTGATTTGCAAGCTGGCAAGCTAGATTTACAAACTTGCTTTTTTTTTTCCCCCGTAGCATGAAACAATTTGGTCAAGTGTTATAAAATTTTATGAAGGGAAAAAAAAGACACTTTACATTCATTTCAAGGTTGCCAGATTTAAATACAATGTTTCCTCTTGCAATTACTATGGGGAATGGCAGTAATAGGAACAGTCTTGAGGAGTTTCCAATTCTCAATTATCTCATGGTAACTGTGATGCTTCAATATGTTTCTGCTCCATTTGAAGCACAAATCTAAGCTATAGTTTGGAATTTATCTGGAATGTGAGGGGTTTGCAGTGGTGGGTTCCTACCGGTTCAGACTGGTTTGGCTGAACTGGTAGTGGTTTGGCAGCCTGGGTCGCTGGAAGTGGCAGCAACCCAGGCCTGCCACGGCCCCCCAAACCAGTTCTCCAGACAGCACTGTAGGTGCCACCATCTTGTTTTTTGCTTCTGCGCATGCACGATTTTTTTATTGCACTGTGCATGCGCACACGCAAATGAGCAAACCAGCAGTAGTGCCTGCCAGAACCCATCCTGGGGGGATTCGCATAGAAGGGATTATTCTTCTGTTCACTCCCAGCAAACCTGATAAAACTCTGTTGCATTCCTTTTAGCACTGAAGCCAAAACACCGTAATCAATGTAGCTACATGAAATCTGTCTGAAATATATGTACACAGCATTTAAAAAGTATGACTAACCTTACATTATTTTGATAGTATTGAAACATATACGATTAATAATATGTTGAATGTTATTTTATGCTATTTTAAAATATAGGTAGTTCTTAACTTACAACAGTTCATTTACTAATAACTCTTAAGACACATTTGTTCCATCTAGCCGGCCTAGCGTAGCCCCCTATACTGACTTTTAGATAGTTTTTAAATTTGGGGATTTTAATCTGGTTTTAGCACAGGTTCTATTGAATTAGTTTTTTAAATTTTATATGATGTTTTGTATGTATTTTAATTTTCCTGTGCGCCGCCCTGGGTCCGTTTGGAGAAGGGCGGGGTATAAATTGAATAAATATAAATATATAAAGTTACGATGGCATTAAAAATAGTGACTTATGACCGTTCTTCACACTTATGACCATTGCAGCATTTCCCGTTGTCATGTATCAAAATTCAGATGCTTGGCAACTGAAACTATTATTTTTTAAAGAATTTTTTTTATTTTAGTTAAACACAAACACACAAAAAAGACTCTTCCTTCATTACATCTTGTAGAAAGCATGTCAATTGGTTACAGATAATTTTTGTGCATTCATACACGGTCATTATTTAAAGTTCATATTAAATTAAGTATTTTAAATCAAAACTCTTTATATATACTATCACTTTAACACAATTCTCAATCAACTACCGTTATTTGAATCTCCTTTTGCCTAAAATAATCACGTGTTGGCATTCATTGGTCATTCCAAAAATTCTCCAATAACATTACTTCTTTATGATTATATTCTAAATAATAGTTGATTAATACAATTTAATATTTTTTCAATCATTGTTTAGATTTTATATCAAAATTTCTTTTAACAAAAATACAGTACATACATACACACACACACACACACACACACACATATATATATATATGTGTGTGTGTGTATTTTCGTAGATTTTCACGGGTGTAGATATGCTGGTATTGTGCTCCTCGGATGTTTTCCAGTGTATATAGCATGGACTTTTTATTGCAACGTTTAGGCAAGATCTCACTTGCCATCCTCAGGCTTCGGTCTGTGATTGTTACTGCGAAGGCGTCGCCCTTAAATCTTGGTGGAGGGTGGGTGGAGTGCTGACTATTGTTGTGAGTGGGTTGATTGGCTGTGCAGCTGTATCATGATTGGTAGATTGATGCTGATTGGTCTTATTTGTATGTTTCTCCTTATTTTGAATTTCAACGGCTTGGGTGGAGGGTGGGGCTCGTCTGTTGGTCAGTGCTGGTTTCCAGATGTCTGGTAGGTGGGAGGTGTCGTCACGTTTGTTCATATTGTTAGAGAAGCAACCTAAAATTCCATGCTATATACACGGGAAAATACCCGAGGATGGCAATACCAGCATGCATACATACATACATACATACATACATACATACATACATACATACATACATACATACATACAATCAACCAAAATAATGAAAGAATAATGGATATTGTTTAATTATTTATATATATTTATATATATATATATATATATATATATATATATATATATATATATATATATATATATATATATATATATATATATATGAGACAATGTTTTACAACTCCTCATATATATATATATATATATATATATATATATATATATATATATATATATATATATATATATATATATATATATATATATATATGAGACAATGTTTTACAACTCCTGTTGAGGCCCCTTTAAGGGAGGAGACAAACTGTCATCCTTCTCTGCCTATTCGGCTCATCCCAGAGACCATCTTTGGCAGAGAGCCATGAGATTACTGTTGAATTTTTTAGATATGTGTTAGGATTTTAAGGGCTGATTAATAAATAAGAGACCAGGATGGATCCATTTCGGGCTTATTAGCCTTCTTCAGCTGGCCATACTCCTTCTACTGGGGTTTGAACCGGCACTCTCCAGCATATAAGGCAAGCCTTTCTATGCCTTGAGTTATCCGGCTTCCCTGATTACATCAGCCTTTACAGGACTCTTAAATGAGACAATGTTTTACAACTCCTATTGAGGCCCTTTTAAGGGAGGAGACAAACTGTCATCCTTCTCCGCCTATTCGGCTCATCCCAGAGTCCATCTTTGGTCTCTCCCAGTAGAAGGAGTATGGCCAGCTGAAGAAGGCTAATAAGCCCGAAATGGATCCATCCTGGTCTCTTATTTATTAATCAGCCCTTAAAATCCTAACATATATATATCAGATAATAACAGGTTGTTGTGAAACAATTACCTATACTAATATACCCTGTCTAAGCTGATGCAATAAGGGGAACTGGTTTGGCTTAAGTGCTAGGCTTCTTGCCTTGCATGCAACATAGCCCCAGTTCGAATCCCAGTAAGGGGTATGGCCAGCTGATGAGAGCCAATAAGCTCGAAATAGATCTATCCTGGTCTCTCTCTAATTTAATTTATTGATCAGCTCATAAAACTAACACACATATCTAAAATATTATACAACGTAATTCTTAGCTTGCTGTCTAGATGATCTCTGGTGATGAGTCGAAAGGCAGGAAAGGAAACAGTATGTCTCCTCCCTTAATTGGGGCCTAATAATAACAGGTTGTTGTGAAACAATTACATATATATAATTTAATTTTATATATATATAATTAATTATATATATATATATATATATATATATATATATATATATATATATATATATATATATATATATATATATATAATTAAACAATATCCATTATTCTTTCATTATTTTTGTTGATTATTTGTTAACAATAAATTTACCACTTAGCTCCTACTTTCACTCTTCAAACCCAATAGCAGACACCTTTATAATGAGTTCTAAATAAGAAAAAATTAATTAATAAAGTTTCTAGGTCTTTTCCCCAAATCACTGTTTACAATTTATATCCAAGTTTTTTTTACTGAGCCAGTATGTATATATATACAGACAGAAGCCTGCCTGATGATGACAAGTGAGATCTTGTCGAAACGTTGCAATAACATTTCTATGCCTTATACACGGGAAAATCCCCGAAGCCAGCTATGCCAGCATACTTACACCCGTGAAAATCTACGAAAACATATATATATGTTGTTTATTACCAATAAAAGAGAAACATTTACCAATTATTACCCAACTTCCTCTCATTAAGCCAATACATCTTTATATCTTGTCACCACTATCAATTATTTATTAAACATAACATTCTAAAACAATCTAACACTTACTAGTTTACAACTCAACTAATGTTTTATTAGCATTTTCATTATCAACCTGTATCTTTCCATAGCAGTACCGTCTTCTTTCTTTTGCCATCTGTAGTAATAATCTTCTATTTATCTCCTTAATAAAGTTTTTATGAACTTCTCTCCGCACTTTTTGTTTGTAGCATTTCTCAAGTAGCCTCGTTGCCCTCCATTTAATGTTAAGGTTAACTTGTCTCTGGTTGTTAATCATGCTTCTGGTAGAGTTTTTCTCCTTAACTCCATCATCATTTTTCTTTTTTTCTCCTCTGCATCTTGAGATCTAAAATAAAACTTCAATTCTTCATATTCTTTTTCCCATGCTCGTCCTTTTTCACCTTCACCCACGTTAAAATAATCAATTATATCTTTTTCTTCATTCTTCTTTTCCATTTTTGGGGGTCTGGCCCCATCATCATTTAGTGAGAAAAGCACAATTTTATCCAACTTCTTTTCAGTTCTTCCAGTTATTTCCAATAGTTTTTTCCAATCGGTTTACATCAAATAAATTTTGAATTCCAGCTAGAAGCTTTGCAATTTTAAAGTTTCCTCTACTGAGTATTGATACATCTTTTCAAAAAGAAAAAAGTGAAAAAGAAAGAAAAGAAGAAGAAGAAAAGAACTAATTGTCACTGCCACCCTTAGCTTTAAGCCCTTTCTTTTTCAAGAATAGGTGGCAATATTGTTTCTTTTCACTCTCTGTTATTTATCTAAGACTTTAAAAATTAGAATTCTTAATTAAAATTTAATAATAATAAATAGGAAACATTATTAAAATAAAAAGGGGACTTTAATCCATAAAGTGTCAAAAAGCAGAAGAGGAAAAATTGGTCTCTTCACTATAGGCAGAGAAAAGAAAGAAAAGGAAAAAAATTCCACAAAAATTTCAATCCACAAAATATAACTATGTGTTAAAAGAAATGACACTTTCCAAAACGATCCAGTGGAGATTAAATCTGCCACTTAGTTCTTTGCTTAGTGATTTAATTTAGTTTTTTATTTTAAAAAAAGTTACTTTGGACAGTCTTTCTTGTAATAACAAAGAAAAAATTCTTCACCAGATGGACACACTTTCTCTTTTCCCTTTCTTCTTCCTGAAGTCCCAACTTCACCAGCCTAGGGGCTGCCTGTTCACCGCCGGTTAGAAGACCATTCCTTGGATCAATCAGGGACTTTGCGGTGTCCCTGAGATCAACAAGGCTTCGTCTTCATATTCACTGTCCCTGCGGGACAGTTTAGGTCTGATTGGACTGCCCAGCGGCAAAAGTATCAATGGTGATCTCTCAGCAGCAAAACCACGCATCGTATTGTCGCAATGTTGGCTCCTCCTCTCTGCAACTGACTCATATTGATGACGGTTGCAGTGTCAATGGAGAATCCAGATTCACTTTAAAGTCGTGTTACTAACTCAACAAATGTAATGTATTCACTTAACAACCATAGCAAGAAAGCTCGTAAAATGAGGCAAAGCTCACTCAACACTTGTCTCAACAACAGAAATTTTGGGTTAATTGTGGTCATAAATTGAGGACTACCTGTGTATGTTGCTCTGTTCTTTTAAATGCCGTTGAATGGACCGGTTGGAATGGAATGGTCTTCTAACTGGCGGTGAGCATTGTACATGACTTCTTTTAGCAGATGGCTTAGCTTATATAACCCATGCTTTGGTAACCTTTTATATAGATTATAATATTAAATTTGTGGCGAATCTGCCTTAAAGAGAACTTAGAAGCTGCACCTCACTATTATTCCGTGTCCCACGGAATATCACATAAAAGATACCTAAGCAATACTAATTGTACCAACTGTATTTAGTACTGGCCACTTCCTACATTTCTTGATTTTGACAAGTGCTCTAATAATAATAATAATAACTTTTTAATAATAATAATAATAACTTTGAATTTATTAACCGCTCCCTCTCCCCACAGGGACCCGGGGCGGTGCACAGGAAAAACTAAAAACAATATAAACAATAGATACAAAATATATACATTAAAACACAATTAAACTATGTTATCCCGTGCTAAAAAATTAAAACCCATTAAAATACATTTAAAATCTATAGACAGAGAGACTATCCAAGGCCGGCCAGTCGAAAGAAATGGGTCTTTAGTTTCATACGGAAGGAGCGGAGGTCCGTGGTCGTTCTGATATCGGGGGGAAGGTCGTTCCAGAGGGCCGGGCCCGCCACAGAGAGAGCCCTTCCCCTGGGCGTCGCCCGCTGACAAAGTCTAGTGGACGGCACCCGGAGAAGTCCCTCTCTGTGGGAGCGAATCGGTCGTGAGGATGTATGGGGCAGGATCCGATCCCGCAGATAGCTAGGTCCCGAGCCATGGAGCGCCTTAAAGATGATAGTTAGCACCTTGAAGCGCACCCGGAAGACGACAGGCAGCCAGTGCAGCTCGCGCAAGAGCGGTGTAACGTGGGTGAACCTGGTGGTCCCCATAATTGCTCGCGCGGCTGCATTCTGAACTAACTGAAGCCTCCGGGTGCACCTCAAGGGAAGCCCCATGTAGAGAGAGTTACAATAGTCCAGTCGGGATGTCACGAGGGCATGAGTGACTGTGCGAAGGGCGTCCCGATCCAATAGGGGGCGCAATTGGCGAACCAGGCGAACCTGGTAAAACGCCCTCCTGGCCACGGCTGTCACTTGCTCTTCCATGGACAGCCGGGTATCCAGGAGGACACCCAAATTGCGCGCCCCATCCACAGGGGCAAGATGTTCACCCCCTATGGCCAGCGTTGGAGAAAGCTGGTTGAATCGGGCAGCCGGAAACCACAGCCACTCGGTCTTGGTCGGGTTGAGCCTGAGTCCGTTACTTCCCATCCAGATCCGCACGGCTTCCAGGCACTGGCACATCACCGCTACGGCATCGTTGGGGTGGTTTGGGGTAGATATGTACAGCTGGGTGTCATCAGCGTACAGGTGGTACTCTACCCCAAAACCACGGATGATCTCACCCAGCGGCTTCATATATGCGTTAAACAGGAGAGGCGAGAGGACCGACCCCTGAGGCACCCCGCATGTGAGGGGTCTTGGGGTCGACCTCTGCTCTCCTGCCCGCACAAATTGCGATCGGCCAGAGAGGTAGGAGGAGAACCACCGTAAAACGGTGCCTCCAACCCCCAACCCCCCCAGCCGATGCAATAGGATACCATGGTCGATGGTATCGAAAGCCGCCGAGAGGTCTAATAGGACCAGGATGGAGGAACATCCCCCATCTCTGGCCCTCCAGAGATCATCTACCAACGCGACCAATGCCGTCTCGGTGCTATGCCCGGGCCGAAAGCCGGACTGGCGCGGATCTAGATACTCAATTTCCTCCAGGTGACGGGGAAACTGTTGTGCCACCACACTCTCAACAACCTTCGCCAAAAAGGGAAGGTTGGAGACTGGACGATAGTTGTTTAAAAGAGCTGGGTCCAAAGAGGGCTTCTTGAGGAGGGGCCTCACCATGGCCTCTTTTAGGGAAGCAGGCAAGGAACCCTCACTCAAGGATGCGTTGACAACCTCTTGGAGCCAGCCTCGTGTCACCTCCCAGGATGCCAGTACAAGCCAGGAGGGGCACGGGTCCAATAAACATGTGGTGGCTCGCAGTCGCCCACGTAACCTGTCCATATCTTCGGAAGTAACAGAGTCAAACTCCTCCCAAACAAGATCTCTCTCGTGGCATCCCACTGGGCCATGAATGGGGGCTAGCTCACTCTGTATCTGAGCGGTTTTCTCCTGCAGAAAAGTCACAAATTCCTCTGCTCTACCCTGTAGCGGGGCTTCCCGCTCCCTCTGTTGGAGGAGGGAGCGGGTCACCCTAAACAGGGCGGCAGGGCGGTTTTCTGCGGATGCTATGAGAGTGGCACAATGATGACGTTTGGCCACTCTCAGCGCCACAATGTAAGTCCGTAAATGGGCTCTTACCTGTGTCCGGTCAGATTCAGAACGGCTAGACCTCCATCTTCCCTCTAGGCATCTCTTGCGGCGTTTCATCACCCGCAGCTCCTCAGTAAACCAAGGAGCCAGGGTGGTTCGCCGCCGCAAGAGAGGCCGCAAGGGCGCGACCCGATCCAAGGCTCCCATGGCCGCAATGTTCCATGCGGCCATGAGGTCCTCGATCGGGGCGCGGGTCAGGGATACAGGAAATGGCCCAAGCGCTGTCTGGAACCCATCCGGGTCCATCAGGCGCCTGGGGCGGTACCAGATTGGTGACTCTGGTTCCGCCTCCCCGCGGAGGGGAGCAGCGGTCGGAAAGTCGAGCCGGAGAAGTGAGTGGTCTGACCATGACAAGGGGGTGATGACTATGTCCCCTATACCCAGATCACTCTTCCATTGGTCTGAGACAAAGATGAGATCCGGCGTATGTCCACCCTCGTGGGTGGGGCCCTGAATTACTTGGGTCAGGTCCATGGCCGTCATGGAAGCCATGAACTCCCGAGCTTCCACGGATGATTCGCCCAACGATGGCAGATTAAAGTCCCCCATGACTAAAAGTCTGGGGGTCTCAACTGCCACCGTAGCGATCACCTCCAGGAGCTCGGGCAGGGCTGCTGCTACATAGCGGGGAGCCAGGTATACAACCAGCAAGCCCAACTGCCTCCCTAGGCCCCACTTCACAGAGAGGGACTCACAGCCGGTAGTCTGAGGCACAATGGTCTCTCTCGGCTCAAGGCCTTCCTTGATAATGACCGCTACCCCACCTCCCCTGCCTAGGGCCCGCGGCTGATGAAATGCGCGGTAGCCTGGTGGGCACATTTCAACGAGGGGAAGACCTCCCTCGTGGCCCAACCAGGTTTCCGCAATTCCTACCAGGTCCGGTTCCCCCTCTGACACAAGGTCACTAATGAGGGGGGCTTTGTTGACAACGGACCTGGCGTTGCAAAACATCAGCCGCAGACCCTGGCTCTGTATTCCCTGGCCACCTAGCCTGCGGGGGTTGTGGCACCCGACCGTTTGCAACCAACGGCTACGTGCCACCAACCGGGAGGATGAAGATTGTCTCCCCTCGGTCCTGCCCCTCCCCACGACCCTCTGAATTGGTATGCCCGCCTGTGGAACGACTCGGGAATCCCCCCTCCTTTCGGCACCTTCCGCTTCCCTCCGTCGACTGCTATCCTGGCCCTTGCTATTGATTGTTGCATCCTTCTCCATCTGTCTATACCCACCCCCCTCCCTCGAACCCCCTAAAAAAGATAATTTAAACAATTTCCTAACTAAAAAACCCCTAAGGCCGTGCTTCGCCCACCTCTCCGGATTAATAAATCCCTCCTCAAGGCGGGCCCTCGTTAACGAGGAGGGCCAAACCTGCGAGAGCGGGGACTCTCGCAGAAGCATAAGGTCTGCCACAGAGTACATAGTCATAATTATAGTATATAAATATAAATATATAAATACATAAATGCTCTACACATTTTGGACTTTTCTTCCGCTTTTAACATGACTTGAGTTTACATTTGATTATTATTTTTTGCTTATTGTCTTATTTGTTAATGGAAGAGCTCTAATTCTGCTATTCTTTATACCGTTGACAATCTTACTGTGACTGGGGCCTTTTTTCATTTTCATTTTTTTCTTTCGTAGGCAAGAACTTAAGAAAAATAATACTATCTTAGAGAGCTATCCTACTGGAAGTTCAAAACACAGACACTGATTCTCTCCCTCCTATTAGGTAACATATATTTGAACTCACTAGGAGAAGTCATTGGCCATATCATCAATATATTGATGATAAAGGTACAGGTTCCCCTCACAATAGGTGCTAGTCATTCCTGAATCTAGGGGGCGGTGATCATCACCATTTCAAAGCTGAAGAGCCAGCGCTGTCTGAAGATATCTCCATGGTCATTTGGCTGGCATGATTAAATCCCAAAGGCACACGGAACACTGTTACCTTCCCACCAAAATGGTTCCTATTTTTCTACTTGCATTTTGACATGCTTTCAAACTGCTAGGTTGGTAGAAGCTGGGACAAGTAACAGGAGCTCACTCCACTATGCGGCACTAGGGATTCGAACCGCCAAACTGCCGACCTTTCTGATCGACCACTTCAGCGTCTTAGCCACTGAGCCACTGCATTCCTAATGTATTGATGATATCTATCTTTATAGCACCACTCTGGGCTATGCTTATAATACCATGGAAGTCTTCTTCTCCCAATGTCTGGAAATTCTTAGGATCTGAATGCCGTTAAAAAGGTTGGAAGACAGACTTAGTAACTATCCACTGAGGAACTTGATCCATCCCAATAATATCACTTGAGGGAGATGCACTGTCCTTAATAGAGCAAATTCATGAGGTGGAGATTCTCCAGCATTCATGGCTCCTTTTAAAGGGGAGATAGAAGCTGTGCCCAAGAGATCATGTGTCAGGTGTGACTGATATACCAATTTTGGCCCTTCTGTGGCACGAGGACTTTGCTACAGTGACTCATGCTCTTATTTCTATACACCTGAACTATTTCAATGTGTATTATAAGGACACACCTTTAAAATCACCCGTAGCTTTCAGTTAGTGCAGAATGGTGGCAAATATTAATAATCAGAAGTGCGTTATATCTGCAATTAAGGGTTTCAAAGTGCTGGTTTTCACCTACAAAGCCCTACATGGCTGGACAGCAAGATATCTCCACAACCACCTCCTTCAGCCACAATCTTTCTAATACAATCAAGCAGAGAGTGGCTTTAGCTTCTCCAGCATTTTCACAAACTCAGAAGGACTGAAACGAGCAGATGATACTTCTCCATAATGATACTCAATTCTCTAGGGTAGAGTTTTTCTATGTGCTTGGTTGTCCCTTGCAGTATAAGCTTTCCAGAGAGCAGAGAAAACAGAATTGTTCTGGGGGACTTTTGATGGTGGATGGTCATGATGTATTGTGTTGTATGGATTTTTGTGATGGTTTTTAATAGCCATAGTTATTTCTCTGAGTGATTGGATGTTTTTGACCCTATTGTGGATATTTTGATGTTTAAAGTTGAAAGTATTCTAGCAATCTTTAATGTTTAGTGTGTGTTTGATGCATATGTTTGGTTTACCATGGATGTTTTTGGTATTCTGTTGCATTTGATTATAGACTGGCATGGGTCTGTGTGGATTTGGCAGCATAGGTGTTTAAGAAACAAACATACAGTAGCATGTTTTATCACTTCCAATAAAGAGTAATTAAAAATAAATTATTCACCATTCTGAGAATAAAGTGGGAAAAACAGAAATTTCTATCGCAAAGTATGAAAATGTCTGAAAAAGTCCATTGGTTTAGCAGTGAAAAAAATTAGTAGAGCATTAATTTTAACCACATATAACCAATTACCCATTAAGAGCAAGCATGTTTTACAGAATGGTATTTCTTTGACTTTTAATAACACTCAATGTGTCTGTTTCCAATCTGAAGAAAACTTAATGAGATCAACCTCTGACAGCTTTTTCTCCCTTTGACATTAACATAGATTGAAAATGGTACTCTGTCAATGTATTACATTCAAAACTTCAAGGCAGAACATTTAACATTATTCTTAGTAGGCTTGCGACTTTTTCGAAGAATACATAGGAAAGGCATTTTGTATACAGCTAAAATGTTACACTGGGTTTATTTATTTAAAGGAAAAGAAAAGAAACTCCCACCGGTACTGTAGGTGTTAGGAAGAAGAAAATTGCAGCATACGTAATGGGAAAATTTAGCTATCACATATTTTTCTACTAACCGGAATAAAGATGCAGTAGGGAGAAGGAGGGGAAAAATGCAGTGACAGGCTGAATAAATGAGATGCAAGTAAAAATACTGACTATATAAAAAAAAGAGGCTACAGATTCAGATTAACATACTCCCCAAAGGGAAATGGTTGTCCTTTTTAAAAAAAAAATCAGGCAAAAGCCAAAAGGATTTTAGAAACTTTGTTCCAAGTATCACATATTAAAAGATGAATCTTGTAAAGTAGCACTGGTTGATTAGTAAGCATTTCTGCCAGCCAGATAAATGACTCTACTTGTGATGGTGATTTTCTTGATGTGATTATAAAGTTAATATAAAACAACAAAACAAAAGGAACAGCTGAGATTTAATAGTTCAATATTCAATGCAGGTGGTCCTTGGCTTACAACAGTAATGGAGCCTGCCCACTATGGCTGAAAATGGTGGCAGTCATTAAGTGAGGCCCCCATCTGATTGCTTCGCTTATCAATTCCCATCCGTGCTCTCCCCAGTGTGGTGATTAGGTGGTGCACGGAGTGCCTCAGGGGGGCTTAGGAGGTGCTGGAAGGCCTAGAACCAGGCCCCTGCCTGCCTGGCTTAGGTATCCCAAGCCCTTCATCATCCCCAAGGCACCCCAGACTCTGCTTTCCACCCCTCTTCAGACCTTGGATCTACTTTCCCATCCCATAGGGAAAGATAAATAAATACATTTGTGAATTTTCCCTTTGTTTTTTACAAGTGTGAAAGAACTCTACTGGATGACATGCACTATTAGGATTATACAGCTTTTGCTAGAGCACTAATGGTTTATATATGCCACGTGACATACTGCCAAAAGTCATCGTACATTATATATATGGTATAACTTCACACACCAGGACCTTTTCTCTAAGAGGGTGACTAAAGTGGCATGAGAACACCTTGAGTCTCCTAAACCTGGGCTGGGAAGGTTGATGGAGCTTTAATCCTCTTGCTCAGCTTCTGAAACTGTAAAGTCTAGAAATATCCTATAGAAACTGAGCTTCTCTAGACATGCTTGCTGTCTGTCTCTTTTAAAAACAAAAGCAAAAACCTGTGCAGTAACATAAGAAAAAGCGACAGTATATACCCAAAGGTACCACAGTGGCAGTGGTGGGTTTAAAAGTTTTTTAGAATCTCTTCTGTAGGTGTGGCCTACTTTGTGGGAGTGGCTTGCCAGCCATGTGACCAGATGGGAGTGGCTTGCCGGCCATGTGACTGGGTGGGTGTGGCCAACTTGTAAAATGTGGTGAAACTCACTTGACAATGCTCTTGCTTAGCAACCAAAATGTTGGCTCAGAAACTCTGGCATTTGAAGTACGCAAGTCTTAAAGCTGTCAAGTTACAAGGCCCTTGCACCCCTAACCCTTTAGAAAAAAACCCCAGGGGTGTTCAAAATTGACAGCTTGTGGACTTCAACTCCCAGAATTCCTCCTCTCGCTCTTCATCTTGATGATGTGCGGACAGGCGGGGGGGAGGGAGCTGGAACCGGTTCTAAACCGCACTGTAGATTTATGGAATCTCTTCTATAGAAGAGGTTAGAACTGGCAGGAACCCACCCCTGCACAATGGTTAGAGTGCAGTACTGTCGGCTACTTCAACTGACTGCTAGCTGCAGTTTGGCAGTTCAAATCCCACCAGGCTCAAGGTTGACTGAGCCTTCCATCCTTGTGAGGTGGGTAAAATGAAGACCCAGATTGTTGGGGGCAATAGGCTGACTCCATAAACCGCTTAGAGAGGGTTGCAAAAGCACTATGAAGCAGTATATAAGTCTAATTGCTATTGCTATTCTATTACAGTTTATCCTCAACTAACAATAGTTCATTTAGTGACCGTTCAAAGTTACAACGGCATTGAAAAAAGTGACTTATGACTATTTTTCACACTTATGACCATTGCAGCATCCCCATGGTAACATGACCAAAATACAGATGCTTAGCAACTGGCTCATATTTATGACAGTTGCAGTGTCCTGCAGTCACATGATTATCTTTTGCAACCTTTTGACAAGCAAAGTGAAGGGGGAAGCTGGATTCACTTAACAACTGTGTTACTAACTTAACAATTGCAATGATTCACTTGACAACTGTGCTGAGAAAAGACATACTGTAAAATAGAGCAAAACTCATTTAACAAATGTATCACTTAGCAACATAAATGTTGGGTTCAATTGTGGTCGTATGTTGAGGACTACTCGCATTGAATTTGTGGCCACTGCAGCTTTTCATTTTCTTTCTGGAGTACAAGAAAGAAGGGGGAAAAATGGGCACAATATGCCAGCCATCCAGCTTCTTTTATGATGGCTGGGAAATTTGCTTGTCCCAGGTTGATTCGGTCACTACTATGCACAGTGAAGCATGAATTAATCAAGGGAATGGTAGCATTAGCCAATCGCATCATGCGAACACAATTATAATCTACTTTATTTTCTGTTTAGAGAATGACCTTTCATTCTCTGTGTGTTGAGTCTCAGGGCTGGATTAAACAATATGATCAATGTACCACAGACTAAATACCGGCTATGCATGGAGTCATTCATTGCCGTAATTATCCTGGAATGCCAAATTTGTGCACCAACAACCCTGTAATTGCAAAACAGGAGACTGGAGAAGAGTGATTAAGAATAGCTTTAGCAGCATTGTAAATCGATGCATTAGTGGTATTAAATTAATAGCTAGTTTAACAGTTTGTCCCATTCTATCATTACCTTAAGCTTTTGTGGTATCATTCCCTCATTAAACATTCTTGAAGAGGATTTTACTTGAGTTAGAGTCTTTAAATTACTATGCAATCAATCTACCTTTTTAATGAGTTTATTCCCATTTTTAAAGGTGTTAATTAAAATTGGCTAGGGGAGAGATGGATATAGTAAATGGATAAAGCAGTGACCAACTTGGAAGGTTAGAGATTTGCTGTCCTTAAGGATATTCACCTTGGGAGACCCACATTAATAGGAAAAACTTCCTGCCCGATAATGCACCAAGAAAAAGTTCACTGTCTCATGAACCTGAGCTATCTTGAATCGTTATTCTGTCCTCTAAATGCATGCCCCTATCTGCTGATAACCAAGGTGTACACACTTAATAAGAATCTGATTTAATATCTGAAATAGTCACGGATTTTGATCCTGCAGCTGGGATTCCGTCTTCCTTCCTGCTGTCCCTTATTGTTGGAGAACATATAAAATGAAAGGACGTTGACAGGGGCTATAAAACTGAATATATTTTTTTCCAGGGGGGAGGGATGAAAAGACTCCAAGTAAATTTAATTCACAGGCTGGGAAATGGAAATGTCATTGCCTCACTCGGAGGGTTAATCACTTTCTAATTTAAACTGGCAAATTTTCTAATGACACTGTGAAATTAGCAGCATTTTATTGTGTTAATTATCTACAGGACACTACATCATTACTTCTAATAAATGTAAATGAGATTGTCTCTCCTAGGACAATATAGAGACAAGGTGAATTTTTACTGGCTAAATCCTATTTACTTGATTCCAGGCAAATCTTGCCTTTGTCTTCTCCAAGCTAAACAATAAAAAGGCATCAAATGATTTATTGCACTGCATTGTGTTCTCTGGATCTGGTTCTCATTAAAATGTCAATATTTTGAAGAAAGTCAAATTTTGCCACAAGAGCAAGTTTCGTGCTGCATGTGCAAGTTTAAAAATATAAACTTATCAATAATTACATTTTTAGGGATCAGAAATAATAGTTTCAAACATCTTTATAATCTGCTCCTGCATTACAAAACTGAAGAGAGTAAATACTGTTGAACAGACTGAAGCTTATGTCGGCCTAAATAATTTTGCACAGCACAATATATACTATGTCGGTCAGCTCAAGGGATTAAAACAACGGTGTGCAACCTTGGCAACTTTAAAACCTGTGGACTTCAGTTCCCAGAATTCCCTAGCAAGTCCTGAATTGTAGGAGTTGAAGTCCTCAAGTTTTAACATTGCCATGATTGGACACCCCTAGACTAAAGAGGATGTTCCTGGGGTGTTTGATAATTCACGTATTCTCTTTTGATCTTAAATAAAACTCTTTTTGCATTAAATAAAAGGTCTCTAGAAAGGTATTAATTCAGTCATTGATTATCTCTGTGAGACAGGCAATTCCAATCCATTTTCAGATTTTTTTAAAAAATCCATTAAAACCCCCCATACCCATGTTGGTTTTCAGTTTTCCCTAATGTATGGAACTGTTGAACACCATTTCTCCTGTGAATAATTTTTAATGTAAGCTCCCCGAGCAATCATGTTTTAAATCTATATTTTCTAAATCACGAGCTTTGTTGCATGCATTTCCTAAGTGCAGGCTCTTTATACTTAATGTTTCCTAGAATGTTAGAGTTTGAAAGACTGCTAAACCATTGCCGCCACCTCAATGCAGGAAGCCAAATTAGAAAATCCCAACAGATGTCAACCTTTGGCATAAAAATATAAATTATAAATTGAATGAATGAAATAAGAATGCATGGCCTAACGGGAAAAAAAAAGACTAACATACATATTTACTCTAGAACAAGAAGATAGAGTTCAAGGCACGCATTACTGAACTATTGCACTTTTGTGTTTCCCAAACAAAGCTAAATATAAATTGTATTTAACAGCTTCAGTAACCCACAGAACACTGATTGTAAGGGAGCTTTTGGTAGAGTCATACTTGACAGTTAAGTCAAAAGGGGATGGATGAATTAAGAGTAGTCCAAAATTGACTTCCTTCCGGTCTTCCGGAGGTGACGGTCGAGTCTTGGGACTCGTCCGCCGCTTTGTTGCTTCTACGGCCCCTCAGGGGCAGGGAGTTCTTCTAAAGGACTCCTGCTGTACGGGCGGCTTGCGGGGAATCCCCCCATCCCGACGGCGGTCAGGGGGGTGTCCCTGACTTCGACCTAGGAGTAGGAGAACGGGCTGCAGGGTGGGGCATCGTCCCCTTTGCCGATGGAGGAGCGGAATACCTAACTGCTTTCTAGAAGAGCTGAAGTGCCGGAGTTGGAGGCAATACCGAGGCTCCTGGCTACAGAGTGGAATGTGAGTGATTTTATTTTAATGCTCGTAACTTTCAGTTTGAAAGAGGATGGAGGGGGGAGTTTGTAATACTCCCCCTCGGCATGGAAAAAAAAGTGGCGTTCTTAAAAATGCTCCCCAGGCTTGGGGAAGCGGAGAAATCAACATCCGATTGTCTTAAACTATGAGTGAAAGTCTTTCCTGCATGACCTTAGGATACTTTGTATTGAAGTCTGGCAACAAAGAGATAAATTTTACTTGTTAACTCCCGGTGGCTTCCAGATGGGCGGGGGAAGATGGTGTTCCTTTGTTCTCAGAAGACATACTTTTCTTGGAAAACCACTGACATTCCCTTTTGTTCGGGACTGCTTTTCTCTCTTCACTAACGATTGCATGTAATGGACTAATTGGACCTTTCCCTGAAGTGCCTTCCTTTTTTCTTTTTACCTGATTGTTTTTAAGAACTTGGTTTCTCTCTGGATTATAATTAAAAGAAATTGTGACTTTGATCACCGGAATCTGCTCCCACCTTGTCTCACAGACTCCTCTCCAGCAGACGCCATTTTACTGACTAAAACTTACATCTTTCATTATGGCTTCAAAAAAGCAGACACATCAACCTAAAATCACCTCGATGTTACCTGAAAAGTCAGATGTGGATGCTAAATTAGCAGCAATGGATGAAACTCTTCAGAACATCATGAAAGAAATTAAAGAAATGCGGAAGGACCATGTCAGTTCCAAATTAGAACTCTTGGAGACACAGAAGAAATTAATGGAAAATACACAAAAGATTGATGGTCTGGAGTTGGGGTTGGCTGGGACAAGGGAAGAGCTTAAAAGTGTTAATAATGAAATAGGGGATTTAACTGGTCATATGTCTAGGATGGATTTTGAAAGGATGTCTTATTTTTTAAGATTTCAGAACGTCCCTGAGTCACATGACGAAGATCTGACTGATTTAATGTGTACAATTTTAGCAGATTATATACAAAAGAGCAAAGAAGATATTAGGGGGGACATTGATCTGATATATAGAATAAATTCAGCATATGCCAGGATAAATGAAGTACCCAGAGAGATCCATATTAAATTTGTAAGGAGGTCGACAAGGGAAAGGATCCTGAGAGCACAGAGAGACAGTCCCTTAATTTACCAACAGAAGGAGATTGCCATCTTGAAGCAGGTCCTGAAAAAGATTAGAGAGATAAAAAGGAAGTATTCCTTCTTGTCTAAAAGATTATTTAAAAAGGGGGTCTGGTTCAAGTGGGTGATGCCAGAGGGAATGTTGGTGTTCTGGGAGGGAGGAAGGGTAAGAATTAAAACAATTGCAGAGGCGGAAGCCTTTCTCAAAAAACATTCCTCAATCCTGGAGGATGAAAATGGTAGAGCAGAGGGTGCCGCGGCCCCGCCCACTGGGGGCCAGGGAGAAGAAGACACAATTGCCAAAAGACTTAGATCTCAAAAGTGACTTTATTTCAGTATAGTACAACTTTTGTTTGGATGTTTATACATGATTGATGGCATAGATTTTGCAATGATATATTTGTATTTCTTTCCACTTTGTAGTACAAATGAAAATTTATTGTATTAACAATATTTTTTTTTATGAAGCCTGGGCCGGGGCCAACGACTTTGACATGGAGGTTCTCACAATGTTTTGTACACCTTATTTACCTATACCCTATTTGTAGAAAAATTTGTAAAACTCAATAAAACTTTTTTAATTAAAAAAAAAAAGAGTAGTCCAAAAATTGGGATTGGGAAGGAAATCAATCCATGTAGGATTTTGATCCAGAATCAAAATCTCAAGAATGCGGTGGCAAAACAATTCTGTCCTGTTGGCAAGAAAACTGAATGGTAATCGCTGCACTATTTAGTGCCAGAGAGAAGTATCTACACTATGATGGCAGTGATTAAAGGCCGGCTCCTTTTTTAACATATATAAATGAACAAAGGGCTTCAATTGCAATTGGAGAGATGCTATGACAGCTCCTGTTTTGATTTGACATTCACCCCTAACCCTCTCTTTCCTGTATATGCTGTGGGTACCAAATGATGACTGCCAGGATTTTGTTGGAAAAGAATGCTGAACTTTTATGAATGGATATGGACGTGAGGCTAGGCCAAAGTTCAAGGAACTCTGGTGCCTGATGTGCCAAATGTAAAAGAAAACTTCCTTATTTTATAAGGACACATACATATAAGAAACAGTGTGAGAAGCATGAAATAAGAACTCTAAACTGTGAAAGCAGAAATTAAACCTAGTAAGTTGACTATTTTACCGGTGGTTGAATTTAGGGTATGACAACCTGTATAGAACTGAAGCAGACATGACACTAAAAAAGGGGATGCAAAGTTTGAGTTTGGCTATAATTCAGTGAACGACGCGACCATAACTTTTATAATTAGTGGCTACTTGTTAACCAGTGTTATGCAAGTGCATGGCAGGGAATATTGTAAAGCTGAAGGACACTGAAAGACCCAGTTGGAAACTTCAAGGCTTAGAAGGGTCTATGGTGCTCTTTGAACTTGGTTGTTTTGTTGCAGACATTTCATTATCCAAACTAGGTAATTTCATCAGTGTTAGTCTGTCAATTGTCACAACGTCTGTTCAATTGAAACTAAGTTTTGCGAAGAGAATTTGTCCATTACCTCAAGCACCATAAAAGTGAACTTTTACAGCTTAACATCACTGGACAGGCAACACAGAAGTTGGAGAAGTGCAATCTACTCAACCAGGATATGTTTAGGTGCAGATTGTCAAATAGACCACAAATTATTGGGTCAAACATCCAGGTTAAACTTAAGAGAACTAAATAGAGTTGGTGTTCTTACAGCTAGAATATAAATCAATGTAAAGAATAGATTCACACTTGACGTACACAAAAAAGAACCTGTATACTTACAGAAGGAGGTAAGAGAGATATTGTGAAAAACTAAGCAGGAAAAAAATAATAAAAACCTAAAGTTTGAAAAAAGAAAGATCTTTGTGAACAGGCTATCACAATGGCTATGGAAATACAAAGGTGAAAACTTTGGGCCCCAAGAAGAATAGATGCTGACTGAATACAAACTGGAAAAAAAATTTTCAAGCAAGAAAGGCCAAAGAAAAAAGATCAGATAAATTATTGTTGTTACCTGCTATTTCACTTTTATGTTCTTTCATTATGACAGGTTAGTATAATTATGCTAATGAAACCCAGATATACATCACGTTTGGATATGGTAAAGATTTGGATGGGGAAAAATATAGATGGAAAGTAAATCCCAACGATACTGAATTACCATTTGTCTAAAAATGATTTACTTCTGTTTCTTTGTTCCAGTGCTAATTCTGGAGGGTGTAGGCCTTTCCCAAAAGATCAGGCTTGAAACCTGGAGATCCTCCTTGATTTATGGCTTCTACTGGACAGGCAGATTGAGATCATGGCTAGCAGGTTGGTGCCACGACTGTACTCTTTCCCATACAAGGAGATCCTGGCAACATTGATCATGCCCTTGGCATTTCCTGGTTAGATAAGTACAATATGTTCTGCATGGAACAAACTTTGAAATCTGTTTGGAACCTATGTAGGTGCAGAATGTAGCAGTCTGCTTGCTGGTGGGTTGCTATTTACTTTTATTTAAAAGAGCCATAGTGGCACAGTGGTTAGAATGCAGTATTGCAGGCTAATTCTGCTGACTGCCAGCAAGTTCGATCCTGATTGACTCACGGTAAACTCACCCTTCCATCCTCCCAAGATTGGTGAAATGAGGACCCAGATTGTTGGGGGAAATATGCTGACATTTGTAAATCACTTAGACGGGGTTGTAAAGCACTGTGAAGCAGTATAGTGCTATTGTTACTAAATAATACTTTTTATAACACTAATGCTGCAGGCTGTGCAACAACAGGCTTCTGGGTACAATTCAAAATTCTGTTTTTGATCTTTAAAGCTTTCCATGCCATCTTGTACCTGCAGGATCATATTCTTCAAGTAGATCTTACTCATTCAGTGTACACATCTCAGGTTGGGAAGCTGAAGTTCTTCCTGCAAGTGAGGGAAAGGTGGAACCAGAAATAGCTTGTTCCTCAGTAATGGCTCCCATCCAGATGGAACACACTGCCATCTGAAATACATCTGGCTTCATTACTCTAGACATTTAGAAAAACCCTAAAAGTTTACTTATTGAGAAAATCAGTTATTGACTTAACAGTTCCTTTAATGACCATTTGAAGTTACAATGGCATTGGAAAAAATGATGTATGACCATTTTTCACACTTACAACCAATGCAACATCTTCATTGTGATGTGATCAAAATTCAGTCAGGGAAATGACTGATGTTTATAACAGTTCAATGTCCAAGGGTAATGTGATCAATTTTTGTGACTTTCTGACAAGCAAATTCAATGGGGAAGCCAATCATAGCTAATTTATGAAAGGTTTGACCGATTATTTCTCTATCATTCTGTTTTTGTAAAAATTATAAGTCTGGTTTCCGATTTTATACCACCAGGATTCCTTCTGGAATGCAGCATTGTATAAATAAGTAAGCAACTTTTTCAGGAAAACATATAACCAAGATAAAACTACTCAAGAATAATCATGGCAAAGATCTAATAGAGGTAAATGAAGTTAAAAGAAAATGGAAAATCAATACTGAAATCCTATAAAAATAAGATTATGAATGTGGAGTTTATGGAACAGCTATATGACTGAGATATTAGAAAAGATTGGCACACACACTAAAGGAAATGCAAAGAATGTACAAATTGTTTAACCATTGCACTAATTCTCAAAGCAAACATTTCTGCCTAACTTCTAATAACGAAGAGCAGAGAAACAGAAATGACTAATAAATAGGCATGTTACAGAAAAGGGAGAGGGACACACTATCAGATCCTGGAAAGAACAAGAAGAAAGTTTATTTTGGCTTTATTAACTACGGCAAATCTTTTGATTACAGATCATGGCAGAATGAAAAGATTATGAAGGCAGTGGCGATGTCATATCACCTGATTATTATTCTTTACAGTGACAAAGGAGTTACTGTAAGAACAAAGTAGCAGAGTAATTCAGAATAGGGAAGTAAATAAGAAAGACAGAGATGGATATTGCATTCAAACATGCTTAATTTATTAGTGACTGACATTACATGACCTGGCTCAGCTTCTTGAGTTGGCAGCAGTCACACAGGCTCACCATGAATAGGTAAGAATCTGTAGTGCAAATAGGAATGAAACCACTGATTGCCTGCAGCTAGTGAAGGTACAAATGACTTTTATGCCATCTGTGGTTTCGTTATCGTTTCCACCCATCCTTCCTATTAATTATTGGACTCTCGCCTTGGTACCTGGTGACTTTGAGGGCAGTTAACATGAGTGCGGCATCTTGCCTAGCTCTCACTTCAACAATACAATAGGCGTAACAGGACTGAGAGAGATAATAACCTAAAATAGCTGTCCAAGCTAAAATTGTTAAAACGCTTGACAATTTGAGATGCCTAGTCAACACAACTTCGTTAGCCAAAAGCAAATGAGATGGAAAAGTAAATGAAAGCAAAAAATGGAAATGAAAAAAAACAACTATCTAGGTTAAAGTTAATATTCAGAAGGCAAAGATGATGTCTATCAGCATCCCTGGTGAACTTACCATTTACATTTTGTTTTCATGCATCATCAGGAGTAGATGCAGAGAAGCAACATACTAGAAAACTAATTATAAAGAATAAGGCTGTGCATAGACAAGATTGTGAAGAACAAATTTATCTTTTACTAAGGCAATTGTAGTGCTTTGGATTTTATTCCCTGCAAAAATATTGTCATCTCCCGCCTGGACTACTGTAACGCTCTCTACATGGGGCTTCCCTTGAGGTGCATCCGGAGGCTCCAGCTAGTTCAGAATGCGGCCACTCGGGGGATTATGGGAGTCTCAAGACACTCCCATGGGCTTCCGGTTCCGGCTCCAGCGGCGACGGGCGAGCCTAGCGCTCGCTCGCCGCTTTGTTGCCTTTTCTGCCCCCCCACAGGGGCGAGACACTCCGGTTACCGGAGGTCTCCCGTAGGGTCGGCTCAGAGGGGACGTTCCTCTTCACGTTCCCCTCCGCGACCTAGGTGAGAAGGAACATGCTGCGGGGGGTTTCCCCTTCGCCAACAGCTGTCGGCGCCATTCATCTCAATGCAGAGGGCTGAGCGGAGAGATCGGAAGGCTTGCCGAGGCTTCAGCTGCGAGGGAGAGTGAGTTTAAAAAAAAAAACTTTTTTCCTTGCTGCCAGCCAGGCTGAACGGACTGGGAGGGGGGTGTTTGTTTTCAAAAAAAAACCCTCGGACTTAAGCGGCACTCTAAAATGGCTTCTCTGGAAGAGAAAGCGGAAATCTTCAATCCGGACTGTCTCTAACAAGGGAAAGTGGTATGCGGCTATTTGCAACATTGTTTCTAGGTCTGGCTGGATAAAAAAATTATTTTTCTACTCTCTCCTCTGGGCTCTGAGATGGGCGGTGGAGGATGGCTTTTCTTTGTCCCTGCCTGACTATTTCAACTATGGAAAATTCCCAGCGTCTCTTTGCAATTGGGACTCTCTCTGGATATTAATGAAGAATTTTTCTCTTGCTGGATTTGTGATTTCTTTTCTGGAGTACCTTCGTTATTATACCTATTGAGTTGGAAAATTGTCTCTCTCTTGGTTCCTGAATTTTACAACGTTTCAACCTTGATCAGAACTTTTGGCTCCCGGTTAGTCTCACCAACCCCACCCTGAAAACGCCATTTTGGTGGCACTGACTTTAACAGTTAATCATGGCTCAAGAAACAGCACTGACAAGTTTAGAACAACGGATGGCTTCTCTTGAAACTGTTATACAAACTTTGGTACAAGAAATTCAGGCCCAGAGGGCAGAAAACATCAATTTCAAGAAGGAGCTATTGGACACACGGAAGCAAGTGCTGGAAAACACACAGAAGACTGAAGAATTGGAAGGGGGGTTGGTGGGGGTTAAGGGAGAGATTAAAAATGTTACTAAAGAGGTTGGGGAAACAAATGGGCATGTGTCTAGGATTGATATGGAAAGAATGACATATTTTTTGAGATTTCAGAACGTTCTTGAGGAATCTGGTGAATGCCTCCCTGATCTTATGAGCACAATTTTAGCAGACTATTTACAAAAACCTAAAGATGAGATCAGGGGGGACATTGACCTAGCCTACAGAATTAACTCAGCATATGCCAGGATAAATGAAGTGCCTAGAGAGATACATGTGAAATTTGTTAGAAGGTCAACCAGAGAGGAAATCCTGAAAGTGCAGAGAAGTAGTCCATTAATCTACCAACAAAAAGAGGTTGCTATCTTGAAGCAGATCCCTAGAAAGATTCGAGAAGCAAGGAGGAAATTTTCCTTCTTGTCTAAAATTTTATTTGATCACGGGATTTGGTTCAAGTGGGTGACACCCGAAGGGATGCTGGTGTTCTGGGAAGGAGGTAGAGTGAGGATTAAAACAGTTGCTGAGGCGGAAGCCTTTCTTAAAAAACATTCCTCTGCCCTGGGGGAAGATCAGGGGAGACGGAGGGGGCCACGGCCCCGCCCGCTGGGGGCCAGGGAGGAGAAAAAGAAGATACAATAGCCAAGAGACTTAGATCGAAAAAATAACTTTGCCTTGATTTTTCTGAACAATTTTGCATAATATTTGTATCTGGATTTTTTGTAAATGTTTGACAGCATCGAACTGAGGATTTAGGTATATGTACTTGCTTTTACCTTGTAGTGTTATGAAAAATGCTTTTTTTTTGTTATTTTTTTATTGTGTATTTTGAGGTCTCGGAAGGGCCGACGACTCTGACGTGAATGCTCTCAAAATTTCTTTGTATCCCTTACCCTACCCTATAGAAAAAATGTAAAACCAATAAAACTTTTTCAATAAAATAAAAAAAAAAGACACTCCCATGTAACACCTTTCCTACGCGAGCTGCACTGGCTGCCTATGGCTTTCCTGGTGCGCTTCAAGGTGCTAGTAACCATTTTTAAAGCGCTCCATGGCACGGGATCTAGGTACTTGCAGGACTGCCTCCTACCACATACCTCCCTTTGACCTGTCCTCTCCCACAGGGTGGGCCTCCTCAGGGTACCATCGGCCGGACAATGCCGGCTGGCGACCCCCAGGGGGAGGGCCTTCTCTGTGGCAGCCCCCGCCCTCTGGAATGACCTGCCCCCCGACCTTCATACAACTACGGACATACGCCTTTTCCGTCGGGCATTAAAAACACACTTATTTCAAATGGCCGGCCTGGCATAGTTTTTAAATTGATTTTGGCATAGTTTTTTAAAATTGATTTTAGTGATAGTTTTTAATTAGAATTTTAGCACGGGTTCGCTTAATTTAATTTACTTTTAACATTTTATTATATTTATTGTATTTTGTTTTTACTGTTCCCTGTGCAGTGCCCTGAGTCCCAAAATTGGGAGATAGGGCGGTATATAAATATGAACAAATAAATATGAACAAACAAAATATGCCTAGAACCTTTCTGGAATGGACTCTGAAGGGATCCTAACAGACTTGTTAAGCAATTTAAGGTAATGTAAGGCTGCAAATGGCATGAAAGAAGGAAGATCCCTTTAAGTGATGGATCTGGAAAAGATTATTAAGAATATCAATCAAAGAAGAAGCAGTTCAACCATCCCAGAACATTAGCCCCCCTGCCCTGCTGTCCCCTCCCCTCCCCAAATACTGAATGCTTCCTTAAGGAATTGATCAGCAAACATGCTGGAAGTAGAATGTAGTCATTATTTTACAGATGAGCATTACTATATATTATAGGCAACTCTACAAAGATCATAGGGATATGGTGGCTCAGTGGCTAAAACATTGAGCTTGTCGATCAGAAAGGTCAGCAGTTTGGTGGTTCGAATCCCTAGTGCCGCATAACGGAGTGAGCTCCTGTTACTTGTCCCAGCTTCTGCCAACCTAGCAGTTCAAAAGCATGTAAAAATGCAAGTAGAAAAATAGGGACTACCTTTTGTGGGAAGGTAACAGCGCTCTGTGTACCTTTGGCATTTAGTCATGCTGGTCATATAACCATGGAGATGTCTTCAGACAGTGTTGGCACTTTAGCTTTGAAACAGAGATGAGCACTGACCCCTAGAGTCGGGAACAATTAGCACATATGTGCAAGGAGAACCTTTTCCTTTTCCTTACAAAGATCATGGTCTTGAAACCTGGCTAAGAAAACCCTGACCTAAATGAATCCCAATTAGTAATGGATTTAAAATCAATTACCCTTTGGTTTCCTCTCTGAACTGATGTGTTATCAGTCATTCCACTTATTGACTGGAATAAGTAAGTTATTTTTTTGTCTCGTCCTTTCCCAGAATTGTTTTCTTCCTTCTCATCATTATGCAATGCTCAGACAAAGGCAAATTCACATGTTGTTTTTTTTAAAAAGCAAGTTCACCTTGATACAAAAGGAAGCCTGTGTGCACAGATTTCTAGATCAATAGATTACGCAGGATTTGAAATCCTCTATGTATAGCCAAGCAACAATTCAGGACCTGTTTATGATCTTCTAGGGCCTCTAACATGTTGCAGCATGAAACATTACCACCCACCTTTCTTGAAACTAAAGCTAGAACATACAGAACTCTTAATTGCACTGATAAAATTGTAATTATTGGCCATCAAAGGAAAATGTACCTTCCAGAGAATCAGCAGTGGCTGCAAATTGGCACATGAAACAGCAGGATTAGGTAGTCTTAATGTTTTTTTTAATCTAGATTGCTTGGATGTTGTGAGTTCAATGGAGAGGGCAGAAGTTTCCTGCATTTCTACATATCAGTGTGTTTGTGAATAGAGTTCCTGGTCCACAATATGAAGCTGAAATGGCTGCTGAAATTGTTCTACGCAGGTGGAACAAACCCTCCAATAACATTCCTAAGCAAACATGGGCATATCGATGTAGTCACTCAATACTAAGTTGGTCTCTGGGGAAGACATTACTTTTATTGTTTCTTATAACTCTTTCTGTGGGTATTATTAAATGATTTTGCTATTAAGCAGCATGGGTGGTGATGTTTGCTGGATGATTTGCAGGAGGTAATGGAGACTTCAACACAGAGAAACATATAAACTAAATTGGGAGTCCCAAAAGAGCAAAATAAGGCAACGTGTGTGTGTGTGTGTGTGTGTGTGTGTGTCTGGGAATTTACCATGGCTGGATTTATTTGTCCATTATAAACCAAAAATGAATCCGTTCACAGGAAAATCATCCAAAGGAAAGGTGTCATGACTCAGTAGAAGTGATCATAATTGGCCTTTGGGGGGAGAAGGAGGAGCCTGCACTGCGTTGGTACAACACGGGGTCTCGGCGCTCCGAGACCTCTGTTGACACTTTTGCTGCCCTTTGGTCCATTCGGACCTAAACCGTCCTGGAGGGACAGCGATGAGGAAGACAAAGTCTTGCTGGTCACAGGGGTACCGCAAAACCCCTGTTTGACCCAAGGGAAGTGCTTCTGCAAGGCGGGAAACAGGCAGCCCCCAGACTGACAAAGACAGGGCAGCTCCAGAAGGAAGGAAGCTGAAAGGGAAAGTGAGATACCGGGAAGGTATTTTTTTTCTTTTTTTGAGACATTTTGCCCAAAGAAACGTTTTTTTTTTAGTAAAACTAAAGCTTTTAAACAAGAAATAAGCGGTTCCAAAAACCAAAGAGAAAGAAGAAAATGTTGAAGATAAAGAGACACTCATTTTAGTTGAAGATAAAGATAAGATAATAGAGAATCCTACTAATGGATTAAATGTGGGAGAAAATAAAAAGAAGGAAATTCTGAAAAGAGAACTTGAAGAATGTGAGCCCTCATCTTGGTATTCAAAAAGAAGAGGGGAAAAAAAGAATTGATGATGGATGTAAGAGGAGAAATCCTTCCAGAAATACATCTGATAGTTAAAGACAAACAACATTCAATGACAGGAACTGGGCAGTGATACTATCTGAGAGTTGTTTTGAACAGTAAAGTGCAATAAGAAGTATACAAGAAACCTGTAAAGAAGAATAAAAAGAGACTGGAGCCACAAATGGGAAGAGAAATAAGGCTACTTTGCTACTGGAAAGATACTGGCTGACAATGAAAGTTGATAATTAAAGATTAGCTATCATTTGATGATTAGTAATTTAGTAAATTTAGTAATTTATAGATTGTCTTAGATTGTCATTAAAGGATTATTAGTTAACAAACAACTACTTATAATAAGAGTAACCAATGATAATGGATATAGCTTAATGATATGTATGTATGTGTATGTGTGCATGAGTATGAGGTTGGACATAACAGTAAGATTTTTAGTTAACTACGCAGGAATGTTGATGGACATTATTTAACAAAAAAGGGGAGAATCTTAGCAAACTTTAGATTGTTTCAGATTGTTATTGAAGAATTACTAGTTCATAAACAATGAGCTATAATAAGAGTAATGAAACAATAATAGATGACATATATGTATGTATGTATGCATGCATGTATGTATGTATGTATGTACATATGGGCATGAGTGTATGTTTATGAGGTTGGATATAAATAGTAAAAGATTTTTAATTAACTATTAAGGAATGTTAATGGATATTGTTTAATAAAAGGGGGGGGGGTGGCTAGCAATAACATAAATTGACTTTTATGCAGACCATGTTTCCAGGGTGCAATACCAGGGGAGACTTTTTGGAATAGACAATGAATGCTATTATGTGGCTATGTTTAAGTGAGACCTGTCTGAAGAAGAAGATAGACTAAATATGGAATGTTAGAGGAGAATTTTGGTATAATGATATTAAGATATACAATGAACTTTTTGACTTAAAATCTATAAGTTGAGATCACTTATGAGCAATGATGGTTCTAGAAATGCACGAGAGTTATGTGTAACCAGTCAACACGCTTTCCACAGGATACAATGTAGGATGATGGTTTTTCTTGTTTGCGTTTTTGTTTCATTAAAAATAAAAATAAAAATTTATTTAAAAAATAATAATTGGCCTTTGGGGAAAAAAAATCAGAGCAGGTAGAAGTTAGCGGTGGTGCTAATCTTAATGCCAGTCTTCATTCCAAAAGAAAGCCAGGAATAGGAAACAATTACCTGCGCTGTTTCACTGGAACAATTTAGGTGATTAAAGTTCCAAATGTGGTTAAGCACTTGGTGGAATTAAATGTAAACGAAAGAGCTAACATCTGCTCTAGTGTCTCAGCAGTATGCCATCGCAATCCCGAAGCAGGTTTGGGATCACTCCAGATGTATGCAATCAAAAAACAAAACAAAACAAAAAAAGATCAAAGGAATATCCATTCTCGGAGACAACTTGGAAGTGCTTAATTTGTTTTTGCAAGAATACAGCTTGCTGACTAACAGAGCAATTAGGAAAGTGACTCAGAGGTTTCATAAAATGGAATATCTGATCTCAAATGCATCTTTTGATGTATAGGAACATCCAGTCTGGATCAACTCTGTACGCTATTGAAAACTTGTTAAATGCAATAGCAGAAATAATACTAGTTAAACTGCCTAGGGCAGCCTATTGGTAGGATAAAATGGAAAGGTTTAAGAAAAAAATATATTCATAGGCTCAAAAATCTTGAAAATTAAATGGTGTAGATGGACCCAAAAAGTTAATCTTCTAATGCATATTATAATGGGTAATTCTAATGTTACATTCAAAGCAACTCAATATGTGGCAATAAGATAAAAGAGATCCTTGGTTTTGAATCCAAAGATACAGATCTAAAAAGATCTACCACACCCCAATTAACCTTGCAATCTAAAATTAAATGGATATTGAGTGGAAAGGTCTGGGGCTGACCATGGTCCATTTCAGCCTTACTGTAGCTTTTAAAAAAAACAAGGAAGAAAGAGCATGCAAAGTGCAGCTTTTGGGATGCCCTCCACCCCTTTCTAGCAGTGGGCACAGAAAACATCTATATTCTCCTTTGTGTAACGAAATAACAAAATGTCTCTATGTGTTTGTAAGTGTTCTACTGCTTTCCCTTTGTTCTGTGTCTGTTTGTATCTGTGTACACAATTGGAGAAGCAAAGGATGAACTGCACACATGGAAGAAAGAAGAGGAATTGGAGCAGTCATCAACATCCTGAGTCCCTACCTTATTACTTTTCCCATAAGAAGTGGGGAAAGATCTCATTGGGGTGGGAAGAATAAAAAGAAGTTGATGAACATCTACAGTGTTTTAATCTCTCTCACACTCTGTATTAAAGGTATACTAACACTCTGAAAACATTGTTTTAACCTGTTGGCATTTAAATTCGTACCGGGCATATTTAATTAAAAGTAGACAACTTGTGCCCCTATGGGCCATTGTTTCAGATATGTTTTCTTAGAAAATTATAGGTTTCCTTGTCTAAATATAGAATGACAATGGGTAGGCAAAAAAGCTGCAATAGTGGGAATGACCTCCAACTTCCTTCCAATGTCCCCATTGAATTTTCTTGTAAGAAGCTAGAAGGGAACATGAGAAATCTTCTTTCCTTCCTTTCCTCCATGTTTCTCTCCCTTCGTTTCTTTCCCTTTCCTACCCTGGCTGGAGGAGGGAGAAAAGGATTGCAAGTGTGGCTGGGAAATTGTCATGAAAGTTCGAGCAGTCATTAGCATTGAAACAACCACACTTTCCCAAAATTTCATTTCCTCAGGTGTCATTGGTCCAAGATTTTGGACACATTCTGTAAATTAGCCCATTTGAGGTACCTTGATTCAAAAATTATTGTTCCATGATGAATTGTTTCACCCAGCTAAAGGTCATGACCACAAGAGTTGTACCAAGCTAAAGAGAGAAATCCTTTGGTTTACTGACTTCTAATAACTATACTTATTCTTCCTAATCCAATAAAATATTGATTAAAAAATAAACAAAGAAGGCAAGAACTCTGTTTATCAGCAGGACACCTCTTCAAATATGCAGCAAAATGATACCATAGATGCAGGGGTGAAATCCACTTACCTTTGCTACCAGTTCAGTAGCAATGTCAGTAGCAATCTGCAGAGCATCAAAATGGACGTATTGACGTGCGGGTGGGTGGGCGGAGCCTGCTACGGAGCGCCTGCAAAGGTAAGCAAACAGCAAGGGGAGGAATTCACTGTGCCATGCGATCCTGCTTTCTAGCTAATGTAAATCACATGTCACAGCTGATTGTTGCAACAACCGGTTTGCCCGAACTGGTTTCATTTTTTCTACTACTGGTTTGGGCAAACCGGTAGCATTTTTACTACCAGTTCGGGCAAACCAACTATAACTGTCATGGCTTCATCAGATCCTGGTTCAGAGGCGGAGGACCGAGTTGGAACCAGGACCATTCGATAGGGAGGACACAGTCCTCTCCAAACAAGTGAAGAGTCCAGGGGCTGAGGACGAGGCAGTCCCAGGGCTGTCTGGCAGTGGGTGGGGTGTGTGTGTGTGTGACCAAATGGAGAGCTGCCTGCAAGAGTGGAGCAGCTGCAGGGAGCCAGCAGAGATGACTGAGTCCAAACCACCCACCCAATTCGTGGACAAAAAGAGCCGAGCAGAGAGAGGCACAGAAGAGATCAGCGAGGCTGCTTTTGAGGAAAAGCCCACCCCTCCTCTCAAGGAACACTTGGGAAAGGTGATTTAATAATAATAATAATAATAAATTGAGATTTATTAACCGCACCCTCTCCCCACAGGGACCCGGGGCGGTGCACAGGCATAATTAAAAACAATATACAATAATACAAATATTACTTAAAATAGAATTAAATAAATCTACCCGTGCTAAAAATATAAATTAAAAACCCATTAAAATTTATAATTAAAAGACAGAGAGAACTATTCAAGGCCGGCCAGTCGAAAGAGATGGGTCTTCAATTTTACACGGAAGGAGCGGAGGTCGGTGGTCGTTCTAATATCAGGGGGAAGGTCGTTCCAGAGGGCCGGGCCCGCCACAGAGAGCGCCCTTCCCCTGGGCGTCGCCCGCTGACAAAGTCTAGTGGACGGCACCCGGAGAAGCCCCTCTCTGTGGGAGCGAATCGGTCGTGAGGATGTGTGGGGCAGGATCCGATCTCGCAGATAGCTAGGTCCCGAGCCATGGAGCGCTTTGAAGATGATAACTAACACCTTGAAGCGCACCCGGAAGACGACAGGTAGCCAGTGCAGCTCGCGCAGGAGCGGTGTTACGTGGGCAAACCTGGAGGTGCCCATAATTGCTCGCGCGGCCGCATTCTGAACTAACTGAAGCCTCCGGGTGCACCTCAAGGGGAGCCCCATGTAGAGAGAGTTACAATAGTCCAGTCGGGATGTCACGAGGGCATGAGTGACTGTGCGAAGGGCGTCCCGATCCAATAGGGGGCGCAATTGGCGAACCAGGCGAACCTGGTAAAACGCCCTCCTGGCCACGGCTGTCACTTGCTCTTCCATAGACAGCCGGGTATCCAGGAGGACACCCAAATTGCGCGCCCCAAGGGGCAAGATGTTCGCCCCCTATGGCCAGCGTTGGAGAAAGCTGGTTGAATCGGGCAGCCGGAAACCACAGCCACTCGGTCTTGGTCGGGTTGAGCCTAAGTCCGTTACTTCCCATCCAGATCCGCACGGCTTCCAGGCACTGGCACATCACCGCTACGGCATCGTTGGGGTGGTTTGGGGTAGATATGTACAGCTGGGTGTCATCAGCGTACAGATGGTACTCTACCCCAAAACCACGGATGATCTCACCCAACGGCTTCATATATGCATTAAACAGGAGAGGCGAGAGGACCGACCCCTGAGGCACCCCGCATGTGAGGGGTCTCGGGGTCGACCTCTGCTCTCCTGCCCGCACAAATTGCGATCGGCCAGAGAGGTAGGAGGAGAACCACCGCAAAACGGTGCCTCCCACCCCCAACCCCCCCAGCCGATGCAATAGGATACCATGGTCGATGGTATCGAAAGCCGCTGAGAGGTCTAATAGGACCAGGATGGAGGAACATCCCCCATCTCTGGCCCTCCAGAGATCATCTACCAACGCGACCAATGCCGTCTCGGTGCTATGCCCGGGCCGAAAGCCGGACTGGCGCGGATCTAGATAGTCAACTTCCTCCAGGTGACAGGGAAACTGTTGTGCCACCACACTCTCAACAACCTTCGCCAAGAAGGGAAGGTTGGAGACTGGACGGTAGTTGTTCAAAATAGCTGGGTCCAAAGAGGGCTTCTTGAGGAGGGGCCTCACCATAGCCTCTTTTAGGGAGGCAGGCAAGGAACCCTCACTCAAGGATGCGTTGATAACCTCTTGGAGCCAGCCTCGTGTCACCTCCCAGGATGCCAGTACAAGCCAGGAGGGGCACGGGTCCAATGAACATGTGGTGGCTCGCAGTCGCCCACGTAACCTGTCCATATCCTCGGAAGTAACGGGGTCAAACTCCTCCCAAACAAGATCTCCCTCGTGGCATCCCACTGGGCCATGAATGGGGGCTAGCTCACTCTGTATCTGGGCGGTTTTCTCCTGCAGAAAAATCACAAATTCCTCTGCCCTACCCTGTAACGGGGCTTCCCCCTCCCTCTGTTGGAGGAGGGAACGGGTCACCCTAAACAGGGCGGCAGGGCGGTTTTCTGCGGATGCTATGAGGGTGGCACAATGATGACGTTTGGCCACCCTCAGCGCCACAATGTAAGTCCGTAAATGGGCTCTTACCTGTGTCCGGTCAGATTCAGAGCGGCTAGCCCTCCATCTTCTCTCTAGGCATCTCTTGCGGCGTTTCATCACCCGCAGCCCCTCAGTGAACCAAGGAGCCAGGGTGGTTCGCCGCCGCGAGAGAGGCCGCAAGGGCGCGACCCGATCCAAGGCTCCCACGCCCGCACTATTCCATGCGGCCGTGAGGTCCTCCATCGGGGCGCGGGTCAGGGATACAGGAAATGGCCCAAGCGCTGTCTGGAACCCATCCGGGTCCATCAAGCGCCTGGGGCGGTACCAGATTGGTAACTCTGGTTCCGCCTCCCCGCGGAGGGGAGCAGCGGTCGGAAAGTCGAGTCGGAGAAGTGAGTGGTCTGACCATGACAAGGGTATGATGTCTATGTCCCCTGTACCCAGATCACTCTTCCATTGGCCCGAGACGAAGATGAGGTCCGGCGTATGTCCACCCTCATGGGTGGGGCCTTGAATTACTTGGGTCAGGTCCATGGCCGTCATGGAAGCCATGAACTCCCGAGCTACCACGGATGATTCGCCCAACGATGGCAGGTTAAAGTCCCCCATAACTATAAGTCTGGGGGTCTCCACTGCCACTGTAGCGATCACCTCCAGGAGCTCGGGCAGGGCTGCTGCTACATAGCGGGGAGCCAGGTATACAACCAGCAAGCCCAACTGCCTCCCTAGGCCCCACTTCATGCAGAGGGACTCACAGCCGGAGGTCTGCGGCACAATGGTCTCTCTCGGCTCCAGGCCTTCCTTGATAATGACCGCTACCCCACCACCCCTGCCTAGGGCCCGCGGCTGATGAAATGCGCGGTAACCTGGTGGGCACATTTCAACGAGGGGATGACCTCCCTCGTGGCCCAACCAGGTCTCCGCAATTCCTACCAGGTCCGGCTCCCCCTCTGACACAAGGTCACTAATGAGGGGGGCTTTGTTGACAACGGACCTGGCGTTGCAAAACATCAGCCGCAGACCCTGGCTCTGTATTCCCTGGCCACCTAGCCTGCGAGGGTTGTGGCACCCGACCGTTTGTAACCAACGGCTGCGTGCCACCAACCGGGAGGATGAAAATTGTCTCCCCTCGGTCCTGCCCCTCCCCACGACCCTCTGAATTGGTATGCCCTCCTGAGGAACGACTCGGGTATCCCCCTGCCTTTCGCCTTCCGCTTCCCGCCGTCGACTGCTATCCTGGCCCTTACTACTAATTGCTGTTTCCATCTCCATCTGTCTATATCTACCCCCCTCCCTTGAACCCCCTAAAACAGATAATTTAAATAAGTTAAAAACTAAAAATCCCCTAAGGCCGCGCTTCGCCCATCTCTTCGGATTTACAATACCATCATCGAGATGTGCCCTAGATAAATCAAGGGGCCATACCTGCGAGAGCGGGGACTCTCGCAGCGATAGCAGGCTTGCTCTGGAATACATTTTTAAATATTTTTTTAAATAGATAATTAAAATTCAATAATTATATATATAAAACTCGGGTGGGTATGGGAACAATACAGATGTTAAAAAGCACAGATGTTAAAAGTCGTTGGCAGTTGGTTAAAAACAATTCACACAAGTCAATTCATTAGATGGTAAAATGAAATCAGGTGAAATAAAGTGCAGGATGGGTTCAATTGGTAAATAGATGTAATTAAATTAAATTAGATAGTTCGCAATGATGACCATTGGGGTGACCATAACTGATTGCTGTCACATGTTCTTTTTTAAGACAGTCAGTCAGTCAGTTCTTCCGGGCCTGTTAAGGCCTTGGTGGTGTAATTCTCCCAGACCCGGGAGAGTGACCATGGGGGGAAGATGAAATTTCAGTGGTCAGCGGTCGTCCACATCCACCTCGGCGCTCTCACCGCCGCAATCCCCGCGTCACCGCCTTCGCCAAAGGCCTCTCGGCGCTCCCACCGCCGTCAGCCTGGCCTCCAGCAGCCGCCTCTCCGCTACCACCACATGGCTCTCTCACAGCCACCACCTTCCGCCTTTCCCCAACCAGTTCCTCAGTCGCCGCCTTCGTCTCTCGCCATCCGGCGCTCCCACCGCCGTCGACTCGGCCTCCAGCGGCAACCTCTCCCCTCCACACTCTCCGCTCTCTCTCTCCACCTTCTCCACTCCAACAAACCAGCATCTCCGCCACCTCCGCCATCTTCCTCCACGCCTCTCTCACCATTCCCGCTGGCCACCGGTGCTCTCACCACCGCTTCACCCACGGCACGCCACCAAGTTGTTTTCAGCTTTTAGCTTTTCGGAGCTCTTCAGTGCAGCCGGCCTCTCTCCGCCCTATTAAAACGTCCGGGCGGCGGCCTCTGCACCGGCCTCCGTTGCGGCAGTTCCCGCCCGGCGCTCACACCGCCGAGCGTTCCAGTCGCCGGCGCTCCGTCCGCTCTTCCCCCGATGTTGCGAACCCCACCCTAAGATGTCCGGGTGGGTCCCTCATCCTCCCATGCCCTCCAAGATCACAAACGAGAGCAGGGGGGCACTCAAAATGCCAACGACCTCCGCAGCCCACACGGAGCTTCAGAGCTACCCCGCCATCTTCGCGCAAGCGCAGTCCAGTAGTTGGGAACACCTGCTCCTTTTAATGTGCTCCTTCCCAGCTTCCCTGGATCCTGTTCCTTGAGCATGTTTTTGGACTCTTGTAGACTTGGACTTGGCTCTTAGACTTTGTCCTTTTGGACTGAGTTTTGGTTGCTGAAACTGGACTTATTGCTATTATTACTTCCCTCTTGCCTTGTGGGTCGGCTGGAACTTAGTTTATGTATTCAGACTGAGGGAAAATTGAGGGCTGGTATGGAGCTTCACTGGCACCATTGGTGGGTTGTTTATCATTGTGATAAATGAGCAATAAAGAGACCTTCCTTAACCTCTGCCTTGCCCTGGGTCAGAACAATGTCAAAAGTAACATAATTAGGATAGCAGTTGACAAAGAAATATTAACAATGTGTGATTTCTAAACCTCATAGCTAGAAAGAAAATATAAGGCAAAATTGTGGAGTAAATGAAAATTATAGCTTCCCTGCAGATATTCTCAAGTCACGTACCATCATGCATGGAGATTCTTTTTTTTTTTATATTGAAAAAGTTTTATTGGTTTTACATTTTTCTATAGGGTAGGGTAAGGGATACAAAGAAATTTTGAGAGCATTCACGTCAGAGTCGTCGGCCCTTCCGAGACCTCAAAATACACAATAAAAAGATAACAAAAAAAAACATTTTTCATAACACTACAAGGTAAAAGCAAGTACATATACCTAAATTCTCAGTTCCATGCTGTCAGACATTTACAAAAAATCCAGATACAAATGTTATGCAAGATTGTTCAAAAAAAATCAAGGCAAAGTTATTTTTTCGATCTAAGTTTCATGGCTATTGTATCTTCTTTTTCTCCTCCCTGGCCCCCAGCGGGCGGGGCCGTGGCCCCCTCCGTCCCCCCTGGATCTTCCCCCAGGGCAGAGGAATGTTTTTTAAGAAAGGCTTCCGCCTCAGCAACTGTTTTAATCCTCACTCTTCCTCCTTCCCAGAACACCAGCATCCCTTCGGGTGTCACCCACTTGAACCAAATCCCATGATCAAATAAAATTTTAGACAAGAAGGAAAATTTCCTCCTTGCTTCTCGAATCTTTCTAGGAATCTGCTTCAAGATAGTGACCGTTTTTTGTTGGTAAATTAATGGGTTCTCTCTCTGCGCCCTCAGGATTTCCTCTCTGGTTGACCTTCTAACAAATTTCACATGTATCTGTCTAGGCACTTCATTTATCCTGGCATATGCTGAGTTAATTCTATAGGCTAGGTCAATGTCCCCCCTGATCTCATCTTTAGGTTTTTGTAAATAGTCTGCTAAAATTGTGCTCATAAGATCAGGGAGGCATTCACCAGATTCCTCAAGAACGTTCTGAAATCTCAAAAAATATGTCATTCTTTCCATATCAATCCTAGACACATGCCCATCTATTTCCCCAACCTCTTTAGTAACATTTTTAATCTCTCCCTTAACCCCCACCAACCCCCCTTCCAATTCTTCAGTCTTCTGTGTGTTTTCCAGCACCTGCTTCCTTGTGTCCAATAGCTCCTTCTTGAAATTGATGTTTTCAGCCCTCTGGGCCTGAATTTCGTTTACCAAAGTTTGTATAACAGTTTCAAGAGAAGCCATCCGTTGTTCTAAACTTGCCAGTGCTGTTTCTTGAGCCATGATTAACTGTTAAAGTCAGTGCCAGCCAAAATGGCGTTTTCAGGGTGGGGCTGGTGAGACTAACCGGGAGCCAAAAGTTCAGATCAAGGTTGAAACGTTATAAAATTCAGGAACCAAGAGAGAGACAATTTTCCAACTCAATAGTTATAATAGCGAAGGTAATCCAGAAAGGAACCACAAATCCAACAAGAAAAAATTTCTTCATTAATATCCAGAGAGAGTCCCACTTGTAAAGAGACGCTGGGAATTTTCCATAGTTAAAATAGTCAGGCAGGGACAAAGAAAAGCCACTTTCCACCGCCCATCTCAGAGCCCAGAGGAGAGAGTAGAAAAATAATTTTTTTTTTAACCAGCCAGACCTAGAAACAATGTTGCAAGTAGCCGCATACCACTTTCCCTTGTTAGAGACAGTCCGGATTTAAGATTTCCGCTTTCTCTTCCAGAGAAGCCATTTTTAAGTGCCGCTTAAGTCCGAGGGTTTTTTTTTGAAAACAAACACCCCCCTCCCAGTCCGTTCAGCCTGGCTGGCAGCAAGGAAAAAAAAGTCTTTTTAAAACTCACTCTCCCTCGCAGCTGAAGCCTCGGCGAGCCTTCCGATCTCTTCCGCTCAGCCCTCTACATTGAAGTGAATGGCGCCGACAGCCGTTGGCGAAGGGAGAACCCCCCGCAGCATGTTCCTCCTCACCTAGGTCGCGGAGGGGATCGCTCTCCCCACCGCCGTGAGGAGAAACGTCTCCTCCGAGCCGACCCTACGGGAGACCTCCGGTAACCGGATGTCTCTCCCCCGTGGGGGGGCAGAAAAGGCAACAAAGCGGCGAGCGAGCCCCAGGCTCGCCCGTCGCCGCTGGAGCCGGAACCGGAAGCCATGCATGGAGATTCTTGATATCCTTGACTACCACACATTGAGTGCACAAGCTAGTGAAATTTGGGGTCAGATGGAGACTTGATAAAATGCAGGACATCATCCCTGAATGAAGCTTCCACCACTGATCCACATTTATCTTTAAAAGGAAGACCTTCAACCTAGAAGCCTCACTCAGATTAGTTCTCAGAAAAGCTGAACCTATCATTTTAAGTGACCAATATATAGAGTGGTGATTATAAAGCCTCTGGCATTTGCTTTCCATTATTTCCGTGTTGACAACTTGTTAGTAAATCTCTCTGTTTTGTACAAGAGTGATGCAAAGTTAGCAGATTTCAACAAGGCCTGGCCACATTTCACAACCTAATTATCAAACAAAAGTCAGAAGGAGGTAAATGCTCAGCAGATCTTCCCCAATACATATAGTATTTCATTCCAGAACTAGAAGATTCCCAATAACAGATATACTGTCAGTACTACCTGCCTGTGAACATATATGATGGTGGCTTCTTTGGTCATTCTTTCTGAGCATCTGGTTGTTCCTTTTACTGGGTCCCTCAAGAACCTACCCACATTTCCTGTGTTGAAACAATTTTCATTGGTCTGCTGGGTTCTTTAGGTGGAAGGAGAAGCAGAGATGTTCTCTCATCCTATGTTCAAGTAGCAAAATGCCTTGTGGTCAAAATTTTCAGTCCCTGCAAATTCAAGATTTTGTAGCCAACAGAAAAGCTAATAATGAAAAATCCAGGGGACACTTCAACAATACTAGCTAACCTAATAATGCCAGAGATCTCCTCTAAATTTTGCTCAACATAAAACTACTTGTTTAAGAATAAATGAGTTGGGGGGGCTACTTTTAAAAGACTTTTAAGAACAGGAAGGAAACCATGAGAGCATATCATGGAGTGTTTGACTTAATTAAACATAAATCCACAAAAATACAGGCACCCCTGCCATGCTTAACTTTAACTGAAAGAACTGTTTGAGTAAGCATCTAGAAGGCTTGAAGGAAGAAAAGCTAAGGATCTATTTTACTTGGATTTTAGAAAATGCTTTTTGATACAATGCAGAATAGAAGGTTAATCCATAAAATGATAGTTAAATACACTAGGAAGTTGAATTGCTTGATTAGATTAAACAGTGACTTCTCAATTCAGTCTATAGAAAGTAAAATAAAATATACAGTCCCCGTCCTGTCTTTTTTCACCACACACCACTTGGAGTCATGTCCTAATAATGATATAACTAGAAGTGAGAAGTAACATAGGCAGGATAAGCAACTCAATTCTTTCCAACCAAAAGAAGACATAAAAGAATATAAATAGGACTGGTCCACGTGTTTTAATTACAATTTGAATTTTAAAAAAAATTCTTTGCAAAATGGGTACTGGTCTTCAGGCTAATGGCAGGAAGTTTAAGTATTTTGGCTCATAGTTTTAAGGTCTAACCCTAACCCTAACCCTAACCCTAACCAATGATCCAACAATTACAGAAATTACAGCCAACATTAAACTCACAGGGTCTAGTTTTAAGAACAATAAAGCTTAGTATACCCTACGAGCAGTTCATCCTTCTTTTGTCATGAGGAGTTGAAGCCTTCTTTCCTTAATCACTTAGAAGCTTCAGTGTGAACATCAATATCCTTGTTTTCTTCTTTATTTACTCCACACCTGTCAGTTGTAGCCAGCTCTCAGAATATCTGCTTCACTCCTAGCCTTACCTTTGTACCTAAAGGATGCTATATTACCTTATCTATAAGTAGTAGAACCATCTGCCAATCAGAAGGGAAACAGGCAGAGTTGTCCAAATTGTCAATTACGTTACTCATTTGTTTTTTATCTGGGTTAAGGAAGAGGGGATAAAACATCCAATTTATACTCTCGGGCTTCAGCATAACCCAACCAAATACCTTCTTGATATTCTGCAAAGTCTATCTTTGTGATGTCTGCCTCTTGTCTGATTTCTGCCTTTTGGGAGACCAAAGCTTATTTGCTATCTATTCACACCAAGAACACAGAGTATTCCGTTACATTGGAATGTTATCTTAAGCGTTGAAACAACTGAGGAATTTTGAGTACGTTATTATCAACTAATGTATTTATTTTACAAAATGTGTAGGGTGTCTCGGTGGCAGATTCTAGGTGGTTTACAACTAGGTCAATAGCATAACTCTAAATAAGGAAGAATTCAGTCATTCTCATCTCAAGCATAGCTAAATATCAGCATCAGTGGGAAAACCATTGCAACAAGAAGACTCCCATAATGAACACCAGATGACACAATTGTCGTTCAGAACGTGAGGGGAACATTTGTTCCCCCAAAGGCACTGTGGAACAGGAGTGTTTTAAAGTGTTAGCAAAAAGGGAGCGTTCTCATTTTGGGATACAAAATGTTCCATAGAGAAGAGGCTATACCAGAAAAGGTTCGCTTCACCTAGAAAAGGACCCTTTTCACTAGCTTCTCGAGAAGGTAGAAACTCACAGCATGAGTTTTCTGCTAGTTTATACTGGCAGGCAGATTTTATAAGCAGTAGTTTGCTTTATGTGTGTGTGTCTATGTGCATGGTCAACTCGTGGTGACTGCCTGGACTAACCCTTGCAGTTTTCTTGACAGGATTTCAGAAGTGGTTTGCCATTACCTTCTTCCAAGAGCTGAGATAGAGGGACTGGCCCAAGGTCACCCACCTGTCTTCATGCCTAAGGCAGGACTAGAACTCATACTCTCCTGTTTCTAGCCTGATGCCTTAACCACTATATTGAACTGAGTCTCTCTAGAGGTTTTTCAGAAGTGGCTTTTCATTGTTTCCTTTCTACGGCTGAGAGGGAGTGATTGGCCTAGGGCAGGGGTCTGCAAAGTTGGCTCTTTTAAGACTGGTGGACTTCAACTCCCAGAATTCCCCAGCCAATTCTGGGAGTTGAAGTCCACCAGTCTTAAAAAAGCCAACTTTGCAGACCCCTGGCCTAAGGGTCATTCAGCTAGCTTTTTGTGTATATGGTGGGATCAGCGGTGAAATGCTCTGAAGACTGCTACTGGTTTGGTGAGTCTGCTACCAAGCACATCCGCGCAGTGCTGAAAAAGAAACATTTTGAATCCTTCCAAGTCTGCAAAGGTAAGTAGAACAGTGAGGGGTGGGGGAATCATGGGATTTAGATTAGCTAGAAGCAGGAAATCCAACGATTCTAGCTAATATAAATCATGAGTCACAGCTGATGGTTGGAAATACCAGTTCGCCCAAACCAGAAGCATTTTCTACGCCCAGTTTGGGCAAACCAGTCCAAACTGATAGCATTTCCCTCCTGGGTAGGATGACCACTCACCATCTTTGGATTTTAGCCTACACCAACCTGGCTCTGTTGTTGTGCTCCTACAAGTAGATATATTAAGCTACATAATTATGAAATCTCTAATTTATGTGAAATCAAAAGGATTTTATACGCAGTAAGCAAATAATATGCACAGGAAAGAGAAAGAATATTTAACACATTACATTTAAGTGTAGCCCTGTCACAAATATTAAAATTACCGGTAATATTTTGCTGTGTACTACAGTAAATTGAAGTTAGGGTTAAAATGCTTCTAATTCCATCTCCACTTCTTCTCTCCCCAAAAAGATGACAGATTTGAACAAAGGATATGCCAGAAGATGTTTAAAGTATAAATACAAAAACAGGTGGAGATTACAATTATTAATAAGAATATCAACAAAATGTCTTTAAATGCAATAAAGTAGATGTGGGAAATGTAGAGAACTGGCTAACCATGGAAATAATTTTGGAATTTTGTTAGGTAACTCAGCCAAAATATCTGAATAGTGGAGGTAAGAAAGACAATTTGCAAATGAAAAAAATGCAAAAAAAAATGTTAATATGCTACGACCCCATTTCAACTACTCGATTCAGCTTTATTTATTTATTTTTTATTTATATCAAATTTATACCCCGCACCTTCTCCTAAAAAAGGACCCAGGGCGGCGCACAGGCAATATTAAAACAATACATATATACAAAAATAATTGTTTTAAAAAGCTATTAAACTATGACCCTGTGCTAAAACAATTATAAAACCCTCTAATTAAAATTTATAGCAGTAAAAGTCAGAATCGGAAGCTTATGCTAAGCCGGCTTGTTGAAATAGGAGCGTTTTGAGATGCTGGCGGAAAAGGCAGAGGTCCGAGGTGGTGCGAAGTTCGGGGGGCAGGTCGTTCCACCTATTATATTTAGTAATATAATATTGGAGATTAGGAAAGGATGCAGAGAAGTGCAACCCAAAGGATTGTGTGGCTAAAGTCGCTTTCATGTGAAGAAAAGTTACAGAACTCAGAGCTTTTTAATTGATTAAGATAGGAGAGGAGAGCAAAAAGGATGAATATGATAGAAAAAAGAAAGTCCTATCTCAAAATGCTAAAATCCATGGTTACCCAATGCAGCTGAACAGTGGGAAATTTAAAACGGACAAAGGATATTGTTTCTTCATATAACAGTTAAATTAAGGAAGTCAAAGATGAAGTATGGGAGGGGTTTGATCAATTGATGGAATAGATGGCCATTAATAACCATTAATGAGAATGATTATACTTACTAGACCCTGTGCAATTTATATCAAGTGACCGAAAATGCTATTGTGTTCATATGTGCTTATATCCTGCTTTGCTAGGTTTCTTGGAGAACAGAAAATTTCAAATAGACAATTGGGGTGATTCCACAGGATTATTCTGAACCTTACTCCACCCATTTTAGTTTGTTATCTTTTACAAGAATGAAAAGGTCTTAATTCTTGGTTCTTTAATCAGCACTCCATCTTTTCTTTCGATAATATGAAATGATTGTGCCAATAATGAGTAGGGTCAATTTAATTATAACTTTTTCCACTGCATTGGTACTTAGCTCCCTCGTAATTAATTGCCCTCCTTGGAAAATATAATATAAACTTAATAGAGTTCAAAGACTGGAAGCATTTAAAAAAACACCCTAGTAAAATATTCTGGAAACCAAATATTAGTCATAAATTTTACATCAGAATATGGCCTGTAAAATAAGGGGAAAAGGATTAACTTTTTCCTGGATTGCAATAATTTATCAGATTTCAGATCGTGATTTTTCCCCCCACAGAATTGTTATCAATCTAGAATAATTCCTTTTTCAGATTTCTGTGGGCATAATCCAGCCAAAATTAAGTCCTTTGAAATTCACAGATTAACCATTGAGTTCTGCAGAAATAATACATTTTTAGCTTTGAGGTAAAATTACGTTTATTTCAAATTGAAAAAGTGTCCTATGTACTGGTGAACTTGATATCTATAGGCAAAATGTTCATAACTTATAAACAATGGACCAACAGCCATATGTAGATGGAACATAATTTAGCTTCCCTTAAAGATATGGAAAGACCACTTTGAATTGAACATCACATACTGTGATTAAAGATGAAAATACAAAAGAAACAACAGCAAAGTGGTATTCTTTCTCTTTCTGCCACATATATATATTGGCAAACATGCCCTTGTTTGATATGAGATACGTATATAGTTTTATTCATTTCAGCTATCTTTGCCCAGGGCAAAAACATGTTCTTAATAATTTAGTCTTACAGATAACTCAGAATCATCATATCAGAGCTTTCGCCTTAAAGCAAAGCTTTTCATGACCTGAACTTCACATTGCAGCTTTAAAATTAATGACCTTGGGAGCAGAAATCCATTTCAAATCTCCCTGCCCCTCCCTAGACAATATGTTTATATCTATAGATCAGGCCATAGGGACTTAGATTTATCATTTTTCTTGCTTGCCAAAGATTGGGAAAGATGAAGCTCAGCTGCCTGTGACTAAGAGCTCGTGAACAGTTCTTCTGAGCTCACTTGGCTGCCAGTCTTCCTAATGTGAAAAGTAAATTACTTCTCATTTGATAGCTAGGTTCAGTCACACCGCAATCATCATCAGCTATCATCTACAAGCACCCTGCTCCCTGTACATGCTTTATGCAAAGTTTCTTTGATTAGATCCTTCTTCCTCTGTGGTCAAGGATAAAAGTTGGGACTCAGAACATATTCCAGCAGCCTCCAAAAAGAATAAAGCAATCAATGTAAGCTTGCTTCCAAAGATGCGACTGTTTAATACAAGCCACTTTATCTTGGGCAGGAGTACTTATCAATGTGTATATCCTTCCAAAGTTCACTTGCAGGACCCTGGCCTTTTTTGAAAAGGTAGTGTTGTAAGGTTTGAAAATACATTGAGACCCATAGAAAACATTCAAGTCACAATGAGCCAAACATGAGACTTAAAAGGAGGCTTGAATAACGATCAGCATTTAATCTTTGATCAAAGTTTAAATACATAGCAGTCAGTTGTTCTCAACATACCCCAAGGATATGCAGGGAAGAACTCTCTCTGAACTGCTTTCCGAACTGCTTCTCCTCAGAGAAGGCTCATCTCCTTCTTATACAAGTTAGAGACCCTGGCTTTGTTCTCACAATTGGCCATTTGGCCCACTGTTAGAAGAGCACAGATCAAAAGTTACATATGTTCTCTGGCAGAAAGGGGCGGGGGATATATCAATGGATGTCAGCTTTATTGCTTCCTTCCTGGATAACTTCTATGCCTATAGATTGCAGATGAATCAAATGGCAAGGAAGGATCACAGGTTTTGACATTTGCCAGATATCTTACAGACCCCAATAAACAATGTAGCAGGAAATCAGTTTCAGAGAAGAAAGGAACTTACAGGATGTAAGCTTGCAGCATGTTACAGAAAACATATATTTCTACTAATCAACAAATTTGTATCATTATTACTATAACTCTTCAGTGTCATATCCCCGTTGAATGAATCTGTGGAGGATCAGCCAGAGCTGGAGCTGATAGAGATTAAGGGGGTGGCTTCATTTGTGTCAGAGGAATGTGGGGAGGCAAGCCTAGGGCTCTGCAGGATTGGGAGAGCTTGTTAGCAGGGAGGAACGGGGGCAAGATAACCAACAGCAATGGACATAAGGAGCAACAGAGCTCAGGCGATGAGCAAGGATCACACCCTCCTGATCTCTGAGCACGGAGAGTGAAGAGAAGGCAGGAGCAGCACAGGCCAATCCGATAACTCAGGAGGAGATTGCCCCACCCCTCTTCACAAGGCATACCTGGGAACTGAGATTTAAGGAGATGCTGTGGGGAGGGGCATTTGTCGGGATTGGTAGACTTTGGTGTGCTGCTACAGATATTTGGAATTTGCAGGACTGCTTGTTTCTTCCTTCCTTCGTGGACTCAGTGTCTTGTTCCTGAGTTTGTTTGTTCCTTGTTTCGTGGACTCCTTGTTTGTTACTTGCTGCATGGAGTCATGATTCCTTTGTTTTGCTAGATTGGGCACATGCAGAAACTGCTGTATGTGCGCTGGGACTTGCCAAAAATGTGGGAGCATTTGGGGGGAAATTTGAAGCATTAAAGGGGAGATTGAACTCTCAAATGGCTGTGTGACCTTGGTGCCTTGTCCCGGGTCATTACAGGTTGGATGGGAGAGAACTACAGTGCTATACTTTTCAGAGGAATGAAGAAAATTGTGTTTTTTTTAAAAAATATACTTTAGCCATCCCCTCTCTGCCCTTAAATGTATTTCTGTTTGATTCTTACTGGAAATCAGATGGTGCCCTGAAGCAATAGGATTCTGTTTGTTTTTGCACAGCTGCCTTTTCAGGTCCTTCTGTACGTGTAAATAAATGGTCTTTACAAGATCACTTTGGCAATAAAATAGATCTTGTAAAACAGTCTAAGCCTACAGTGTACAGACCTTGTAAACGCTAAGAGGTCAGGAAGCAGATATAGTGCCGAGCTAAGAATTTAGCCAAAGAGGCAGGAAAAGAAAAAAGCAGAATGTTAGGTGAGCTCTCCATCTGTATGGGTTTCGGAAAAAATGAAGATGCAGATGAAAATTGGAGGTCTGGATCCAGAGGGGAGGATGGTTTAATCATGGTCACTGAATAAAACAAAATTGATTCATGCACGAAGTTAAATCATAAACCGTATCTTGTGAACTACAGTGACTGGGTTCACATATCGCACAAAGATATTAAGGTATAAATTATTATAATGGTAATGTGTTTTGTGAAAGCAGTCACTAGCTTCAAACAGGATGTCTATTATTTGAATTCATTCAGAATAAATGCTGTTCTCCCTGTTTTGAAATGAAGACATGTAAGACAATTTGGAAGTAATACTGTACTTTATATTGCTTTTAATAATATGAATACTTTTGTACACATATTGATATGCATACATATTATACATAGCATTGCATCTCTCCATCTCTCTGTGTGTGTAGGTATGTAAGTATATATGTATATGCACATTGCAGATTTTTATAGGCACTGTTTATAACAGCAGCTGCAAAATTCAGAATAGTGCAAATATTGGCTCCTTTGCTTTATTGTTTTGATGTAGTTTGCATTTTTATCTTGGTGATATTGTTGGTTTATTGTTGATGTTTTAATTCAGCTGTTAACTATCAGAGGGATCACTGTGATGTAAAACAATCAGTTAATCATTATTACTAGATAATTGCATTCCACATTGTACAAGTTTGCATTAAATGTGCAGCCAATTTCTTTACACTTTGGTAGAGGAGCAGATGATAAAGCTCATGTCATCATCTTAGAGGTTCTTGGATGGCTATAAATCCCCTGAATTAGTGGTGGGTTGCAAATATTTTTACTACTGGTTCAGGCGTGCTCCTGCGCACGCTGGTGTATAATGCTTCAGCACATGAGCAGAAGCGTCCGGGCGGATGGACGGGGCCTCCTATTGCTGCTACTACTGGTTTGGTTGAACCGGGCTGAACCAGGAGCAACCCACCACTGCCCTGAATAGCTCATATGATCCTATCAGTTGGTTAGGACCCATCTGATCCTATCAGTTGGTTAGGAAAGAAGTATCACTGTGAAGAATAATCCATTCCAGCTTCAAGTTTTTGGAAGACTGCAGGACCCTAGGAAAACAAAACAAAGTTTCTGTGTAACCATGGAACCAAAGATCCCAAGATGTTGATCAACTTATTCCAAAGAAGAACAAGAAACCAACATGAAACCTTGTACAATATTCTTAGAACCTCCTTTCCCTCTCAAAAAGTGTAATTTCTATCTCCTGGGGTGTGTGTACCCATTGAAATCAATACTTTCTTCAGAACATTTGGAGAAACCCGGATGTCTTTGGAATTAAACTTGCTAATTTTATTGTTTCAGATTAAACATATTAAGCAAGCAAATCATTTCAATCATGAACCATTTTTGCTATGATTTTAAAGAAAAGGATGTGATTAATAGCATTGTTAAGATTTATGACTCTCCCCCTGAATTTACTACCTTCTTCCTCCCTGTCACAAACTCAGTTCAACTAGGACTGAAAATGAGGGGGGGGGGGAAGGAAGATTATTGGGCTGCATGGGGGGTAGGAAAGAAAATTCTATTATTACAACAGATCACTCAGTTACTTGTAATAAATTAATTATAATTAAAATAGTTATTTAATTATAACTAAATTATAACACTAAATGGCCTGGAATCACCTTCTCACCCCTCCCCTCCCCACCCAAAAAAGTAAGGTGGTTTTTCATTAGTAAGAATTTGTCAGGCATGAAAGACCAGTCCAACATGTGAAGGTTCAATTAAACTGATTTATTGCCAAAAGCCTATGCATGAGAATCTTCTCAACTGATGATCAGCACCTGCTTAGAATTAAAAAAGGTCAAGGGCACTCAAGGAGGGCTGGACATAGCTATCTGCGGGACCTAGCTATCTGCGGGATCGTATCCTGCCGCATACATCCTCACGGCCGATTCCCTCCCACAGAGAGGGACTTCTCCGGGTGCCGTCCACTAGACTCTGTCAGCGGGCGACGCCCAGGGGAAGGGCTCTCTCTGTGGCGGGCCCAGCCCTCTGGAACGACCTTCCCCCCGACATCAGAACAACCACGGACTTCCGCTCCTTCCGTCTGAAATTAAAAACTCATCTTTTCCGTTTGGCCGGCCTTGGTTAGCCTCTCTCTACAGGGTTTAGCTGTTTTTAATTGGGTATTTTAGCAGATTAAGGGGATTTTAGCACAGGCTCATATTTAATTTTTTCTTAACTGTATGTGTATATTGTATTGTGGTTTTAGTTTCCCTGTGCACCGCTCCGAGTCCCTATGGGGAGAGGAGCGGTCTATAAATTAAATTATTATTATTATTATTATTATTATTATTATTATTATTATTATTATTATTATTATTATTATTATTATTACATAGTTTGCTTGTGGCTACATAGGGACCCTCGGCTGATCCTTCTTTTCATTCCACCTCATGTTCTGCCATTCGTTCCCAAGGAATTAGACTGAATATGCATTACAGATATTATATATTACTGTATTCTGTCCAATATTTTGTGCTTTTTTAGGTCTTAACCAGAGGTGGGTTGCTCCCGGTTTAGCCTGAATTGAAAAAAAAAAGGTAATAGGGGTGCCAGGAGGCTCCATCCACCCACCTTGATGCTTCCGCGCAGGAGTGTGCCCGAACCAGTAGTAAAAAATTTTGGAACTCACCACTGGTCTTAACCCCCCCCCCCTTTCCCCATGGTTATTGGCTATAATATCTTTCACTGATCTGCATAATTCTGATGCAGTGTTTTCTAATATTAATCTGGAAAGACCATATTAATAATATAATATTCATGTGAAAGCTTTTTGTGATCATTTCTTATGCCAATTGGAGTATACATCTTATAGCAGTATAAAATCTATATGACTTCTTTTTTTCCTAAGGGTTTTCCATCTTTTAAATAAACCGCTACGTTCCATTCAATTGTATGCACGGGAAAAGAAAATCAGATATTTTAACAATAGTGCTGTTAATCACATACTGCTTCTGAAGTCATAATAAATGTATGAGTCCTGCAGATTAATAATGTGATGCCAAAGTATTTCTTGTGTTGTATATAAACTTGGATCAGTTGAGAAATTTATGTCAGATTAGTTGTATTGTTACTGATTTGCCATTTTCTTGACAAGCACATCAAGAAAACTAGAGTAAGGTTACAATAATGATCATTTGCCACTTTTTAAATACTCACTTTAACTGCTAGATATTTGGGTTTTATGTGTGTACATCCCAGGCAAACCAATTTTGTTAAGCCATTATGTCGTAAGCTAATACTTCTTTTTTAAGGTAGGCTTAATACTGTTATTACATTAATTGTAACCACCTACAAGGTTAGTGTTACCGGGATCTTGCATTTTTAAATATTACCTTAAGAAACTTTGGGGGAGTTTGCATTATGTACGCATATGAGAAGCAAGGGTAACTCCAAAATACAAGGAAGAGAAAGATAAATTCTGATTTATTTAAAGGCAGCTATCATTTTGGGAATCATATAGAAATAGTACTATATTAATTTAGTACAAGTTCTAAATTCCAGCAAGGTATGTATGGAATTCCAGACTTATTTGTGGTTCCCCATAATAATTTCCATTGGAACCATACAAAGAATACCATGCTGACTTGAGCGCTTCAAAAATGCTAAGTAAAATCTCATCTTCCTTCTAATTCCTTTGAAACAAAAAATCAGCTCTGTTCAGGCATTAATTTCCATGTATCGATGACTTGAACTGGAGAAGAGGATCGGTCTATGGTTGTTATCCTTGTACCTGATCCATTCTGCCTCTTATTTTACCCAAATGCCAAGTAAAAAATACCAAAAGAAAGCAAAATGTAAGCATAGCACTCTTGGCAAGACTGTACTCTAATAAAGCAATTTCCTGTATTATTATCCCATTCAAGAAAACATTCCCTTTTGTTCAGGCTTTGTAATGATTGCATGAAAACTAGGAGGGAAATGGACAAGTTTTAACTTCCCACACTTTTGATTAAATCCATGAATAGAGCTTATATTATTTATTTGTCAGAGAAAGACTAACTGAGTCAGGAGAAAGAGTCAAGCAGGGAATCAGTCTGGAATCACTACATAGGCACAAGAGAGCAAAGTCCAGTTTCCCCCTTGAATGATTTTGAAACTTATATAGTCTGGTTTATCTAGATTTACCTAGAATCTTATCTACACTAGTGAACTACTAGTGTGAGAAGATCCCTGTATCATGGGCATGAACAATAAAACAGTGAATTAACTCTTCATTTGTGGATCTGATTTTGATTTGATCATCAGCAGTGATTGAGGACTTGGAACTTTTCTATGATTAGTTCCCAAATGGTTCCAACAAAAGTCAAAATTATTTTGATTATGATAGGAACTAGCACCAATTCAATAATACAATAGCAGAGTTGGAAGGGACCTTGGAGGTCATCTAGTCCAACTCCCTGCCTGGGCAGGAAGCCCTATACCATTTCAGACAAATGGCTATCCAACATCTTCTTGAAGACTTGCAGTGTTGGGGAACACTGGAAGTCTTCTGGAGGGAAGTTGTTCCACTGATTAATTGTTCTAACTGTCAGGAAAGTTCTCCTCAGTTCTAAGTTGCTTCTCTCCTTGATTAGTTTCCACCCATTGCTTCTTGTTCTGCCCTCAGGTGCTTTGGAGAATAGTTTGACTCCCTCTTCTTTGTGGCAACCCTTGAGATATCGGAAGACTGCTATCATGTCTCCCCTGGTCCTTCTTTTTATTAAACTAGACACAACAAGTTCCTGCAACCGTTCTTCATATGTTTTAGTCTCCAGTCCCCTTAGCAACTTTGTTGCTCTTCTCTGCACTCTTTCTAGAGTCTCCACATCTTTTCTACATCGTGGTGACCAAAACTGAATGCAGTATTTCAAGTGTGGCCTTACCAAGGCATTATAAAGTGGTATTAACACTTCACGTGATAATACCACTTTATAATGCCTTGGTAAGGCCACACAAATCTGCCCTTTAGCTCATCTGAAAGTGTCTAATATGGATTTGATAAAGGTACTTTTGCTTTTTTGTCTTTTAAAATATGCTCCTATTGATCTTATATTCTTACATTTGTATCTTGAGTGTGTCATTACACTCCTAGTTGGTGAGATGTGATCTAAGCATTTACTGGCCAGATGTCCCTTCTGATGCCTATCTTCAGTTCGCAGCAGAGGTTTCTCTTTGTGCCCCGAAAAAAAAAAACATCTGCTGCTACCAAGGATTGAACTTTCAACATTCCAAGTGGGAAGCAAGTGTCTTCACCAATAGGCCACTACGCCACTCTTAAGAATGATTCTATGGCACCCATAAAGCTGAGAAATAGGGCTCCTGTAGGGCTCCTTAGTTTATTTTTACTTATTTTTATTCAAATTTTAAATACAATAATAGTGTTAGATTCAAAGCAAAGCTAAGGAAAAGAATAAAGAAAGAAAATACAGAATTATGACTTTTGGCCTTCTTTCCAATGAAGAGTTACCATCTTACTCTTTTCCCTTTTCTCTTACTTTGCATTCCCGCTTAACCATTTTTAGTTTCCAAATCCATAAATCATCTATTCAATCTTTTTTTCTTGCAACAAAAGTCCATATAAGTTTTCCAGTATTTTCTTTAAAAAGGTTTTTACTATTTCTTCCTGACCAAACGGATCTGTTTCACCATTTCAGCAAGTTCCATCAATTCTATAATCCAGTCTTCCACTGTGAGTATTTAATACTCTTCCATCTTTGTGCATACACTAATCTTGCCGCAGTTACCATATATAGTATTAATTTCCCATATTTCTTTTCTACTTCAATATCCACAAAGCCCAACAGAAACAATTCTAGTTTCATCATACTATGCCTGGCTTATTCTTAACTCTCTTGTAATAAGATAATTCAAGATATCAAATAGTTTTCAATAAGCTGCAGACCTTTTTCTCAATGTAACAAAACCATTTGAAAATACATGGGGCAAATGACGAATGTGTTAATCTCCGAGTTCACCAAACCTGAAAAAAAATAAGCAATTATTTCAAAAACATGAAAAAATAAGCAATTATTTCAAAAACACTTTCCTACTTAAGTTCTCCTTCCTTCCTTTTTTTTTTAAAAAAACACCTATATATATATTTAAAAAGCCCTTGCAATGTATTTTATCATCTGTCAGTTTTGCCCCATGATATGTCCTCTTAAATTGGATCTGTAAGCCCTTCATAAAGTTTAATAAATCTTCAGCATTTCACCCTAAGGAAATTATATTAAAAACCTTCAAATGTGAAGTTGGGCCCGCAGACACACAGCACTGGGAATTATATCACCATAATCAGCTTGTAATGAAAGCCTCCGCCGCTGTTCTCTTCCAATCATAATCTGCCTGTCTTTATGAAAAAAATGGGGGGGGGGGAGAGGAGGAGGAGGAGGAGGAGAGAGAGAAGGGGCTGTCTTGGTTCATCTGCAAGCTTTAATTGGAAGATGTCTTCATTTCATTTCGGCCTACTGGGATAATAACTCAGCCCCGTGTTTAAACACAGACCCTTGCTGCTGATATTTTTTCATTTAGTAAAGCATGTCTCTTTAAATGATTTAGCAAATCATCAAGAATGCCAAGCCTGGGTGATTGGCAGCTGATTGCCAGCGCACCATTTACATGACATTTGTTCTTCGGCAAAGAAAGCTGCGGCAGGTAAACAAGCAGGCCCTGTACCGGCTCCCTCTGAGTCCCTTCCTGTTTATTTTCTCATAATCAAATGACATTTCGGGAGAGGCAAATGCAGCTGCACATATATGGAGGGGAAAAATGTAATCAGGCTAAACATGATGACTTCATTCAGGTGATATTTTGATTAGGGAAAGGACAGTTTTATGTCATAGGATTCCTTCCCAAGAAGCTCAGTCAAATTTCATTTGGTAATCTCTAGCTTTATAATATAAAGGTTAGATTCCAACATTAGGCGGCTGGTGGATGGCACTACGAGGATTTGATTTCAATATGTAGGATCAAGCAACAGGGTCTCTGCTGGCTTCTTAATAATAAACAGGGACTTTGGAAGAAAAAAAGGAGGAAGGAAGCCAAAAAACTTGTCTCTTTACTTTTAGATAGGTTTCCCTAAGTAAGACATCAGATTGAAAAGGGCCTCAGAAGCGTAAGAAAGGCAGGAAATGTATATAATCCCTGTCACAATGGAATATTTTTGGACAAGAGCACATAAATATTTTGCTTCTAAGATACTTAGAATATGTAGTGTCCAAAATGGAAGGCTTAGACCAGGGGTCTCCAACCTTTGCAACTTTAAGTCTGAAAGACTTCAGCTCCCAGAATTCTCCAGCCAGCAATCAATCTATCTATCTATCTATCTATCTATCTATCTATCTATCTATCTATCTATCTATCTATCTATCTATCTATCTATCTATCTATCTATCTATCTATCTATCTATCTATCTATCTATCTATCTATCTATCTATCTATCTATCCACCTACCTACCTACCTACATACCTACATACCTACCTTATTTCTGCCTCTCTATCTATCCCTTGGGGGTCATCTAGTCCAACTCCCTGCTAGGCAGGAAGCCCTATACCCATGATGGCGAACCTATGGCACGGGTGCCACAGGTGGCACACGGAACCATTTCTTAGGCCACGCGAGGCATTGCCCTGTCAGCTTCAGTTTGTATGTGTGCCCTGGCCAGCTGATTTAGGCCTTCTTTTGAGGCCATTTTTTGTCCTCTGGAGGTGGGGGAAGGCTGTTTTCACCCTCCCCAGGCTCCTATAAACCCTCTGGAGCCTGGGGATGACGTAAAAAGCATGCCAAATGCAGGGGGTCATGCACATAGCATTATGGATGTGGCACACCTGTGCACATCGCCCCTGCACTCCCCCTACTATTGGCACGTGAGCCAAAAAAGGTTAGCCATCACTGCCGTATATCATTTCAGACTAATGGCTATCCAACATCTTCTTGAAGACTTCCAGTGTTGGGGCATTCACAACTTCTGGAGGCAAGTTGTTCCACTGATTAATTGTTCTGTCAGGAAATTTCTCCTCAGTTCTAAGTTGCTTCTCTCCTTGATTAGTTTCCACCCATTGCTTCTTGTTCTGCCCTCAGGTGCTTTGGAGAATAGCTTGACTCCCTCTTCTTTGTGGCAACCCCTGAGATATTGGAAGGCTGCTCTCCTGTCTCCCCTAGTCCCTCTTTTATTAAACTGTATTTCTCCCTGTCTCTCTATTCCCCTATCTACCTACCTACTGTAATACAATAATACAATAGCAGAGTTGGAAGGGACCTTGGAAGTCATCTAGTCCAACCCCGCTGCTCAAGCAGCAGACCCTATGCCGTTTCAGACAAATGGTTTTCCAGTCTCTTCTTAAAAACACATCCAGTGTTGGGGCATCCATAACTTCTGGTGGCAAGATGTTCCACTGGTTAATAGTTCTCACTGCCAGGAAATTTGCCCTCAGTTCTAGGTAGCTTCTCTCCTTGATTACTTTCCACCCATTGCTTCTTGTTCTGCCCTCAGGTGCCTTGGTGAATAGCTTGACTCCCTCTTCTTTGGGGCAACCCCTGAGATATTGGAAGGCTGCTATCATGTCTTCCCTAGTCCCTCTTTTATTAAACTGTATTTGCTGTCAGATGGGTGATTCTTTGTTACAGTTTGGTTCAGTTCGTATTAAACAGTTTAAAGCAGCTGCCTGCCTGCCTCCTTTTTTTTACCTCAGAGAACAGTCCTGAGCAGAATTTCTCCCCCTCCCCTCTATGGGCCACCTGGGAGTTTGCTATCCTCTGTGCCTTTTTGGCCCCAAGAGGCCGCCGTATGAGGCCTTTTCCAACACTGACAGATGAAAAGCAGTTTGATGGGCGTGGCTACAGGGATGTTAACACACATTTCAGTGGGTACTTTTTTGTGTGTGTAATTTGTACACAGCACACGCGTGCTAGGCACAAAATGATTAGCTATTCTATTATCGGAAGTCCTTGTCTACATTGTCTGAAAGTTTGGTGTAAATCGGCCCAGTAGTTTTTGAGATTAGTGGATTCGTACAAACTATTTTACATTTTTATTTATATAGATGGAAGGGGCCATTTACCGTCCATCTGTGGCTTTACTCCCAAGTCGACCCTGGTTTCTCAGCTGTTCTTTTCTTCTGGCAGCTCTGCGCATGCGCACACTGGGAACAGGCTCCAGATGTTTCTCTGCCTCACTACTGTCTAACTCCAAAGGCAGCTAAGAACTGTCAGACGGCCTTGGCTCCATCTCTGCCTTCGATGCAGAGTCCTCGTCCAAGCCTTCCCCAGCCTCCAGGACTAGCCCATGTTCCTCCCCAACCTCCTCACTGTTCAACTCTGCTGCCAGCTCCACTGGCTGCTGGCAGGCCACAATAGGCATGAGTGTGGTCAGCATCCAGCCTTCAGGCCATGCCATGAGTTGACACTCCTGATCTAAATCTTGAGTGCAGGATGGGAATCAGAAGCACTTTATGAAATTCATGTAAAGTGGAACCTCTTGAATGAGGTTCCCTCCCATATTTGAACAGGGTTTGTCGTATTGATATTTCAAATGGCCTTGAAGATTTGGACCAAAGGTCAAGACCTTTGGTAAAGACAATTGATGTCCATTTTCTTTTTTCTCCATTTCTTCCATTGTGTTATCCAACCTGATTTTGCCTATTACATGAGCAAATAAATAGGGATGTCATGATGTGGTGATCATGAAAAATGATTAAAACTGTGTAATTATTGAAATTTCACACACACACACCTTCCTTTGTGATAATATTACATTCTTCCTTTTATATTCTCTGGAGTGGTTGTGTTTTAAATGTGAGCATACAACTTAACAGATCAATTATATCATTGTTAATTTTACTAGGATAAAATAAAAATAACCTAAATGTTGGGTCTTTTTTAATGCTTCTGCTATAAAGAAGGTGAATCATCGCCTGATTCAATTGCTTATGGCAGGGATGTCCAAAGTTGGGAACTTTAAGACTTGTGGACTTCAACTCCCAGAATTCCCCAGCCAGCATAGCTGGACACCCCTGGCTTATGTCATTCTGGTAAAGCCTATAAATTATGCTTCTGGAGCTGAAAACAACAACTTGAGATTTTGGGAGGCCCTAGTTAGTCAGTGAATATTAATTTAACATCCAGATATTAAGCAGAAATCAATGTAAACACTAAATACTTTGTTTTGTTTTATTTTATTTAATAGAACTGGTTTTCGTTCTGTAATTGAAAGAACTCTGAACAGGTGTCAATACATTTGGCTTTATCCTGATTTTGTGCATTTCTGCATGTACATTGCTTTGTCTATTCTAAATAGAAATTAAAGTAAAGATACCCTGTTTCCCTGAAAATAAGGCCTTCCCGGATAATAAGCCTAATTGGGCTTTTGAACGCCTGCACTAAAATAAGCCCTCCCCCCAAAATAAGCCCTCCCCAGAAATGTTTAACTGCGTGCACATGCTCCACGCATCCCACATGCACCTACCATTCACGCGGAACAGCCTCACAGAAGCCACTCTCACAAAGCCTAGTTATTGCGCTCCTTCTCTTAGTGATGGCCGCAAAAAGAGCAGCAGGCCCAGCAATTCTAGGCCTGCTAGAATGTGCCAGAAACAGAGGCAGAACCTCCGGCCCTCTCTGGATCAGCTGATCTACGGGCTGCAGGCTGAAGTTAAAGGGCTTCCTGCACCTCAAAAATAATAAGACCTCCCCAAAAATCAGGCCAAGTGTTTATTTTGGGAGTCAAAAGAAAATAACACCCTGTCTTATTTTGGGGGAAAAGCAATCCCTGTCAGTCATGTTTGATTCAAGGGCATAGTGCTCATCTCTGTTTTTTGACTGAGGGAGCCAATGCTGTCCGAAGAACATTTCTGTCGTCATGTGGCTACCATGGCTATATGCCAAAAGTGCACAGAATGCTGAAGTGGTACTGCTCCATATATTATAATTATTTTTATTATAAACTAGTAACAGAAAAAAAACAGAAAAAAAACAGAGATAGGACATTGACAAGACAAAATTACATAGATATAACTAGGAGTGACTCACCCCCTATAGCTATACAGTTACCAGGTAACATCATATATCATCTTACTACATTTCCAGTTATTCCAGTTATTTCTGTTTAGCTATATCTTACATTTATTAACTCTTTATAATTGTTACTGCTCCATATATTTATTTTATTTACTATTTACATATCTACATTGTATGTTTTTCCCTATCGCTTATCCCATAATCTTTTTACCTCTATCCATTCATACCATTTTCCCCAACTTTGATAAAATATTGTTTCCTGTTTGTCTTTAAGAATATATGTTAGTCTATCGCATTCAACACACCAGAAGATTATGTTGATAATTAGTTGGTCTGATGGTAGTTCTTTCCCTTTCCAAAGCTGTGCGTATACTATTCTGGCTGCAGTGGTAATGTGTGTGAAAAGATACCGGTCTGTCTTTCTTATGCCTCAGGGGTTTATCCCCAATAAATAAGCCTCTGGTTTCAGTTGAAAGGTGGTTCCTATAATCTCCGTAAGCCAATCTTTTATCTTACCCCAATATCTTTGGGTTTGTGGACATGTCCACCATTGATGGTAGAATGTGCCCCTGGCTGACTTGCATTTCCAACATTCTTCAGGCGTTCCAGGAAACATCTTCGCAATTCTTGCTGGTGGTGTATGCCATCTGTAGAGCATCTTAAATATATTTTGTTTAAAAGACACTGCCATCGTTAATTTTACTGTTTTATTCCATATTTCTTGCCACTTTTCAAGATCCAGTGAATACTCGAAATTTCTCCCCCAGGCTATCATCGAGTCTTTGATGATTTCATCACCTATATTTTGTGTTAGCAAGAGGTTATATACTTTAGTAATACATTTTTTATTAGTTTCCAAAAGAGCCTTGTCGAACTCTTGTGGGGAAGTGAAGATTCCGCATTTAGCTTTGTCTTTTTGGTATCTTGACTGTATTTGTGTATATGCCCACCAGTCCTAATTAATTCCCTGTGATTTTAAGTCTGTTTTGGATCTAAGATTACCTCCACCATCCAGCAGTTCCCTATAAGTCACATGTTTGTCCAAATTATATAGAGTTGGGTACATAATTGCTTCAAGAGTCACGATCCAGTATGGAGTCTTACTATACATCAGTCCTTTAGTCTTATCCCATATCTTAATCAAACATCCCCTTACATAGTGGTTCATAAAATACTTATACTGACCTTCTTTTGTTGGCCAAAGAAAGTAGTGCCATCCCTGCTGTAAATTGTATCCTTCGATTGTTAGTATGCATTTCCTCTCTAGTGTTATCCAGTTCTTTATCCATACCAGGCAAGAGGCTTGATAATACCACTCCCAATTTGGAAGCCCCAAGCCTCCCCTGGTTTTGTGCTCCTGCATCATTTTTCTTTTAATACGCGTTTTTTTCCCTTGCCAAATAAATTTGCCAGTTATCTGGTCCATTTTATTAAATAATTTCTCTTTAATCTTGCAGGAGCCATTTGGAAAAGGTGTATCCATTTTGGCAGCACATGTGTCTTTATCACTGCCACTCTTCCTAGCAGGGATAGTTATATATTCCTCCAATTTCAATTTCAATTTATTTCAATTTGTATACCGTGCCTATCTCCATCGAGATGGACTCAGGGCGGTGCACAGGGAATTAAAAACCACAATAAATAACAACAGATACAATAACAATAATTAAAAGAGAATTAAATTAAGAGCCTGTGCTAAAATTCCCTTAATAAAAACCCAACATCCATTTACTAATTGGCTGGAGCTGTGTCGCACCTCCACCTGTCTAAGTCCTGTTCCATTTGTATGAGGAGTTTGTCATAGTTGTTTCTCCTTATTGCAGAACATTTTGAAGTCAACCATATACCCAAGTATTTTATTTTTTCTACAATTTGTATTCCCAGTATATTCCGTGTCTCCTTAATATTTTTTGCAAGCAATTTCATTTTATCTCTGTTGATTTGCAGACCTGCTACAGCACCAAATTCCTCAATATTTGTTAGCAAATTTGGCCCCGATAGCATTGGATCTTCTAATATAAAAACAAGATCGTCCTCAAACGCTTGTAATTTAAATTCTTCTTTTCTAATTTTAGTTCTTTTTACTCCTTTATCTTGCCTGATTTTATTTAATAGGGATTCCAATGTTAGAATAAACAGTAGTGGGGACATCGGGCACCCTTGCCTCGCCCCCCTGCCTATTTATACCCTTTTGTTGTTTCACCTTCAATTAGCACTCTTGCACATTGTGACTTATAGAGTGCTCGAATAGATTGTAAAAACATAGGTACAAAGTCCATCTCCTCAATTTGCTGCAGAATAAAATCCCAATTGACTCTATCAAATGCTTTATGCTCATCCAGAAACATCAAAACCATTTCTTTATCCGAGTGTTTCATTCCATTGTATCCATAATAATTCTAACATTATCTCTAAATTATCTATATGGCAAAAATCCATTTTGATCTTGGTGGGTATATTCATTTAAAAAAATATTTCATCTTTCCGCTAGTATTGACGTAAATATTTTGTAATCTGTATTGAGCAAGGAGATGGGTCTATAATTTTTGATCAACGTTCGGTCAGAATCTGGTTTTGGGAGCAGCATAATGTAGGCCTCCATCCACGACCGGGGGACTGTGCCCTTAGTTAACACCTCATTGAATAAGTCTTTCATATTTAACAATAGTATATCATATATTTCTTTGTATAATTCAGCTGGCAGTCCATCTGGTCCTAGTGATTTGCCACATTTCTGTTTTTTAATCGCAATTTCAATTTCTCCTTCTTTAATCTCTGCGCTGAGAATATTTTTCATCTTTTATGATACCTTAGGTAGTTTCAAATTTTCACAATATATCCTTACTTGCTCCTCATGTATTATCTTCTTTTGGTATGGTTTTTCAAAAAAGTTTTGAATCACCCTCTTTTCCCCTTCCATGTTCCCCACAAGAGTTCCCTCTTCATCTTGCAGTGCATCTATTTTTCTTGCCTCTGCCTCTTTTCTTAGTCTATAGGAAAGCCACTTACCTGTTTAATTGGCATGCCCAAAGAAGTGTTGCCTCTCCCATTTGAGTTTATTCGCCAGTTCTTCTTGATCTAATAACGTTAGTTTATGTTTAAGGAATTCTTTTCTCTCTCTTATACTCTCATTACCCGGGTCCACCTGTAATGCCCTCTCTTCCTTCTCTAAATCTTCTAAGAATTTGGCCCTTTTTTCTCTTTCCAATTTCCATTTATGCGCTGAAAATTTTAGCATATATCCTCTTATAACCGCTTTCATAGTGTCCCATATAGTTTGTAGCGAGGAGTCTTCCCGCCTATTTTCCTCATAAAAGAACTTTAATTCTTTTTTTAGTCCCATAACAAATTCTTTCTCCCTTACCAAATCTGTCCTCATTGTCCATCTTCCCCTATTCTTCTTTTCTTTCCAGCATAGTGTCACTGGATTATGGTCCGCCCATTCATTAGGTCCAATTTCTACTTCTATGGACAATCTTAATATTTCTGGAGTAGCCCAGATCATATCTATTCACGACCATGTTTTGTGTCTAGGGGAGAAATAGGTAAACTGGGCCTCGCCTGGATGTGCGGCTCTCCATACATCTTCCAATCCTAATTTGTCTCGATTTTGATCACATATTGATGGAAGTGTCTTTTTTACCCCTTTCCTATTTCCCATGCCCACTCCCCTGGCATAGTCTTTAGTAGTATCTAAAACCGCGTTAAAGTCCCCCATTAAACAAACCTGTTCATAGTCAAGTTCATTTAGTTTATTATATATCATATTATAAACATTTTTCTGGTTGCAGTTGGGGGGCATATATATTTCCTAGTAAGATCTTCCTTTGACATATTTTAATCTCAACCAGCAAGATTCTTCCCCCTTCATCAGGGAAAATTTGTTTAGGTTCCAAGTATTTATGTATGTATATCGCTACTCCTCTTTTTCTTTTTGGTCAGCCAGGGACACAAATAAATTACCTAATTTAGGGTATAGGAGTACGTTCTGGTAACCTATTTTGATATGTACCTCCTGTAGACCTATTATTTGATATCTCCCCCACAACAGCTTCTTTTGTATTTTTTCCCCATTTATTTGGTGAGTTTAAGCCATTTATATTGATTGATATTAACCGGGGCCCTTCTCCTGCCAGTTTATTTATTTAGTTTAGTTTTTAGGATTTTAGGCTTTTTAGCGCATGGATAAATTGTTTAATCTGATTTTATATATTTATGATGTATCTATGTTTGTACATTTTTAATTCCCCTGTGCACCACCCCGAGTCCCTTCGGGGAGAGGGAGCGGTCTACAAATTAAATTTATTATTATCATTATCATTATCATTATTATTATTATTATTATTATTATTATTATTATTATTATTATTATTATTATTATTATTATTATTATTATTATTATTATTATTCAGTTTCTTTCTCTGCCTTGTCACCATCTGGGGTCCCGAGCCTCCTGCAGTTTGGTCTTCCTTTTGTTCACTTAACATTTTCCATTCCTTCGTCGTCTCTGTTTCCTGTAACTCTTCTTGACTTCCACTGCCGAAAGTGCACAGAATGCTGAAGTGGTACCTATTAATCTACTTGCATTTGCATGCTTTCAAACTGCTAGGGCAGGTGCTAGGGCAAGTAACGGTAGCTCACCCCATTTGAAGAGCTCAGGTCTCGAACCCGGACTATCAGTTCTCCACTGACAAGCTGAGCATCTTTAACTGCTGAGCAATCACACAGTTGAAGTTAGTCTAATCCAAATAGAATCTCCATGACCCTTTCACTTCCTTAAGCATTCCCATAGTTCTAACTGATAAACTAAAACTCTTTCAGTTCAGTGAAAGCAGAAACAAAAATGTGAAAGCAGCCAAGAATACTACCACGTTTCCAACACGAATAACACTTTATGCTTGAAAAATGAGAGTACAATTTTTAGCAAGTGAAGGGATAGCTTGGTTTAATGGACACAAAATGTACGGGCTTGTAGTGGGCTTCTATATGTGAGGAGTTTGTGATAAAATAATTTATGGAATACTTAGGTAGGGGGTCATTTAATTAATAAATGGGGTGGCTTAGTTCAGTTTACAGTAATCAGTAAATAATTATATAAGTATTAATGTAGTTTTAAATCTTGATTTTGACCTTTTGTAGAACACACTTCTTGTTGTATATACACATACATACAAATATGTAAAGATACAAATCCTAGGATTGATTTCAGCTAAAGTTAGCAACGCAGGGACATTTTTTTTTCAGGCAAATGATAATGTGGTAGTAATGCTGATGGTATAATTTTGACTTGATCTCATTAGGAACATCAAGTATATTATTTAAAATAGTCACTGTTCTCAAAGTAGAGAAAATAAATAAATAAATAAATAGCAATTTAAAAATATTTTCACAGGAGTTTAGATGCATTTTCAGTTGGATTTCTTTTTAAATTACATGTCAGTGTTTTAGTGGAACAATATTAACTAACGAGCATGCAATAAAATAGAAAGGCAAAGCTACAATCAATTTCTCTTGCCTTAGTTTTAACTATCTTCTTTCTTTCTTTCTTTCCTATTTTTATACTTTGGTTCAGTTCCTAATTAGCTTCAGGGCAAGAAGAAGGAGAAAACTGCTGTCTGGGTTTACCATATCAATTTTATTAATGTGTGCCATTGCATGGCTGTATATTTGATTGCTTTATTTTTTTCCTACAATAAAGGTAGCCAATTTTAGTTTCTTATGAGGAAGAAATGGTGTGTTCAACTAAACCAGGTGTGTCAAACTCAAGGCCTGTGGGACAGATGCGGCCCACAATGTGGTCGGGTACAACCCATGGGTCATCCTGGTCTACCCAATGTGAAGAAGAAAGATTGGGCCAGTATAGCTTCAGCCCTGTCTAACCAGTGCGACGAGGTAATATCAGGCTAGCATAAGTTTGGCTTGTTCTGCCCAATGCGAAGAGGAAACATGCCAGCAGTTTGGTGGGCAAGCTGACAAGTTGTGACAAGTGACAAATTGGCCACACCCACCCAGTCAACCATGCCCCCCCCCCGAGGTCAACCACAGACCTGATGCAGCCCTCAATGAAATTGAGCTTGACACCTCTGAACTTAGTGATGGGTTTCAATTTTTTTTAGAACCTACTCTGTAGGTGTGGCCTATTTTGTGGGCGTGGCTTGGCAGTCATGTGACAGGGTGAGAGTGGCCAACTTGTAAAATGTGATGAAACTCATTTAACAACGCTCTTGCTTAGCAACCAAAATTTTGGGCTCAATTGTGATGATAAATTATCTTTCTTTCTTTCTTTCCTTCCTTCCTTACTTACTTTCTGCCTTCCTTTCCTTTCCTTCCCATTGGGTTACCGGCAGCGGCAGGCCAGACTTGCTTCTGGGTCCGCCGGTGGATCCCCCTCTCACCAGCTCTCTAAATTTCACCATCCGGTTCTTGCGAGTAGGTGCGAGCCTGCAGAAACCCACCACTGTCTGAACTAAACAATAAACATTAACTAAATGCTTGATGAGGGAGTTTGACTTGTAGTTCAAAGAGCTCTTCTGGTTATTTAACTGTTAAAATTGGTGGTGCAGTGGTTAGAATGCAGTATTTTCAGGCTAACTGCCCGCTGTCAGGAGTTTGATCCTGAAAGGCTCAAGGTTGACCCAGCCTTCCACCTTCTGAGGTTGATAAAATGAGGACCCAAATTATAGGGGACAATATGCTAACTAAACCGCTTAGAGAGGGCTGTAAACCGCTTAGAGGGGGCTGTAAATTCCTGTAAAGCAGTGTATAGCATCTAAGTACTATTGCTATTGCTAAAAGTGTTATAATTGGAGATGTATTGACTAGAAATTCCCACTCACTATGGCCTTTTGGGTTTCTGGAAGAAATACAGTAGAGTAGAGTAGAGTAGAGTAGAGTAGAGTAGAGTAGAGTAGAGTAGAGTAGAGTAGAGTAGAGTAGAACAGAACAGAACAGAACAGAACAGAACAGAATAGAATAGAATACTTTATTGGCCAAGTGTGACTGGACACACAAGGAATTTGTCTCCAGTGCATAAGTTTTCAGTGTACATACAAACAACAAAGGAATATAATCATAATATACCAACAGGATAAGATAGTAGAAAAGATGAAAAGGATACTTATTAAAACTTTGTTTTGCAGATTGGCTTGGGGTCTTGAGGTCCTCTCACTATTCGAGGTGTTTGACTGAGTTAAAAGACCTCAACCCACACCGTCTATCTGTTAGGCTTGGCTTTTGCATAGTTTTAAATCTTTAGTTTGTAGTCTTCATATTTTAATTATTTTTTCTATTTATCTTTTTATAATCTGTATGCTGCCCAGAATTACCTTGTAAGGGAGATGAGCAGCATAAAAAACAAACAAACAAACAAACAAACAAAACCCATATGTTTACATTTTGCTGTGATCAATGCCCATTAATTGGATTTTTTTCTTTTTAAAAGTCTTTATTTAAAAAGATGAAGTCCAACATCGAGTTTGTTGTATGCTTCTAACTTCTGTCCAGTGAATTCATGCATTTGGCCAAATTGACATCTTAACACATCCTTCACCATTGAAAAAAGAAGCCACCTCTATGCCTCCATTAAGCTGCATTCCCAAAAATCCACTGTTTCTTTAATCTCTAGGATACCATCATCACTTTTCTTAAATCCTTTCTGAAGTATCACATTGACGCCAAAATAATTTCTGCTCTGTTTTCTTATAACTCTCCATCAATCCCACTTCCAATTCCTCTCTCTGAAACAGCACTTTTCTACAAGCTGGTCTATTCTTTTCTTCTATATTTTTTTCTGGGCAAGAATTAATTCATCTTTTCTGCTTAGTTGGATGCTTCTTTTCCTTTTCACCTTTTCAATTACTGAAAAGTATTTTTTGAGTCAAGATCATTTCACCTACTGAACATCTTCCTATCCCATGCCTGATTCAGGGGTTAATGCCCCCTACTCTATTTTGATTAAGTGCACTACATTACAATTCCTACACTGTATGAAACCTAGGGCATTATAAATGTCAAGTAATAGTGGCTGCAGCAAAACTAGATATGTATCAATCAAATTGTCCAAGTAGGAAATCAAATCCCTTGCTTAACTAAGAATTTTTGCAGCAAACTGAGAAATTGTTAATAGCAGGTCCACAATTAAAACAGAATCCAATATATAGGTATGACAAATCCCTTTTTCTTCTCAAACTGTCTGATAAGAAGCCTTTCTCAGCTCTTGGAATTGAAATTTATCTTGAATTTCATTAATCAAGTATTACTCTTTATTAATTAGGGACATATTTTGCATTGTAATTACAGAAAAAAGTTCCTTTTATTACAAATTATCCTGTTCGCTAATACTGATTTAAATTTAATATTTTCCCCAGTTTGGAACAGTTTTGTTATGAATCATTGATTCATTTCAATTTTATTGCAAGTTTATTTTGACTTGATCATACTGGTCAATTTGTAATGATCTTCCTTACTCTGATTCCACCATATAATATTCATACCTAAGTTAGATTTTTGGTGAAAATTCTATTTCAGCTACTTAGATTATACCTATGTGTTCCTATATACTTAGTATCACATTGTGTGTGTGCGTGTCACTCCAATACAGTGGTTTAGATTCAAATATAATTTAGGAATTAAATACTGCTGTCTGGTAAAATGAGAAGATGCAAGCTCACATGGTCATCTTCCTCTTATCTTTAGAACTAAAATTAACCCTGATCAATAAATAAAATATATGGGCTCAGAGCCTCAAAAAAATAACAATGAAATGATTAGAAACAAGTAGCTTCCCACCTGGTAAATAGTGTGGATATTTGTCCAAGGCGAGCGGGTGACAGACAGTGAGATATCTCATTGGTGTGTTGATAGGCTCTGAGCAATTTAATTCTGGTCAGTGGGAAGTAAGAAAGAAGGAAAATTGATTTTTCCCCTTCTGGTTATTTGTAGAAGTTACTGTTGAATTCTGTCTAGTGGAATGTTAGTTTGCGACACAGTTTATTTTTGGCATTGACGAGGGAGAGAAAAAATACTCCTGGGTTTAAACTTCACTCTTAATGTAGCTTACAGTACACTTTATAGACTGATAGAGGAAAATATCTATAGCTCATGGTTGAAATGAGGGATCCTTGGTGCTCTCTGAGCTTGGTTGTTTTCTTGCAGACATTTCGTTATCCAAGCTAAGTAGCATCATGAGTGCTAGCAAACCCCACTCCAGATTAGCAATGATGATGTTATCTAGTTTGGGTAATCAGAGGTATGCAAGAAAACTACCAAGGATCCCTCTTTCCAATGGTGCAATTCAGCCGGTTTTATCCGGTTTGGGTGAACCAGTAGCAGTGGTGGCGGGAGGTTCTGCCCGGTTGTCACCACGTTTCGGTTTTGATGCTTTGCACATATGCGTAAGGTCTTGTGCATGCGCGGAGGTGGCACGTGCGAGCAAAGTGAGCGTGCCCGCACGCACACTGACATTTATGAACCGGTAGCGAAGGTAAGTTGATTTTACCCCTGTCTCTCTCTATAGAGTGTAGTCCAGTGATGGCTAACCTTTTTTGGCTCGTGTGCCAAAAGCTGGGGGAGCGCAGGAGAGTCGTGCGTGGGCGTGCCACACCCATAATGCTATTTGCACGACCCCCTGCTTTTGGCATGCTTTTTTCGCCCTCCCCAGGCTCCAGAGGCCTTCTAGGAGCCTGGGGAGGATGAAAACAGCCTTCACTCCCCAACTCCAGAGGCTTCAGAGCTTCCCTGAAGCCTCCAGAGGGCGAAAAACGGCCTCAATAAAAGGCCTAAATCAGCTGGCCAGTGCTCACATCCGCACTACTGCTGACAGGGCAACACCTCACGGGCCCTAAGAAATGGTTCCGCGTGCCACCTGTGGCATCTGTGCCATAGGTTCGCCATCACTGGTGTAGCCTATAGAAATGGACCTGTGGCCTATTGAGATTATACACACACATTCATATTTTCTACATTTGTATCCTACAAATGTAGAAATGTTGCTATCCTAACTTCAGCCTGAGAACTCTGGCACTGGAAGCACAATAATAGCTAAACTCTCCTAAATTATTGCTGGTGAGGCAAAATATAAGGCTGTTTGCCATTCAGTTTCCATCCTCTGAAGGTCTATTGTTCCTCTTTCAAGGATATCTTCCGCATTGCAAGCAATGGAAAGCTAGAAATTCTTCGATACGGATAGTCTGACTTACAACTATTTGTTTAGTAACTGTCTGAAAGTACGACAGCACTGAAAAAAGGGACTTATGACTGTTGTTCACATTTATGGCCATTTGCAACATCCCCGTGGTCATATGATTAAAATTTGGATGTTTGGCATCTGGCATGTATTTATGATGGTTGCAGTGTATTGGGATCATGTGATCACCTTTTGTAACCTTCTGACAAGCATAATCAATGGGGAAGCCAAATTCACTTAGGAAATTCCTTATTAACTTAATAAGTGCAATGATTCACTTAACAAATGTGGAAAGAAGTGTCGTAATCGGGCAAAACTTACGAAACAACTCTCCTGCTTAGGAACAGAAATGTTGGGTTCAATGGTTGTAAATTGAGGACTACCTGTAGGTTGGAGAACTTTAAAGGATTGTATCAGTTTTGGACTGAGGTGCCTGTCGAACAGAAAACATTCTAACATTTCAAAATGATAAAATCAGCACTGCACTGTCATGGCACAAGTACCTGTGTGACAGGGGGCAGATCTTGCATTGATACCTCTGGTTTACAATCTAAAGATTTCACAGTTTGTTCTGATTTATCACTTGATCAATGACTTCAGCTTCTAGCCTTTTCAGATGTCCACTTCACACCTCTTATGAGCCTGTCGGAGGAGTCAAACTCTCAACTGGAGATTCAAGGCTTGACACACTTAGACCTCCTGTCACTCAGGAGTCAGAAAGCTCTGAAATGTTTGTAGGTGAGGTCCAGTAAAAGAAGAATCTGTCGGAGGATGAGTGTATTGTTTTGCAGTGATCAAGAAATCAGTCCTGATCTACAGCCTCTCTCTAGAGCCTTTCTGCCTTTCTAAAGAACAAAGATATAGGATAAGACCATTGTTGGAAGAAATCTCCTTCTGGGTACAGTTCTAAGCAAGGAAAAAGACACTGGAAACATGGAGCCTACTTGGAAAGATGATTGAATGATGGACAGGATCACATGGCTTGAGCTCCTGAACAGAAAAGGGGGATTGCATGCTTCCAAATGTTGGGTGAAGAAGAAAAAGAGAGAGATGCTGAAAATCCCTGGTTTTATGCCCTCTCTGGCCTTTGAACCTGAGCTTGTATTCTGATTGGTTGTCAGTTGCCCCTGCATGGCCCCATTGGGAGCATGAGGCCATGCAGGGGCAATCTGTAGGGTGTCTTGAATCCAGGTTTGCTTGAGCATTGCTTCTTCCAGGTGCCCTGTAGTGAGATGGGTAAAGAGCTGATACTATCATGCCTTAATCCCATCACCCTGGAGCTGAAGGGGGGAAGGTCTTTGTTATGTAGAATAAACTGACTCAGGCATCTTAATGGCCCATTGTCAAAGATCGGCGGTATGTATCTCCATTTCTGATCCAAGGAAATGTAATATTCTGCCTTTTCAATATTTCCCAGGATATTTCCCAGGAGTTTTAACTTTCTACACTACTTAAAAGAGAGAAAAAAAAACATGATTCAAGGAAAGAGAAATGCGAACAGCTGGCGAGCAACTTTCCATCCTTGGACCTATCTCCTGAACTTGTGCTACTTCTGATTTCCTGATTAGCCTTTGGACTGGTGCCAAATTGCTATTGGCTCTGATTTCTGGATTGTGGATTTGTCAACGTGGAACCTTGGTTTCTGAAATACATTTGCTTGTTATTCCTGAACCCTCACATTTTCACACTGAGGCAAGATTGATTCCCTAATCCAAGCTTGTTCTTCTGTCCTTGTATTTCTGTCCTTCCTCCAGAAGGTTCGTGGGAAACTAATGTTGAATTGCCTCCTCCATGATTATTGCTCCTTCTAATCTGGGAAGTCCCAAAAGGCCTGTGATTGACAGATTTCCTCCTCCCAGATCTGTCAATCACACATCTTCTGGGACTCCTCTCAGGGACGGAAAGATTTTTCAGTTTTATTCTTTAATTACATTTTAATTAATTTTCTGTTTCTTATTTCTTTACAAAAGTATACTCTTTTTTATTCTTGTTTCATTAGTATTGTTCTATGTTTGTGGAATTTTAAAACAAGAAAAAGACTTTGGTTGAATTTTTCCATGCAAATCCAGTGGGAAGTCAATTTCTACAAGTAAAGAAGAAGTCTTCATGAGCTTCATGGCTTTAAAACAGGGGTCTCCAACCTTTGCAACTTTAAGTCTGAAGGACTTCAGCTCCCGGAATTCTCCAGCCAGCAAAGCTGCTTTAAAGCAGTGTTTCTCAACCTTGGCAACTTTAAGTCCTGTGGACTTCAACTCCCAGAATCCCCCAGCCAGCACAGGAATTCTGGGAGTTGAAGTCCACAGGACTTAAAGTTGCCAAGGTTGAGAAACGCTGCTTTAAAGGTTCATGGCTTTACTGACTGAAAAGCAAATCCACTTTTTAAAAAATGGCCTGGTTTCACTTGACGCTGCTTTTCTTTTAATATGGTGTTGCGTTATCAGTTTAAAGGAAATGCAATGCACTGGTAAGGAAGAGGATAGTGGTTTAAAATTAGATATTTGTTGATGAAGCTCCAGGAAGCTTTCTCCTTGAAAACAATAATCTGTATTTGATGGTAAGAAATCATCTCCAAATTCCATTATGTTTGTGGGCTTGACATGCAGAGCTTATTAAATGTAGGGCAAAGCCACTTTGTACATCATAATGTTCGCATTACAAATTCTCTCTCCATAATTATGCAGCTAGCGCAAGTAGCATTCCCGCTTCCACCTTCCCAAACTTATGAAATATATTTCTGGCACCTCAGGTATTGATGTATGCATACTTGATATTGTCTCAGTGCAGTAAGGGAGACTTAACTGATGTCTGCAAGATTTGATTTATTACTAGTAAATATGATTGCCTTCATAATCTGATTTTATTATGTTCAGGGTTCTCACAGGTAAACTTTTAGGAAGAAGGCCAATTTTATTAAACCAGCCTTATGTCAGGAAAGCAAATACTTTACAGGCAAAAATAAGGAAAATAGAAGTGGGGGAATAAAAAAGGGTAGAGGAGAGTGTAAATCTTATTTAGAAGTTGGATGAAAATTATATTGGGTCTACCACAATTTAAAATGTCATATTTTGGTGTGTGTTTTTAATAAAGCAAGGAAACAAAGGCATTGCATTGCATTGCATTGCATTGCATTGCATTGCATTGCATTGCATTGCATTGCATTGCATTATACATTACTCTATCCTATCCTGTCCTATCCTGTCCTGTCCTGTCAATATAGCTGCTTCTGCAATAGTTTAACCTATGCATGATAAAAATGGCCTTCATATTCCTCATTAGCCTGTGGACCCAGAAGTTATTTTAGTAATGTAATGCTTCACTCTCTTGCCTCTCTTGTTTGACATCTATGTGAAGCTGCTGAAAGAGGTCATCCTTTGACCCAGAGTCAGGTAACAAGAATATCCTGTTACCCAGTTATATATCTTGACCTTGGATGAAGCAAGTGCAAGCATCAAGATCTCTGAAGATGTCTGAGTATCTGGAGGCTTTTGAGATGTGGATATGGCGACTAGCTTAAAGTCCAAGGTTGAGTACTTCGGTTTTCTGGCTACCATGGATTTTGTATCTATGGTTCTGAATGCAGCAGCACTGCTCTGAATGCATCTAATCTGCATTTTGGGGGTCACAGCTCCTGCTCAAAAAGCAGGGGGTAGCTTTGGCTGAGGGAGGGGCTTTCATGGCATAGAGCTTGGGTATCATACAGACTACCTTTTTCCTATTGCTTTGCTCATCTGAATTGGCGTGCTCCAGGTCCCATCATTAAAGCAGTGTTATCGGTTGGATTGAAGCAACATGTCTTCTCTGCCATGGTACCTGTTCTTCAAATAGCTGCTTCTAAATTGTACATTGTCCAACATCACAGATTTGATAAATATAAATAAAAATGCAATCTTCATATTAAAAACTCTGAATCTACATCATTCTTACAACAGAGAGAACCTCTTCCCACTACTCATAAAAATGTTTTTGAGACTTCCGGTTCCGGCTCCAGCGGTGACGGGCGAGCCTAGCGCTCGCTCGCCATTTTGTTGCTTTTTCTGCCCCCCCACGGGGGCGAGACGCCCCTTTTTTGGGGGTCTCCTGTAAAGCCGGCTCGCCTGGGACGCTCCCCCCCATGGCGGTGGGGGAAGCGACCCTTGTCCTCGGCTTAGGTGAAGGAGAACATGCTGCGGGGGGTTTCCCTTCGCCAAAGGCAGACGGCGCCATTCGCGATCATGAAGAGAGCTGATCGAATGAGTCGGAAGGCTTCTCGGGGCTTCAGCTGCGAGGGGGAGAGTGAGTGATTTAAAACTTTTTTTTTGTGCTGTCAGCCGGGCTGAAAGGACTGGGAGGGGGATGTTTGTTTGTAAAAAAAACCCCTCGGACTCAAGCGGCACTTGAGAATGGCTTCTCGCGGCGAGGAAGCGGAAATCTTTAATCCTGACTGTTTGCAGCAAGGGAAAGTGATCTGCGGTTTGCTTGCAACAATGTCTCTAGGTCTGGCTGAAACAATTTATTTTACCACTCTCTCCTTCAGGCTTTGAGCTTGGGCGGTGGATGATGGCTTCTCTTTGTTCCTGACTGACTATTTCACTTATGGAAAATTCCCAGCGTCTCTTTGCAATTTGGACTTCCTCTGGTTATTAATGAAGATTTTTTTCTTTTTGGATTTGTGATTTCTTTTCTGGAGTACCTTCGTTATTATACTTATTGAGTTGGAAAATTGTTTCTCTCTTGGTTCCTGAACTTTGCAACTTTACAACCCTGAACGGAACTTTTGGCTCCTGATCTGCCTCATCAGCCTCACCCAGAAAATGCCATTTTAGTGGCATTGATTTTAACAGCTAATCATGGCACAAGAAACAGCACTGGCAAGCTTAGAACAAAGGATGGCTTCTCTTGAATCTGTTATACAAACTTTGGTACAAGAAATTAAGGCCCAGAGGGCAGAAAATATTAACTTTAAGAAGGAGTTATTGGACACACGGAAACAAGTGCTGGAAAACACACAGAAGAATGAAGAATTGGAAGGGGGGCTGGTGGGGGCTAAGGGAGAGATTAAAAATGTTACTAATGAGGTTGTGGAAATAAACGGGCATGTGTCTAGGATGGATATGGAAAGAATGACATATTTTTTGAGATTTCAGAATATTTTTGAGGAACCTGGTGAATGCCTCCCCGATCTCATGAGCACAATTATAGCAGACTATTTACATAAACCTAAGGATGAGATCAGGGGGGACATTGACCTAGCCTACAGAATAATAATAATAATAATAATAATAATAGTTTAATTTCTTGACCGCTCCTCTCCCCGTAGGGACTCGGAGCGGTGCACAGGGAAACTAAAAACCATAAATATACAATCAAGAACATCTTAAAAACAAATTAAATAGTACCTGTGCTAAAATACCCAATCTAAACTAAAATTCCCACTATACACTAAAACCCCATAGAGAGAGACTACCCCAGACCGGCCAAGCAGAAAAAATATGTTTTTAATTTCAGACGGAAGGAGCGGAGGTCCGTGGTCGTTCTAATGTCGGGGGGAAGGTCATTCCAGAGGGCAGGGCCCACCACAGAGAGAGCCCTTCCCCTGGGCGTCGCCCGCTGACAAAGTCTAGTGGACGGCACCCGGAGAAGTCCCTCTCTGTGGGAGCGAATCGGCCGTGAGGAAGTATGGGGCAGGATCCGATCCCGCAAGTAGCTAGGTCCCAAGCCATGGAGCGCTTTAAAGATGATAATTAGTACCTTGAAGCGCACCCGGAAGACGACAGGCAGCCAGTGCAGCTCGCGCAGGAGAGGTGTTACATGGGTAAACCTAGAGGTACCCAGGATTGCCCGCGTGGCTGCGTTCTGGACCATCTGCAGTCTCCGGGTGCACCTCAAGGGAAGCCCCATGTAGAGAGAGTTACAATAGTCCAGTCGAGATGTCACGAGAGCATGAGTGACTGTGCGAAGGGCGTCCCGATCCAATAGGGGGCGCAACTGGCGAACCAGGCGAACCTGGTAAAACGCCCTCCTAGCCACGGCTGTCACTTGATCTTCCATGGACAGCCGGGCATCTAGGAGGACACCCAAGTTGCGCGCCCCATCCACAGGGGCAAGATGTTCGCCCCCTATGGCCAGCGATGGAGTTAGCTGGTTGAATCGGGCAGCCGGAAACCACAGCCACTCGGTCTTGGTCGGGTTGAGTCTGAGTCCGTTACTTCCCATCCAGATCCGTACGGCTTCCAGGCACTGGCACATCACCGCTACGGCATCGTTGGGGTGGTTTGGGGTAGATATATACAGCTGCGTATCATCAGCGTAGAGATGATACTCTACCCCAAAACCACGGATGATCTCGCCCAGCGGCTTCATGTATGTGTTGAACAGGAGAGGCGAGAGGACCGACCCCTGAGGAACCCCACATGTGAGGGGTCTCGAGGTCGACCTCTGCTCTCCTGCCAACACAAATTGCGATCGGCCAGAGAGGTAGGAGGAGAACCACCGTAAAAAGGTGCCTCCCACCCCCAACCCCCCCAACCGATGCAATAGGATACCATGGTCGATGGTATCGAAAGCCGCTGAGAGGTCTAATAGGACCAGGATGGAGGAACAACCCCCATCCTTGGCCCTCCAGAGATCATCAACCAACGCGACCAATGCCGTCTCGGTGCTATGCCCGGGCCGAAAGCCGGACTGGCGCGGATCTAGATACTCAACTTCCTCCAGGTGACGGGGAAACTGTTGTGCCACCACACTCTCAACAACCTTCGCCAAAAAGGGAAGGTTGGAGACTGGACGATAGTTGTTCAAAAGAGCTGGATCCAGAGAGGGCTTCTTGAGGAGGGGCCTCACCATAGCCTCTTTTAGGGAGGCAGGCAAGGAACCCTCACTCAAGGATGCGTTGATAACCTCTTGGAGCCAGCCTCGTGTCACCTCCCAGGATGCCAGTACAAGCCAGGAGGGACACGGGTCCAATAAACATGTGGTGGCTCGCAGTCGCCCACGTAACCTGTCCATATCCTCGGAAGCAACGGAGTCAAACTCCTCCCAAACAAGATCTGTCTCGTGGCATCTCACTGGGCCATCAATGGAGGGTAGCCCGTTCTGTATCTGAGCGATTTTCTCCTGCAGAAAAATCACAAATTCCTCTGCTCTACCCTGTAGCGGGGCTTCCCGCACCCTCTGTTGAAGGAGGGAGCGGGTCACCCTAAACAGGGCGGCAGGGCGGTTTTCTGCGGATGCTATGAGGGTGGCACAATGATGACGTTTGGCCACTCTCAGCGCCACAATGTAAGTCCGTAAATGGGCTCTTACCTGTGTTCGGTCAGATTCAGAACGGGTATTCCTCCATCTTCTCTCTAGGCATCTCTTGCGGCGTTTCATCACCCTCAGCTCCTCGGTAAACCAGGGAGCCGTGGTGACTCGCGGCCGCAAGAGAGGCCGCAAGGGCGCGACCCGATCCAAGGCTCCCGTGGTCGCAATATTCCATGCGACCACAAGGTCCTCGATCGGGGCGCGGGTCGGGGGTACAGGAAATGGCCCAAGCGCCGTCTGGAACCCATCCGGGTCCATCAGGCGCCTGGGGCGGAACCAAATTGGAGACCCGGGTTCCGCCTCCCCGCGGAGGGGGGTGGCGGTTGGAAAGTCGAGCCGGAGAAGTGAGTGGTCTGACCATGACAAGGGCGTGATGACTATGTCCCCTAAACCCAGATCACTCTTCCACTGGCCAGAGACAAAGATAAGATCCGGTGTATGTCCACCCTCGTGGGTGGGGCCTAAAATTAGTTGGGTCAGGTCCATGGCCGTCATGGAAGCCATGAACTCCCGAGCTACCTCGGATGATTCGCCCACCGATGGCAGATTAAAGTCCCCCATGACTAAAAGTCTGGGGGTCTCCACTGCCACCGTAGCGATCACCTCAAGGAGCTCGGGCAGGGCTGCTGCTACATAGCGGGGAGCCAGGTATATAACCAGCACGCCCAACTGCCTCCCTAGGCCCCACTTCACGCAGAGGGACTCACAACCGGTAGTCTGTGGCACAGTGGTCTCTCTCGGCTCAAGACTTTCCTTTACAATAACCGCTACCCCACCGCCCCTGCCAAGGGCCCGAGGCTGATGAAAAGCACGGTAGCCTGGTGGGCACATTTCGACGAGGGGGAGTCCACCCTCGTGGCCCAACCAGGTTTCCGCTATCCCTGCCAGGTCCGGCCCCTCCTCTGACATAAGGTCATGTACGAGGGGGGCTTTGTTGACCACGGACCTGGCATTGCAAAACATCAGCCTCAAGCCCTGGCTCTGTACTTCCCGACCACCTAGCAAGCGGGGGTTGTGGCACTTCACCGTATATAACCAACGGTTCTGTGCCCTCAACCGGGAGGATAGAGATTGTCTCCCCTCGGACCTGCGTCTCCCCACGACCATCTGGATGGAATTGCCCTCTAACGGGATGACTCGTGTTTCCCCCCTGCTCACGGCTCCCTCCGCCACCCTCCGTCGTCTGCTGGCCTGGCCCTCTCTCTCCGTCTCCATCTCTATGCATCTATACCCTCCCCCCTCCCTGGTACCCCCTAAAACTGACAATAACCTAACAACTAAAAAAACCCTTAGACCACGCTTCTTCCAGAACTCAGCATATGCCAGGATAAATGAAGTACCTAGAGAGATACATGTGAAATTTGTTAGAAGGTCAACCAGAGAGGAAATCCTGAAAGTGCAGAGAGGAAGTCCGTTAATTTACCAACAAAAAGAGGTTGCTATCTTGAAGCAGATCCCAAGAAAGATTAGAAATGCAAGAAGGAAATTTTCCTTCTTGTCTAAAACATTGTTTGATCACGGGATTTGGTTCAAGTGGGTGACACCCGAAGGGATGCTGGTGTTCTGGGAAGGAGGAAGAGTGAGGATTAAAACAGTTGCCGAGGCGGAAGCCTTTTTCAAAAAACACTCCTCTGTCCTGGGGGAAGATTCAGGGAGGGCAGGGCCCCCCCCCCCCCGCTGGGGCCTGGAGGAAGAGGTTGAAGAGACAATTGCCAAGAGACTTAGATCTAAAAAATAACTTTGCCTTGATTTTTCTGAATAATATTGCATAATATCTGTATTTGGATTTTTGTAAATGACTGACAGCATAGAACTGAGAACTTAGGTATATGTACTTGCTTTCACTTTGTAGTGTTACGGAAAATGTTTTTTATTGTTATCAATGTATTTTGAAGTCCCGGAAGGGCCGACGACTTTGACGTGAACGCTCTCAAAATTTCTTTGTATCCCTTACCCCATCCTATGGAAAAATGTAAAACCAATAAAACTTTTTCAATATTAAAAAAAAAAAATGTTTTTGACGTACTTGCTAACTTGCTATGTCTCACCTGAGGCAATTGGTCCAGGTTGTCATCAGAGGCTGAATGTAACATAAATGGCTGAATACATTTCGCAAGTGGCAGGTTATTTTCTGTTGTAAAAAAACTACCATATTAAGATTCTTTTCTTACAATGAATAGACCTGTATTCTGTTCCAAGACTTCTTAACCTTCGTGACTTTAAGGCAGGGGTCTGCAAAGTTGGCTCTTTTAAGACTGGTGGACTTCAACTCCCAGAATTCCCCAGCCAGCAAAGCTTTGCTGGCTGGGGAATTCTGGGAGTTGAAGTCCACCAGTCTTAAAAGAGCCAACTTTGCAGACCCCTGCTTTAAGGCATTTGGATCACAACTTTGCTTCACAACTTTTTCTAACTCAGATCAAGTGTACTATAAATGCATACACTTCAAGTGGGAAATTTTGGGAATTGAAGTTCACACGTCTTAAAGTTGCTGTGATTGAGGAAAAAATGGCTTTGTTGTATAACACTTATATAAAGGTAAAAGTATCCCCTGTCCAGTTGTGTCTGACTCTAGGGATAGTGCTCATCTCTATTTCCTAACCGGGGGAGCCAACATTGTATAAAGACATTTCTGTGGTCAAGTGGCCAGCAGGATTATATGCCAAGGCACTGTGTATAATTGTATAATTGTTACTTAACCCACTGTTGGGTTATTGGTCTTTTGTTTGGTCTCCCTTCCTTCTCTCCAGTTCCTCCAAATGAATTCAGAATCTACATTGGAGGGAAATTTAATTTCCCACTTTGGCTTTTCCATTGGTGATAAACTATTGTGATATCCAAACTACCCCATTAGATGCATTTTGTGTTCCTCAGTCAACTACACAAATTTACATGAGCTTCGCTGTATATTTTTCCTAGCATTCTAATTAAAACGTCTGCAACACCACAGAGATAGATCTTTATGTCTGATCAAAAAAATATCATTATAGGAACCCTGATTCCTCTTAACTTAACTACATTCCACTGTATTTAAAATTAGAGTCATTGCTTCCCCTTGGAAAATCAATGTAACTGGGCTTTTTTTTAAATTCATAACTGGAACACATTCTGTGTAGATCAAACAAAGAAAACTGGGCAGAGGTCAAAGGAGCACTCAGCAGAAACCTGAAAGCAATCACATGTAACAAGATCAAATAGTATGTTGTTTACACTGTTTCCGATGGCAGGAGGACTATATTAAATGGTGGCCTCACCTAGCGATGTATTTATTATCCAGTACTTTTTGAGGATAGAGCTGGAAGGACCTTTGAATTCTTGATTTCAAATATAGGAAGCAAATTGACTCTTACATATGTCTGGATGTGGGATGGAAAGAAGTACTGTAGCGTTTTTAGAATAGAATAACAGAGTTAGAAGGGACCTTGGAGGTCTTCTAGTCCAACCCCCTGCCTAGGCAGGAAACCCTACACCATTTCAGACAAATTGGCTATCCAACTTCTTCAATACTTCCAGTGTTGGAACATTCACAACTTCTAGAGGCAAGCTGTTCCACCGATTAATTGTTCTAACTGTCAGGAAATTTCTCCTCAGTTCTAAGTTGCTTCTCTCCTTGATTAGTCTCCACCCATTGCTTCTTGTTCCTCAGGTGCTTTGGAGAATAGTTTGACTTCCTTTTCTTTGACATTGGAACATTGCTATCATGTCAATCCTTGTCCTTCTTTTCATTAAACTAGACATGCCCAATTCCTAAAACTGTTTCTCATATGTTTTAGCCTCCTGTCCCCTAATCATTTATTCAGCCTGTAGAATGCTACTTCATTAAAAAAAATGAGGGTAACCAAGTGTTACTTGATCATTTGGTATTAGAAAGTGTCTGGAAATGATCACAGCACACATACAAATCCATTCATTGCATGCAGGTCATCCTTGATTTACACCTATTTCACTTAGTGACCGTTTGAGGTACTGATGGTGCTAAAAAAGTGAATTACAGACAATTGTTACAATTAAGACCATCACAATGTCTCTATGGTCATGTGATCAGAATTCAGATGTTTGGCAGCCAGCAGGTACTTATAATGTTTCAGCATTCCAGGGTAATGTAAACACCATTTGCAGCTTTCCTAGGGTGCTTCCTTATTTGGAAGTCAAAGGGAAAACTAGATTCACTTAATGATCATAGCAAGAAGAGTCATAACATTGGGCATACTCATTTAATGACCACATCACTTAGTGATAGAAGTTCCAGTTATAATTGCTGTAAATTGGGAACTACCTGTATTACATTGGTATATTACATGAATGTGTATTTTCTGTGGTATAAAAGTATACAGTAAGTAGATTCTGGTGCAGAAGGTGATTTTAAGATATAACACTGTGCAATAAATACGGGTGTTACATTTAAATATAATCAGTTATATTTAACTCTGCTTCAATCTATGTACTTCAGTTTGTTTCAATTCTACGGGTGAACTTTTCTACATTGTACATTCTACAGGTACTGACCATTCTTTAATAAATCTGAATTTAGTGTGTGTTGAAGAAAAGAACAGTAACATCCAATTTTATCTTCTGTTTGTGAATCTCATCCATTGAGTTATGCTCCTTGAGGTGTCAAATACATAATACATTCAACAAGTAAATCATCAAATAATTTCTCCTCCAAAGGCACACAATTCTTTATTGGAGTCTGCAACTAATGATGAAAAATCCACAGTGTATCATCCTAGCAAATGATGCTTCACTTTATGACTATGTTCCTGATAGATAAACTTACAGGGAAGCCAATTTCCATGGTAAAATCTGGAGTTTGAATCAATGGATTGCCTCATGTTGACATTCGACATTCAAAACACGTACCTGGGTCACTCACATTTAACTGAGTGTCATATTTCTGGGGTTGCTCCTAGTTTGCAGAAATGTTTTTTTTTTTAATATTAAGGAGAAAAAAATGACAGTAAAGATATTCTGTTGAAAATGAGCAACATTCCAATATTTCTTCATATCGAAGGAATGGCTGAATTCCGTCTAAGTAATTCCCAGAAACAGGTCAAGAGAAAAAAAAGGACAGACCCCATTATAAATGTGCATGCATGTTGACTGCTGTGAAATACATATTTAGAACCTGCCAGTGGGAAATAAACACTAGCTCGCTCTAAATCTTTTTGTTTCTTCAACTGTATTAATTATTTCAGCTAGCTCTAACAAAAATTTTGGTTACTCTGCAGACATAACCCTCTGGCAGGGTGTATATATAATATGTTATGATGGGCAGCATAATAGATTTTTATTTTCATTCAGTAAGGCTGCCTGCACACAATCCATTAATGGCATAGCTGTGCTTTGCCACTTGTGAGTTATGTAGTCGTTCTTTACTCATGAAAATAAAATATGCCACCCTTTCTTACATCACAAGTTTATATTTAGGAAAGGGCACAATGCAGAATATATTAATGCATATGGAATATTTATTTGCTTGTCTGTCGGCTTATATGTGCATATGCATATATATATATATATATATATATATATATATATATATATATATATATATATATATATATATATATATATATATATATATATATATATATATTTACATGTAAAAACCGTGTTTGTTTCTGTGTGGGTGGCTACTCATGTTTAAATAAAATAGAGATGTTGCTTGGTAAAGGAACAGCAGATTGTGAAGAAACTAGTCATTTTAATTGGCTATGTCAAGAGACTGCTTTTTGTCAACAGAAATTCAGAAGTACGGGAATAAAGAAAAATGACTTTCCTTTGAAACAACATTCATGAATTTAATTTTATACAAAGCAAATGAAATGCACGGAAGGATTCAATTTTCAGTTCTGTGAACCTTTCCATATTCCAGAGCTGCAAGAAGAGAACTTGCCGAAGAAAATCAAGTGGGGCAATCTTATATGTGGCCAACCTTGAATCAGTTCCAAGGTATGTGGAAAAAACTATTCTGCTTCCCATTTAGACAAAGATGGTCTGTTGCTAATATTACCAGGGTTAAGGATTTCCGGATCAAAACAATTGAACTTGAATTTAACTATTTACCTTGAGCCAAGATTGTTTATTTGAAACTCCTGCCCTTGCAAATTTTTCTAAAGCATGCAATTATGTGCATAATTTTGTGAGGGCCAATTGTTCTTTAGGGCCAGAGAACCACATATTCTCTGGCAAGAATGCCACCAATTTCATAGAATGGCCTAAGATATTTGAGTGTCTGGAAAAGATCAGCAAATGGAATCTACTCTCTTCACCTTGGTTCAAGTGCAGAAGGATCTGGTTATTTTGGCATATATTTGGCAGAAATACCAGAAGTCCTTTCTTTCGTTTCTGGCAAGATAAATCAAATAGTTAACACAGCATTTTGACAGAGCTCTGTGTTGTAACCAAAACTGAAGGGAAGAAGTGAGGGAAGGGAAATGTTTGGCTATTTTGAAAGCATTTATCTGCACTGCAAGTGATGGGAGGACATGGTTGAATTCAACCCAATGCCTGGATATCTTCTGAGGTTTGAGATAGAGAAATGGATTGGAAGCTGAACATCCTTTGGACCCAAAGGACCTCTCACTCCAATCCTGGCATGATCCCCTTCAGGGCTGTCCAAGTTCTGCATTGCTCATTTTCATGCACTATATTAAATATTTGAAACAGTTAGATGATTCTGGTTACTGGAAGCAATGACCTCCCTATATGTAATGCTAATTTCAATCCAGGTACATTTTTATCTCTCCTTCTACATCACATGTGAAAAAAATTGTTCTGAAACTTAAACGTAAATATGCCTCTTGGAAAAGGAGGGAAATACATACTTGTGGCAAATAAATGCATGAACGCTTTCATCCTAACTAATTTGTCCTGTTTCCTGACAGAAAAGATAAATTCCTTAGTGCCATGATTTTAGCTTGAACTATGGTTTGTACATGGTGAAATCATGGCAGTCCAACTATCCCTTCTCTGGGTCCAGACACCCTAGAACAGGGGTCTCCAATCTTTGCAACTTTAAGTCTGAAGGACTTCAGCTCCCATAATTCTCCAGCCAGTTTTGCTGGCTGGAGAAGTCTGGGACCTGAAGTCCTTCAGACTTAAAGTTGCAAAGGTTGGGGACCCCTGCCCTAGAAAATATCCTAAACTGAGTTCATATGAGGAAGTGATGTGTGACCTTCCTGCACTCACCATGATTTGTTTTTATTCAGTCATACTAAGTTGTATTGGACTTTGCGTGAATCATAGCACACTAGGCTCCCCTGTCCTTCCCTGTCTCCCAGAGTTTGCCCAAATTTGTGTTCATTGTGTTACTAATACTATCTAGCCATCTCATCTGTGGTGGCACAGTGGTTAGAGTGCATCATTGCAGGCTACTTCTGCTGATCACCAGCTGCCAGCAGTTTGGCAGATCGAATCTCACCAGGCTCAAGGTTGACTCAGCTTTCCATCCTTCCAAGGTGGGTAAAATGAGGGCCCAGATTGTTGGGGGCAAGGTCTTGACTCTGTAAACCACTTAGAGAGGATTGTAAAAGCACTATGAAGCAGTATATAAGTCTAAATGCTATTGATATCTACTGTCCCCTTCTGCTTTGCCTTCAATTTTTCTCAGTATCAGATTCCTTTCCAATGAGTCCTTTCTTCTCATTAGGTGGCCAAATAATTTGAGCTTCAACTTATGGGTCTGTCCTTCCAAAGATCAAGCAGGGTTAATTTGCTTTAGAATTGACTAATTTGATCTCTGCTTACCATGATAGATGAGCAGTGAAAAAGCTGCAAGTGAAAAGTTAGCATTATCTCATCCTTATTGTTTCTCCACCAGCAATTGTGTCCTACTATTAGATGAACCCTACATTGGCTTGCCCACAGAATGCCTGACATCCTCATTTGCTGTTTATCTGAACTTTAGACACTCTGATTTTCTAGCCAAGAAAGATCAGAACTCCTTGCATGCTTACTATGGGGCATTTTATAAGAAGATCAACGATGAGAGCTAAACATCTTTGAGGGCAGAACAATAAAAAGCTTCAGTTAGCATTTCATGCAATGCAGAGCCAGGAGAGTGTGTACTTGTTCTGCTCACTGGAAGAAGGCTCACCCTTCATTTGATAGAGAGTATGCCAAAGTATAACAAACTTGACTTGGTCAAGTTTGAAAAAGTGAGAAAAAGGCCTACCTTAGAATCTGCTTCAGGACTCAAGAGATCCTCAGCAAATGCTAAGCAGTTACTTAGCAAACGAAGTAGTATGGGCAGGAAGTTCCAAACAAAACAAATGGCTGACTGTTTTCTTATGAATAGAAGTGCTACTTTGATACTTAAGGATCAGCTTTGCCTAAGACAGGGATGGGCAACTGTGGCCCCTTTATGACCTGTGGAGTTCAACTCCCCGCATGGAATTCTGGGAGTTGAAGTCCATAAGTCATAAAGGGGCCGTAGCTGCCCACCAGTGGTGGGTTTCTGCAGGCTCGCACCTACTCGCGAGAGCCGGTTGGTGAAATTTAGAGAACCGGTGAGAGGGGGTTCCACCGGCGGACCTGGAAGTAAATCTGGCCCACCGCTGCCAGTGACCCAACGGGAAGGAAAGGAAGGAAGGAAGGTATGAAGGAAGGAAAGAAGGAAAGAAAGAAAGAGAAAGAAAGAAAGAAAGAAAGAATTTATCATCAAATTGAGTCCAAAATTTTGGTTGCTAAGCAAGAGCATTGTTAAATGAGTTTCACCACATTTTAAAAGGTGGCCACTCCGACCCTGTCACATGATTGCCAAGCCACGCCCATAAAATAGGCCACACCTACAGAGTAGGTTCTAAACAAATTTGAAACCCACCACTGCTGCCCACCCCTCGTCTAAGGGCTCCTTGGCAGCATGAATGAATGGCAAGAAAAGCATGTGGAAAACTGAGGCAGAATAGGTTAGGGGATGAATAGGGAAGAATACTACTCTCACTGCTAAGTGGAGGACAGGTTCTGTCTTTGGGACAGACTGCTAGAGAATTTCTCCTTTAGGATTGAAGACGTCGTTCACTTTTTTTTCTGTCCATAAATTTAGTGTAGAGTTTTAACAGGCCCTCTGCACTGAACTAAGTAGTAAAGGTTTTTAGGCAGGCGGGGACAGAAATAAAAGATGGAGGGAGCAACTTGGAGAGCTTCAAAAGACATGGATGAAGGGCATAAAGGTGTGAGAGGTGGAAAAAAAGAAGGGAAATTCACGATGAGATTTCAAGAGAGGCATTGCATGATCTACATCAGGCGTGTCTAACCTTTTGGCTCACTTAGGCCATGTTGAGTGAAGATGAATTGTCTTGGACTGCATATAAAATATATAATATAAGCCAGTTTGGTCTAGTGGTTGAAGCACCAGGATAGAAAACAGGAAATTATGACTTCAGCTTCTGTCTTAGGCATGAAAGTCAGCTGGGTGACTTTGAGCCAGTCACTGTCTCTCAGCCCAACCCACCTGACAATGTGGTTGTTGTGGGGAAAATAGTATGAGGAAGGTGTACTGGACATATTCTCTGTCTTGAGTTATTTGTAAAAATAATAAAAGATGGGATACAAATCAATCAATCAGTGTGTGTGTGTGTGTGTGTGCGTGCGTGAGAGAGAGAGAGAGAGAGAGAGAGAGAGAGAGAGAGAGAGAGAAGAGGGGTGTGTGGTGGTACACAGCCGGTTTTCTCCAATTCAGCCAAACCGGTAGCGGTGGCTGCGGGGGGCTCCACCCACCTGTAATGTGTGCTCACTCACATTGGGCGCACCAGTAGGGAAGGTAAGTGAATCTTACTGCTGATGTGTATGTGTGTGTGCACACGCACATGCACCCTATGATCTTGTTGGAACACATTACTAACTGCCCAAGCTGTGGGCTGCAGGTTGGACACATCTGGTCTACATAACAAAGGAGAGATATTACTTTCCTATCAATATCTTGTTCCTACACACACACACACGCACATACACCTTTCACTCCTGACTGTAATCACCAATCCTTCCTTATTTGGATGTTGTACATTGAGGGCTTCCCCATCCAGTTATTAAACCAATGACCGGGAATGGCTCTAGTGCCAGATGGATTCCTTTCGACACCAATGCTATTATATTAATGGCTTTCACTTAAAGAGGACTAGCCTTACTAGCCAAATTGCTGCTGTTTAAATCAATTGACTTGAGGGGAAACACCACCTGACTGCAGTGATTATCATTAATTTATTACTGTATTGGTTTCTGAATGAACCAGGTTCCTCGCATCTGTTCGCCATTCCCTCCCCTTTCAGCTTAAGAGAGAGCAGGCAGTACTGAGAGGCCTAAGTTGATTGGGGAAGAATGGGAGGAAGGTGTTTCATTAAAAACAGGAAACACCCCTTCTATCTTGCTTTACCATAAATCTTTCATGAGGAGGTACTATATCACACAAGAAAGATCTTCCGCAGACATTTTGCCTTTGATTTCACGGCATTCTCTTGAGACACATCGAGATTTAAACAATCTAGCATGCTTTTTTTTTAAAGACCTCTCTGTTTTTTTAAAATTATATTTGAAAAAAAAAAGATACAGTGCCCTTTTTTATTATTATTAAGGAGCGGGATGGGGGTGGGAAACATTTCAACTTGATTCAAACAGAAAAGCTGGGGAGGAAGTCGATGCTTCAGACGTGCTCTTTTGATATTTTTCTCCCCTCCTCTTCTAATCCCCTCTGAATAAAATGGAATGGGAGATCAAGAACACTCAATTAATTTCAACACTGGGTGTCACGAGAGAATGATGGGAGGAGGGGGGGGTCGGTGGAAGGCGGGAGGGGGGCAGTTGATTATAGATGCACAACATTTAACAAATTCATAGAATCAAAGGAGAGGAATGGAAAGGGGAGAGATTTTTTTTAAAAAAAAGCTTGTCTGTGTTTTATTGCACACAGTAAGCTTTTCGCTTGTATTTATAGCCGCAATTATATCTCAATGAGGTTTGTCTACAGCGTTGGCTTCACGCTAATTTTCCCCCTCACTGCATTCTTGGAATAGGCTCGGACTGTTTATGAACCAGACATATTGACCTCATTTACAGCTAGCAGTTTAAATCCATAATTTTTCCACCCACAATCCCTCTTTGACATTCCGGCAGTGCGGCCGGCTCAGTGAGACTGAACTAAAAGTCTCACACTTCATTGAACACCATTATGCGGCTTTATGCTTATAAGCCTGTTTCCCTCGGCTGCCTTTCAGCTTTGCTGGAGATCCGTTTGGCCATAGGCCGGCAGTGATTAAATGGAAGAATCCAATAAATCAGCCTGTCAGCAGCAGGCTCTCCTCGCTATGTCTACAAATCGACATTTGGATTTGCACTCAAATCTCCTTCTGGCTTTCTGCATCTCACCCACCCAGTTTTCCTCGGGGGACTAATCAGTTCCTCTGCTTTTGCACAAGGTGAACTTGAATCAAAGCTCTTACGTGAGCAAAACCAGAACCACTCTCCTTCTGGTGCTTCTGGGTCTGTATGATTGGCAAACTTCCTTGCTTGGAGCAAACGTGCGCTATTGTAACACTCTCCTACCACACTGAAGCAGCGTGAACAACCAAAGGGACAATGCGTTTGGGAAAGAATAAAGGGATGTGTTTGCTACACAACATACCATACATAACACGCTGGGGAATTTTGTTGACTGTTTCTTTAAGACACATTGGAGCACCCTGAGGTGACCCCTGAGATATTCCCAGAGCTGCCTGACTAGTATAGAGACATTTTCTACAAGGGCTTTGCCAATATCACTGTCTCTCAACATTTCATTAAGGTAATGATAAATTGGTTTGTCTAGCTTGTAATTAGTTTGTGGGGTGGGGGGGAGGCAATTTACGTTAACAGAGGATTGGAATTTTGAGTATTGGCTACATAATAAGCAGTTCTGGTTCTGTTATGTTGACATTGCTCAAGGCATGTTTTACCAGCTTCAAATGTCACAAGTAGGGCCAAAACGAAATGGAGATAGATAGATAGATAGATAGATAGATAGATAGATAGATAGATAGATAGATAGATAGATAGATGATAGACAGGCAGACAGACAGACATAAATGGATAATAGATGGATACTAGATTAGATAGAAGATAAATAGATAGATAGATAGATAGATAGATAGATAGATAGATAGATAGATAGATAGATAGATAGATAGATAGATAGATAGAGACAGACAGACAGACAGACAGACCGACCGACAGACCCAATCTTTAACACAAAAAAATGCAAGGTGTAGGTCAAGAAAATACAGGAAAGATTTGATCCTTTGGCAGCAAGATCCCAGAGCAGCCAAGAAAAGGGGAACAAAATGGGAATCAAGCCCTTTCTATTACTGAATTAACACTGCTAAAATAAGATCAGATCCAAGCCAGAGAAAATAGTGAAATACATCCTGCAATTCCCAAGGCATTGCCTGATCTGAAGTGATTTTTGTATATGAAAGGGGCCTATAATTAGATTAGCTCATGCTTTATTCCTCTGAGAGTATGCCTGCCTTAAATTAACCTGCTGAAAAGAGACCACAATGGGACAAATCACAATCAAGGATTAACCAGAGACATTCCCCTGTTCCTGATCCTGATCCTCAGGTTTAGTACAGTTCTTAGCCTTGGAAAAGAACACCACCTCACAAAATGAAGGATTAGGCACAATAGCTTCCACGCCTGTGAAAACATTAAGAACTGGGTTAAGGTCTACACTGTGACTTCCACAAAAATGTCTGAGCCACAGTTTCATAGCTGAGGAACAAAGTCATCCTTTTTTAAAAGATGTGATCCAATCCCTCCATAGCTAGTAAATTAATCCCTTTTTATCTATCAACTCAATATCCCAACTCAATATCCCAACTAGGTGAACATTCCACCTTTGGATTTTGAACAAATTACTCCTTCATTTTTAATTTATTTCAGCAATTTTCCTGCTCTTCCCCACCTACCTGTCCTCCAAGAATCATTTTTAGTACCTGGTTTCCAACCTTGGTAACTTTAAGCCTGGAGGACTTCAACTCCCAGAATTCCCCAGCCTGGCTGGGGAATTCTGGGAGTTGAAGTCCTCCAGGCTTAAAGTTACCAAGGTTGGAAACCCCTGCTTTAGTACACTCCCCCCATTCTTTCAATCTAGACCAGGGATGTCCAAACTTGGGAACTTTAAGACTTGTGGACTTCAACTCCCAGAATTCCCCAGCCAGCTATGCTGGCTGGGGAATTCTGGGAGTTGAAGTCCACAAGTCTTAAAGTTCCCAAGTTTGGACATCCCTGATCTAGACTTATGCCTATCTTGGGGAAGGCAAACAGTTGTCTGATGTCCAAACATCAAATCAACTGTGGACATGTGAAGAACCCCGGCCAACCAATGCCAGGAGGCTCCTGGTATTGAATGTTCCCACCAGTGGGAATGACAAAAGGCAGTCTGTGGAAGGTATCGTGACAAATAAAGAGAAGTGGGGCGGGGGGGGGGATTGAGCAGTAAGAGGAAGAGATTCCTGGCCTCCCCCTCCTGGCAGCTGCATAGCTTTGATGATAGCCCAGAGCTTCAGCCAGCAGCAGTGTGTACAGTCATGTCAGCCGTCAACAGCCTCTGCTTATGAAAAGAAGCAGATACAGTTTCAGAATAATCAGTTGTCCTTAGTTAATTGACTGCAGAAGAGCTATTGGACACAGTGAGTGGATGGGAGAGGATGTGTTTTTCTCCCAAATTAGGCAGGCTGCATGACCAAAATTGTAATGGGTTTTGATTGCTGGAGCCCAGTTCTCCAGAACTCTCTCTCTCTCTCTTTCTTTCTCTTTTTTCCTCTCTTTCTCTATTGCCTTCTTGCTTTTTCTCTCTTCTCTATTTTTTCTCTTTCTCTTTTTTTATCCTTTCTTCCTCTTTCTTCCTTTTTTCTTTCTTTCTCTCTCTCTTTCTCTCTGTTCTCTCCCCCACCCTCTTCCCCCTCCGCCCCACCCTGTTTGCAATAAATGATCATATTCAGGGGAGCTTTTCAAGATGCAGAACACTTTTTCTTTCGTTGTAGGGACTGCTTTTGAATGAACGTGAGCGTCTAGCAGAGCTGAATGAGACACTGATGAGGAAATAGAGCCACCCCGATTACACTTTTGATGGAAAAGTGGAATATGCATCCAAATAAATAAATAACATTCAAATATCGCACAGGCTTACCTGATTTGGTTCAAAGTTTGATTACAGAGACAACCACACATACACACACACTTACACACTCACACAGATTTTGCAGCCTATTCTAGGCAAATATTACAAGCTTAAGTGACACATTTGACACTACTGATAGTAGAAAAATGGTTGCAGTTCACTTTTTCATGCACATTTATCTAGTTTTAATGTGCAAAACCTATGCTTCTCCAAATCCTGCTAAACTTCAATCCCTCTAAATATATACACTAGGGCAGGGGTCTGCAAAGTCGGCTCTTTTAAGACTGGTGGACTTCAATTCCCAGAATTCCCCAGCCAGCATGCATGCCGTACGTTCGCCATCACAGCACTAGGGTAGTAATCACATAATATTTATCATGGTGAAAAGAATGTAGTCAAATGAATTGGAGAAATTGCATATGTGATTGTGTGTGTTAGGTACAAATAGTAAAGCAAAATGTACATATTACAGAAATCGCCTTACCAATTTTAGTTGCTTTAAAAAAAAATCCTCAAAATTATATTGTAATAGACTAAGCTAAATTTACAACTTGGTACATTTAAAGGAGGATAATTTTTTTTCTTTTCTTTGACAATGTATTTTTATGGTAACTATCTTTGTATTTTTGTTTTTCCTTTGTTGTCATAATTTTAGAAACAATTAAGATATCTTTTTAAAAAGGTGAGAAAAATCCAAACACATTGATTTATCTGTAACTCTAATAATAATAATAATAACAGAGGACACGGTATATAAAATAAATAAATATATTATTATTATTATTAACTCTAATACTGGGGAAAAAGCATTAGCAGGAAAAGGTAGAAGATAATAATCAGCAGCAAAGTGAATGGATTCAGTTTCAGTTGCAATTGGTGAATTGTTAGAAGATCTGAAGGATTAGGTGGGGAACTATCAAGGAAAACATCTATTGATGTGATCACTAAGAGTTGGCACTGCCTTGATGGCTCATAATCAATCAAAAGTTCTCACAGAGATGGGATAATATAACATTCTGGTCAAGATTATGGTTCATGCTTCTGGATAAGGGGGGGTCTCCAAACCTGGCAATTGGCTGGCTGAGGAATTCTCTGAGTTGAGGTCCACAAGTCTTAAAGTTGCCAAGTTTGGAGACCCATGGTGTAGACAGCCATATATTATGTGGTTCTTCTCTTCTAGCAAGCAGAAAACCTGATATTAATCCACTTTGGAGTTTGAGGTACCATAGCACACATTACCTGCTTTCATGTCTTTTCTTGAGAATGTTTTCAAGTGTAGATTGACTGAACGTGCAATTTTTGGATATTCCATGGGCTGCTGGAAAGAAATCATAGGTTTCAAACTAAAACAAAGTAACACTCCCATAGAGCATATATTCTGGGAACTATTAGGGATGAGCTGTCTTCACCCTCTTTCTCTCACACAAACTGCCTGTACTCTTGGTTCTTTGGAATACACTCCCCCCTTCTTGGAATCTGGACTATATTTCATCACTCTTTGTTGTGGTTCTGGAAGCGATACCTAGGGCTTCCACATGCTAATTGTAATCCCTATATACTGGGGACTGACTGGGCTCTATATCCCAGCTTCTTGCATTCTACAGCTCCTGTTTCTGGCATGATATGCACTTAGAATAGAATAGAGTGAACTGGAAGAGACCTTGATGATCTTCTAGTCCAGCCCCCTGCTCAAGCAGGAGAACCTATACTATTTCAGATAAGTGACTCTGTAGTCTCTTCATAAAAACCTCCAGTGATGGAGCACCCATGATTTCTGAAGACAAACTGTTCAACTAGTTATTGTATTCACTGTTAGGACGTTTATCCTTAATTTCAGGTTGCTTCTCTCTGGTTAGTTTCCAATCATTGTTTCTTGTGGTACCTTTGGAGAGTAATTTGACCCCCTTTTTCTTTATGCAACCCTCAAATACTGGAATACTGCTATTACGTCACCCCTAATTCTTCTTCTCTTTTAGACAAGCCAAACCCAAATCCTGTAGCAGTTCTTCATATGTTTTAGTCTCCAGGTCTTTGATCATCTTAGTTGCTCTTCTCTGAACTTTTTCCAAAGTCTCAACATTTTTTTGTGTAATACGGTGACTAAAATTGGTTGCAGTATTCCAGGTGTGCTCTTACTAGGGTTTTTATAAAGTAGTACTAATACTTCATGTGATCTTGATTCTATATCTCTATTAATTCAACCCAGGATTGTATTAGCTGTTTTGGCTGCTGCTGCACACTGCTGGCTCATATTCCCTTTACTAAGCATATACACTTTATTAAAGCATTAGTTAGCTTCAAAGTTTACTCAATATCTCAAAATTGGTCCTGGAAGCTATATTGGCTCTGAAATCATGAAAAAATGAGTAAGCTAGCTTTGATTACAGTAAGTTAGGTTTCAATCTTGCTCTATCAGGAAAAACTACCTTTCAATTGAGGTACAAAAAGTGAAATTATGTTGAATAACTCATAGACTCTTATCTTAGATGTTACCAAATTCCTACCCTGCTCAATCTAAAATCCATTAGAGCACCTTTGAAGATGACCATACAATTTCTGTTTTAAAAAAAGTCTATTAGGAGGATTCACGATTTCATGTGACAGCCTGCTGCATTGGTTGACAGTTTTTACAAATATGGTCTATACTTTCTACTTTGTACTTTTAATCCTTTGGTTTTGGCCCTGCCCTCTGGAGCAATAGGAAGCCCACATAAGTCTTCCTATATTTGAAAACCACTATCATTTCTTCCCTCGGTTATAATGGTTGGTTTCAAAACTATCATTTTGATAGCCTTTCATTGTATTTGCTTGGATCTTTCACCGTTGTTTTTGAACTGTGGAGCACAGAGCTGGATAGTGCATGCTAAATGGGGTCTGAATGGGACAGAGTAGGGTAAAACAATTATTCTCTGTGATCAGGACTGTGTGTTCTTATTAATGTCCCCCAAGTTAGCAATCACCTTTTTAGCAGCTATATCTGTTGCCTTATGTTTAACTTGGGGCCAACTAGGACTCCAAGATCCCTTTCACATATGCTCCTGCCAAGTCAGGCCTCCCTGAAGCCTTACAATGCTGCGCTTTTATCTTATGGTTTTCCTACCCATGTGCAGCACTTTATATTGCCTCCAGTTAAATTCCATTCGATTATTCAATCCCCCCTGTGCAGATTTTTTAAAATCTCTATTTTTCCATTTAAATGTTAACCACCCCTCCCAATGTAGTGCTGTTTTTCAGACTTTATAAATGTCACCTCAACTCCCACATCAAAGACATGAATGAAAATGTTGAATATACAGGGACAGAAGAGAATCCTGGAACACTCCACTCGAAACTTCCTTCAATGGGAAGTAGAGCTACAGTATTAATGGGGAAATGTTGGTGCAGCCATTCTGTCCATTGTAAACTCCATCCAATATCAGTATCACCTAGCCCATATTTTATCATTTTTATTAAGAGGAATATTACATTTTGTCAAAGATTTTGCTGTGGTCTACAAACACTATGTCTATGACATTTCTCTAAGCTAGTAATTTTATGAAAGGAAATATAGCATATTTTTGCAACAATTTCATGCTGATTTCTGTTAATTGTAACACATCTATTTAAGTGTTCACAATTCATGCCTCTTGATAGTCCGGTAATCTTGCCTAGTATAGATGTCAAATTGGTATACCTATAAACCCAGAATCGAGAAGATAGTAACAGATAGCAAATGCTGCCTCTGCAAAGAAGCTGAAGAAAACAACGGACCACATAATTAGCTGCTGCAAGAAGATTGCACAAACTTCTTACAAATGATGGCACAACAAAATAGCAACAACAGTGCTTTGGAATATCTGCAAAAAATACCATTTGTCTGCAAACAACAATTTAGACAAAATAATAGACAAAAGACACAATAATAGAAAACAAAGAAGCCAAAAAGTCTCTGGGACTTGAGAATTCAAACCAACAAACATCTGCCAAAGAATACCCTATATTTAACAATTGTCAATAAGAAAGATTTTTTTTTAAAAAAGTCTGGGTAGTGGACATAGCAGTACCTGGATGTAGCAGAAGAGAAGAGAAAAAACTGGAGAAAGGCACAAAATAGAAAGACCTGCAAATACAATGATTGTGGCAAAAAAAAGCAACCCAACCCCCCCCCCCAAAAGATAGTACCACTAATAATAGATGATTTGGGTGCAATTCCAAAACAATTGGAGCACCACTTGGACCCCATTTGTATTGACAAATTCACCATCGGTCGATTGTAAAAGGTAGCTTTATTTGGAATAGCTTCATCCTGTGACAATGTCTTTACTATCATCAAACATCATTATCTGCCATCCCAGTTTCTTGGGAGGGGACTCAAAAGGTAGATAAAAATATCAAATTCAGTCTAAACACCTGGTTGACTGTGCAAAGTACCATAATAATTGGTTCTCCTTCAGTCTTCTGGGACTCCTCCTTTGGAATTCTAAACATTAGCAAAGATAGTTCTGCCATTTTTTTCACTAATTGCTTCAGCATTGTGTTGAATGCAATCCATCTGGCCCAGAAACTTAAATGAATTTAAATTATTTGCATTTCCTCTTGCCCTTTTCTTGCCTATCTTAAGTTATAACTCCAGAGGTGGGCTTCTGGGGATTCACAGGGGTTCAGGAGAACCTATAGCTGATTCTGTGCAGTTGGGGGAACCCCCAAATCTCATTCCTGGCTGGCCCCACCCACCCCTCCCCTCCCAGGAGTCCCCACACAGCCCATTTTGGATGTAAGTAAGTGCAAGGCGCGCACGGAGGCTCGGGAGGGTGAAAAATGGGCCTACCAGAATTTTGGCCTCCAGAGGGCCTCCGGAGCCTGAGGAAGGCAAAAACGTCCCCCTGCCAAGGTGCAGGATGCCAACTAGGCCACATCCACTATGGTCATGCCCACCCAACACCGGGGAGAGAACCCCTTGCTTTTTGAAGCCCACCCCTATATAATTCTCCAATTCTCCCAATGGTTTGTTTAAAGCACATAATCTAGAATAACTGATACAAGATGGAATTTCGAATCAGGAGATGATATTAGACAGTCTCACTTCTGGAATGGTCTCATAAAGTGGCTTTAGCCAAATCATCAGTTTACCTTTTGTTATGTGTGCGTCACTCTGAGGACAATAATGAAGTATTATAAAAGTTATAAAATAAATTAAACATGTGAAAAAGATTACAAAGTATGAGTCTCTCAATTGGTTATAACCCATCAAAGGAAGAACATTTCAAAAGCAACTGCAAACCATCTCAAGGCTACCTTTCATACCTAGACAAAACGTTTCAAGTTAATGGTAACTTGAATATCAAGTAAACTTACTTTCAACTGATAATGGTCAGTATTCTAAACCTTATTAGTGGACATCACTAAATCTCTGTTCTTTCCACAGTTACCATTGGTATATAACTTGATTTTAATTTAAATCCATTTGAAGAAATCTTGAAAGGGATCTTGGCTGTCCCTTTGACATTCACCTTGAATGAAGAGATCAGCATGGATTAATCTGGCCACACATATCCAATTCTTAATGACTGATGTCATCCTATACATGTTATTTACTGTAGAATGTACACAAATTGGAGGGAAATAATTAGTAATCTCTGCACCACAGTGATGATGAGACACCTGCAGGATAATCATCCAAATCAAATATTTGTCTCTGCTTCTTCAGATGATATATCTCTTCCTGCAATTGTAGAATGGCAGCCGAGGAGAGCGTGTGTTGAAAGATAAGAGCAGCAGATGGAAGAAGGAGAGATTCTGCCCTTGTTATTACAGCTACAAGGAAGCTCTCCTTGCCTTCAAACTGCATCTTCACCCTGGAACAATGATACAAATTGTCTCAAAGGCAAGTAATTTAAGGACAGTCAGCAGAATATTCAGGTTTCCTAGACTTGAGGAAGAAGTCTAAGAAATCTCACTATTTTTTGACAATGATGCCTCTCTGATCAAAGTTAAAATAAAAACAATGTGTTCCAATAATGATGACTATATTACTATCCTTCCATAGCTGAGCCTGGTGGTGCAGAACCATCTAAACATGTTAGGGAGTAAGGTTTACTGAATACAGTTGGATTTACTTTTGAGTAAATCTGCACAAGATAATAGTGTACATACCCACAGAGAGGTAGCAGTTAAAAAGGTATAGGCAAGGAATTTGTGCACCATAAAGTCACATATAGGGAAATTCAAATGAAATTGTCTCTGGCCAAGCAACAGGAGATGTTTGAAAAGAAAAGATATTTTGAGCACCCGACGTTACTCATCAAAATCAATAGGATGCATTCTGACTAAATCAAGTCATATAAAATTATCAACATACTGTATTCTAGGTGTGTCTGGAAGACAGGGTGTGCAAGCCTTTATTTTTTACAATTACGGATTGAGTGCCTACACGGCTGTGTACCTAATAATTATAGACAGATCTAGGTTATTCTTGGGGATTTAACTTTGGCTGTTTACTCCTCCCGTTGTCCTGACTTGTTACATTTCCTCTGTGTTTCTGAATCATGTCAATGTAACTTGCATATAAAGGCAATCAATCATGTTGAACCAGGAGAAAGTCACCTCTATTTTGCCTAAAGTTGACAAGCTGCTTCCTATTTGATGATTTAGTAATAACATTAAGAATCCTTAGAAGGTGTTTGATGCTTGCTTCCATAATTTGTTTACTATGTTTTTTGATCTCCCAGTTATCCTCTTTTTCTCCAGGAGCCAAAAGCTGAATTCCTGATGTTCCATCTTTTCATTTTGTCCTCACAAGAAATGGAGGTAAGTTAAATTGACAAGTAGCGAGAGGACAAAATCTCCTACTGAGCTATGTGGCTGAATCCAAGTAAAATACCATAGAGCTTTGCAGGACTTCAGATTCAATCTCCAAGTAGTGCCTTTGGGCATAAAGGAATATGAACAGAACCAATCTGAACCTTTACAGTAGATGCCTCTTTTCCCAGGATTACATTGTTACTTTGGGGTATTGGGATTTGGTTTAGTGGTTAAGGCACTAGGCTAGAAAACAGGAGACCATGAGTTCAAGTGTTGCCTTAGCCATGAAAGCCAGCTAGGTGACCTTGACAGGCCAGCTCAATTCACAAGTTGTTGTAATGGGGAAAATCAGAGGAGGAAAGTGTGTTGGACATGAAAAATGTAACCCAATCCTAACTCTATTGTAAAAATAATAATGGTGGGATGCAAACAAAGAAATAAATACATAAATATGTGCTCCAGAACACTCCTGAGCACATTTGAGAGATAACATCTAAAGGCGAGATAGCCATCCTGGATTGACTAGGTTATTTTTGTGATTATGACTATATGACTTTCAACGCAATGTTTAGTGATAGTTGGCATGGGGAGGGTGGGCCATTCTTCAATATCACACAATACAATGCATTTTAATCAGATAATTCAAGAGTTTCCCAAATGCCTACAAAGTGAGAGAGATAATTGGCCTTCCAACTCTTTCTTGCAGTAAGTTTCCTTAGGAAGAGACTTCAATGGGAAGTTGGCTGAGGAAGATATTTTGTTTGGGGGCAGATATGCTTCCCAAATAACATATAGAAGAACATATGTGGCTAAGAACCCAACCTTCCTTTTGGATATCATTATTAAGACCATACAGAATTACAAATCACTCTGCAGATCTTGTCTGGGTTTGAAGTTGAAGCAGATCAGATCTGCTTCATATGTAGCAGTAGATGGAGGACCTTGAGAAAGTCCCAGGGCATAGGCTAGGCTGGTAAGAGAAAACTTCCTCAAAAAAAGTAATGCTAATGTCAAAAGAAACTGCATATGGCCAGTTTTACAACCCCCAAAGAGTATGAAAATGGATACATCTGCAGTGAACTCACCATATAAATTTAACTTTAACTGGATTTTTATACTGCCCTATCTCCCGAAAGGGACTCCCAAAATTTGAAGAATGAACTTTCCATAAGTAAAGGATAGGCTCATTCTCACTCATGTCCTCTTCTGCACTTACATAGGAATGAATCAAGTGTTAAATCCCCTCCAGGCAAATTGTTTGATGTGTTCCTTTCAGTTGGCCAGCATTCAAACACCTGCTCAAAATTTTGAATTCCTTTTTGTTTGAAGTGAAGAAATCAGTTTGATACAGCATCATTAAGTTAAGATGGCTTGAATTCCTGCACCTGTTTCCAGGTGCAAAAAAAAAGAGTAAATAACAACACCTTACGCTATCAAAATGCGGTGAGATTTTACATTTTATAAATCCACTGGTTTGAAAATGTGATTTTTGAAAATGTAAAAAGCTACATTCAACTGCATTATCCCCCCTGCTGTAAAAATGTTACCAGATGAAAACTTGTCAAGATATCTCTTGTACATCTCTCTCTCTTTCAATTACTTTCTTGTTTAGCTAAAGTCCCTGCATGGAGAAGAATTAAAAGAGCCTGAAAGCTATCTTGTTATTTTGCGATTCTTCTCTTGGTCTAATAATAGCATTACCCTACTAGACATTTGGATTTCTATAACTGGATAGGCACAACTACTGCCATTTAGAAAAGAAAATCTTATATTTGATTCAGAGGCCTGGCATATGAGTAAAATTTAATGATTACGAGGAAGCATCCATGATCTCAGCAATTTCCATCTCATCTCCAGGAACGGAAGCCAGAGAAAAAGAATAAAATCCATCTGTCTTCTATTTCCTTTGATTGGAGTTAAATTGTCAGACATTCTGTTCTATGAGTCAACTGAACCTGACAAGGGCTTACAGCTCTATCTTATGGCTTCTTAACTTTGCAAGATCTTGCAGGTTAAGCATGATCAGTCACTGGCTATTATTTAAATCACATAAGCTCAGACATTGTATGTTTGCCCAAATAATTGTCAGTAGGAATGGAAGAGAAATTTGTTCAAATCAATTTATAATGAGAATGTACCTAATATGAATTCAGGCATAGTTTGTCCCAAGAATATATATGTGCACAAAAGCATACACTAAAAATGTACAGAAAATGCATAGTTCAGGGAGAAATATGAACAAAGCTGCATGAGAAAGGATGAAGGTTTTTGTAAGAAAAAGTACATATGTTTTATTGGTATTTAAAGTCTAATGCCTAAATAAAATGGAACCAACTGAATGCTGGAAAAACAAAGAAGAAACTGAGCAAGAAATTGAACAGGTCTAAGGTGAAAGACCTACTTTAGTAATCAACAGTAAGAATGGGCATTAAACAAGGTTCTAATATTTCAGAAAATGACAAAGATTTGGGACAACAGTGCATCCAAAAAGTGTTCTGTGTTATAGTAGATATGTTTGAGTACTTAAGTACCTATTTATCTTAAATATGTACCTTAAATACATATTTTAAAGTAATTGCTTTGGGAACGGCAACCTACAGCATACTGAGATTTGGAGAAGAAATATAGGCATATAAAGCACCAACCCTGCCATTAAGTGAAATATAATATAATTCAAGCACTGTAAAAGAAGAGATAGAAAACTGAGAACAAGCCCTTTGTCACTACCTTCCAACTCAATGCCCAGAGCATTGTGAGGGTCAAAAAGATGTAATGGTTAAAGTTCTTGTCTAGAAATCAGGAGACTGTGAGTTCTAGTTCTACCTTAGACATGAAAGTCAGCTGGGTGACTTTAGGACACTCACTCTCAGCCCAACTCACCTCATAAGATTTCGAACAGGTAAGTAAGAAAAAATGTTTTGTCCTCCCCAGACAAAGTGCCCTCCCCCCGGAGCACTCTGCAGGCTTTAGTGGGGCTGGGATAAGGCAAACACACCCCCATTTTTCACCGAAACAGAGGCATTTTTCCCTTCCCCCAGCCCTGCTGAAGTCTGCAGAGTGCTTCTGGGATGGGGGGAGGAGGCAAAAACACCCCCGTTTTAGTGGGAAATGGCCTGTTTTTTGCCTGTTTTTCACAAAAAATGGGATGCGGAGGCGGGGCTTCAGGAGGCCAAAAATGGCTGCATTCTGTGTATAAGATGCGCCAACATTTCCATGCTCTTTTAGGAGGGTAAAAGATGTGTCTTATACTCCCAAAAATATGGTAGGTAGCTTTTGTAGGCAATTCCTAGTTCTCCTCATCTCTGAATGACTTCTACAAAATAAATAGATTGCTGTTGAATAAGGGGTAAGAAGAGATATGGAATATAATGAATGGTTGAGGTGGAGTCAGCAGTAGTAAGAATGGCAAATCTTCCTACTGCATCAAACAGTGTGTCTTCCTCCTTTAGGCCCCCAGATCTGGACTTCAAAAACTCAGAGCATTACTAGTTAGTTGCAACAGAGTTTTCTGTATCTTGTGGCTGCTATCCAATGGCTGTTTGGATTGTTTAACTCTGTGGATTGGTTAGCTCAGGGGTCTGCAAAGTCGGCTCTTTTAAGACTGGTGGACTTCAACTCCCAGAATTCCCCAGCCAGCTGGCTGGGGAATTCTGGGAGTTGAAGTCCACCAGTCTTAAAAGAGCCGACTTTGCAGACCCCTGGGTTAGCTCTGTGGTAGTTCCATGTTTTCTCTTTTAGTTATGGGTCTTCCTAGACTTTTTCTGGAGATCCGTTGTGAAACATTATGGAGGGTCCAGATTCACTAGCTCCAACTTCAAGATTTATAAGAGTTTGTATTTATCTACCTCCATGTTTCCTGCTTCTCATTCTTACGTATACTGATTGACCAAAAGATAATGTAAAAATGAGTCCTTTTTTTCCTTTTTACTACAGTACTTCCATTCATTAATTCCTAAAAATAAACTGTAGGTTCAGCAGGAAGAATCACTCAACTCCTTCCATGAGGATATACAGGGCTCCATAAATCAGCAATGGATTTCCAAAGTGCCATGGGTTTCAACATGGTCCTGACAACATCAAACTTGGATGGAAAGTACTAGGGCTGATATAAATATTAACTGGCTAATAGAACTGTACCATCTGCCAGCTTCACACCAGGACCCAATTCAATTCTAATTCTTCAGTGAAGGGTTTAATAATTTCTTTCCATCCTATGTATCATCCTAAGATCTTGACAGAGAAACATTTATTTGCAAGGCTAGTGACTCAAAAATCAAAAGTATACCTAATTTCATGTCTCTTAGAATTTCTTATCTAAGTCTCCCAGACTCTGAACAGAGATATTTCATGGGGAGTGGGGGGAAGTCATTTAATGGAAAAAAATACGTGTGTAGAAACAATATTGAGAATTATGGAAAGGAATGTTTCTCAAAATATTGCTTAATAAGGATTAGTGTTTTTTAATGATTTTTCAAATAGTTTCCAGAACTGGACATATATCAAAATTCTGGCTTTTGGAGACTTTAATACTTTTAGTAGTTGGTGTGGGTTTTTTTCCAAAAAGCTATCAATTATTATTTGGTAATAACAGAAAACAGAAATGAGACACAAAGAAAAAGCTTACTTCTGAAGCAAGGTTTGGTGCTCCACAGTTAAGGTAAGAAACCATAACACATAAAGACCTGAAGCTAATAAAACTTTGTATGAGATAGTCCAGTGAGAAGAAGGTCCAGAGTTGCAATTAATTTTAATTCTAGGCACTGTGGAATTAATATATTCTGTTGCGTTATTACGTTCACCTAAAGATTCAAGATAACATTTAATGAAGAGTCCTTCCAAACAGCATCAGACACATGGGCAAACTCACACCCTCACAGAATTGGAAATTTCACCTAGCAACGCATGTTCACTTGGCCATGCCTTTTCCAAATTAAGTCAGGACAGAACTGCAGCCTAAAATAACATTCAAAGCAAAATTAGAAAGCCTTTTCTTCAGGTGAATGGATGACAAAACTTTTCTTTTCTTAAAATGTCATCCTCAAGTGAGAGGGGTCCACTTCAGGCTGAACAGTTAAGAAACTTCATAAAGAACTCTATTATCTGTAATAAAGCAAAATACACATGTTTCTATTTCTGTGTAAAACCCTGGAGAGCAACTGAAAGTTAATAACAGATTAGGTGGATTTCTCCCATTATTATTATTTTTAAAAAATGATACTAAAATTTCATGAATGATTAAACATTGCATTTATTTCTTATTTTTAATATATGTTTTATTGATATAGTTTTCTTTAATAAACATAGAAAACTCAGTATCTATATGAACAGAGTGTTATCCGAGTACAATTCATTTTGAATAACAAAAAGACAATAAACATAGTGGTAGTCATAATATGCATATTGTTTAGTAATGGTCACATAATATTATTGATGTTAGCTTATCCATACTAAAAAACTTTTGTTATAAGATTAATCATTGCCTTAATCTTTTTGGATTCTAACCTCTGTTTCTGTTCGTTAACCATTGGTGAAACAAATTCCATGTTAAGAAATATTCTGTTTCTTCCTTCTCCTTTATTGTTAATGTTAATCTATTCATCTCTGCACATTCTAATATTTTTTTCATAACACTTCCATCTGAAGGGATCTGTCCATTTTCCACTGTTGTGGAAAAACAATTCTTACTGCTTTACACATGTAAATTATTTACACTTGTAAAATTAGATATGTATTCTCTTTATTATGTTGTTGTTAGTTGTGAAGTTGTGTCCAATCCATTGTGACCCCACAGACAACGTTCCTCCAGGCCTTTCTGTTCTCTATCATCCTTTGGAGTGAACTCATGCCTACTGCTTCTGTGACTCTACCCAGCCACGTCATTCTCTGTTGTCCCATTCTTCTTTTGCCCTCAATCTTTCCTACCATTAGGCTCTTCCCTACTAAGTCCTTCCTTCTAATTAGGTGGCCAAAGTATTTGAGTTTCATCTTCAGGATCTGGCCTTCTAAAGAGCAGTCAGGGTTGATTTACTCTAGGACAGACTGGTTTGATCATCTTGCAGTCCAAGGTACTCGCAGGAGTCTTCTCTAGCACCATAGTATACAATTCTGGTAAAATACCCAACAGGAATAATTCTGGTCTAAAGTCAATATGTTGCTTTATGATATTTTTCTAACCATGTATGTATTTTGGACCAATATTTTTTGCCTTAGGGCATGTCCATTGTATTTCTATTCCATTGTATTTCAGTCAAAGAAGGCTCTTCAACTGAGAGGATCTTACCCAGACCTTCATTTGATTAAGCTTCCCGCAATCTGATGAGTAGTATCTCTTACTCTTAACTAGTCTTCATGAATATAAACCAGTTAAAGATATTCAAAGACTGATAGTGTTTTGTTTCATTACCCAGAAATGTGATTTACTTCAACAGTCACTTTGATATTACTTTCTGAACTTTTATAGACAGCAAGAGTGGTTCACGGTTCAAAGATAGGCTACCATTGAGACAAATGTATGTGTTTCTTTTGTGCCTGTAGGAAAGGGCATTAAAAACTCCCATAGAATAAGCGAAGGAACATTTGTTCCCTTCTTCACTGCTCTTCAAAGAAAAAGAAAAAAAAGGGCAAATTATAATGCTGAATGAATTTGCTGAAGCTCAAACCTTTATTCAAGAGAAACAAGATGGGTGGCCTCTAGTTATAACTCTACTAAAGCTCTGTCAAGGGAAGCTATCAAACAGGCTGCTGCACCAATGTTCAAACAGTTCTTCAAGATTCGTCTTGACAGGAAGAAGGAAACAATATATGGATGGCCTGCAGTGACCCATTCTTGTGAAACATTTGCTATGGACCTAAGAATCATGCGTGCTTGCATTGGAGTCTTTTAGGAAAGTAAAAAATGGGCAGGGGGAAGAATGGCCTCCCACCAAAAGCATAGAAAGTGGCAGAACACAGCAAATTCACATGATGTTTGGCAGAAGGCATGAGAATATGAACATATAATTGTGGGAAATCCCAGAAGTGTCTTGAGATAAATCACTTTCTAAAAGGATACTTTGGGGTTAGCTCTTAATGAGGTATTCGCAATCTGAGCTGCAAGCCATGTCAAATTATTACAGATCTGTTGTTAAGACATTGCTGCTTTTTATGTGTTGGAAAATAGAGAAATTATTAACAATATGACTGGAGTGTCATCATCTAATTATATCTAGATATATACCTACCTACATGCAGTCCTATCACATTATCGTCTTTTGAGTCAAGCTGCATTATGTAGCAAGGTGGAAGAAATTGCCCAAGAAAATAGATGAAGAAAAGGAAACTTCACTAAATCTAATTTTCACTAACAACACTTACACTTTTCCATACTTCCATATCCCTTGAAACCATCCTTGTTTCTACCATGTTCAATTACTGCTTCGTAAGACTGACTTTTGTTCTTTCAACTTCTCATCTCTCTCTTCTTCATGATCTCATCTATTTGAACCAATCATAACTACTCACTCTTCCACTTCCTCTTGACCTAGTTACTCTTCCATCGCTCTGATTTTTCAGTTTAATCCTCATTCGTTCTCTCTACAGGAAAGTACATTCACCTGATCATTAATTTTTTTATTCAGTTTATATTCATTCACCATTAATTCTATCTTTTTCTTGTTTTATCACATCCATTCCTTAAATAACCCATGCTCTTTCAATTTCATTTACATTTAAGTTTCTTTTAACATACCCAATTCTCAGAAGAGGTTGCATTCAACCATTTTGCTTCTTTGAACAAATATTGACTATTTGCAATAGACCATGTTACCAATGACTGTTTTACAGGCATTTGCATACTGTAATTTTTTTTCTAAGTTTAAAAAAACCTGTTTACCAAAACACATATCTTTAATCCATTTTCTAATTTTTAACTTTCAATCCTTCACTCTACTGTCACTTTCAAACACAATTATCTCTTTTCCTTGGGGTTACAGAGCATACAACATATCTGTTGTTCTTTCATTCATTTTATTTGTTCATTCGTGCTCTTTACCATTTACTCCTCTTAAATTCCAAGCCAGGAGATTCTCTGTGCTACAATGGTCACCGGAGAGGCTCATAAGTATTTTTCCTAATGGTTTTGATCAATCAAGTCTCTTTAGTAAGAAAAGGAAGATGTAAATTATGTTTAATTTTAACTGCACATAAATGCAAATAAAATGGAAATCATGGTTTTTGTCTTGGCAGCAACCATTGTTTTTGGGGATGTAATCATGATACACCACTCCAAGCCAAAGTACAGCTGCAGCCCAGAAAAAAAAAATAGCACATCATTTTCCTAAAGACTAACAAAGTTATCTTAACTAAATGCATCACTGAAAATAAAATCTTGCTAGAATGATTCAGAATAAACCACAAAGTACAGCTGTTAACTAGCTGACTAATCATATCAATTTAAAGTAATTGAATTTGTATAAATTTGCAGGTGAGATGAAGCAAGCATGCTAGAACAGACGTAATTTTAGAGGATGAATTTTTACCTTCTCTCAAGGACAGGAGGAAAGATTACTGCCCATTGATAAAAACCAGCCTTCTGAAACTAGGTGCCGTCCAGTTGTCTTGGCCTAAGCTTATCTTTAGCCTAGAATTCAGGGATGTCAAACTGGCAGCCTGCGGGCCGGATGCATCATGTGCAGGCCATGCCCATCCCAGCTCTGTGAAGTGGGGGAAACCAGAGGTGGTATTCAGCAGGTTCTGATCAGTTCTGAAGAACTGGTAGTGGAAATTTTGAGTAGTTTGGAGAACTGGTAAATACCACCTATGACTGGCCCCACCCCCATCTATTCTCTGCCTCCCAGTTGATTGGGAGGAAATAGGGATTTTGTAGTAACCTTCCCCTGGAGTGGGGAGGGAATGGAGATTTTACAGTATCTTTCCCCTGCCACACCCATCAAGCGACACCACGCCCACTAAGCTATGCTTACAGAACCAATAGTAAAAATTTTGAATCTCACCACTGGCGAAAACATCGCAAAACATCACATGACAGCAACGTGACACCCTGAGTTTGACACCCATGGGCTAGATAACCAATGACCATTCTAACTGTGGGGGACAGAAGATGTTGACCCAAGATTGGAGATCATTGACCTAAATATACTCAGCTTGATTTAATCCGATGCAAGTTTTAGTTGATCAAAGTAGTTTAAAGTGAGAAATCTTCCTGATAAACAAAAACCTGAGTCATGGAAGAGAACCTTTTCATAAAACCAGTTCAAATAAGATCTTGTTTAACAATGGTTACCATGGCCTGGTTTTTAATTTTCGATAGCCTGAAACCTACACGCATACTACTATGTGCTTACTCTTTTCATTGTGCAAGACACTTGGTGCAAATCTACGTTCAGTTTTGTCTGGGTTTTGACTACCCAAGACTGAAGACTGAAGAGTGTCTCCTGTCTCAAGGACTACATAGCTCCTGAGTGAAAATGTCATTAGAGGAGAAAATACATACCCCACCTACTGACTGAACACAGTGTCCCTGCCTTGTCAAAAACACAAACTTGTGGGTGAAAATTCAAACCCATAAATTCTAATAGCTGCCCTCTTTCATGCAGCTCTGCCAAATGATCTAGGACCTCCATGGATGAAGGACATTGTGTTCACTCATGATAAGGAGTAGATGATTTACTCCAGTTAGTTCAGCCACCTGCCTGCTGCAAGAATCCTCCCTTTGACTCAGTACAACTGCTTCTTGTATGCCTTTTGTTGGGGAAATCACAGATGCCCTCTTGCTCCCTCTCACTGGCTCAAGGTTGTTCTTTTATTCCCCATTCCTGATAACAAATATTCTTGGGCTAATACATTTCCTCCATCACCAGCACTGAATAGGAGAGGGGGGAACCCGTACTGAAAGGGATGGCCCCTCCTTCGCTTTCCTCTTCTGAAAGGCTTGCTTTTCAATAGCAAAAAAAAAAAAAAGCAGGCCTCTGTGTTTTAAAGACCCCCATTCTGAACCTCTGTGGCATTTTTCTCCTGTCTTCTTTCTTTTTAATACTCTGTGCTCAAAATTCAAAGGCTTTCTTTCCACTCTCCCCTTGACTGATCATGGGTAAGTGGGAAAGAGACATGGGGGAGAATGGGGGCTTGAGCAAACCTCCCCTACAGAATAGTAAACAGACCACAGTCACAATCAGTGACAGATGGCCTCTACTGCCAAGGCAAGAACTTTGAATCCCTGCCCCTTTTCTCTATCAGAAGAAGGTTAAACTGAAGTGGCTATTTCAGGAATTCAATCCGCTCTTTCTCTGACTGGTCTTTCATCTATATTCACAGAGTGTGAACATGCTGGAGTATTTGCATTCCACAGTGGGTTTTCTCTTTTTCCTGGGTGTATTCATTTTTTGTCTCTCTCTCTCTCTCTTTCACTGTGATGATCCTTGAATTCATGATGGCCAACCTAAATTTGGTAAAATTAATATTATTCTCTTTTATCCCCGCTCTTTCATAGGCCATTTATAAACAATACGAACAAATTTTTACCACCGTATTACAGCAAACCTGGATTTTCCTGAGTCCTTTGGGACATATACAGAAGTCAGATTGTAATTAGGTTCAAATCTGAAGAGAAATCTGTATTTCTCACTTGTATAACTATTGGAAGCTGCGTCTTTTAGCTGCTTTAGGCAGATAACTTCCAAGAATGCTCCAGAAGTATTCTTATTTAAATTTCTCTATAGATTTTAAAATACAATCTCATATAGGGTTGCATGGCATCTTAGACATATTAGAACAATACTGATATCTAAGTGTAACCTATTGTTACAGTTTTCTTTATTACAAGTTAAGAGACACAGAATTAAAAATGAACCATGCAAAACAACAATAAAAATTTGAATTTACAAACAAGTCAGGGAAATGGCTGCCCCAAAGGGGGAAAAAGAGGGGAAATGATCAAATTACAAGATGAAAACACCATAATAATAGACAATTCAAGAATAAAAATGTCATCAATATTATTCTGAATTATATAAAACAGAAGACGCTTCCCTGGGTAAGGCTGATGAATACTTAAAAAAAATAACACTTACCAGAAATTACAGAAAAATAAGAAACAATTCATGAATGGACCTATAACAATAAGGAAAGTTTCTGAAGACATAAATAAAGTAAAAATGGGGAAAATGCTGACCAGATGATTTACTAGCCTCCTATTATAAATATTCTGAAGAGGAATGATTATAACTGTTACAAAATGATAAAATCTATTTTACAGCCTACAAAGACACTAGGCAGTTGGACAGAGGCTAATATAATAACTTTGAATTTTGAATTTATTAACCGCTCCCTCTCCCCACAGGGACCCGGGGCGGTGCACAGGAGGACTAAAAACAATATAAACAATAGATACAAAAATATATACTTTAAAACACAATTAAACAATGTTATCCCGTGCTAAAAAATTAAAACCCATTAAAATACATTTAAAATCTATAGACAGAGAGACTATCCAAGGCCGGCCAGTCGAAAGAAATGGGTCTTTAATTTCGTACGGAAGGAGCGGAGGTCCGTGGTCGTTCTGATATCGGGGGGAAGGTCGTTCCAGAGGGCCGGGCCCGCCACAGAGAGAGCCCTTCCCCTGGGCGTCGCCCGCTGACAAAGTCTAGTGGACGGCACCCGGAGAAGTCCCTCTCTGTGGGAGCGAATCGGTCGTGAGGATGTATGGGGCAGGATCCGATCCCGCAGATAGCTAGGTCCCGAGCCATGGAGCGCCTTAAAGATGATAGTTAGCACCTTGAAGCGCACCCGGAAGACGACAGGCAGCCAGTGCAGCTCGCGCAAGAGCGGTGTAACATGGGTGAACCTGGTGGTCCCCATAATAGCTCGCGCGGCTGCATTCTGAACTAACTGAAGCCTCCGGGTGCACCTCAAGGGAAGCCCCATGTAGAGAGAGTTACAATAGTCCAGTCGGGATGTCACGAGGGCATGAGTGGCTGTGCGAAGGGCGTCCCGATCCAATAGGGGGCGCAATTGGCGAACCAGGCGAACCTGGTAAAACGCCCTCCTGGCCACGGCTGTCACTTGCTCTTCCATAGACAGCCGGGTATCCAGGAGGACACCCAAATTGCGCGCCCCATCCACAGGGGCAAGATGTTCGCCCCCTATGGCCAGCGTTGGAGAAAGCTGGTTGAATCGGGCAGCCGGAAACCACAGCCACTCGGTCTTGGTCGGGTTGAGCCTGAGTCCGTTACTTCCCATCCAGATCCGCACGGCTTCCAGGCACTGGCACATCACCGCTACGGCATCGTTGGGGTGGTTTGGGGTAGATATGTACAGCTGGGTGTCATCAGCGTACAGGTGGTACTCTACCCCAAAACCACGGATGATCTCACCCAGCGGCTTCATATATGCGTTAAACAGGAGAGGCGAGAGGACCGACCCCTGAGGCACCCCGCATGTGAGGGGTCTCGGGGTCGACCTCTGCTCTCCTGCCCACACAAATTGCGATCGGTCAGAGAGGTAGGAGGAGAACCACCGTAAAACGGTGCCTCCCACCCCCAACCCCCCCAGCCGATGCAATAGGATACCATGGTCGATGGTATCGAAAGCCGCCGAGAGGTCTAATAGGACCAGGATGGAGGAACATCCCCCATCTCTGGCCCTCCAGAGATCATCTACCAACGCGACCAATGCCGTCTCGGTGCTATGCCCGGGCCGAAAGCCGGACTGGCGCGGATCTAGATACTCAATTTCCTCCAGGTGAATATAGCATTAATACTTAAGGAAGGTATTAATACCTTAACTTCATCCAAAAATTACCACTTGATATTTATTTATTTTATTTGTTTATTGTATTTATATCTCATTTTTATTTTTATAAATAACCATATCCAACACACGGTCCTCCTCCTATTTTTCCCATAACAACAACCCTGTAAAAGTCTCTTCTAGCAGTTTTTATCACTTTGTGATTCTACCCTCTTTGCATGATTCCTCTTCCTCCAGATCAATCTGATCCCATCCCTTCTCCTTTTGGCTCACAATCCTACAACTGATCTACTGGGCACTATTAAACACTGGTGAGCCATCTTGCTTCTGTCTTCTTCCATTGGCCAAAATATTGACAACTAAGATGGCTTTGAGATTATCCCATCTTTTGGCTTGATGCAGAAAAGGGGCCTTGCAATGGAAAAATCTGATAGATTTTTCTTCCTCCCTTTCCTTATTCACGAATCCACCTTATTCGCAATATTATTAAGAGAAAGAACCAGTCTGGTTCTTATCACTTTAGACTTTCTCTGTTCAGCTTCCCTTCTTCTATTCCAGTGATGGTTAACCTTTTTGTTGTCATGTACGGAAAGCGTGCATGCACACCAGAGAACACGTGTGCATGCCCACACCCATAATGCAATGTACTCGTAACACACACACTGTGCCCCTACCCCCTGTGCATGCATGCATGACACCCCCCAATCCTCCCTGCTTCCCCATGCATGCGCGTGCAACGGCCACCCCTCATCCCGGTTTGGGCCTAGCAGGCTTCCCTGCAGCCTCCTGGGACCTGCAACCTCCTGGGACCAAAACGGTCTGCAGAAGGCACCACACCTTCTGCGTCCTTCCCACCCATTGCGCATGTGCGTGCAAACCCCGTGCATGCACACACATCTTCCGCATGCACACCCACATATGCGCTGCAGAGACCCAAAAATCAGCTGGCCAGTGGCAGGCATGTGCACATGTGCAGTGGAGCTGAGCTGGGGCAACAGCTCATGTGCCCACAGAGAGGGCATTGTGTGCCATCTGTGGCACGCATGTCATAGGTTCACCATCACAGTTCTAGTCCATCTTTTCCCCAACCATTGTTGTTAACGCTGGCTGAATTCCTTCTTCTAGATTCCCTTCTCCCTTCCATATAGGGACCTTTAGTCCATTTTTATACCCTCCTCTTTATTCCTTGGGATGGCCCCTTTCTGCCCAGAGTAAATCCTGTTTACTAGCTGTTTTTTTATCTCATCCTGGATCTCTATCTAGTTGATCTACTATCAAATGGATCCCTATTTTTCTTGATCTTCTACTTACAAACCTTTGCAACCAATTTCAAATGTTACTGCTTTATCATGTAAATTCCTACCAGTTTGCATTTAACATTTTGATTCTGTTAATTTCCCCCTAGCTCAAACATAACCATATGGGTTGCATACAAATTCACATGCATATATGCTCTTGAATTTTGGAGTGCCTTCTTTGTGGTCCTCATGGATCAAAGAGTAAAGTACATTACATTTGGTCAATTACCTTCTCCTTAACTTGGAGATTCTCCCGCTCAGCTGGCTAAAAGCAGAATGAGTCTTGTCTTAATGCGATAAGGCTTTCCTCAAGATGATCCATCTTTTTCATATGAAAAAAAGAAATTTAAGGAATCTGGAAGCCTGCGCTTTCAAACTGAAGAGGAAAGCATAATGGGACACAGCAAAAGAACAAATACAAGTTCTAAATAAATGAAACAAAATATACTTTAAAACATTTATTTAAAGCGTACACTGGCCAAAACAGTCTTGTAAAAGGATAAAGTCCAGAATTTAGAACTGATGGTACATTTGTTATTACTTTCTGTTCTACTCTGGATAATGATACAATCTGAAAACTGGAGAGCAACATCCATCAGTGATGTATTAAGTAAGATTTTAGTAATACCAGCAAGAAATGTTATGAAGAAGAATATGAAGGAATGGTCTTGCAGAGAGACAGGAATATGTGTAAAAGATTCCCTTGATGATGTAGTACTCTAGATATTTTTTCCAGGATTCTACAGAGAATGAACCCCAGCATGACATTTTTCTGAAAGGAAGTCAGAGAAAACCATGCATCTGCAGACCCTCATCCTCCCGCTCTCATTTTCTACTGTTTCCCCTAAAATAAGACCCCCCCAAAAAAAGCCCTATCATGTTTTTGAACACATGGGCTCAAATTAAGCCCTATCCCTAAAATTAGCCCTAATTAAGACCCCACCCACTCCATAGATTCAGATCAATCTGGAGCTCTGTTATCGGCTGCAGAGGGCTTCCTGGAAGGCATCTGTAGCTGATAAAAGAGCTCTGGATTGATCTGATTGCAAAATGGAAGCCAGGGGGAAATGTGTGCATCAATCCAGAGCCCATTTCTCAGCTGCAGAGGGCTTTCTGGAAGGCTCTGAGGGCAAAATGGAGGCTGAGGGTGATGCGTATGAGAAGAAGTGGGCTGGCAGAGGGCTCCTGCTGTGTGGGGCTGTTGATGCCGCTGACACAAAATAAGTCAATAATTCCCTGAAAAGGATTGACTCCCCTGAAAAGAAGCCCTAGCCATGTGGGGGGGGGGTGTTCAAAAGAAAATAAGACCTAGTCTTATTTTTGGGAAAACACGGTATTTAACAGACTGGGGAGAAAAGGTGGTTTTTGAATAAATTCATTTTGTTTTGCCCAGTGGTTTAGTTCTACTCTATTAATATTTGCAAACTTAGAGTGAAGAAAGGAGAGCAAAATAAATGGGAAGCTTGGCTCTCAAGTTATTTAAAACAAAATCAGCCTGGAACAGAAACAAAAATTTTGGCGCCTAGCTAAACCATGGTTATTCAATCAAAAGCCTTAGCATGGTATGTTTTCGCTAAACTCTTGGCTATGTTTCAGAAGAAAGAAGTTATGCAACATGTAGTTACAATTAATGCATTAATTCACACTTAAATACACTGAAGTGCAAATCTGAATAAAATTCAGTTTAGTATTTGTCAATTTCACTTCTGGTCCATTCTCCAGAAGTGTGATAGATAGACAGATAAAGCAAAATGGCTTATTCTTCCCTTTATCTCTTCTTTAACTTCAAATGCACATTGGCCTTTGATAATTCCTATGGTTCTTCAACCAAGGACTGAAGACCATTATATTTGCAGGTCTTCACCTTATACCCTTTATTCTAGAAAAAGTAGCTTTAGAGTTTAAATTTATTCTTGACCTTGTTTTCGGTATTCTTAGTCAAATAGCCCAGTCTCATGAAAGTTTACACCAAAGTGTACAGTTTGGGTCCCTTGAGCTACTCATGAGATTTTACCATAACCTTTTGACACTCAAAAGTCAAAACCAGCATCCGTGGGGCAAATCTCATGCAAATGTTATTATTCCCCACATCAAAACTGCTCAGCATTCTTTTTTCTTCTTTTGTTTCCTCTAATTTTCCCGTATTCTAACTGAAAGGGAACCCAGAAAGGCAATTATGAAAATGAGCATGCCTCCCAAATAAATTAACGATACAAGGAATTATTGTCATCTGTTAATTTGATTTGCTCAGTTTAGAGCAGAACAATCTCACGACGCAGAGAAAACATTGCTACTGGCAGTGCAAATGAAGAAAAGGCGATGAACATTTAGAACAATTCAGTTTTCTTATGGGAATTCTAAAATCGGGCTGTAGTCTTAGATTATCTTATACTAGGGAAGACCATATATCTATGATGGTGAACCTGTGGCATGCATGCAGAGGTCGCACACAGAGCCCTCTCTGTGGGCATGTGCACTATCACCCAAGCTCAGCCACCTGGTCATTGAGTTTTCAAAGCGCACATGCGCACCAGACAACTGGTCATCAGGTTTCCGGCACTCTGGTGCAAGCGTACCTTCCAGTTTGGGCACTCTGTGCCTAAAAGGTTTGCAACACTGCCATATATGAATGGGGATAGAAAGTGCCTGGGACAGATCTATTGTTCTGGCAGGAGAACATTAGAATGCTTTAAGTACTGGAGTTCTTGGATAGAATGGAGAGCCCTGTTGGCTTGACCCGTAGAAACCAGAATAAAACAGCTGATGTAGTCTCTGAAATGATCTAGCCCCATGGATTTTACAATTTGTAAAGTACCTCTTTCTGACATTGAGACCAATTTCTCAACCCTGCCAGAACAATAGATCTGTCCCAGGCACTTTCTATCCCCATTCATTCATTCCTTAGAACAGGTGTCTCCAACCTTGGCAACTTTAAGACTTGTGGACTTCAACTGACTGAGGAACTCTGGGAGTTGAAGTCCACAAGTCTTAAAGTTGCCAAGGTTGGCTTAGAGCATATATAGTTGGGTAAAGTAGATTGCTCCTCTTTTCTATCCTACCTGAGCAATATCTTCACTGATAGGCAGGAAAAGGGGAATACATTGGAGGGGGAAAGCTCAGTTTCCAGGAACTCTCCATCATTGGGAGTCAAGCCAAATTACATTCCTGACCAAAGACTGTGAGGGTAGTCCTTGACTTATGGCAACAATTGAGCCCAACATTTCCATTGCTAATGGGTTTCACCCAATTTTACAACCTAAAGTGAATCATGCAGTCTTTAAGAGAATATGGCTCATTGACTTTGCCTGTTGAGAACCAGCTGAGAAGGTTGCAAAAGGTTCTCACATGCTCCCAGGATCAGAGGTGGATTCCTACCGGTTCGGATCGGTTTGGCCGAGTAGGTAGTAACTCAGCTGGCCATGCCCCTGATCTGGTTCTACCAGTGGCGCCATCCTGTTTTTTCCTTCTGCGCATGTGCAGAAGCATTTTTACCTACTGTGCATGCATGCATAGTGTGCATCAAGCACACATGCACCCAAAGCACATCCCTGAGCAAACCAGCGGTAGAAGAACCTGGCACCCACCTCTGCCCAGGATACTGCAACTATCATAAATGCATGCCTTTTAGACAGTGGTGGGATCCTTCCGGTTTAACAACCGGTTCAGAGATCACGCACATGATGCATGCTGCACGTATGTGCACAGTTTCTTCAATCCGTCCCTTCCGTGTTACTGCTGGTGAGTGTAACAGCTGAGGTGTGGCAATCTCCTCTGCCAGGTGACTCAGCTGCGCCGGGCCCAATTGCTTGTCTGAATGAACTGGTTCCCTCCTGCACGGTTTGTCAGAACTACCAATTCGCCCGAATCAATCCAAACTGGTAGAATCCCATCCCTGCATTTAGACGTAGACTTCAATAACTTTATTGTTACTTACAACAGGGGTCCCCAACCTTTTTTGCACCAGGGACCGGTTTCATTTTAAAGAAAATTCTGTGGACCGGCTGGCCTAAAGGAGGAGGGGGGGAGGGGGAACAGGTAGCGCATGCGCACGCGGGGGGGGGGGGAGTCGGCTCACTTGGCCATCTAGGGCAGTGGTGAGCAAACTTTTTAGTCAATAGAGCCAAATATGAACAGTACCATTACTGAAATTTCTTTTGAGAGCCAAAAGGTGTGGCCTGTTTTGTGGGAATGGCTCAGTTGTCATGTGACCCGTGGCCAACTTGGAAAATGTGGTGAAAGTCACTTAACAGTCTTGCTTAGCAACCAAAATTTTGGGCTCAATTGTGGTCATACGTTCTTTCTTTCTTTCTTTCTTTCTTTCTTTCTTTCTTTCTTTCTTTCATTTCTGGCTGGTCTTTGGTCTTCTGAAGATGGTAAAAATGGATTTATGGGCACTCGTTATATATAAAGGCAGCCCATGACTCTTTGGGATGCTGGTTTGAATCCAGGAAATGACTCAGAGGATCTGATTCCTTTGAAATGACCACTGGGAGAAAAATAGATCTTTAACCTGGTTAACCAAACAGGTAGTTTGAGGTGGAAGGAAATAGGAAAATAGATTTCTTCCTTTCCTTTCCTTTCCTTTCCTTTCCTTTCCTTTCCTTTCCTTCCCTTCCCTTCCCTTCCCTTCCCTTCCCTTCCTTCCATTGCCTCCCTCCCCCTTCCTCCCTTCTTTCCTTCCTTCCCTCCTACCCTCCATCCCTCTTTCTTTTTCTTTCTTTCTTTCTTTCCTTCCTTCTTTCACTCCTCCCTTCCTCCTCCCTCCCCCTTCTTTCCTTCACTCCCTCCCTCCAACCCTCCATTCATCTTTCTTTTTCTATTCTTCTTTTTCTCTTTCTCTGTTTTTTGTCTCTCTCTCTCTCTCTCTCTCTCTCTCTCTCTCTCTCTCTCTCTCTCTCTCTCTCTCTCTCTCTCTCTCTCTCTCTCTCTCTGTATCTGTCTCTCTCTCCTCCCCCCATCTCTGTCATCTCTGTGTGTGTGTGTTTTCCTCCCTCTCTCTTTCTGTCTCTCTAAGTCTGCCTCTCTGTGAGTCTGCCATTCTCTCCCTCCCTCCACCCGGGGAAGCAGCAGAGGGGTCGGCATGTCGGTTGCGGAGGTTATCCCACAGCGAGCGAACGGAGGACCCGAGCTGCGGCTAGTGCAGGTGAGGAGGAGGGAACAGCTCCCTGGACAGAGGATGGCTGAGTGCGCCTCCACCAGCTCCTTCCGACGGCCACCGCGGCGCACTGCACTTTCCGGGGCTTCCTGGAGGGGCCGGCATGTCGACTGGGGAGGTTATCCTGCAGCGGGCGGGCGAAGGACCCAAGCTGCGTGCCGCCGAAGCCGTCCGAGTGCGGCGCCCAGATGGCTTTGGCGGCACGCAGCTTGGGTCCTTCGCCCACCCGCTGCGGGATAACCTCCCCAGTCGACATGCCGGCCCCTCCAGGAAGCCCCGGAAAGTGCAGTGCGCCGCGGTGGCCGAAGGAGCTGGTGGAGGCCATCCTCTGCCCAGGGGGCTGCTCCCTCCTCCTCGCTGGCCCTGCGGCCCGGTTCCTATGAAGTCGCGGACCGGCACCGGTCCACGGACCGGGGGTTGGGAACCCCTGACTTAGAATGTACACTAATCGGCATACATTAAAATGAAATCTTGTTGCACACAGCTCTCAAAGGGTCTGAATGTTGATCACTTGACCATGGGGATGCTGCAATGGTCATAAGTGTGCCAACCAGTTATAAGTCACTTTTTTCAGTGTGCGGTTGTACCTTCAAACAGTCACTAAATGGGTGTTTATGAGCTTCCTTGTCCTCCTTTTCCCCCCTTCCATCAGGACAGGGTTTTTGTTTTTGTTTTTTTGCTGTGACCTAACAGCAAACGTGGTGAATGCATCCCCTCTAATTTCACAGCAGTCTTTGGCAAAGGCAATTGTTGCAGTTGCAATTCAGGACTGTCCTATGGAGCCATTGCAAAAAGTATTAGAGCTCTTAGTGCCCCTGTTGACCTGTCCAGGGTCTTCTTGAAATGGACAAATAGGCAGAGAGGAAAACAAATGTGATTCACTGGCCTGATAATTACAGTGTGGTTCATCCTTCCCGACTTGAGCCATTGTTTATGCAAAGCCTCTTGTTATTCATTAGCACAAAGACTGTGTAATAAATATAATGAGAGATTGCTCAATTTACTCCGTCTTTGTCATCTCAAACAGTCTCATGAATAACTGTTGAGATTTGTCTCCAAATGACTTATTTGCTTCCTGACCAATAAGGAAGGTGTAATTAGCGTAATATATGGTTTCCTTGTTTTGTTTAGCAGCCTGGCATGGGAAACAAAAGGACAATTTGGGAGATAAAAATGTAGGTGATCATTTTTGTATTGGTTTTAAATTTCCAATCTGGCTTAACAGCTGGAATGCCTATGTGTGAAAGAATGGCAGGTTGTATTTTGGGAGTAGAGTTGATTTCAATTATTTGTGCAGCTGTCTTTTTTCATGTCTGAGTTCTAATTTTATTTCATTTTTATCCAGCCTTCCTTTTCTCCAAGGAGCTCAGAACAGCATACGTATGTATTTCTTTGCAACAACCCAATGAGATATATAGAAACCTGATGGCTCAGTGGTTAAGGCACTGAGATTGTCGATCAGAAAGGTCGGCAGTTCAGCAGTTTGAATCCCTAGCATCGTGTAACAGAGTGAGCTCTCATTACTTGTCCCAGCTTCTACTAACCTAGCAATTCGAAAGCATGTAAAAAATGCAAGTAGAAAAATAGGAACTACGTTTGGTGGGAAGGTAACAATGTTCTGTGCACCTTCGGCATTTAGTCATGCTGCCACATGCTGGCTGTTTGGCTTTGAAACGGAGATGAGCACCCCACCCTAGAGTTGGGAACAACTAGCACATATGTGCAAATGGAACCTTTACTTTTAATGAGATATAGTAGGCTGAATTTTAGTGATTGCCAAGTTTGTTTAGTCCCAGTTCAGGGATGGCAATCTATGACCCCCAAGCACATACATTCTAGTTTTTAGAACCTCTTTGGAATAGACAAAACTGAACTTGCTGAATCGTAAGCTTTGCAGAGACAAAAAAAACAACACCTCATCTGATTTGTCTCTTAACACTCATCCCAATGTGGGATGGTGTTTCTACTTTGAGGGTGTTTGCAACCTTCCAAAAATGCAAATAAAAAAATTAAACATTCTACCAGACTTACTCTTGTGAAGTCATTTTCCTGTTCTGCCCCTGTTGTAGGAGTCAAACACATCATCAATCTGGAGTTCCTACACCCCAAAAGAGATCTAAGTCCACACACATACACACACACATACCCCTTTGAAGACCCTTGACTCTTATCTGGCATCAATTTACCTTTACTCTTAGTAGATCAGATTCCTTTGTCTAGGTAGCATGGAATAAATTCATAGTGCTTTCTGAACTCTATCCTGGCTCCTGGTTTCTTGCACCTGACACCTGTACTATCCAGGAAAGGAAAAGAATAACAAGATATGGTCTCTAGGCCAAAAATTTGGCCATGCTGCTTGTAATTAAACAAAAGACCAAAAAAACCTGTCCCCAAACCCCAGACTGCTGGAGGCATGAATTCCATACTGAAGGTGGCTGTTAGAATGATGACAAACTTCTACGCCCCTCCTCTTCTCCACTGTTTGTTCTCCATCTCATCCATTTTTGGCTTATAATATTGATGTATTATTTTCACTGTGTTCTTTTGTTTTTTTATTGTTCTATTACTTTGCTTCTGTTCTGTTTCATTTTTCTTCCTTTTTATTATTGCAAGCCGCCTAGCTGTCTCATTCAGAAGAAAGAATATTCATTTAAGCCAGGGATGTCCAAACTTGGGAACTTTAAGACTTGTGGACTTCAACTCCCAGAATTCCCCAGCCAGCATAAGTCCACAAGTCTTAAAGTTCCCAAGTTTGGACATCCCTGATTTAAGCTGTCTGCTTTTCCTGTACTTTCTCAATCGTAGTTTCCCACTCTCCCTACCAGCATCCCCACCAATCTAGCAGGATCTCCTACACAATGAAATTTTCTTTATCCTCTATGGGACAGCCCAAGGGTGGGCTTCAAAATATTTATCAAGGGGTTCTCTGCCTGGTTGCTGGGTGGGTGTGGCCTTAGTGGGCATGGCCTAGTTGGCCTCCTTCACCACCTTCACCTCTCTGGGCTCTGGGGGCCTTCCAGAGGGCAGAAATGTGCCCGTTTTCAGCCTTCCTGAACTTTCAATAGACCTGTTTTTTTGCCCACCCTTAACCTCTGCATGCAGCCTGCACTTACCTGTAACCAACATGTGTGTGGGGACTCCTGGGAGGGAAGGGGTGAGGTGGGGTGGACGGGGCAGGGCCAGCCAGGATTTGGGGCTTCTCCGAACTATACATAATATTAGCTAGATGTTCTCCTGAGCCCCTGCAAACCCACAGCACCCACCCCTGGGACAGACTTTATAGATAGCATCTATTGGCAATGTAAATCTTTTCCATAATAGCCATACCTTAGTTAATTCTTCTCACAGCCTAACTTCCTTTCTTCTCCCTTTCATCCATTTTCTTAGAAGTCAGTCCTAGTCCAAATACTCTTTATTGTCTTTCTCCACATCCCATTCTCCTAATAACTACTTTTTCTTCACTTTTCCCCTTTTCCGCTTCCATCTTCTGTGATCTCCATGATGTCCTGGCTGCCTTTACCAGTCCATTCTTCCACTCTTCACTTTTCCACCCCACCATCTATTTTCTCTTACGCTATTCACTGCGGAAAACTGAGATGCTAACAATATATATATATATATTTATATATTTATTGATCAGCTGAAAAACATAACACATATAAAAAAATTACACAACGGAATTCATGGCTTTCTGTCTAGATGGTCTCTGGTGATGAGCCAAAAGGCAGAAAAGGAAAAGCAGTATGCTTCCTCCCTTAATTGGGGCCCTAAAAGAGTGTTGTGGAAACAATTATATATAACTATCCTCCTGTCTCAGCTGACAAGAAGAGAACCGAGCTGGCTTAATGGCAAGGCTCTTAATGGCATGTAATACAGCCCCGGTTCAAATCCCAGTAAGGGTATGGCTAGCTGATAAGAGCTAAAAAGCTCGAAATAGATAAATAAGTCTCCCTGACTTATTTATTGATTAGCTCAACAACGTAACACACACACACACATATATACATATACATACATATATATATATTTGTTTTGATCTTTAAAAAAATTAAAATGATTGTCTTCATGTAGAGTCATTTGAAATATGCAAATAAATGAAATGTATAATTGTCTTAAGGAGAGATATCACCCAGGTATAGCCTGATGTCCTATTGGTGACTTGTAGAGAAAGGTTGGAAGGAAAGAACTGAGAAACAATATCCAGTTTTTGCATGAAATTTATGAGCCATTGTATCATCTGCATTGTATAATTTCTCATGAAAGCAAGAGCTGATGATAGAAAAAGAAGAAAAGAAGAATAGGAGAAGACTGGGCAACTACAAAATCAGCTACTGAGAAGTGAGACTGAAAATAATAAAGTGGATATTAGGCTCAGAAAACAAAAAAGATGTGTAATGATTTTTTCAAGCAGATTTTGTTATTGAGCCACACCGATAGACAGAATCTTGCCAAACTAAAGTACACTACTACCTTTGTGAAGTATGTATTCTTGGAAGTATTAGGGAGGCACTGTCTTCACTCTCTTTCTTTCATGAAAAATCTCTGAACTGAATCATGTCTTGCTCCTCTGGAATGTACCTTCTCTCCCCTGGGAATTCAGCCCACTACATTCCATCACAATGGAAATTGTGAAGATACATCAGCATCTCCTTCTTGTAATTTCAGAGAGAAATTGTAATTGCCTGAAAATCAGCCCACAAAAGGCAAATTCTAATAAACTATTCTCTGTCAGCAGTGCATCTCATTGGTGTATTTTTATCATTTAAATTCACCAGGACAGTCTTTGCCTTGGTTTAAGGAGATAACTTCTAATTGCATCCCAATTAATTGTTCCCTAGTCTTCTCCTCTTTTCTTACGTTCCTTTAAAAATTGTTCTGGGAACCTTGCATAATCGCCTAGAAATCAACTTGCAATTCTAAGTAGTAGTTTCAGGCAAGTGACAAACATGTAGTGCCTTGGATTACTTGCTCTTAGCATCTTTTTTTAGATGCAGAATTAGATTGCTTGATTCGTCCTGAATTCACCCCACTGGGTTTGCCAGTGGGATGAGTGAAGTTTGGGGCTATGCCTTGCACTCGGAGCCCTGTGCCATGTCAGAAGCACAAGGAGATGAATTTAAAAATAAGAAATGCAATTTCACTAGATACTCTTCCATGAAATATCTGCTGTTGGGCATTTCTGACCAACCCATTGTCAGGATTCCAAACAGCATCCTCAGTAAAATCATAATCCGAGACAAGAGGTTCCTCAAAACTCCAATTTATAATAAGAGCCATGTTGACACATCTGGGAAAACCCAAATCTGAAAGCTTCCAGGTTTCCCCCACCCAGTTGAAAGTTCAAGACCCTGCCCAGCACCCAGAGGTCCAATCAGTCATTGCCACAAAAGATGATTCTTCCCATCCACATTTGTCCAGGTGCAGGGACTAGGCGACCTTGACGTTCTGAGAAAGAATATTATTTTGGCTACACATCTCCCAAGCTCATACAATTCTCCCTCCCAGTTTCCCATAGTAGACTATGTTTGAAAATGTGGCAGGATTGAGGCCCTATACCACGATGGTTTCCAAGCCTGACACCCATATTGTGTATTTATTTATTTATTTATTTGCCTCTGCTTTGAAAGATTACTAAGTTTGGAATGTCTCTGAAAAGACACTAAAGAGACCTCCCTTTTCCCAGGAATCAATGCCATAATTATTTCAAGTAATTCTCTTCATCCAGCTGTCTCCAGACAGTCTATTAATCTTACATGGAAATTAATTATTGGAAGGCATGGGTTGCCTACTTAACAGATGAGGGAAGGTTAAGGACATAATCCGTTTGCTTTCCTGCTGCTGCATGAAATCATTATTAACTTGAATGAGGAATGGTTGTCCGAAATTAAGTAAAAATCACAATAAGAAGATTCCCCGAGCTTGCCTTTAGTGTGGCAAAATGATCAACATAAAAAGCAATTCCATCCCTGAAATAATTGAGAAATGTGTACCCCCATCAAGGGTTCTTTTGTTTTAGAGGCTGAGTGAAACAACCTTAGCTTAGAAGCATCAAATGTCCACAAAGCTCCAAGTCTTCCACCCATTCTTGAATTCTGTTGACTCATTACTAGGACTCATATACTGCTGACCATTAGTTGACTAGATTCTTGTGTATAGGCTTGAGCAATAAATCTTCTGAACTGGGACATAAAGCATGGTCCTGATTCCTAGCACCTGACATATGGTGAGGGAGAGCAAAAGGTCTTGTTTACCGGGCAATCTTTCCAAAATAGAGCAATAGCAAGCATTTATTGCTATTGTGTAGGCTTCAAAAATTTCAGCAGTGGGTTCTCTGTCTGGTTGCTGGGTGGGTGTGGCCATGGTGGGCGTGGCCTAGTCGGCCTCCTGCACCATGGCAGGGGGGGCATTTTTTCTCAGGCTCTAGAGACTTTCTTCAAGCCTCTGGGAGGGCAAAAACTGCCTCTTCCAGGCTCCGGAGCCCCTCTGGAGGCCAGAACTTCTGGGAGGCCCATTATCCCCCTCCCCAAGCTTCCGCATGGGCCTTGCACTTACCTCGCATCCAAAATGGGGCGTGTGGAGACTCCTGGGAGGGGAGGGGCGGGGTGAGGGGCGGGGTGGGTGGTGCCAGCCAGGGGTGGGATTTGGAGGTTCCACAAACTAGCCATAAGATTAGCTATGGGTTCTCCCAAACCTGGGGAAATCTGTAGCAGCCCACCTCTGGCTTACATGTCGTCCCATAGTGGTTTACAGCACTTCCTGGGAATTTTACAATGTTGAAGCATTATTTTCATATTCCTCCTATAATCAGGATTCTCATTTTACCAACCTTGGAAGGGTGGAAGGGTGAGTTGAGGCCCGTCAGCACTGAATTCTGCTGTGGGCAAAATTTGCCTTCAGTACTGCATTCTAACCACTGTCCCATCACAGATTTATTTTTTAAAAAATTACTATTGCTCTGCTTGATCAAAGATAATCAGGTAATGTCTACTTCAATTATGTTCACCCCTGATCTTTGCCTATGTATGCTCTTCTTCTTGTGCTATTTCCAAAGAATGGAGAGACACCTGTCTTCTATTTTCCGCAACCTCTGATGCCTCATTCCTGAGGCAAAGGGAAGATAGCAAATTGTTGTGGTTGGTCATCAAATTTTTCTTATAAACAGTTAACGCACACCAATCAGAGATACCATAAATGCCACGCTCCAGGTATTTTTCAGAGGGATCAGTATTGCATCAGTGGTGGGATTCAATTTTTTTTACTACCAGTTCTGTGGATGTGGCTTGATGGGCGTGGCATGGCTTGCTGGAAGGGTACTGTAAAATCTCCATTCCCTCCCGATCAGCTGGGACTCAGGAGCTAGAGAATATATGGGGGCAGGGCCAGTCAGACGTGACATTTACCGGAACTCCAAATGTTCTGACTCCCTCCCTTCACAAGATGATTAACTAGACGGACTGCTACTTGGCAGCTTGCCTGAACTAACCTGAAACTAGACTGAATGAATACACCATGACACAAACTCTCTGACTCTGTAGCTTCTCTGTTGTTTCCTGCAAACCTACTCTTCACAGAGGATTTCTTTTAAAGCCTCTTGGGAAGGGCCAGGCAATTAGGCAGCTGATACTGATTATCTCCAATGGCGTCGTTCTGCTAATTGCCTCCTCTCAATCCTTAGCCTGACATCCGGGACAAACTGGGTTTCCTCCTCTAGAGCCGACTCATAGGACTCCTCACTAGAGGAATCCATCAGCAGCTCATCCGGAGCTGGCTGGGGCACAACACCAAACTATTCAAAATTTCCACTACCATTTCTCCATAACTGGTCAGAACCTGCTGAATACCATCTCTGGGTTACATCATACATACCTTCTTTGGTTAATCCAGTGGCATCCTGTCCAATGTTGTAGAATTTGGTTGTTTTTAATCCTAAATTCACCCTCAGAGTTGCCATTGTGAGATGGTGACTCCACACATTGATATAATAATAAACCAAACTCTTCTTTCACAGAAATCAGACTGTGTTGAAAAATGGCACCATACTTTTCACCATTTCAAAAATGATTAGAAGCCCAAGAAAAGAAAGGTACCACTTATTGTGTGGCATGTCTTTTACCCAATGTCATAACTTCTTCAGGCACTTCCCTCTAGAAGCAGTTCCATAATTCAAATTATAACAGTGTTTTAATTCTAGTTTGCTAGGTTCTAGCTTAAGCCCTTTAATGTCCAAGATGCACAAAATCAAGGATATAAGAATTCAAAGGGGCGAATCCAAACTTTTCCTACGAGTGGAAAACTGGCAATTTTTCTTTTGCAAATGTAGGCATCTTGAGGCAACGTCCCATGTACAGAACGAAAACCATGGTTGATTTAATTTAAATCGAGTTAATTAAACGCAGCAAATGTGATCAGTCCCCATATATTTGGTATTTCCCCCCCTTCTATAAGATAAAATTAAAGGTTTGTGGTACTCTTTGGAGGAGCCCTGGCAGCCAGATCTGAGCCTTTTTTAATGATTGCATATAATCCCGTGTCTCAATTTACGCATCCCTGCATTAGATCATCCTTTGATGTTCCGGCAGCTCTCATTAAATGGCCAAAGGAGGGAAGAAGAGCAAAGCCACCACATTTAAACGATACTTCTCCAGATGGTCAGGTTCTTCTCCTTCCCTCCCCTTCACCCCGGATCATGTTTGATGTTTGTCACGGTACATAAATTAATCAATTAGGACAATTATATATTTAAATTAGCGCAATCGAGTTCTGCATAATACAACAGTCACTGAGTGTCAGAAGGCAGCGCGGGCGTTCCTTCCCTATTAGGCCGGGAGAGACAATTGTGAATTCAGGGAGTCGAGCATTTCCCCCACCCCTCTCCACTGCAGGGGCTGGGGATCGTTTATCAAGCTGACTGGGTTGTCATATCAGTGGAAGGACCCTGGAGAGCCCTGACCATGAGATTGAAGGTTGGTACCAATTTACCGCAACACAAATGCATTGAACAGGAAAGAGAGCTCCTAATCTCTTCAATTTTCTTACATTACCCCGAAGGCCAGGAAATTAAATGAAACAGTAGCTGGTGACAACTTTAGAGGGTCCTGAATGCATGACAGGAAAAGTATTAAAATAGCTCAATCGTTTTATTTTATATGTGTGAGTTAATCTTGCCCCTGCATAAAGAACAAGGTTAGAGCGGCGCTGCCTCTTGGAGGAGGTGAAGGAGGGAGACAGAAGCAGCCAGAGGATTGTCTCTCTCATCAGCCTGAGCACAAGAAGAATTTAGCATCAAAAAGGAGAGGCCCCCTCTTAATTGCTGGCAGGGTGATAATGCGATTGTTGGCCTGACGCTATTGCGTATGATGCTTCACTATGCTAATTGCTAGAAGGAAACTGTGTCCCTCCACCTACCAGCTTTTTTTTGTTACATTTGCACAACATATGTATGTATGTATGTATGTATGTATGTATGTATGTATGTATGTATGTTAGGTTTTTGAGCTGATCAATAAATATAAAAAAAGTACACAACGGAACTCATAGCTTTCTGTCTAGATGGTCTCTGGTGATGAGCCAAAAGGCAGAAAAGGAAAGCAGTATGCTTCCTTCCTTAATTGGGGCTTAACAGGGTGTTGTGACACAAATATATATATATATATATATATGTATGTATGTATGTATGTGTGTGTGTGTGTGTGTGTGTGTGTATACATATATGTTTTCATAGATTTTCACAGGTGTAGGTATGCTGGCATTGCTGGCTTCGGGGATTTTCCCGTGTATATAGCATGGAGATGTTATTGCAACGTTTCGACAAGATCTCACTTGTCATCATCAGGCAGGCTTCTGTCTGTGACAGAAGCCTGCCTGATGATAACAAATGAGATCTTGTCGAAACGTTGCAATAACATCTCCATGCTATATACACGGGAAAATCCCCGAAGCCAGCAATGCCATATATATCCAGGCCATGTGGAATCAAGATGCCAAATAATGCACTGGGCTTAAAAGGATATGAATTTAAGAACGTATTGTTGGGGATCTTGCAAGCAAAAGGTGGAATACTTGAGGTCGACACGGGGCTGAGTTCTTGATGGCCCTAGTGCTCCTCCAGGTAGCCCCTGACCTACAACTGGTCATATAGTGACTGTTCAATGTTACAATGGCAGTAAAATGGCAGTGACTTAGAACTGTTTTTCAGACACATAACTGTTCCCTGCGGTCACATGGTCATAATTTGAGTTTTAGGCAAGTAACTCATATTTATGATAGTTTCAGTGTCCCGGGAACCTTTTGCGAGCTTCTGATAAGCAATTTCAGTGAGGAGGCCAGACATACCAATAGTTTGACTCATTTAACAGCTACAGCCAGAAGTATTATTCAGCCAGTTTGGACCAGTTCACCCAAACCGGTAACAGAAATCATGAGTGGGCCTGCTCAACCACACCGTCTCTATGCCGTCCTATTTAGGCATGTTTTTTAGGCCATGTGCATGCACAGAAGGCATGTGCATAAGCAAAGCGCATGCACAAAAGGCGGAGAACCAGTAGTAACAAAATGTGAAACCCACCGCTGTCTATAGCCATTACCTTAACAACTGTGGCAAGAAAAGTTGTAAAATGGGGCAATACTCAATAAATGTTTTACTTAGCAACATAAATTTGGGGCTCAATTGTGGTCATAACTCAAGGACTACCTGTGTAGTGGGGAAAAAACCTAGAAGTACTATCCAAAAGCTGACTATCCTTACCACCAGAGATGGAGTAAGGCCAATTGATGTCCTTAAGCACAGCTCGACAATGATGTCCCTCAATCCTTCCATTGCTTAATTGACATTAAGACTTAAAAAATGCTGAAAACTAAATGTAAAGTATGGCAGTGAAAAAGTTATGGGCACGTTAGCAAAAGGGAACCTAAGCACTTCTTAGTTTGTTTAATGGTTAATCCAGACTGCTTACAGGGAGGACAACATCTGGTTAATCACCTCTTGACATGCTATAAGAGAAAGAGGAGGAGGAAACACAAGGAAAGTGTTACCACCTCTGCTCCTCCTATTCAACAGCTGCAAACCCAGAAATAAGCCAGCTCTTGCTGGGCTTCAGCTGATGGGATATTGCACCCGTTATAAATTGCCCAGTAGAGCATTCAGATGTACTTCCATACACAAACAGAAGAGAAACAAACTTGTGCTTCCTTTCAAGTGTTGAAGCTTTTCTTGGTAGAAACCTAGAAACAGAGAAATTCAAAGGCAGTAACAAATTGAGCAAGTGAATTTTTCTTCAGATACCAGTGCCATAATAAGGATGAATTCACACACTGGGCTAATAATAGTTTGTTGAATTATCACACTTGGCTGGATTCACCAATTTTTAAGCCATAAGCTGCTATATTAGCTTCTTATCATTTTAAAGATGTGACAGAAAAGTGATTAAATAAAAGATTGTGGAGTAATTGTATTAATTCTATTTAATTACATTTAAAGGCACATGAAATGAAATAACATTTTTGATTGGGATCCACCTTTCCTTTTGGGAGCACAGACCCAGTGAATCATTCAAAGAGGGTGATCTTTGGCTCAACAGGTATATGCCCGAAGTAAGCCATGATTTATTTAATCATCATTTAATTGATCAGCCATCATAAAATCTGCTTATATATTTTTGGCAATAATATATAAAGCCCAAAAGTGCCTTAACAGATGAGACATAGAACAAGGAATCCACAGTGTGAGATATCCCCCACAGCCTTTTGTTGCACATATAAAACTTAGCAGGGGTCTCTACATATGGCTTCTTCACGAACTTACAGACATGTTTGTACATGTGCCTGTGTTCAATGGGAATTTCTAGTACAGCCTTCTCTAATCTGAATTTGCTCTCCAAATGTTGTGAGAGTATGACTCCCATAACCAAATGCCATTTTGATGTAGGAAGAGTGGTAGAACTTTGGGGTGGAATTAAAAGAGGTATCACTCTAGAATCCCTTCATAGTCACAAGTGGACTAAGTCCCTCTCTCTTTGAATTCTGTGGACACTTATCTAATTCCAAGCAGGCGTTAATCAATAGTTAAGAAGATTCCTATGCATAGGCATTTTAGCAATAAATCTGTTTAGTTGAACCTTCACATCTAGACTTGGTCATTTGTGCCTGACAACTAGTTGAGTAATATATTTGGACACTATCAGGGTAGAGAAATCTCTGGTATTAATTATACTTATTATCCTTTTTTATACATTTTATACATTGGACAAATGTCCAATATTTCATTTCAAAAGATATCCACCCTAGGATCATCTGGTTTGTAACAGATGATAGCAAGGTATAAATAATACAATGTGGTTATATCTAACAGGGAATGAATGTTCAGCATCCTTATCCCTTCAATTTAAAAGATTGCTAAAGGCCATAATTTCCCTTTTTCTGCCTGGGTGGAAAAGGAGAGCAAAAATAAAAGAATAGTTATTATAGGATTACTACTTGCAATCCTATAGTTAAAGGTCAGCCTAGTTTCTGCTGTAATATTTTCTAGAATTTATAGCTTAGGCATATACATATATATACACGCTACATATACACACAGGACTTTCATGTTTGTTATAACCACACAATCCTCAAAATAGAATTTTAAGTACAATTGATACACATTAACATTGAAAATAGTCTACCGTTCATCAGACCAATGTCCTAAATTAATTATTCAGAAATATGTTACCAAGAACACATTTTTTATTTTTGTTTTGTGTAGGTATTTTCCTTTTTTTTAAGGGAATCTATTATCTTCTTTAAATTTAGGGGTTATGAACAGTTGCTGAGGTACATTATAGTTCTGAAATCCCTGTGGATCCTGTTGTTTTCTTAATCTCCTACTATTCCCTTCCCAACACATTTGGTCGGCAGGTATAACTGACTATATGAAATCTCCCATACAATCAGTTTTAGAGCTGAGTGATGCTTATGGGCCTCCTGCAGACATATTGTAGTAGAGATGCTAGGCTGAAACATCAGTCAAGGAATTTCATTGGGTGATTTTGAGCCGATCACACACTTACAAAGCAGCATACCTCACAGGGTAATTGTGGTATGGAAAAAGGATAAAGGGATTGTTTTGTATGCTGCTTGAACTCCCTGTGAATACAAATGTATCCTTTAAAAATATATATATTCTGAAGAACACATTCAGAAGAGTATTGCATTTAGTGGGACTTATTTTCTAGAATGTTTAAGAGTGTAGAGTGTAGTTATCAATGTTCAGTTTGAGCTCCCAATTCAGGTACATTTTAATTTTCTGCGAATGAGGGATTCTTTTCATTGGTAAACATTATTTACTGTGTTGCCTTACCCCTAATATAATTCCACCTTATTCAGCAACAGATTTCAACCTTTCCTCACCTACTGTAAGTACTTAGCAACTGAAACATACTTCAACAATAGGCAACTGGACTTTCTGGTTTTTCTTTGAAGACGTTTCATTTCTCATCCGAGAAGCTTATTCATCTCTGAGTTCTTCTTCAGAGCTGAAGAAGCTTCTTGGATGAGAAGCCAAACATATTCAAAGAAAAAAACCAGAAAGTCCAGTTGCCTCTTGAAATAAAGCACCTTTGGGACAACCATGAACTGGATGACTGAGAATCTTCATAGATTTCAACAATAGTTTTTGTGCCAGGTCTTCATGACCTCTGCTCTTTAACCCACACAGAATGTGCACTTCAGTTGCAATTAGTCTTCCAAGTTTGCCAAAGGTACAATCCAGAATGTTTCACTTTTCATTCTGTGACTGATGCAGTCAAGGAACTTCTAGGGACTGGAATTATACCATATCCCATTGGACACTGTAAGTTGCCCCTTCCACTTTGGTTCCTGAGAACTATTCTTCAAGGCCACTCTGGTTTTAGGAGCAGAAAAGTCTGGGCTCTCCTGTAATGGTATGATAGACATATTTTTGCTTCTTGTGTAGGTTACATTGATGGGCTAGCACCAATCTTGCAAGACTGAAAGTACTTCATCACTTTTGGGGGGGTTTGGTGCTTTCAAGTCAGGTTTGCCTCCTGGTGACCATCTGGTCAAGTACCTGCACTTTTCTTAGCAAGATATCAGAAGTGATTTGCCATTGCTTCCTTTTTAGAGGAGAAAGCTAGAGAGACAGAGTAAAAGAGAGAGAAAGAGAGACTGGTCCAAAGTCATCCAACTAGCCTTTGTGCTTAAAGCTGAACTAGAACTCTCAGTCTCCTACTTTCCAGTCTTAGAAACTGGGTTTCTAACCTTAACCACTGCATGAGATTGGTTCTGTTTTATTTTTATTTTCCAGAAAATTAGGGAGGGTCCCATGTTTCCTCTCCTTCTTTTGGCTGAGGTATCTATTCTCAAACTATTCTCCAAAGCACTTGAGGGCAGAACAAGAAGCAATGGGTGGAAACTAATCAAGGAGAGAAGCAACTTAGAACTGAGGAGAAATTTCCTGACAGTTAGAAAAATTAATCAGTGGAACAGCTTGCCTCCAGAAGTTGTGAATGCCCCAACACTGGAAGTCTTTAAGAAGAAGTTGGATAGCCATTTGTCAGATATGGTATAGGGTTTCCTGCCTAGGCAGGGGGTTGGACTAGAAGACCTCCAAGGTCCCTTCCAACTCTGCTATTGTATTGTATTGTATCTTTTACATGCCAGTTGCCCAGTCTGCAGCTCTTCTTCCTGTCTCCCAAGGTTATTTTCACATACCATTACCATTCCTAAGATACTTATCTGTTCTCCAAAACATCAGTGTAGTGATTGGGGAGGTCAGTGTCAAGAAGTGTCTATAAATTATCCTGTGTTACCCTGTGGTAAGATGGGTGTCCAAAGAAATTGATAGAGGATAGATAGAGAGATAGATAGAGAGAGAGAGATAGAGATAGAGAGAGAGATAGATAGATAGATAGATAGATAGATAGATAGATAGATAGATGAAAGAAAGAAAGAAAGAAAGAAAGAAAAGAAAAGAAAGAAAGAAAGAAATAGAAAGAAAGAAAGAAAAAGAAAGAAGAAAAAAGGAGGTAGATTTGTTTTGTTTATTTTGGGATGCACACTTTCTTGTATCTGTCAAGTGTTCCTTGAGCTCCTTTTGAATACAGCTTTAGTGCCCTTCTGGAGAAGCAGTATGTTAGGTTATTTAAATTTAGTAGCTGGAGCAGTAGAGTCTATAATGGGTCAGAACAGTTGTAGGTGATTGGTTGCTGAGTGCTGGCACCTGCATGAGGCAATCTAAGCTATGATTGGCTGCTATGGATGTAAAGGGAGTGTTCCTCCCCCTCACACTTTTCCCTTCTGTGTGTTCTATATCCTCTGTGATTTATTTCATGAAGTTAGTGTGTTCCTGATGATCTTCTCTACTGCAAATATAGATGTTAAATATATTTATTTATATGAAACTTCAAGTTCATGTCAGCATCTCTGACTTCATTTGAACACCAGCTGTTCAATTCCCTGACACTGTAGGCTGCTCTTCAGTTCCTTTTGAACATGGCAGGTTTTGCATTTGTCTAGAAAAGTTCTAAACTCTGCTCAGCTTCTTAAAAATCCCTAAAATCGTGTCCAAAAGGATTAGTGCTAGAAAAGCATTCATCTATTGTCCCAAAAGATTGTTACCAGTATATCATTCTTATGGTATACTTTTCTGCTGGCTCCAATAGTGGGTTGCAAGTGATACGCCCCGATACAGGCATACTGGAACCTGCCCGGAGCACTGGGTACCGTATGGTGCTCTGAAGGCCCACCCGCCCACCCAAGCTCCTTACCAATGTTTTAAAGCTTTCGGCACTTCCGCGCACACATGGCACATACAGCGCCTGCGTAATGCTCTGCCGAGCAGCTGGAGCATCGCGGAGGCTTGCAGAAGCATCGCTGGCAGCTACAATGCATGTGCACTGTGCACGTCCATGTGGGTGACACCGGGCCCATTCAAACATATGAGTTGGAATGGGATCCAGAACCCACCACTGGCTGGCTCCCAGGATAATGACTAGCATTTCAACACAGCCATATGGAAAAGACCAAAAAAGAATTATGTACCATTGTTTTCGCCATATAATTTAATTTTTTTCTTCAGAAGTGTTCATAATCTATGACTTCCAATTTTAAAACAAAATATATCCAAGGAGTTAGCAGAAAAAGATTAATTGCTTTTGTATGTCCCCTCCACCCCCAAAAAGATTTGCTTGCATTTCAGTGCCATTTTGAGATCCTGGGCCGCTCTGCCCTTTTTCAGTGGGAAATATCATGACATTTGATCCACTGTCACAGATGCATCTGTGAGACCTATTTCAAATAATGGGGGTGGGGTGGGGAGACTGAAATAACCTCTTTTCCTATGAGGGAAATTTAATTGCTATCTACAAAAGAGGAAATCAAGACAGATGGAGTCATTAGCCTCTGGGCATTTATATCTTGTGAGGTGGAAGTAACGGCATGGCTGAATTTTTCGGTAGACTGCAAATTTGATATGAAGCTCTATGGTTGACTGGCAAAAGGGGTGGAGAGGGAAAAAAATCTTCCCCAACCTCTAAACTGTGTTGACCTTAATTTTGGGACACACGATTAGTGTATTTTTGAGCAGACAAACAAAACTCCAAGTAATTCATATTTATGTATGAATTGGTGCATCCTTTAGCATAAGACTGCAAACCTATATTTAATGTATGATACAGAATTGAGATAAAATGCATGCCCCATTGACCCCAGAAGCTATGCTGGCCAATTATTATCGACTTTACACATTACTTTTGTATAATCAGTGACATTTGCATGAAAAATCTGAACGACTTCAAGACTGCACTGAAATTTAGATAATGAGCCCTAGGCAGGTTTATAGTTGTTCACATTATTACTTACTTGTTGGTTACTGAGTCGCCAACTAATATATTAAAACAGTAAAATGGAATTGACAAAAGGACAATGTCAAATAAATAATGTAACGATAACCCTGGAAGATTTTGCATTCTATCTCCAACACAGGTAAACAAAACTTATTTCAACTTGCACCTTAAAGGGATAGTAACATAAGAATGCCTTTTGAAACAGAATCTGTGCTTGGTTTCATCTTGACTCACAGCAGAATCTCTGTTGAAGATCTCAAGACATGAGGAAGTTCATATGTAAGAACTGAACTCTTTGATATGGCCCAAGGGCTAATCAGTAAAGTAAACTTAAACTTGAAGAAGCTTCTTGGATGAGAAGCAAAACATCTTCAAGTAAAAGCAAAGATCAGTTGCTTTTTGGAAGGGCACCTTTGAAACAGCCATGACTTGGATGATTGAGAATCTCCATTGAACCAATGGAAGAAGAAAATCTTTGGGTCAGCCTCCATATATGAGGATTATGACTGGGATTCTTGCTTCTTTCTTGGGCAGTAGCCAAATGAACACTGCATATTTATTAAGCAGTGTTTTTCCCCGAATCTGACAACTTTAAGATATGTAGACTTTAACTCTCAGGATTCCCCAGCCTACATGTATGTGTGGAGTTGAAATTCACACATCTTAATGTTCCCAAGTTTGAAAAACACTGCTATAAAGGTTTTGTTTGTTTGTTAATCGCTATCATCTCCTGTAAGTTTGTTTTCAAGAACTTTCTTCAAACAAACACACAGAAACAGACACACACACACACACACACACACACACACACACAGGAATGCAACTAGAACACCAATAGTTTACCCAAAATATTTTTCACAAAAATCTCCTTACAGACAAATTTACAGAGAATGGAGGACACAGCATGTAAAGGTCAGGTCAAATAGATCAGTCTCAGAAAAGTGCCATGCACTTTTGATACAAGCCCCACCTATTTGAAACATGCACTATGATGAGGCATGCATAAAAGAGAATGGAGCTTGCAACACAAGGCTGCTTTCATGAAAATTCTCTAGATGCCTGTGATGAAACTCCATGTTTACAGTCCCTTTTATTATGCACAAGCATGAAACTGGAGACGTTAGGACAGAGTTTCAAAAATATGATAAGGTTTTATGAGAAACTGAGGAAACCCATAACTAGCTCTACTTTGTCCAAGGGAGTCCATGACAATTTGATAAAGTATAATGAAATATTTCTCAACCTTGGTGACTTTAAGCTAGGGATGTCCAAACTTGGGAACTTTAAGACTTGTGGACTTCAACTCCCAGAATTCCCCAGCCAGCATAGCTGGCTGGGGAATTCTGGGACTTGAAGTCCATAAGTCTTAAAGTTCCCAAGTTTGGACATCCCTGCTTTAAGCTGTGCGGACTTCAACTCCCTGAATTCTCCAGCCAGCAGGTTGGCTGAGGAATTCTGAAATTTGCCAAAGTTGAGAAATTTGCTAAAGTTAAGAAATACTGATATAGTAATAAGGGCAGAAGTGCACCCTCCAGCATGCAAACACACACACACACACACTACCCAGACACTCATTGATGGGTCATTGTTTTGTGTTATTATTTTGCCTTTGGATTAGATCTTTGGAAGATTTTTTAAAAGAAACAAACAGGTTCTCCAGAATGAAAACTTACAACCTTCTCCCCTCCCCCCCCCAAAAAAGCTTCTCTGTCTTGGCAGGGAGACTGCTAAGTACACTCCTCACCCATATAGTGAGAAAGTTTGAAAGTGTGGACTTGATAGCATTTATGTCTTTCAAAGAGGCTCCCTGGGTGTACGAAAAAAGTATGACAGAAATATATGACAAAACAAAAGCTGTTTGGTGGAGTAGTTATGTTAGTAAGATAGTGGATTGTTTCCGAAGGCTGGGTGAAAATGCTAGCCACCAATCCTTGAGCCAGAAAAAAAACACCCTACATTGAGTGTGTAAATCTCATTGCTAATAGCAATAGCACTTAGACATATATACAGCTTGATAGTCCTTTACAGCCCTCTCTAAGCAGTTTACAGCATCATCATATATCTATCAACAATCTGGGTCCTCATTTTATCAGCCTTTGTTAGCAAACGCATTAGCTTCACTTGGTGAGATGAAAAACAACCAGCAGTCACTGTCCCTAATGTGAGGTGGAACAATCAGCTATCTAGTTGTCTGGCTTATAAGTGGCAAGTGCTGGGACAGTGCAGAGTCCATAGGACAGTGATGGCTAACCTTTTTTGGCTCGCGTGCCAAAAGCGGGGGAGCACGGGGGGGGGGGGCGTGCGGGGGCGTGCCACACTCATAATGCTATGTGCGTCACCCCCTGCTTTTAGTGTGCTTTTTTCGTCCTCCCCAGGCTCCAGAGGCTTTCTAGGAGCCTGGGGAGGGTGAAAACAGCCTTCCCCCATCACCTCCAGAGGCTTCAGGAGCTTCCCTGAAGCCTCCATAGGGTGAAAAACAGCCTCAAAAGAAGGCCTAAATCAGCTGTCCAGCACACACGTGCGCGCTGGAGCTGACAGGGCAATGCCTCGCGTGCCCTAAGAAATGGTTCCGCGTACCACCTGTGGCACCCGTGCCATAGGTTTGCCATCACTGCCATAGGAGAAAGTGCTTCCAGTGTTCCTGCCTTATATAACCCTTTTTCTGCACTGTGATCTGTCAGTCAGGCTATTTTCGAACATGAGTTTAGTGCTAGGTTGAAAGGATGACCTAAGCAAACATGGTTTGCAAAAACAGTCATGGCAACTGCAAGTGCCGGGTGCTGGTCCCATGAACATCCTTTGGTCACGGTGACAGTGGTAGCACTCATGTGCAAGTGCTCAGAAATAATTAAAGTAGCAAAACCCATAAACAACACAGCCACATAAAACCCCTTGGCGGCAGCAGCAGCAGCAGCAGCAGCATGTCATCTGTAATTCAGTCAATGGTGGCAGAATTTCCACACACGGATGGCAGAAGTTAGAAGGGCAGGGTTGAAAATAGGGACCACTTTGGTGGGAAGATAACAGCATTTCATGCATCTTCAGCGTTTAATCATGCCGGTCACATGACCATGGAGACGTCTTCAGACACCACTGGTTCTTCGGCATTGAAATGGAGATGAACACTGCCCCCTAGAGTCAGGAGCAGCTAAGACATATACGTGAGGGGAACCTTTAACTTTGCATTACTGCTTCATAGTGCTTTGCAGCCCTCTCAAAGTGGTTTACAGAGTCAGCCTATTGCCACCAACAAAGTGGGTCTTCATTTTACCAACCTTGGAAGGATGGAAGGTTAAGTCAACCTTGAGCCTGGTGAGATTTGAACTGCCAAATTGCAGGCAGCCAGCAGTCAGCAGAAGTAGCCTGAAGTACTGCACTCTAACCACTGTGCCACTGTAGCTCATTCATAATAGTAGCTTATCCATTTCTAATGCTAAGCTTCAGATTCAAGGATAGGCAAACTTTACCGTTAAAGACACCCTTGAACTATAGCTCCCAAGAGCCCCAGACAAAATGCACAAAGGTATGAACAGTACTGGTAGTGCTCAGCAGAGGTGGAATTCAGCAAGTTTTGACCAGTTCTGGAAAACCAGTAGCAGAAATTTTGAGTAGTTCAGAGAACTGGTAAATACCACCTCTGTCTGGCCCCACCTCCTTTATTCTCTGCCTCCTGAGTCTCAGCTGATTGGGAGGAAATGGGGATTTTGCAGTATTCTTCCCCTGCCACACCCACCAAGCCATGCCATGCCCACTAAGCCACACCCACAGAACCGGTAGTAAAAACATTTTGAATCCCACCATTAGTGCTCAGGTAGAGGAGATAAATGAGCCGCAATTCCCCTTTCTGGCAGCATGCCACAAAGAACAAGACCTTTCTATCTGGTGTCATGAGGCCCTGAGATGAAAAAGCAGTTCCTACAAATCCATGCTGCATCCTAGATACAGATGTCTACTATCCAGAGAATTAAAACAGAGCCAGGATAAGAGTGAAAGTTGTTATTAAAACAACATACAAGAGCAAAGAAAGTTTGCAGCAGACCAGAAGTGGATTGCTGTCAGTTTGGCCCAGATCAGGTGAACCAGTAGTAGTAGCGGCAGGAGGCTCCGCCCACCCTCCCAGATGCTTCTGCGCATGCGGAGAGCGCACCCGAACCAGTAGTAAAAAGAATAGCAACCCACCTCTGCAGCAGATCTGTTATTTTATAAGCAGCTTCCATGTGGAATTCATTTCTCCCTTACTCCCCCTCCCAAGCAAACACAGTAGCTACTTCCTCGTACCGAGGATTATTCTGCTAATGAGGCAAATTTAAATCATCCTCAAATGTTCTCTGTGGGTCTCTAAAAAAATGCCAGTGTCAAGCTTGCCAAACAGGTGAAAGGGGTTGAGTTAAAGAAATGAAGTCCCACTTTTTGCACACCGGGTTAATAGCTTTGCATTATGTACCGAGAATAGATGATCGCTTTCCTGGCATTCAATTAATCTTCAGCTAACCACATTTTTTTTTTTAAAAAAAAAGAAGAAGAAAAAGAAGAAGAAGAAAATGTACTGATTGCAGCAGAGAGAGGCTCCTGGGCTCTGTGCCGTGGATCCAAGCACTGTGGCTTAACTCCGAAGCTGGATAATTTTCAAAAAGATGACAGCCGAAACCCAGTGGCACATGCTGCAAAGAAGGATGTGATAAAATAACACTACTCATCTTCAAGGCTGTCAGTTCGGCAATCAGAACTTCTATTCATCTCCGCGGCCTGCTAACTCAGTGCTACCATGCGATAGATAAGCCCTAATCCAAGTGACAGCGTTCAAATCAGAACTGATTTGATTGTTCACATATGATACCACGAGACACCAGAAGCCTAAAGAGTTGATAAAAAAAAAAAATGCCTGGGTGACTCTTGTAGGAAGACATCCTCTTCTGAATCCCTTCCCAAGGAGGCAATTCCAGCTCTTAAAAACCCAAGGTAATTTCTAGGTCATGAAAATGCTGTCATGGCGCAGCCAGCTCTTATCACCATCTGACTGTGGGGTATCACTCGCTGAAAGCCTTGAAAGTCCAGGGATAAAATGCAGGCCAGACCTTGTGAAAACTGACCTGCTTTGCTTTTACGTCTCAGTGGGAGGAGGTGAAATTCTTCCCCTTTCTCCACGCAGAGGAAAATTGTTTCCTAATTCGATCAACTGTGAACCGGTCCACTTCTTTGCATACAGTATAAGGCAGAGGAGGGAGCAGCGAGTACGGCACGTATTACAATAGTATTAAAGTCATCATTGACTTCTCCAATGTGGAAGATACATTCTTGGCAATAGACTCAACAGACTGTATTTAAATCTGATCCTGTAATTGGAATTCTGCAGGTTGGCAGTAAGAGAATTACTTTTTGGCTTTTGACACAATCTTCAGCAATGCTACAGTGATATTCTGGCTGCATAGCAATTTCCTTCTCTATTCCTTTTTAGATTTTATATGTTCATTTCTCTTATTGTTCTCTGAAGTCTCTCCAGCTTGAAAAAGACAGCTTCTATGGCTGACAGAATAATAAACAACTTTTTTTTGTACTGTATTGGGTTATAGTTATTCTTGACTGATTGAATAACACCATGATTTTAGATTGTTGCTTTATTATCTTGCGCTGCCTGAATGTGTGGTAATTACTGGGCAAAGTTCTAAAATTTCAACCCTTCTAGTGCTTTTCGATCCATAGAAAAGTCACAACCAATTTATTAGGTTTATGTTGTATCTAATTACAACACATAGTTTTTTCTTTCTTTCTTGCCCTCTTTCTCCCTCTTTTCAGTTTTCCAAGACACAAAAGCTGTTCCACCTTCGAAAAAAATTATCTGGAATGAGGATTGTACATAGGGTGAATCAGGAGTCGGAAAAGCTATCAAATGTACTATTAACAACAGGTCTCAAATTATGCCTGCAGAATGCAGAACCTAAAATAAAGTTGGATAACAGTTCTAGATTTTGACTTTTTGTGAAGCAGTTAAATGGTGGAAGTAGGGAATAATAGTATGAATATTAGCATTTGCTTGGTTTATTTCCCATTTGGCAATTACCGTGAGCCTGAATCAAATAGTAACTTGGTTTTTAACTTTGTATTCCATATCATGTAACATTCTTGCCTATTCTCTAATCACATATTTGCTCTTATATTACTTTTTACATCATTTTTCGCATTTACTTCTATTGAGCATATAACTAAAATGTATACAAGATTTAGAATCCCTGTTAGAGTTTCACAGGGATAGTCCTGTATTTTTTTATTTTTCAGAAATAAATGCATAAAGGTACTCTCATTGAAATGCCAATCCTTGTCCAAATAATCCTATGTATTTGTGTGTGTGTGTGTGTGTGGGTGTGTGTGTCCCATTATGCAAGAATTAGCTAAGGTTTAGTCAACTTAGGATCATACTGGACTTACTGCTTATATTAATTGCTTCTTATAAAAATAATTGCCACCAAGATAAGATGGTTGCATTGTATAAATGAGACCAAACCACCTGCTGTCAATGAGAAGAAGCAAATCATTCTTTTTCCAGGTAGCTTTAGGAACATTCCTCTTCCTTCTGAATATAGGAATGAGGTTTTCTGTGTGCAGCTGAGCTTTGGGGGTTTTACGAAGCCAGCGAAAATAATCATAAAGTGAGCTCCATGCTGTATTTTGTATGGTCTTGTAGCAATTGGATAAATCCTGTTGTTCACATTCATAGCTGCCTTATAATCAAGCCCAGGAATGTGTGTCGTTTTCTTTTCTTTTTTCTTTTGTATTGTTTTTGTTTTATTGTACAAAGAGATATAACCTCGCCGAGAGAGTGACAAATTCAGTTACAGTCAAGCAGTACTTGACAGGTTCTATCAGAAAACCAAACAAGAAGAGAGCATGTAGGCCTTCTACCAGCTGTCACAGTTTTGCACCGCGAATGTTTGAAGAACCCGACCTGCAAATATTCACAGACCTTTGAACGCCCGCTTTAAGTAGTGACTGGGATGACAAAATTAACAATAAAGGGTCTAGGTGGATATATGTATTTGAGTTCGGATGTTTATTTAGACGTCCACTGAAAAGACCACAAGAGTAAGAAGATGATCTCTCGGTGAACCTCACCAGTCATCAGTGGACAGAGAGCTGAATTGTCAGCCCAGTGAGATAGGCAAGCAGTTCATTCGACAGCAATGAACATTTATAGAATTTGTGAGGCCCTGATATTTGTGAAGGCCTTGGTACTCTCTGAGTTTGGTTGTTTGTTTGCAGACACTTCATCAACCAATTACATAGTGCCATGATGGCGAACCTATGGCACGCGTGCCACAGGTGGCACGTGGAGCCATTTCTGAGGGCACGCAAGGCATTGCCCTGTCAGCTCTAGCGCGTATGTGCTCACTGGCCAGTTGATTTTGGGTGGTTTTTTGCTTTCTTGAGGATTCCCTGAAGCCTCCAAAGGGCAAAAAACAGCTTAACGCAAAACGGAAATGAGGAGAGAGCTGCCTGATTGCTGGAATCCAATTCTTTCCTTGCTGTTTATATTTCCACCCCATGCAGGCAGCCCTCTCCTCATTTCCCTTTGGATTCCAGTGATCAGGCAAGATCCCCTTTAATGAGGGGGGGGGGCACAGAGCAGAAAACAAAAGGGAAAGAAGCCCCTTTTCTTCTGTCTTTGCTGCTGGCCTTTCCCCTGTGCAGGCAGCTCCCTTCCTCATTTATTAACTGTAGTACCCAGGATCCTCTTTGATGGGGGGGGGGGGATTTAGCAACCGGACTCACACCTGCCAGAGTAAAAAAGGGCCCAATCTTTACACAGGAGAATAATAAGGGAAGGTTTCTTGATGTAGAAGCACACTTGAGCACACACACACACAAGGTCTCTGCCCAGTAGAGCAACTACTCCCCTCGCTGGGTGTTAGCCAAGGGGAAGCAGCCAGAGCAGGGAATGGCAGGGAAGCCTTGCGCAAAATGCGCAGTCCATGGAGGTGAGGAGGGCTTTAAGTTATGTGGATAGGCACTCGATTGCGTGTGATAGCACGCACGTGTGTGTTTTTGGCACCCAAGGCGAAAAAGGTTCGCCATCACTGAAAGTGTGTATGTGTGTGTGTGTATTAGCTTGCCCTGCCAGCAGGGGTGAAATTCAGCAGCCTTTGACAGGTTCTGAAGAACCAGTAGTGGGAATTTTGAGTAATTTGGAGAACCGGCAAATACCGCCTCTAGCTGGCCCCAGAGTGAGGTGGGAATGGTGACTTTGCAATATCCTTCCCCCAGGAGTGGGGGGAGAATGGGGATTTTGCAGTATCCTTCCCCTGCCACACCCACCAAGCCACAGAACCGGTAGTAAATTTTTTTGAATTTCACCCCTGCTTATCAGTGTTGGTGAAGGTGTGGTTTTCTCCTTTCCAGTTCCTTAATTAGGAACTCCCAAGGAAAAATATCATAATCCAGGAGCTACTAAGAAGAAATGCTCTAATCAAGGAACTACCAAGGAGAAATAAATATTCTACTCAAGGAACTACCAAGGAGAAAAACCACACTTCTACTTGGCAGAGCAAGCTATTGTCTTTAAAAAAAAAAAAGGGAGTCCCTTTACTATTATAAAATATATACTCATAATGTTTTCTCCTTCTAAGACCAAGAGTTTATCCAAATTTTCCATTATCTATGTGCCTCATTGTTAATTGAGATAATTGAGAGTAATGTTATAAAACAGGAATCCATGGGGAAAAATTCTTCTTAACATCTTTATTATATATTGAATAACTATGGAAAAAGACTGATTTGATAAATAATACAATGCAATACAATAGCAGAGTTGGAAGGGACCTTGTAGGTCTTCTAGTCCAACCCCCTGCGTGGGCAGGAACCTTATACCATTTCAGACAAATGGCTATCTAACATCTTTTTAAAGACTTCCAGGGTTGGGGCATTCACAACTGCTGGAGGCAAGCTGTTCCAGAGGTTAATTGTTCTAACTGTCAGGAAATTTCTCCTTAGTTCTAAGTTGCTTCTCTCCTTGATTAATTTCCACCCATTGCTTCTTGTCCTGCCCCCAGGTGCCTTGGAGAATAGTTTGACTCCCTCTTTTTTGTGGCACCCTCTGAGATATCGGAACACTGCCATCATGTCTCCCCTGGTCCTTCTCTTCATCAAACAAGACATATCCAGCTCCTGCAACCGTTCTTCATGATAATGCCACTATATGGAAAATAAGGTGATATACATGTAATGAAAGGATAATTGATAAATATGTTTTGTGATTTTAAGTACTGATGCACAAAATGTTTGCCCAAACGACATGTACAAAGCACAAGATGAATAATGTTTTCTATTTGTTTTTATGTTAAAAATAAAAAGTTTTTACAAAAAAAAAGGAGCAAACCTCACATATGCACTGAAGATGTTTCCTAGTTGGGTAATGAAATGTCTGTAAGCAAACAACCAAGTTCAGAAACCACCAAGGACCCCATACTAAGCTGCAGGTATTTTCTTCCATCAGAGCCCTGATATTTGTTAGGAACAAGTCGCTTATTAATTGCATGTTATTTTAAAAAGGATCAGAAAAAGTGCCGGAGGTTTATCTTCTTGCCTTGCCTGATCACAGCTTGACGTTGTCACTGTTTGCTGCCATAGCAAACAATATGGAAGAACGCTAGGTGGAAAGCCAGGGGATAGAAGTATAATTGCCCTATTGTAGCCAAAGACAGTTGCAGATTTTGATTCTGGAAATTGTGTTCAGCAGATGTCACTCAGCATCTTGATAAGGGAAGTGCTCAGTGGGTTCATTATGTTATTTCAAGTCAGAATGACAAGCAGAGCTGTAGCCAAAGGCTTTCTTCCCTCATTGTGTTAATAATATGTCATTTTTCTCAAACGCTGAGTGTCACTCGCTCCCATTTTTCATCTCTCCCAGTGGAACTTGCAAAGTACTGAGCTCCTCAAAGATTACATCTGAATTTATTTCCTTTACTCTAAAGCAGGGGTCTCCAACCTTTGCAACTTTAAGTCTGAAGGACTTCAGCTCCCAGACTTCTCCAGCCAGCTTTGCTGGGAGCTGAAGTCCTTCAGACTTAAAGTTGCAAAGTTTGGAGACCCCTGCTCTAAAACATTTTGGGTGTTCACTTGTGAACTTTAAAAATAAGGTGTGTGCAAGAGTGATTTGATTAATTTATTTTTAAATTAAATTTGTATGCTGATTTGTATGCTCCAAGGCCTCTTAAGTTGTTAACTACAGTACAATAACCATACATAATAATAATTGAAGCATGCAGAGTTAAAAAAAAGGAACAGAACCACCAAAACTGGAGAACAGCTTTGGCATGATTAAAATATAATGCAAGGGTGAGTTTGGATCAGGGGTGGGTTCCTACACGAACCAGTACCAGTTTGCTTACGCATGCGCGGTTCATTGAAAATGGTTGTGAGCATGTGCGAAGGCCATTAAAAGATAATAAACAAGATGCCAACAACACTAATGGAGTTGGGGTTGGTTCCGGCAGGCCAGTTTGCTCATGTGCATGCTGTGTGTATGCGCTTGATGCGTGCTGCATGCACATGCACAGTGCAATTAAAATTGTTCTGTGCATGCGCAGAACTCAAAAACAAGATGGTGGTGCCTATAGTGACACCCAAAGAAGCGGTTTGGGAACATGGCAGGTCTGAGTCATTGCTGGGTTCAGCGACCCACACCGCCAAGCCACTGCCGGTTTGGCTGAACCGGTCCACCGACCACTGCAATGGAGACTGAAGAACTGGTTCAGGGGCATGGCCAGCTAGAACTGCTGCCGGTTCTGCAACCCAGGGCAGATTATCACTACCGGTTCAGCCGAAGCGGGAGCAACCCACCTCTGGTTTGGATCTGTCTCATTATTTCTCTCCCTAAGTGACTTCGCGGAGCAGTTTGTATACTTTAGGGGAGGAGTTCCCAATTAAAAGAAGGTGGAATGTGAATTAGTTAAGATTATTCTGTTTTTTCAAGGATATCAGATAAAAAAGTTGTATTATCAAACCAGCATTTAATGGCATTTCTTACAATGAACATAGCAACCATTGTATCATGGTAAACCAATTAAATGACAAATCTCTCCATATAGAGCCAGTTCTTTCTAGTCCATCATAAATACCCCTATAATCCAATTATCTATAGTAATTATCTATAGTAACTAGGACCCAATTCAGGATGAAAATGCAAGGAAATACTTAGTATGCTGTATTTGGAATTACTTCATTTAATATTTTATTTAAAATATGTTTGAGAGCTAGCATATACAATTTAAACCAAAAAAGTATTTATTTATTTATTTTTATTTCAAGGCTGTCCAACCCATGATGTTTCATGGCTGACAATTAAATAAATTAAAAGAAAATAAGAATGCATGAATACAGCTAAGCAGAACAAAACCCAAAGGGGCTTAACCATTTTCTGAGCCCAAGTCTTTGGTCTTTACCTATTTATAGAAATTCAACAAGACTGAAGCTGTACAAATTCCTGGAGGATGTCATTCTACAATGCTAGAAGACCATGAAGGCATAATTCCTTCAAGGTGATACTTTCATCAATATCGTCAACAATGATTAGAAATAAAAATAATTATTTTAGCTAAGTAAAACGAATACATATACATACATCTAATGCAGGGGAGGGCAAACTTTGCAACTTTAAGTCTGAAGGACTTCAGCTCCCAGAATTCTCCAGCCAGCTTTGCTTTGCTGGCTGGAGAATTCTGGGAGCTGAAGTTCTTCAGACTTAAAGTTGCAAAGTTTGCCCACCTCTGAACTAATGTCTCCCCTAGCTGAATGCTGATTAATATAACATCAATATTAGGATCCCACCCCTTGCAAACCAAGCAAAATATATATATCAAATTGTTAAACTACTAAATCTATTTGCAGATGATTAGCCTGTCATCTAGCAACTATATTATTAATAACAAAATGGTTCACAGTAAAAACAGTAATAATGAAGTTAGTATGTAAGAGCATAAGAGTAATAAAAATTGTAAACAATAATAAGAAAAAGACAAGGTTAACATTGCAAAACCCTCTGTTAATACACTGCATTGTAGTCAACTCATAGGAATTGGCTTCAATCCCCAACCATTCCAAATAATAATCCTAATTTTAGTTAGGTTTTTTTTTCCAGACACTTTTTTTTTGTTAATGCCTTTTTTTATTGTATTTTTTCTTTTCTTTTTCTTTTTTAAATATTTGGTGTTTTGTATTTTAATCTTTTTTGAATACTGTAAACTAAACAATTTGAAAAAAAAACAATCCTTTTAAAATAGATTATTAGTGAAAAAAATCTGTAGGTCCAGTTCTGCTCAGTTGACAACTACTTTATCAAGAGCCTCACTTGGAGCAGCCTGAGGAGGTGGTGTGGCAGTCATCACCTGAGGAGACCTGGGCTCAGCCACTCACCACCTTGGTTGAGGCACAGCCATGCAGGTAAGCAGGTGGAGCACAGCTGGGAGCTATTGATTCAACCAGTGGTGGGTTTCAAATTTTTTAAGAACCTACTCTGTAGGTGTGGTCTATTTTGTGGGCGTGGCTTGGCAGTCATGTGACATGGTGGGAGTGGCCACCTTTTAAAATGTGGTGAAACTCATTTAACAACGCTCTTGCTTAGCAACCAAAATTTTGGACTCAATTGTGATGATAAATTTCTTTCTTTCTTTCTTTCTTTTTTTCTTTCTTTCTTTCTTTCCTTTCTTCCCTCTTTCCTTTCCTTTCCTTCCCATTGGGTCACAATTGCACAATTGTGACGATAAATTCTTTCTTTCTTTCTTTCTTTCTTTCTTTCTTTCTTTCTTTCTTTCTTTCTTTCTTTCTTTCCTTCCTTCCTTCCTTCCTTCCTTCCTTCCTTCCTTCCTACCTTCTTTCCTTTCATTTCCTTTCCTTTCCGTTGGGTCACTGGCAGCGGCGGGCCAGATTTACTTCCAGGTACGCTGGTGGAACCCCCTCTCACCGGTTCTCTAAATTTCACCAACCGGCTCTCGCGAGTAGGTGCGAGCCTGCAGAAACCCACCACTGGATTTAACCCTCCACAACAATCCCAGTTTCTCATGTGTCCCTTCGGAGAATTAATTCTCCACCCTTGCATTTGCATTGTGGGTTTTACAGGGCTGAAACCAGTGGTGGGATTCAACCGATTCATACCAGTTCAAGCAAACCAGTTGCTATATTACCCACCCACCCTGCTATCAAAGTGGATCCTCGGCGCTGTGCTGCAATGGAGAAACAAGCAACAGAGCGGCTGGTGTAAGGGAAGGAGAAATACGCTTTTCCTCTTTCTTCTCCCTGCTCCTCCTTCCCTCGGGCTGGCCGCTCCGTTGCCTGTTTCACCATTGCAATGCAGTGCCCAGGAGGATCTACTTAGATAGCAGTGTGTGTGTGGGGTATAATTTAACAACTCCTTTGCCCAGGGTCAGAATGGGTGTCGCGGGAGGATTGTCCCGCAAGTGTGGCAGAACTGGAGGACAGGGATGAGCCACGCCTCCCATGACAGCCAACCTGACCCTGGGTGAACCGGTTATTCAATTATTTCAATCCCACCACTGGCTGAAACCAAGCTGCAATGTAAAGCTGAAGACAGCCTCATGGTGCCTAGACCCTTCCTCTTCTTCAGAGGATTTCATGTAAGTCCTGCTGTCAGTGCACCCTACACAGCTATGAAATGATTTTCCGTCAATGTCAATGAAAGAAATGTGCTGAGCTGTGAAGCTTCATCATACTCATTTAGCTACCGCAGATGAAATTTTGGATGACAAAGCTAGATCATACTGGCTGCTGGTGGCTGGGAGCATAAGCAAGCTGGCCTTCTCTCTTGCTTGGTTTATGCTTTGCCAATACAAATGGGCTTCTCTGGATGATTTAAAATTAATATTTTCCTTCCCTGCCCTGCTTTGGCATTTAAATATGATCATCTCTACAGAATGGGATGCAGTGGTTCAGTGGCTAAGACACTGAGCTTGTCGATCAGAAAGGTCGGCAGTTTAGTGGTTCGAATCCTTAGTGCCATGTAATGGAGAGAGCTCTCGTTACTTGTCCCAACTTCTGCCAACCTAGCAGTTCAAAAGCATGTAAAAATGCAAGTAGAAAAATAGGGAGACTTTGGTGGGAAGTTAACAGTGTTCTGTACACCTTCAGCATTTAGTCATGCTGGCACATGACCACAGAGACGTCTTCGGAAAAAGCTGGCTCTTTGGCTTTAAAATGGAGATGAGAACCGCCCCCTAGAGTCAGGAACAACTAGCACGTATGTGCGAGGAGAACATTTACCTTTACCTTTAAGTCTAAGGAAATTCAGAAAGAAGAAAGGATAATTTTAAAAGTCCTCCTTAGAGGCAAATGTTTCCATTCATCCTTGGAGTGAAATGATGTGTTTCTTATGCCATTTTCCAATACTCCCATATATTTTTTTTAATCTCTGACAGCTGAAATCAAAGATATATTTGTAATAATTAATGTACACACATAATGTGTTAGTAATGTCACTGGAAGCTTCAAGATGTCAGTTAGAGGAATTCATGCTTTATTTGTACTGACCTGCCAATTAGTAAACCAGTGTAACAGTCTTAAGAATTGTTAATTGCTCATTTCTGTAATTATATTTAGATTGTATTGGCCTCCATTCAAATGTGAATTTTGCTATCTTTGTCATCTCTCTTTCCCTCTCTTTTTCTTTCCTCTCTGCCTCTTATTAAGTTTCTTTCTTTTAGTAAGATTTTTCTTTCTAAAATTGGTGTAGGCTCAATAGATTCGAAGTAAAAGATATGATTACAAGGAGTATTTCAAAATATGCTGGATTATATAACTGATTTCTTTGATAGGTTTTTGTCAGGATGGTCATGCATGCCTATCTGGGGACTACCTAATACAGGGGTCTCCAACCTTTGCAACTTTAAGTCTGAAGGACTTCAGCTCCCAGAATTCTCCAGCCAGCTTTGCTGGCTGGAGAATTCTGGGAGCTGAAGTCCTTCAGACTTAAAGTTGCGAAGGCTGGAGACCCCTGACCTAATAGATACAACCACAGTGTCCAAATTTTTTCCCCAAGGATAAAGCAGAAACATAGCCAAGAATTCAAAGAAAGATGTTCAGTGGTATGAGAAGGATACAGGGTGGAAAAAATAGAAGCATTTTTTCATGGGTCAAAAACCTTTTAAGAAATTGGAAGGTGTATTTCAGTACTGGAGTAAATAAAACAGCTTGCAGATAGAAGGGGTTTATGGGAGAAAGAACTTGATGGAACTGCAAATTGTCATCTTGTCTGAAGTTTTTCCCCACACCCCTTTCATCAGGTAATAAAAGACTAGTGTGTGGACTCTGTGCAAAGATACAACTGAAGTCAAAAGATGCTTGACCTGTGAAATGAACCCTGTGGCAAGATGAGTAGAAAGAAATGTCGTGTTTCCCCTAAAATAAGACCCTGACTTATATATATATATATATATATATATATATATATATATATGTGTGTGTGTGTGTGTGTGTGTGTGTGTGTGTGTGTGTGTGTGTGTGTGTATATGTGTGTGTGTGTGTATATATATATATGTGTGTGTGTGTGTGTGTATATGTGTGTGTATATGTGTGTGTGTGTGAGTGTGTGTGTGTGTGTGTATACACACACATATATATATTGCCACCAAAAAGGTATCAGGTCTTATTTTGGGGGGTGGTATGTCATCCATTGACTCCCCTTACTTGTGTGCATTGTCCCTTTCATCCTTTTTTGCTGGCAACTTCTTCTGCAGCTGGCAAGATATTCTTAAAAACCTCTGCAGCCGATTATAGACCTCCGAATTGATCCAGAGCTTTATCATCGAAAGCAGAGGCCTTCAGGAAAGCCTTGCTGGCTGCAGAAGAAATGGGCCGGCAAGGCAGATGTCAGGGTGTACGAGGCCTGGCTGCAATTGTCCAAAGGTCAGTAGTAGAGCAGCTCCATCCCCACCCCCTCCCAACCCTACCTTAGTTTTCACCCATGCATCGTGGAGTGGGCAGTGTCCTAACTAGGGCTTATTTTGGTAGTAGGGCTTATATTGGGCGCACGTGGAAAAATCAAGCTGGAACTTACTTTTGGGGTAGATCGTATTTTCAGGAAAATGTGGTAGCAATCCTGAGTGTGAGGTTCATATTTGAATTTGAATTTGAATTTATTCGCATTTATATACCGCCCTATCTCCCTTGCGGGACTCAGGGCAGTGCACAGGCAATAATAAAATATTGTAGAGAATAAATACAATAAAAATATCTTAAAAATAAATTAAACTAAGAAACCTGTGCTAAACTTACAATAGAAACCCCTACTAAAACCAAGATTAAAACTATTTAAAAACTCTGCCAGGCTGGCCACATAGAATAAGTGTGTTTTCAATGCCCGGCGGAAGAGGCGCAGGTCCGTGATTGTACGCAGGTCAGGGGGTAGGTCATTCCAGAGGGCGGGGGTTGCCACAGAGAAGGCTCTCCCCCTGGGAGTCGCCAGCCGGCATTGTCTGGCAGACGGTACCCTAAGGAAGCCCTCCCTGTGGGAGCGGACAGGTCGATGGGAGGTATGTGGTTGGAGGTGGTCCGGCAAATAACCAGGTCCCGGGGTTATATATAGGTACAGGTAGTCCTCACAACAGTTCATTTAGTGATCATTCAAAGTTACAGCATCACTGGAAAAAGTAACTTGCAACAATTTTTCATACTTACAACTATTGCAGCAACCCCCTGATCCCCCTGATCAAAATTCAGATGATTGGTAACCGACTTGCATTTATGATCATGTGATCACCTTCTGTGACCTTCTGACAAGCAAAGTCAATGGGTAAACAAGATTCACTTAAATGTGGCTAACTTAACGATTGCTATGATTCACTTAACAACTGTGCCAAGACATGTTGTAAAATAGGGAAAAACTCACTTAACATATGTCTCGCTTAGCAACAAAAAATTTGGGCTCAGTTGTGATCACTAAATTGAGGACTACCAGTAATGGTACTGCCACTTTTAGGGAATGCAAATAATGGATTTCCAAAATTTAATAGAATATTTTTCCTATACTCCTGAGATTAAAAGCATTTAAAAATGATAGATGCAACCGTTTCCCTAAGTATGTGACATTAATTATTGACTATAAATTGTTGCTGTTGACTTAATGTAGTCTATTTTTGAGATTTTTTTTCATTTACTTCTTGTAGTGTTAATCATAGGTATGTTTACTTTCTTAAAATATGCCATTGTTGACGAATTATTATATTTTTCTACATTATGCTGTTGGTCTTTAATTTTTTACTCTCCTCTTATTTATTCTTTATTTATTTATCTCTTAATTCCAATTATCTTGATTCTATTACACAAACAGATTTTTCAATACTGTAAATACTGGTGTCATGATTGGCTTTAGCTAGAAACTAGAAAAGGAACAAATAAAGCAGTGTGTGAAATGCAAAGGAGTATAGAGAAATTAAAGATTTTTGAAATAGAGGCTTGAGCCAAAGGAGACCACGATCCCCCAGACGACCGGGTGCGAGTCCCTCCTCGTGAAATGGGGCCTAGGGAGGCAGTTGGGCGTGTTAGTTGTATACCTGGCTCCTCGCTATGCAACAACAGCCCTGCCCGAGCTCCTAGAGGTGATAGCCGAGGCGGCGGTTGAGACCCCCAGACTTCTGGTCATGGGGGACTTTAACCTGCCGTCGGTAGGCGAAACCTCTGGTGCAGCTCGGGAGTTCATGGCTTCCATGGCAGCCATGGACCTGACCCAGGTAGTTTTGGGCCCTACCCACGAGGGTGGACACACCCTGGATCTCATCTTCGTCTCGGGACAGTGGAGTCGTGATCTGGGAATAGGGGATTTAGTCATCACACCCCTGTCATGGACAGATCACGCTCTCCTTCGGCTCGACTTTCCGATCGCTACACCCCATCGCGGGGAGGCGGAACCGGATATTCCTATATGGTTCCGCCCCAGGCTTCTGATGGACCCGGTAAGGTTCCAAAGGGAGCTTGGGCCAATTCCTGTGGACTTGCCCCGCGACTCGACTGAGGACCTAGTGGCCGCATGGTTAAGTGCGGCCACGGGGGCCTTGGACCGAGTCGCGCCCGAGCGGCCTCTCTTGCGGCGACGATCCACCCGGGCTCCTTGGTTCACCGAGGAGCTTAGGGAGATGAAGTGCCACAAGAGACGCCTAGAGAGCAGATGGAGATCCTCTCGCTCCGAAGCCGACCGAACACTAGTGAGAACCTACATTAGGACTTACCTGGTGGCGATAAGAGTGGCCAAACGTGAGTATTGTGCCACTCTTATTGCATCCGCAGATAACCGCCCTGCCGCCCTGTTTGGGGTGACCCGATCCCTCCTTCAACAGAGGCCGCGGGAAGCCCCTCTACAGGGTCGAGCAGAGGAATTTGGGATTTATCTGCAGGAGAAAATCACTCGGATTCGGAGCGAGCTGCCCTCCATCGACAGTGGTCCAGCTGAGCGGTCCGAGGTTGCTCTTGAGACACCATCTTGGGAGGAGTTTGATTTTGTTACTACCGAGGATATGGACAAGTTGTCAAAGAGACTTAGGGCTACCACATGTTCATTGGACCCGTGTCCCTCCTGGCTTTTACTGGCATCCTGGGAGACGACACGAGGCTGGCTCCAGGGCATTGTCAACGCATCTTTGAGTGAGGGGTCCTTGCCTGCCATCTTGAAAGAGGCGGTAGTAAGGCCCCTCCTCAAGAAGCCGTCCCTGGATCCAGCATTACTAGAGAACTATCGTCCCGTCTCCAACCTTCACTTTTTAGTGAAGGTTGTTGAGAGTGCGGTGGCCCAACAGTTTCCGCGACACTTGGAGGAAGTTGATTATCTAGACCCGCGCCAGTCCGGCTTCCGACCCGGGCATAGCACCGAGACGGCATTGGTCGCGTTGGTTGATGATCTCTGGAGGGCGCGGGATAGAGGATATTCCTCTATCCTAGTCCTATTAGACCTCTCAGCGGCTTTTGATACCATCGACCATGGTATCCTATTGCGCCGACTGGGGGGGTTGGGGCTGGGAGGCACCGTTCTACGGTGGTTCTCTTCCTACCTCTCTGGTCGGTCGCAATATGTGTTGGCAGGGGGGCAGAGGTCGGCCTCGAGGCCCCTCGTATGTGGGGTACCTCAAGGGTCGGTCCTCTCGCCCCTACTGTTCAACACATACATGAAGCCGCTGGGTGAGATCATCCGTGGTTTTGGGGTGGGATATCATCTGTACGCTGATGATACTCAGTTGTACATATCCACCCCAGACCACCCCAACGATGCCGTCGAGGTCATGTCCCGGTGTTTGGAGGCCGTACGGATCTGGATGGGTAGTAACAAACTCAGGCTCAACCCGTCCAAGACTGAGTGGCTGTGGCTTCCGGCACCCCGGTTCAGCCAGATTATTCCAACTCTGGCCATTGGGGGCGAAACACCGGCCCCCGTGGAGAGGGCGCGCAATTTGGGTGTCCTCCTGGATTCCCGGCTGTCCATGGAGGACCATGTGGCGGCCGTGGCCAGGGGGGCTTTCCATCAGGTACGCCTGATGCGCCAATTGCGGCCCTTACTGGACCGGGCTGCCCTTCGCACAGTCACTCAGGCCCTCGTGACCTCTCGACTCGACTACTGTAATGCTCTCTACATGGGGCTTCCCTTGAGGTGCACTCGAAAGCTGCAGTTAGTCCAGAATGCAGCCGCGCGGGTGATTACGGGAGCGCCTAGACACTCCCACATAACACCTATCCTGCGCGAGCTGCACTGGCTTCCTGTGGTCTTTCGGGTGCGCTTCAAGGTTCTGACGACCATCTTTAAAGCGCTCCATGGCTCGGGGCCTAGTTATATGCGAGACCGCCTCCTGCCCCATACATCCCTCAGACCAATACGCTCCCACAGAGAAGGCCTCCTCAGGGTGCCGTCGGCCGGACAATGCCGACTGGCGACACCCAGGGGGAGAGCCTTCTCTGTGGCAGGTCCAGCCCTTTGGAACGACTTACCCCCTGAACTTCGCACCATCTCTGACCTCCGCCTCTTCCGCAAGTGTCTTAAGACACATTTGTTCCATCTAGCCGGCCTAGCGTAGCCTCCTATACTGACTTTTAGATAGTTTTTAAATTTGGGGATTTTAATCTGGTTTTAGCACAGGTTCTATTGAATTAGTTTTTTAAATTTTATATGATGTTTTGTATGTATTTTAATTTTCCTGTGCGCCGCCCTGGGTCCGTTTGGAGAAGGGCGGGGTATAAATTGAATAAATAAATATGCTCAAAAAAGAGATGATGGTATAGAAAAATGTTTGAACACAGATTTATAACAAAAGATTCAAGAACAGAAAGAAAAGTTTAAATTATTTCAGGTACGAGGGTTAGTTAAAAAGACAAAACAATTATAGTGTCTCTAAAACAATTAACTAAATTGATTATCTATATAAATAAAAATGTAAAATAGTTTGTACGAATCCACTAATCTCAAAAACTACTGGGCCGATTTAAACGAAACTTTCACACAATGTAGCCAAGCACTTCGGATAATAGAATAGCTAATCATTTTGTGCCTAGCACGCATGTGTTGTGTACAAATTACACACACAAAAAAGTACCCACTGAAATTGTGTGTTAACATGCCTGTAGCCACGCCCATCAAACTGTTTTTCAACTGCCAGTGTTGGCAAAGGCCTCATACGGCGGCCTCTTGGGGCCAAAAAGGCACAGAGGATAGCAAACTCCCAGGTGGCCCATAGGGGGGGGGGGAATTCTGCTCAGGACTGTTCTCTGAGGTAAAAAAAAAAAAAGGAGGCAGGCAGCTGCTTTAAACTGTTTAATACTAACTGAACCAAACTGTTACAAAGAATCACCCATCTGACAGCAAATACAGTTTAATGAAAAGAAGGACTAGGGAGGACATGATAGCAGCCTTCCAATATCTCAGGGGTTGCCCCAAAGAAGAGGGAGTCAAGCTATTCACCAAGGCACCTGAGGGCAGAACAAGAAGCAATGGGTGGAAACTAATCAAGGAGAGAAGCAATCTAGAACTGAGGGCAAATTTCCTGGCAGTGAGAACTATTAACCAGTGGAACATCTTGCCACCAGAAGTTATGGATGCCCCAACACTGAAGAGAGAAGAGACTGGAAAACCATTTGTCTGAAACGGCATAGGGTCTCCTGCTTGAGCAGCGGGGTTGGACTAGATGACCTCCAAAGTCCCTTCCAACTCTGCTATTGTATTATTGTATTACAGTAGGTATGTAGATAGGGGAATAGAGAGACAGGGAGAAATACAGTTTAATAAAAGAGGGACTAGGGAAGACATGATAGCAGCCTTCCAATATCTCAGGGGTTGCCCCAAAGAAGAGGGAGTTAAGCTATTCACCAAGGCACCTGAGGGCAGAACAAGAAGCAATGGGTGGAAACTAATCAAGGAGAGAAGCAACCTAGAACTGAGGGCAAATTTCATGGCAGTGAGAACTATTAACCAGTGGAACATCTTGCCACCAGAAGTTATGGATGCCCCAACACTGGATGTGTTTTTAAGAAGAGACTGGAAAACCATTTGTCTGAAACGGCATAGGGTCTCCCGCTTGATCAGCGGGGTTGGACTAGATGACCTCCAAGGTCCCTTCCAACTCTGCTATTGTATTATTGTATTACAGTAGGTATGTAGATAGGGGAATAGAGAGACAGGGAGAAATACAGTTTAATAAAAGAGGGACAAGGGAAGACATGATAGCAGCCTTCCAATATCTCAGGGGTTGCCCCAAAGAAGAGGGAGTTAAGCTATTCACCAAGGCACCTGAGGGAAGAACAAGAAGCAATGGGTGGAAACTAATCCAGGAGAGAAGCAACTGAGAACTGAGGAGAAATTTCCTGACAGTTAGAACAATTAATCAGTGGAACAACTTGCCTCCAGAAGTTGTGAATGCCCCAACACTGGAAGTCTTCAAGAAGATGTTGGATAGCCATTAGTCTGAAATGGTATAGGGCAGTGATGGCTAACCTTTTTTGGCTCACGTGCCAATAGCAGGGGGAGTGCAGGGGCGATGTGCACATGTGTGCCACATTCATAATGCTATGTGCATGACCTCCTGCATTTGGCATGCTTTTTACGTCATCCCCAGGCTCCAGAGGGTTTATAGGAGCCTGGGGAGGGTGAAAACAGCCTTCCCCCACCTCCAGAGGGCAAAAAATGGCCTCAAAAGAAGGCCTAAATCAGCTGGCCAGGGCACACATACAAACTGAAGCTGATAGGGCAATGCCTCGAGTGGCCTAAGAAATGGTTCCGTGTGCCACCTGTGACACCCGTGCCATAGGTTCGCCATCATGGGTATAGGGCTTCCTGCCTAGCAGGGAGTTGGACTAGGTGACCCCCAAGGGATAGATAGAGAGGCAGAAATAAGGTATGTATGTATGTATGTATGTATGTATGTATGTATGTAGGTAGGTAGGTAGGTAGGTAGGTGGATAGATAGATAGATAGATACAAAGAAAGAAAGAAAGAAAGAAAGAAAGAAAGAAAGAAAGAAAGAAAGAAAGAAAGAAAGAAAGAAAGAGACAGTAGGTAGGTAGGTAGGTAGGTAGGTAGGTAGGTAGGTAGGTAGGTAGGTAGGTAGAGGGAGAAAGGAAGAAATATAGTAGGTAGGTAGGCAGGTAGGTAGGTAGGTACATAGGTAGGGGGATGGATAGATAGATAGGGAGAAATACAGTAGATAGGTAGGTAGAGGGATAGACAGAGAGGGAGAAATACAGTAGGTAGGCAGATAGGTGGATAGGGGGATAGATAGAGAGGGAGAAATACAGTAGGTAGGTAGGTAGGTAGGTAGGTAGGTAGGTAGGTAGAGGGAGAAAGCAAGAAATACAATAGGTAGGTAAGTAGAGGGATAGACAGAGAGGGAGAAATACCGTAGGTAGGTAGGTAGGTGTATAGATAGCAAGAAATACGGTAGGTAGGTAGGTAGAGGGATAGAGGGGGGGAAATACAGTAGGTAGGTAGATAGAGGGGAAAAAGAAAGAAATACAATAGGTAGGTAGGTAGAGGGATAGACAGAGAGGGAGAAATACAGTAGGTAGGTAGGTAGAGGGATAGAGGGGGGGAAATACAGTAGGTAGGTAGGTAGGTAGAGAGAAAAAGAAAGAAATACAGTAGGTAGGTAGGTAGAGGGATAGACAGAGAGGGAGAAATACAGTAGGTAGGCAGGTAGGTAGATATGGGGATAGATAGAGTCAGAAATATAGTAGGTAGGTAGGTAGGTAGGTAGGTAGGTAGGTAGGTAGGTAGGTAGGTAGAGGGATAGAGAGGGGGAAATACAATAGGTAGGTAGGTAGGTAGAGGGAGAAAGAAAGAAATATAGTAGGTAGGTAGGTACAGGGATAGATAGATAGATAGATAGATAGATAGATAGATAGATAGATAGATAGATAGATAGATAGATAGATAGATAGATAGATAGATAGATAGATAGATAGATAGATAGATAGATAGATAGATAGATAGAGATAAAAATACAGTAGGTAGGTAGGTTGGGGCTTATATGGTGGTTGGGTGTATGTGTGCAGGTGTAGATCTACACACAGATTGGTTGGCCATTTAACCAGACTGGGCCACAGCAACGCGTGGCCGGGTATAGCTAGTAGTCATATAAAAAAAGAGAACGTTTTTAACTTGATAGTTTGGTTCTATTGATTTTAAATTTTATAATGTTATGACCTGACCACAAATTAGAAGTTAGAGTTACAGTATTTGTAGATTATTCATGTGAAAAACTATTAATTATTTATTTTTATTTTTTACAATTTCTACTCTGAAGTAGAGAAATATAAATAAATCAGCAGATCATTGATTGATTTTATAACCTCTTCCCCTCAGCCTTTGAATCAGTTTTGACTCCTGTTGACTGCCTTGGTATATCCTTCCAGTTTTCTTGGAAAAATCTAGGAAATGGTTTGCCATTGCCTCCTTCCTGGGGTTGAGAGAGCATGACTGGCACAAGTGAATTAAAAGCACAATGACTATATATCTATACTTTTCTGTTATATTGTGTTTTTTACTAAAAAGGAGAAAAATTAAATATGCCAATAATTGGTTTTGGGGAGTTGTTGGTAAAATGAATCGATGTAAACATTTAATAATACAATATGATGTTGGATATGTATTAGTATACATGTGATTATATGTTATGGAGATGGAAAAATTAAAAAAAACTTTAATGGAGAAAAAGAAGTTGTAGGAGCTTCATCACTAGAAGCTTTCAAGAAAAGACTGGGCTGCCACCTGTCAGAAATGGTGTAGGGTCTCCTGCTTGGGCGGGGGTGTTGGATTAGATCAGGGGTCTACAAAGTTGGCTCTTTTAAGACGGGTGGACTTCAACTCCCAGAATTCCCCAGCCAGCTATGCTCGCTGGGGAATTCTGGGAGTTGAAGTCCACCCGTCTTAAAAGAGCCAACTTTGCAGACCCCTGGACTAGATGACCTACAAGGTGTTTTCCAACTTTGTTAATCTATAATCTGATACACTTGATTTTATCCACATATTGATTCATTGATTGGGAGAGTTTTTATTCCACTTCTAAATTTAGGTGTTTATGGTTACAAAAAAATGATAAAATGTATTTAACACACGTGATTTCTTTGTTACTGAGATATTGGGAATCACCAAAATGAAACTAGGCGGGTTCAGATGTCAGATATGACTTGTCTGAAGCAGCCTGATTGGATTGGATTTGGGATTTAAGTGAATCCAATGCATGTTCTATTTATTATTCATTTTTCAAGTTTTTTTTTTTTAAAGAATCTTCATAAAGAGGTTGGCAGTATAGCATCAAGAACTTGTGATCATAATCTAAAATGCCGCAATCTGAATTGTCTTTGTCTAACTTTGGATTTGTGGATAATATATATCAGTGTTGGCAAATCTTTTCGGCACCAAGTGCCAAAATGGGAGTACGTGCATGTGTGCAGGGGAGCACCAGAAACTGGAAGTGCAGCTCCCCAGCATGCACCATAAACCGGAAGAGCAGTTCTTTGGCATACGTGTGCATGCCGGGAAACTGAGCTTCTGGTTTCCAGCATATGCATGCACACTGGTCACCTGCTCTTGTGAAGACTAGCTGGCTGGTATACATGGCAGAAACCCGGCTTCCTGGCACACACAAGCACACCAGGAAGCTGCTCTTCCAGTTTTCAGGCGCTCCCGCATGTGTGCACCGGAACCCAGAAGAGCAATGGGTGATGGCTGGCATGCTACTTCCAGAATGCATGCCATAGGTTTGCCATCACTGAGAGAGACAGAGCCAGACAGACAGATAGACACACACAGAGAGAGAGAGAGAGAGAGAGAGAGAGGGAGAGAGAGGGAGGGAGGGAGGGAGGGAGAGAGAGAGAGAGAGAGAGAGAGAGAGAGAGAGAGAGAGAGAGAGAGAGAGAGAGAGAGAGAGAGAGAGAGAGAGAGAAATGATCAGTGTAGTTATTTTTAAAGATGCATGGTTCAGTGGTTGCCTAGCTTTACTGTGAATTGCCTGTGCGCACCGGAACCCAGAAGAGCAATGGGTGATGGCTGGCATGCCCAGAGAGATAGCTTTGCATGCCACTTCCAGAATGCATGCCATATGGCTCGGTGGTTGCCTAGCTTTACTGTGAATTGCCTTATTCCTATGCCAGTTGCCATAAATAATTCTTGTTTTGGTATGTATGTATGTATGTATGTATGTATGTACGTACGTATTTATTTATTTACAGTTTCTTATTGGAAAAAATGCTAATGAATTGCTACTTAAACTGCCACATTATTCATGTGTGTGTGTGTGTGTGTGTAAAACCCATATCCAATTCATTGCAGATTCTGATGAAGATATTTTTCTCATTTCTATGTAAGAGGAATTCCTATGTAAGGTCGTTGCTAGTAATCCGTTAGCTCTGCACTTCATTATGAGTCTAAATACGCCTAGTTAAGAGCGGATGTTAATAATTTAAACAAACAAACAAGAAAAAACTGAAAATGAGACGTCTGCTAATAGGAAAATTAAACGATGCCAAGCATGGGAGCCAATTGAGCTGCAAAGGTAATACATACTATCATCTTGTTTTAATTATGATGCATTTTTATTTGTTTCTGTTTGCTTAGCGAACCAGAGGCAAAGAAAGTGTTTGGTACCAAAGAACTGAGAAAATGTCTTACTTCAAAACAAAGCAATCACAGAAGTTGGCAACACAAGGCTGAGCTGGGTAAAAATACAATTGAAAGGTCACGCTAATTGGAAATTGAAAAGCTTTTTTTTAAAATTAAAACAATAGACTGGATATGTGGGGCTTTACACACATCCACTTCCTATAGAACAATGGTGGCTAACCTTTTTGTCCTCCCATGCCAAGGCACGCATATGACAGCATGCATGCGTATGCCCACACTCATAATACAATATGTGCTTGACCCCCACACCCACCCATAAGCATGCATGTGCGACCCCCTGCACTCCATTTTGGGCCTAGCAGGTCTCCCTGAAGCCTCCTGGAACCAAAAATGGGGCGCAGGAGGGGGATGCACCACCCCGCGCTCTCCCTTGTGCATGCCTACACTGTTAACAGGAGTTATGCCGGCCTTTTATGTAACTTTATTCCTCTCTAGCATTCATCTCCATTGTTCAGTGATGCATTTCCTGCCTCTCTAGGATTTACCTCCATCTGCTCCTGTGAGGCACTTCCTGCTCCTGTTGGATATATATCGATGGCTTGTATAGTGTTTTGCAGAGAGCTGAAAATCAGCTGACTGGTGGTGCATGCTTGGTGGAGCTCAGCTGGGGCTTGTGTGCCGGCAAAGAGGCCTCTGCATGCAACCTGTGGCACGCGTGCCATAGGTTCGCCATCACGGCTTAGAACAGTGGTAGTCAACCTGGTCCCTACCACCCACTAGTGGGCGTTACAGCTTTCATGGTGGGCGGAAGGGGTTTTGTCCAATACTGAAGTACTTTCCTTTTTTAAATGTAATTGACTTCCCTACTTTATAAATCACCATTAATGTGGAACCGGTGGGTGGTTAGAAAATTTCACTACTAACAGAAAGACAAAAGTGGGCAGTAGGTATAAAAAGGTTGACTACCCCTAGCTTAGAACATAGAAAAAATCAATCCTGGCTTCCATTATGTAGTTTCTGCATATGAAAAAAGACATTTTTTTTTCTGGAAGATGGATTATCATCTCAGTGAATTGCTTCTCATCTTGCTTGAGTTATAAACTTACGACTTGTGTTTGGAGGTGTTCAGAAAGGTACAAGCCATGTACGTATCTTTGGCAGAAAGACTTAGCAGTACACTAAATTTTGTGTAGGGATCTGTATAGTTAGAGCAGTGTTTCTAAACCTCAGCAACTTTAAGTTGTTTGGTTTTCAACACTCACATTGGCTGGGGATTTCTGGAAGTCGAAGTCCACACCTCTTAACAATTGTTGTGGTTGAGAAACAGTGGGTTAGAGAATGACAACATATTGCCATCCTTGATTGTCAGGAGACAGCTTCCATACTCCCTTTTACCTGTCAAGATGAGATACATTTGCTTTGTGAAATTTAGGTTTGGGGATATTTAATGTTTATTTATAGGGCGATGCATTGATTCAAAGGGAAAAGGTGATTCAGAGCCCACAGGTCACTCAAGCTGCACCTGTCAGCAGCTCCTTAAAGAAGGGCCTCTTTGGCTAGGTTCATGCAGAAGCAGCCATGTGGTCCCAGGAAAAGTTACCTTTGATTTATGGGGGTGCCAATCTGTGAGACATGCTTGTTCCGGGGCATGCAGAATCTTCTGTCTCTGGGTCACTGCACAGCCTTGTTATTTTATTCCATTTTGTGTATGTACGGGCTTTACCTGGTCATTGACTAAAATAGTATATTGACATTTTAGCCTTAGCAGAAAAATAAATTGTAACATGTTAAATCAAGCATTTATGTTGGGAAATACACTAAGTGGAAAGGAAAGAAAAGAAATAGAACATTTGACCCAGCTGGGCATAAATAAACCTTTAGACAAGAGGGACTCCAGTGTCCGTAAGGATGTAAGTGTTGTGAGGGTCACGTAATCTTGCGAATCAGAGGGAGGATTTCTCTTAAAAGAGTTTGTGAAGTGGGCAATTACAGTGGGAAAGGCCATTGCTTTCTGGCTGCCTTATATTATATTATATTAGGTGCTTTATTATTTATTTTGTTAAATGTCTAATAAAATAACACATTACACACTCAACTTTATAGCGATATTGGGGAGGGTACAATAAAACATTCATAAACTACAGATAAAATACAAATGGAAGACTCCAAACAACTAGAAAAAGCATTCATTCTAAAGAGATACAGAGAGGGGGGGAGAGGAAGGGGGAGGGATGGAGGGAGAGAGGGAGAAGTAGGAGAGAGGGGAGAGAAAGATAGAGAGGGAGGGAGAGGGAAAAGGAGGGGGAGAGGGGAAGAGAAAGATAGAGAGGGAGGGAGAGGGAGAAGTAGGAGAGAGGGGAGAGAAAGATAGAGAGGGAGGGAGAGGGAAAAGGAGGGGGAGAGGGGGAGAGGGGAAGAGAAAGATAGAGAGGGAGGGAGAGGGAGAAGGAGGGGGAGAGGGGGAGAGAAAGATAGAGAGGGAGGGAGACACAGGGGAGGGAGGGGGAGGGAGGGAGAAAGAGAGGGAAGGAGAGACAGGGGGAGGGAGGGAAGGGGAGAGAAAAAGAGAGAAGGAGAGAGAGGGTGGGGAGAGAGAAAGAGAGGGGGGAGAGACAGGGGGAGGGAGGGAAGGGGAGAGAAAAAGAGATAGGGAGAGAGAGGGTGGGGAGAGAGAAAGAGAGGGAGGGAGGGAGAGACACGGGGAGGGAGGGAAGGGGAGAGAAAAAGAGAGAGGGAGAGAAAGGGTGGGGAGAGAGAAAGAGAGGGAGGGAGAGACAGGGGGAGGGAGGGAAGGCGAGAGAAAAAGAGAGGGAGAGAGAGGGTGGGGAGAGAGAAAGAGAGGGGGGAGAGACAGGGGGAGAGGGGGGAACCTGCTTCTTGCTCAGCTAAAGACCTGGTGGGAAACCCAAGTTGTCAAGGATCTTTTAAACCCAATCAAGATGGGGGCCAGAGTGGGGGAAGTGCTATTCAAAAAGACAGGTGCTTTGACAGATAAGTCCTGCTAGATGACAATGGTAAGGGACCTATTAATTTTCCAACTATCGACTCGATTATAACAGCCAGGCAGAAATTATAAAAAGACCCACAGTTCTTTAGCTAATTAGGTCCTAAGCTTGGTCAGTACAGGAGTGGAAATGTTCAACTAAATAGGTCTTTGACTTAATTCAACAGATCTTCTTTATATGATTTGCAATTGTTTTTATAACAATTATAAGAGAGGGGGAAAGAGAGAATGAAAAGTGCTATGTATTAGCCAAAGAATACAGAAAAGTGTACATGTGACCAACATAAGATTTTGGAAATAAATCAAAGTAGGGAGAGATCTTGCCATTGATGTATGTCACCATCAGAAGCATTTACGTCACTTTATGAGCATCAGCTGTTAAAAAGCATGCGCAGCAGAAGATGATGACCTTGTATAGACTTTTTAGACGCATCACATAGAGAGCAAGCCCTATTTTGAGCCTTTTTGAAGGAAAATAAAAGCTGAGCAAAAAATAAAAATATAATTACATTTCCGGGTGCAAAGGATTTAAGTACAGTTTGTAGATACACACTTTTACAATGACTGGAGACATGTGCAAAGACTATTCTTCAAGAGGAGACGATCAAGAGCCGTGGTGGCGCAGTGGTTGGGATGCAATATTGCAGGTTAATTCTGCCCACTGCCAGCAGTTTGATTCTGGGTGGCTCAAGGTTGATTCAGCCTTCCATCCTTCCGAGGTTGGTAAAATGAGGACCCAGATTGTTGGGGGCAATGGGCTGTCTCTGTAAACCACTTAGAGAGGGCTATAAAGCACTACGGAGCGGTATATAAGTCTTAAGTGCTAATGGTATTGTTACTATGTGTCCAGAGATATATGCAGCAAGTATTTGGGGCATGTTCTGCATAGGAACACTAATAGTCCATATGGTGCGCTGATGTGCATTAGAAAAATGATCCCTCAAGAATGAAGAAAATGGAGAGAGGTTATATGCACACTATTGGTCTGCAGCACCACATGTCATCAAGCACTCTTGGGGGCAAGTTCCCCATTGCCTGTTGGCTCAGCTGTCCAAATGTCCAGCCCGCCATCTGTAAATTGTTTGCTTTTTCCTTTATTCAGAAAGGGAAATCCTGCTGGGCCACCTTCCTTCCTGCCAGATGTGGTACCCTTGTGCAACCTGAACAGCCATAAGTGGTCACTTGGCTTGCAAGAGGAAGTTTATTAGGCATCTGAGTAAACTCATATGTGCTAGATGTTCCTGTCTCTAGGGGATGGTGCTCGTCTCCATTTCAAAGCGGAAGAGCCAGCACTGTCCGAAGACGTCTCCATGGTCATGTGGCCCGTATGACTAAAAGCTGAAAGTGCAAAGAACGCTGTTACCTTCCCATCAAAGGTGGTTCCTATTTTTCTACTTGCATTTTTATGGGCTTTCGGACTGCTAGGTTGGCACATACCAAAGAAGAGCTTAAAGATCCTCCAAATCCTTTTATCTTGTTGACAATCCTTCCAGTTCCCCAAGCAATGTAAGGTCACATATCTAAGAGTCTGCTAAGGTACAGCCACTGTAAAAAAGCAGGCATGCTCCTGACAAATTGCCACAAAATCTCTCATCAGAGCTTTGATGGAGAAAATTATTTCTTTGGATTGATCTTGTTTGGCTGTCACAAATGGTGTTGCAATTCTCAAAACGCTGATGAACAACAGAGGAAAACTGAGGCCATATTATGTAATACTTACCACCAGGCAGCCTGTGAAATAGTGAATAACCTCCCTCTCCCTTTCTTTAGATAACTCCTGGTGAGTAAGTAATTGGTTTATTTTTTTTGCTATGTAATACTGGACATCACTCTGAAGGATATGGTTTCTATCTAGAATTAATGCCACCAAGGAAGTGAGCAGTTTTTTGTTTTTTATTTTTGCAGAGTAAAAATAATATAAATTGAAAAAAGGGGTGAATGGTGATTGGCTGCTTTGGAACCAAGACCAAAACCTGGAATCTCTTATTGTTGGTAGCTGGTGAGGGAAGGACAAGACAGTGACCCAGATGCCTGCTGGTGAGGTCAGGCTGACGGGTGGTGGTGGCCTACATACTGGATGGGTAGTAGGAGTGCAACGTTCCTTGTGGTCTGCAGTTACCTTTGTGTCCCCTCTCCCCAGCACAGTGAGGCAGTTACAAGGGTCAGCCAAGGAGGAAGAGGAGATGGAGGAGAAGATGGAGGAGGAGTGGGCTTCGCTAGGCCTTAGGTGAGTATCTTGAGGGTACTTGAGGGCACAGGAGAACCGGCAATCAGAAGATCAGCTGCCCCTTGCACATGCGCTCACCAGGAAGATGATCTTCCGGTTTCCTGCACACGCATGTGCAACGGCCAGCTGGTCTTCACATGCATATGCATGCCAGAAACTGGAAGACCAGATTTTGAAGAAAGATTTTGTGAGTGACAGGATGTGAAAATTCCACTTGGTGGGTCAATATTATTTCTGGATTCTGCCTCTTTGGGGCAGGAAGCTCAGTTTACCTCTGTCTGCTGTTTTTGGTAATGGACCAATCTGATATCAGGTTGTTTTCTTTTGTGTGAGAACTAATGTTCACAGCAAGAACACTGATCTCACCTCAGGTTTGAGGCGTGGGGGGGAATAGCAGAATACCTCTAGTTGTCTGGGAGAATGATCTATGGACAGATGAATCAAAAGTGGGACTTTCTGCACTGCGTGGCTTGACTATTTCTGATGGAAACCAAATGCTCCATTTTATTTTAAGAGCCTCACACTGTCAAGCCCTGATGTGATAGGATCATAATTTGGGAATGATTTGCTGCCTCAGGACCTGGACAATTTGCCATCACCAAAGGAAGCTTCAATTCTGCTTTGCATCCAAGTATGTTGCAGTTTGCTGACCATTAGCTGAAAGTAAAACACAGTGGGTGACGTAACAAAACAGTGATCTCAGATATACAAATCTACAGGTCTACAAAACAAGGGATGGAGACAAATAAATTCAATGTTTTTGGAAATGGGACTTGTTTTCCTGGCATTTGGGCAGTGGGCAGGGTAGTAAGGAAGCAGAGAATTTACCAGTTGGGGCAAACACTATCCAACAAGAAAACTGGGCCATCGTATGATCAAAGTAGAGTTGAAATTCAGAAGGGTTCCACCATCACTCACCTTCATTTGTCCAAAAGGATTCTTTTAAAGCCAGCTTCATTTCCCACCAGTTCACATATGGAAATATGGAGACTAGCAGATGTAAGCTACAAGGCGGAAAAGCTCTCCAACTCCCTATATAAAATCAGACTGGGAAGTTCTGATTACATGTCGTGATTACGGTATGTAAATATATGGGAGAAGTAATAGCAATTCTTTTGCTGTCCACCAGATAGAATGAATCCCTCGACCTTAAAAATCATATTCTGGATGTAGTAGTTACAATCTATACTACTAAACACTCTTGTCATGACTTTTACCTGGGCAAAACACAGGGCAACAATTTTTGAACCAAGGAACCTCAATGGAGTAACTTAAGAATGCGTCCAAAAGATGGGACCTATGACTGCCAAGGGAATAAAATTCAGGACAGTTGTGGCTGCATCAAAGCAACTGGCTGTGCTGTGCTGCTGCTGCAGTTACACAATCAGTTTCAACCTTCCATGGCTGTTTCCCAGCCAATCTCACAATCCCTTGCTCCTCCTCCATCCTACAGCAAGAAATTGACTCATCATGTGTCTCTGAAAGAAACAACTTTTAAGATGCATGAAGAAAGCTTTGTATATTTTCGTTGTTTCATGTGCCCCTTTTCTTGCACACATGCATACGCATCTATATCCCATTTTTGTTCAGAAACTCAAAGCACATACTGTGTTCCCCCGAAAATAAGACAGGGTCTTATTTTCTTTGGACACCCCCCTCCCCGAAATAAACACTTGGCCTTATTTTCACGGGGGTCTTATTACTTTTGAGGTGCAGGAGGCGGTGAGCATATTCACCTCATCGCTGCTGCTGTGTTGCGCATCGCTGGGCCCAGTGGTGGGTTTCTGCAGGCTCGCACCTACTCATGAGAGCCGGTTGGTGAAATTTAGAGAACTGGTGAGAGGGGGTTCCACCAGTGTACCTGGAAGTAAATCTGGCCTACCGCTGCCAGTGACCCAATGGGAAGGAAAGGAAAGGAAAGAGGGAAGAAAGGAAAGAAAGAAAGAAAGAAAGAAAGAAAGAAAGAAAGAAAGAAAGAAAGAAAGAAAGAAAGAAAGAAAGAAAGAATTTATCATCACAATTGAGTCCAAAATTTTGGTTGCTAAGCTAGAGCGTTGTTAAATGAGTTTCACCACATTTTAAAAGGTGGCCACTCCCACCCTGTCACATGATTGCCAAGCCACACCCACAACATAGGCCACACCTACAGAGTAGGTTCTAAAAAAATTTGAAACCCACCACTGGCTGGGCCTGACATTCTTTTTGCGGCAGCCATTAGCATAACAGAAGGGGCGTGGGGGCTAGGATTAATACAATACGATAGCAGAGTTGGAAGGGACCTTGGAGGTCATCTAGTCCAACTCCCTGCCTAGGCAGGAAACCCTATACCATTTCAGATAAATGCAGGATTGCGGGAATGCCCATTAGGTAAGGGCATGTGGGGTGCATGGAGCATGTTCCCCCTCCCTTTCCCTCCCCTCTGGCCTTGCCTCCTTACCTCATGTTGTTTGCGCGGCAAGCAACCAGAGGAAATGGCGGGGGGCTGGCTGCCCATGTGTTTAAATATTTTAAGGGAGGGCTTATTTCAGTGCATGTGCTCCAAAGCTGGATTGGGCTTATTATCCAGGGAGGACTTAATTTTGATGAAACAGGATACATAGAGCTCCATCTTCCTATGGATCCTCCTTCACAACAGCCCTGTCAGATAGGTTGGACTGAAAGTCACCGAGTAGGCTGCTGCAGGTGCAAATGGAATAGAAATTGTACCTCTCTGGTGTCAGCCAAATACCTTAGCCCAGAGGTTCCCAAACTTGGCAACTTTAAGACTTGTGGACTTCAACTCCCAGAATTCTGGGAATTGAAGTTCACAAGTCTTAAAGTTGCCAAGTTTGGGAACCTCTGCCTTAGCCACTCTGTTTTAATCCTTGCTCACTCTGTTGCATTTTTCAACTGCTTCCTCCTCTGAAACTGAGTGTAGATCATCCCCTCCTCTTGATCTTGTCAGAAGGTTGCAAAAGGTGATCACATAAACCCAGGACACCGCAACCATCATAAATATGAGCCAGTTGCCAAGTGTGTGAATTTTGATCGCACGACCATTAGGATGCTGCAATGGTCATGAGTGTGAAAAATGCTTACGGGTCACTCTTTGGCAGTGCCATTTTAACTTTGTACAGTCACTAAATTAACTGTAAATCTGCCTCGCTTTGCATTTTTCTTCTTTAATAAAATGACGTTTTCTCCTTTAATTTTAATTTTTAATTTAATTTCTGCCTGGGGAAATCCTGTTTCTCTGTTTAGGTAAGGAAATATCTCTGAAAGGATGACCCATAGGAGTCGCCTAGTTATGCCCAGGGGCGCATTTTACCAGGTTCGCCTGGTACGCCAGTTGCGTCCCCTATTGGACTGGGACGCCCTTTGCACAGTCACTCATGCGCTCGTGACATCCCATCTGGACTACTGTAACGCTCTCTACATGGGGCTCCACTTGAGGTGCACCCGAAGACTACAGCTAGTTCAGAATGCACCCGCAATATTGGGTACCTCTAGGTATTCCCACGTAACACCGCTTCTGCGCGAGCTGCACTGGCTGCCTGTGGTCTTTCGGGTGCGCTTCAAGGTGCTGGTTACCATCTTCAAAGTGCTTCATGGCACGGGATCTAGTTATCTGCGGGATCGCATCCTACCCCACACATCCCTTCGGCCAATTCTCTCCCACAGAGAGGGACTTCTCCAGGTGCCATCCACTAGGCAATGCCAGCGGGTGACGCCCAGGGGAAGGGCCTTCTCTGTGGCGGCCCCGACCCTCTGGAACGACCTTCCCCCCGAACTTAGATCTATCACGGACCTCCGCTCCTTCCGCCAGCAACTAAAAACCTACTTCTTCCAACAGGCCTAACCTACCGCATTCAGCGTCAGTTGTTTAGCAGAGAAATTTTATATTGGGCTTCAGGGATTTTTAATGGGGTAGTTTTTAGCACAGGGTGTAATTTAATATAGTTTTAAATATTTATGTATTTATTGTGATATATTGTATTTTTATATTTCCTGTGCACCGCCCCGAGTCCCTTCGGGGAGAGGGGGCGGTTAATAAGTCGAATAAATGAATAAATGAAATGAATGAAATGAAATTTCCTATTGCCCTCCGTTGTCGGAATATTGACCAAAGACTCGGAAAAAAACCAGGATGTAAAGACTGCCCTGTTGCTGAATAAACCTACCTCCTGCCATAACAAAAATCCATTCCACATGAAAGAAGAAGAAAAAAGAAAACACTATTTTCTCTCTCTTTCCCCCTCCTTCCAAACAGTACATCTTGTAGGCATTTGTCTAGCTATTCAGGGGGAAAATGAACAATTGTTACAAGCTGAATCTTCCCTGGCAGGAAGGTACCAATCTGTCTGTTTCTCTTAAAAAGTCTCTGCTAGTTGCTTGCTGCGCAGCCCTTTGTGGCATTTTTGCAACCAGATGCTTTTCACGGTCACTCAAACCCTGGTTGGCCTGGAGAGACTATGTGTTGGCGGAAAGGGGGGGGGAGAGTAATGATTCACTTGAGCCAGGATGAGGCAAAAATTCAGCACATGTTGCTACTATAAGCAGGGAAAATCAAGCCAGCAGCTTTTAAAGGGGATTGTGAAACTGACTAGAAGCATTAAAATTGGATTTGTTGATCTCCAATACATATTTAAGCATGGAAATTCAACTGGGCAGGAAGCTTAAAATCAGCTTCACTGATAGGATTGCCAGCCAAATGTACTAAAGAGCTTTGAGTATTACACTGGGACCAGCTTGAGTTAGAGTGAAAAATCAACCCGTCTCTCATTATTATTCCATCCTTGGCATAGTTAAGATGCGGCAGAGCCTGGGAAGAAGGGTGATGGAAAAATAAAAGCCAATTGAAAAGCAGGCTGCCTGCAAGCCCCCAACATTAAAAAACACAGTTTCGCTTTGTTCGCCCAAATAAATGGATGCAAAGCAAGAAATATGCCAACTCAATGCTCAAAGAGGAAACGGACTGGGTTGGCCCAATGAAAACCTGGGAATAATAGAAACAGTGCAGATGCAGTCCTGGATCTCTCTAGATCTCTACAACCCAGATCTGGTAGCCATCTAGAGCAGGAGTCCCCAACTTTTTTTGCACCAGGGACCGGTTTCATTTTAAAAAAAGTTCTGCGGACCGGCTGGTGTAGAGAAGGAGCGGGGGGGGAGGGGGAAGAGGCGGTGCATGCGCACGCGGGGGCCAGGAGGTGGCTCACTTGGCCCTCTAGGGCCTCCAACGGCCCGAACGGCCACACCTGCACTCTCTCACATCTGGTGCGCGCTCTGCTCAGGGGGCTGCCCCCTCCTCCCTCCTCCTCCTCTCCGGCCCTGCGGCCCGGCTCCTATCAAGCCACGGACCGGCACCGGTCCGCAGCCCGGGGGTTGGGGACCCCTGATCTAGAGTAAAAACAAGGATCCCAAGATTGATAAACATTCCAGATATCTTTGTATAGATCTGCTCTCTTGCAAGCTTGTCTGTTATCAGTGAAGAGACCTGCCTTCTGGTCAGATTCATCTCAGTAAATCTTGCTAGAGTGAATTCTGTGATAATCATGTTTGGAAAACGATCCCTTTCCAGTTTAGGCAGCTGCCCAAAAGCTTGACATGCACACAATCTGGGGGAGAGTTTTCAAATCTCCCTTAGTGCCAAAGTAAATCCAACTCCCAGGTTTAAGAGTCCCACAACGGGGTTGGATAGAAAGAGCAGAGCCACCAAGAACAACGTTTTAAATTTCTCCTCCCCAATTGCCATCTGTGTCGGATCCCTTCCTGCTACGTGTGAATTATTAATATGGAAAAGGGCAACTGTCCCCCCCAAATATTCTTAAGTACTTTGGCCTTTGGAGAGGTCACATCCCCTAACTAAAGAAAAAGTAATTGCACACCGAGTCCACTAGGTGGCTCCCCTTGAAAACATTGCAACACAGCTTGTACTTCACTGGCGGTTCACCAGCGTGATTGGCTTTAATGAGGCAGAAAAACCTTAATAACTTTCTAACTGCCACTCAGAACCTCACAAACCAAGACAGATTTTCTTCATTGGTTAGCATGAAAAAGTACATTGATGGTGTTCACCAAAACATGAAGGATGGATATAGTTAAAATGCAAGATGTTGTTTTTCAACGTTTTTTTAAGTTACTCTCCCTAAAATAATATGTCTGATGGGTTTGAAATTGGACTTGGTTATACACTTCAACAATTATATTATGGATCCTTAGATGACATCTTTTAGCTCAAGAGGAACAATTTTTTCTGCCTCTCAGCCATAAAAAGTTCATATTTAGAAAGGTAGATTCCTTCTTTCGTTCCTTGGTTGCTTGCTTCCTTCCTTCCTTTACCCAGACCTCTCCCAGAAAAATGAAATATATTAGGAAATATTGAAAAGGCAGAATATTACATTATCCCTGGAAAAGGGATAACATGTTTTATGACAAAATAGCTCCCTGCGGCTTCCTGCCCCCACCCCATTTGTCAATGGGCCATTAAGAAGCCCGAGCCAGTTCCTTTACATCAGGGGTGTCCAAACTTGGGAACTTTAAGACTTGTGGACTTCAACTCCCAGAATTCCCCAGCCGGCTTTGCCAGCTGGGGAATTCTGGGAGTTGAAGTCCAAAAGTCTTAAAGTTCCCAAGTTTGGACACCCCTGCTTTACATAATAAAGAGTTCTCCCCTTCAGGTCCAGAGTCATGGGATTAAGGTATGACTAGCCAACACCCAACGGGCCACATGGCATCTGAGAACTCAACCAAACCTGGACTTAGCCTAGAGCAGTGATGGCGAACCTTTTTTGGCTTGCGTGCCAAAAGTGGAAGGAGCGCCGGGGGGTGTGTGTTTGTGCACAGTTGTGCCACACATGCGCATGCCTCACATGCCTCATACATCCCTTACATGCCTCACATGCCTCATACATCCCTTAGACCGATACGCTCCCACAGAGAGGGCCTTCTCAGGGTGCCGTCGGCCGGACAATGCCGACTGGCGACATTGTCGGACAATGCCGACTGGCGACACCCAGGGAAAGAGCCTTCTCTGTGGCGGGCCCAGCCCTTTGGAACGACCTACCCCCCAAATTACGCACCATCACCGACCTCCGCCTCTTCCGCCAATGTCTAAAGACATACTTATTCCAACAAGCCGGCCTAGCCTAACCTCCCATGGGGACTTTTAGATAGTTTTAAATCGGATATTTTAAAATTGGGTTTTTAGCATAGGATAAGATGGTTTAATTCATATTTTAAATTGTGTATTTATTTTTGTATTCTGTATGTTTTTTAAATTTCCTGTGCGCCGCCCTGGGTCCTCTGCGGAGAAGGGCGGGATATAAATGTAAATAAAATAAAAAATAAAATAAATAAAAATAAATGCTTTCCCCCTCTGGTTTGCTTGTAGGGTCATTTTTTGCCCTCTGGAGTGAGCCTTCAGGAGCCTTCAGCCCTCCGGAGCCTTCAGGGAAGCCTCCAAAAGGTGAAAAACGGTCTCAAAAGAAGGCTGAAGTCAGTTGGACATGCGCACTGGAGCTGACAGGGCAACGGCTTGCGTGTCCTGACAAACGGCTCTGCGTGCCACCTGTGGCACCCGTGCCATAGGTTCACCATCACGGGCCTGGAGAGTTGCCCCTGCATGGCCCCATGTGAGTCTCACAACCAATCAGAATACATTTCTTACACAGGAACAGGAAACAGATAGGTGGGCCCGAACAGTTTATAAAAAACCCTGCAAGCCCCTTCTCAGCCCTTCTCTTCCTGTCCACCAACATTGAAGCATGTGATCTCCTTTTCTGTTCAGGACTCAAGCCATGTGGTCCTGTCCACCATTAAACCATCTTTCCAAGCAGCCTCCATGTCTCCAGTGTCTTTTTCCCCACTTGGAGCCGAACCCAGAAGGACTTTAAATTCCTATAAGAGAAAACATTTCTGATTTTAAAACTGTGAACTGAAATAAAAGTGCTTTTTCTGAGTGCAATTCAGTTGTTTCTTCCCAGACAATGTTTGTTGCCACAGCCATTTTTTAATGTTATACTTCAAATGAAGAGGTCCCTAGGCAGAGGCTGCTACGGTAGTTCTTTTCTAGCATTGGTCCTGGGGGATTTGCAGAACACCCTTTTTGCCAACAGATAAACGCTTCAAACTTTTAGAAGGTGGGACAGGTTGGTGCATTGCTGGACAAATTAGGTTTGTGTTCTTCTTTTCTTATTCCGAATATACTCAAAATGCTCCAATTTTGAGCAATTAAACTTTTGTAGATTTCCCACCAGAGGAACCGAGTTGCACAAACTATTCTATTGTAAAGCCAGCTTCCCAACACCTGTTGTATTTACATTACACCTTAGATATTTCAACTACCGTTGGGAATTCAGTGTTCCTGTTTTTACTGAACTGTTACTTTTTGTGGAAATGTAAGAAGCTACCAAATGTGTTGATCATCCACTTGGGACCAAAAGAAGCAACATTAGTAATTCTTTATTGTGTCTCATAGAATAAAAGCAAACAACTTCCAGTGTGGAGTAAATCAGTCATGTTGTCAAATTGAGTTTATCTTCAAATTTTACCACTTTTCTGGTACGAGGTTAAAAAAAAAGGATTAACTTTTGCAGTTAGGCAACACCATTTGGTAGGAGATGACTAGGCTGAGCCCGAGGGAGGAGTCAAACATGGGGCCATCAGTCTTTTTTTTTTGAATAACAATTTTTATTGGTTTTTACAAATTTTATAACAAAGGAAAGGGTATATAGCAGGGGTCCCCAACCTTTTTTGCACCAGGGATCGGTTTCATTTTAAAGAAAATTCCGCGGACCGGCCGGCGTAGAGGGGGAGCGGGGGGGAACAGGCAGCGCATGCGCACATGGGGGAAGGTTAGTCAGCTCACTCGCCCCTCTAGGGCCCCCAATGGCATGAGTGGCCGCATCTGTGCTCTCCCGCCCCTGGTGTGCGCTCTGCCCAGGGGGCTGCCCTGTCCTACCTCCTCCTCCTCTCCGGCCATGCGGCCCGGTTCCTATCAAGCCACGGACCGGCATCGGTCCGTGGACCGGGGGTTGGGGACCCCTGGTATATAGGATATAAAAGAAATATTTTAGGGCTTCCATGTCGGAGATGGTGGTCGCCTCCGAAGTTCCGTACAAAGAGTAAAGGGTTTTTTTTGGTATAAGGTGGATATGATATACATATATATATATCATATCATAAATTCATGCATTCAATCATTTGTTTCTATTAACATCCATTTAAGGATTACACTGTGTAAAAGAAAATCCTTTTTGCGATCTGAGTCTTTTAGCTATTGTATCAACTTCCTTCCGGCCGGTGGGCGGAGCCAAGGCCCCTCCCGTTCCCCCATTTTCGTCCTCCAGGATTGAGGAGTGTTTTTTAAGAAAGGCTTCTGCCTCTTCTATTGTTTTAATTCTAACTCTACCTCCCTCCCAGAACACAAACATTCCTTCAGGCATTAACCATTTGAACCACACCCCCTTTTTATATAATTTTTTGGATAAGGAGGAATACTTCCTCCGAATCTCTCAAATCTTTTTTGGGATGTGTTTCAAAATGGCAATTTCCTTCTGCTTATATATCAAAGTGCCATCTCTCTGTGCTCTCAGGATCTCATCCCTTGTTGACCTTCTTACAAATTTAATATGTATCTCTCTGGGTACATCATTTATTCTGGCATATGCTGAATTAATTCTGTAAATCAGGTCAATGTCCCCCCCAGATATATTCCTTACTCTTTTTGGTATAATCTGCTAAAATTGTAGACATTAAATCTTTTAAATTTTCTGAAGGTGATTCAGGAACATTTTGAAACCTTAAACGCGTCATCAGTCTTGAATGCCTTTGTGCTCACTCTTATCTACCACCAATTTCCTGTGACTATTAGTAGTTCAGATACTTGTAGACTAGGGGTGAAATTCAGCAGGTTCTGACAGGTTCTGCAGAACTGGGAGTAGAACTTTGGAGTAGTTAGGAGAACCAGCAAATGCCACCTCTGGCTGGCCCTAGAGTGGGGTGGGAATGGAGATTTTGAAGTATTCTTCCCCTGCCACGCCCACCAAGCCACGCAACACCCGCCCTGCAACACCCACAGAATCGATAGTAAAAAAAATTGAATTTCACCACTGTTGTAGAAAGTTTACGTTTGAAGCAAGTGCTGGAAAACACACAGAAGACTGAAGAATTGGAAGGGGGGTTGGCGGGGGTTAAGGGAGAGATTAAAAATGTTACTAAAGAGGTTGGGGAAACAAATGGGCATGTGTCTAGGATGGATATGGAAAGAATGACATATTTTTTGAGATTTCAGAACGTTCTTGAGGAATCTGGTGAATGCCTCCCTGATCTTATGAGCACAATTTTAGCAGACTATTTACAAAAATCTAAGGATGAGATCAGGGGGGACATTGACCTAGCCTACAGAATTAACTCAGCATATGCCAGGATAAATGAAGTGCCTAGAGAGATACATGTGAAATTTGTTAGAAGGTCAACCAGAGAGGAAATCCTGAAAGTGCAGAGAGGTAGTCCATTAATCTACCAACAAAAAGAGGTTGCTATCTTGAAGCAGATCCCTAGAAAGATTCGAGAAGCAAGGAGGAAATTTTCCTTCTTGTCTAAAATTTTATTTGATCATGGGATTTGGTTCAAGTGGGTGACACCCGAAGGGATGCTGGTGTTCTGGGAAGGAGGAAGAGTGAGGATTAAAACAGTTGCTGAGGCGGAAGCCTTTCTTAAAAAACATTCCTCTATCCTGGGGGAAGATCCAGGGGGGACGGAGGGGGCCACGGCCCCGCCTACTGGGGGCCTGGAAGGAGAAAAAGAAGATTCAATTGCCAAGAGACTTAGATCAAAAAAATAACTTTGCCTTGACTTTTCTTTTTGAACAATTTTGCATAATATTTGTATTTGGATTTTTTGTAAAGGACTGACAGTATTGAATTGAGAATTTAGATATATGTACACGCTTTCACTTTGTAGTTTGATGAAAAATGTTTTTCTTATTATTGTTATTAATGTATTTTGAGGTCCCGGAAGAGCCGACGACCTCGACGTGAATGCTTTCAAAATTTCTTTTTATCCCTTGCCCTATCCTACAGAAAAAATGTAAAACCAATAAAACTTTTTCAATATAAAAAAAAGAAAGTTTAAGTTTGCAATAAATTTTATACTCATTTGAACTACCTGGATTTTCTGATTTCCATGGTGCTTGACCATAGCAGCTCTTTCAGCCATCTTTTTTTTTTTAGCCAACATTTCTACAGTTTATGACTTTCCAAAATTTGATGCTACCCATTCTGATTGTTGGTGATTCTATGGACCGTCTCTCTCCACATTTTCTAATCTTGTATAGTCTTTCAATTGTTTTATGCTTCTGGCTGGGTGTTAGCATTGATGGTGTCCAGCCACCATGTTTTCTGATGGCCTCATATCCTTTTACCATTGACCATTCCAGGCACAATTGCCTTCTCCAGTGAGTTTTATTGTAATGATGTGACTGAAATAAGTAAAGCAAAAAAAATTGATGTTGACTTCCAGTGATATGTCTGGTTTTGTACGCTTCAGTACTTGCTGTCCAAGGAATGCACAGGAGCTTCTCTAACACCACAGCTCAAACAAGTTAATTTTCCTCCTGTCTAGTTTTTTCATGATCCAACTTTTACCAGTGAGGTAGTTATGAGAAACAGAACAATGCAGACCAATCTGCATTTAGTTGCCAGCCTTGCTTTTTCATATTTAATTCACACTCGTCATTGCTGTGTGACCAGTGTTATTCAACACTTCTAGTGTACATTCACTGCTTTGATCAATCTGTGATCCTAGGAAGATGAATTCTTGCACACATTCAGTCTTTTGACTGTCAATTGTTATTATGAAATTTCCATTCTTCACGGTAGTCATGAGCTTTTGATGATCAGGAAAAGGCCAATTTTTTTCACTTTCTTTTTAAAATTCTTTTGATCAGATGTTCCAGGCCTTTTTTTTTGGTTTCTGAGTGGAGAGTTGGGTTGTTAAAATATTGAAGACTTTTGATGAGCCTTCCTCCAATCTTTACTCTGATTTTTGATCCATCAAGTTCCAGCTTCCTCATGATCATTTCGGCATACAGGTTGAATAAGAAATGTGAAAGAATGTAATCTTGCTACACTCATTTTCTATCTTGGACCAATTAATGTCCCCATATAGCAATAGTACTTATAGTTATATATCACTTCATAGTGCTTTTACAGTCATTTCTAAGTGGTTTACAGAGTCAGCATATTGCCCCCAACAATCTGGGTCTTCATTTTACCCACCTCAGAAGGATGGAAGGCTCAGTCAACCTTGAGCCTGGTGGGATTTGAACTGCCAAACTGCAACTAGCAGTCAGCTGAAGTAGCCTGCAGTACTGAACTCTAACCACTGCGCCACCTAGGCTCATATAGCCATCAAACAGTGACTTTTTGATTTGTGTACAGCGACTGCACTAACCTGACCAGATGAGTTGGCACTCCACGGTCTTCTGGGGCTCTCCACAGTTTGTCATGACTGACTTAATAAAGTTATTCTTGTAGTCAATAAAGAAGAAGCAAATAGTCTTTTGATATTCATGAAATCTTTCCATCCAGCATAGATTTGCAATCTGGTCACAAGTGCCACAACCTTTCTGAAGCCAGTTTGAACATCTGGTAATTCGCTTTCAATGGTAGGTGCCAGACACGATGGGATCTTAAGAAAAATCTTACTAGCCACACTGCTACCATTTTGGCCATGGAATGAACACTGATCCTTCCTAATTTTGTGGCCATGTGTTCAATTCCCAAATTTTGAGGCACACCACTGTAATGGATATGACTGGTATAGACCTTAGCAGTTTAATGCGGCTGGGGGCTTGTTAGCAATTTACTTAGCAATTTACTTATTGCCCACAAAACATCTTCCTGAAAAATGGCTGGTTCCATTCCTGTTTTATCATCCTGGGGAAGTTGGCCTCTTTGCTGCTGGCTACAGCTCCTCTATTTATCCTTGCCATCTATTCTTGACTTCTTGTGGGTTAGACAGTTCTTTACCTTGATTATTTTTGATGAAACCTTTATCAGCAATAAATGGTGTCTGTTTCCTTTACAGAAAACAAGAAATCCTGGTTGGAGCTCAGTGGGTGACTTTGGGTCATTGATTCTGAGTCTATTTTACCTCACAGCGGTTGTTGTGTGGAGAAATGGGAGTAAGCCGAGCTAGGAACCCCATCTTGAGCTCGTGTATGAAAGATGGGGTAGAAGTCTAGTAAATAAATTGGAAATAGTAAGCAAGGGGATGGGGGAGAGAATAAAGAGCTGTTTTGTGGCCAAATCTAAACTTTTAAGATAATGGAAATCTAGAGAAGGATTTAGCAGTAGCCCATTAGACAAGGGCATACCATATCCAGATAAAACCCTAGATAACAATAATAACCTCTAAAAGTGCCTCCCCACACCAACATTCTTTCCCAGTCATTCTTACCCGTCCAATTTGGTCCAGCAGGTTGGACATGTTACAGGTCCCAGTGTTAGCAACTCTGGGTTCAGAACCAGTGTTACGCCTCTGGTCCCGTAACCAGTGTTAGGGGTAACAAACACCCCCGTTTGAAAATAAATGCAGAATAGTGTAATACACCGGACAGTAAAGAGATACGTTGCTTTTAACCACAAACAAACTCTAAAACAGTGATAGTAAGAAAATAAATAGTCTTTACTTTGTAGCAACTAAAATACTTCTTCCGACTAACTTCTCAAAACAATAACAGTCCTTTACCAAAACACAGAGTTATCTTACAGTGATGCAAAATAAATACTTCCTCTTTCTTCAGTCTTCAGTGGCAAACAGTAAGCTCAGGAATCAAAGGGAATCGAAAAGGGAATGGACTGTGTTTCTGAGCTTTCTTTTATGGTAGAGCTGAGAAGCACAGCCAATCAGAATTCAACATAGTTCTTAAAGCTACATATACTCTTTAAGAATACTGGCTTATATATATTGTCAACCCAACATCAGGATGAATATCCTAACACCCAGCACCAAAGAATGTTGATTGGTAGGAACTAGGAGAAGTGCCTTCTCTATCCAAGCCCCTTCCCTCTGGAATGTTGTCTCTTCAGAAAATAGGATGATCCTGAACCTATTGGCCTTTCATAAGGCCTTGAAGCAGAGGTGGATTGCTACCAGTTCACACCGGTTCAGGCAAACTGGTAGTGGACATTGGGACTAGATTGCTGAACCGGTAGAGATGGCCAGCTAGCCACACCCCTGAACCAGTTCCCCGATTGCCAGCATGGTTTTTTTTACTCATTTTATAATGTTCTGCACATGCGCAGAACAATTAACAGGCAACTGGGCATGCGCAAGCAAGGTGCAGCGGGCACATGTGTGAAGCGAACTGGCAGTAACGCCAGCAGCAACCCACCTCTGACTTGAAGACCTGGTTAATGTCATGTGCAAGAAGTCAAGTGCCAGAATACAGTTCCAAAGAACTACAAATTTAATTCATGCTACCTATACACGAGAATCTGGACTACTAACGTCAAGGCAAATTGGCACCAGTTAAGAGTCAATGGACTTCAATTGGAGCTGAGCTTAGGTTTCACACAGGGGCCTAGAGACCCCAAACTGATGATGCATTTGACCCCACGGTCAGGCTCCGCCTAGTCGTCTCCTACAGTTATGTGTCCAGGCCTGGCGTCCCAAGTAATTAAGGGTTCTGCTTCTTGCTATGTTAACATCTATGGCAATAGTTTTATTCAGCAAACATCTACATTTATTTGTATTTGTTTATGTTTTTGCGATGTATGCTGCCCAGAGTTACTTGTTGTGATGGATAGCTATAGAAATCAATCAATCAATCAAATAGATAGATAAATAAATGCATTTCTTCTATATTCTTTCCACCTATACTGTAAATGTGATGCCTGAAAGGGGATTAAGCTGGGTATGGGGCTAGTGAGAGGCATAGTCCCATGGCAACAGCTCTTGGGCCCCTCAGTTGTGGGTCCCAAGAGCGAAGTCTAGTACTGTCAGTTTTACAAGTTCTGCCACCAATCCGAAGGCTATCATCCGAAGGCGCCCTGGGTCCTCTGTGGAGAAGGGCGGGATATAAATATAAATAAATTCAAATCACTGCTGTCCCTCAGAATCTTTGGCTGGAGGTTGGGCTACCCTCTATGGCAGTGGTTCCCAACCTTTTTTTTTGGGCCATGCCCCACCTAAGCATCTTTAACATCCTGATGCTCCCCTCCCCCGGTGACATATAATTCTTACTTTATTCAAAAAGTAAACTCTACCCACACTGGAGGAAGCCTAAAAGGCCATTAACTTGGCTTAAGCAAGGTTCAAATTGCCCCCGTTAAAAATCTAATTGCCCCCCTATGGGGCATGGGCCCACATTTAGGAACCATTGCTCTATGGGCTGCAAACATCTAAGTGCCACTAGAGGGCTGCAGAAAAATAAGAATCATTTCTTTTTTTGTCTCCATCTAGTGGATGCTTGGGCTTTCGACTACTGCAATGCTCTCTACATGGGGCTTCCCTTGAGGTGCACTTGAAAGCTACAGTTAGTGCAGAATGCAGCCGCACGGGTGATTACGGGAGCATCTAGATGCTCCCGTATAACACGGATCCTGACCGAGCTGCACTGGCTTCCTGTGGTCTTTCGGGTGCGCTTCAAGGTGCTGACGACCATCTTCAAAGCGCTCCATGGCTCGGGACCTAGTTACATGCGAGACCGTCTCCTGCCCCATACATCCCTTAGACCGATACGCTCCCACAGAGAGGACCTTCTCAGGGTGCCGTTGGCCGGACAATGCCGACTGGCGACACCCAGGGGAAGGGCCTTCTCTGTGGCGGGCCCTGCCCTGTGGAACGACCTACCCCCTGAACTATGTACCATTACCAACCTCCGCCTCTTCCGCCAGTGTTTAAAAACACACCTGTTCCTTCAAGCCGGCCTAACATAGCCTCCGCTGTGACTAGTATTAGATAGTTTTAAAATGGGGGTTTTTAATTGGTTTTAGCGCAGGTTTTTGTTATTTAATAGGTTTTTAAATTTGTGTATTTTATATTACTTTTGTATGTCATTTTAAATTCCTGTGTGCCGTCCTAGGTCCTTTTGGAGAAGGGCGGGATACAAATTGAATAAAATCTAAATCTAAATCTTTTGCAGGCCCATTAAGGAAAGTGGTTGACTCATTCCAGCTCATGATGCAGCTGTCATATTTTGTGCAACATTTATTAAGACGATAAGGAAAATACACCTGCTGCATATGACATTGTAATGCTAAAGAAAGTAATAATATTCCTACTGTGAATTTCCTGACACCAACACAGAATGTTTACAAGTAGAGCCTACTGTCCCTTTAGCCAACGTTGTTCCCAAGTGGTAGAATTAATAAACTTCAGCTGAAACACAGGGGCTGGTAGCAGGAGGGTAGATACAATTGACCTAATTAAATGCAGATTCTTTTGCAATCAAGGCAGGTCAAATTAACGGAGGAGAGTCAGTTCAGCTTGTGTTTGTGAAGTGGGTAGGCTTTTTTTTTTTTTAAAGACATGTTTCCCCAGGGAATACAACAATTCTGACCTCTGACAGGAAGGCAAATATGTGTAAAAGTGGTAGTAGAATTTTATGGAGGTATGATTAAAACAGGATAAAAGTGATCACATCACATCATTATGTTGTAAAGTTGTTTCCGTTGAACCTTTGCTTTACCTTCCCACTAAATTTGGGAAGAATATCATGGCTGAACTTAGTTCAGAAGCTTTAATGCTAAAAACTAATTTGTTGGTGTTTCCAGGGCTATTTTTTTTAACTTGGCCCATATACTATGATTATTTTACTGTAGCATTCTCACTGAATTATTAGAAGGATCTGAAAGAAATCCAGAATATCTGGTCTACCAGCATAGGCAGACGAACTTGGGCAGGGCTGCTGTTCCACATCTCACCAAAAATGGATGGAGTAATCAAATATCAGCAGGAATCTATTCCTACTGAATTTTGCCAACAAATCAGGCTGCAAATTAATAATAATAATAATAATAATAATAATAATAATAATAATAATAATAATAATAATAATAATAATAATAATAATAATAATAATAATAATAATAATAATAATAATAATAAATTTTATTTATAGACCGCTCCCTCTCCCCAAAGGGACTCGGAGCGGTGCACAGGGAAATTAAAATACCAATAAATATACATAAATTAGATAAAAGGCAAATTAAACAAAGATTATCCCTGCGCTAAAATCCCCAGTTTTAAATTAACTAAAATCCCCTAAACCCTATTAAAAGACGGAAGACTAACCTAGGCCGGCCAAGCAGAAAAAGTGTGTTTTAAGTTTTTGACGGAAGGAGCGGAGGTCCGTAGTTGTTCTAATTTCGGGGGGAAGGTCGTTCCAGAGGGCTGGGCACACCACAGAGAAGGCCCTTCCCCTGGGCGTCGCCCGCTGGCATAGCCTAGTGGACGGCACCCGGAGAAGTCCCTCTCTGTGGGAGCGAATCGGCCGCAGGGATGTATGGGGCAGGACCCGATCCCGCAAATAACTAGGTCCCGTGCCATGGAGCGCTTTAAAGATGATAACTAACACCTTGAAGCGCACCCGAAAGACGACAGGCAGCCAGTGCAGCTCGCGCAAGAGCGGTGTTATGTGGGTAAACCTTGAGGTTCCCATTATTGCTTGGCCAATGTTGGCTAAGGAAGCACAAATTTAAAATCTATGTTTGCTATAATAAAGGGGTGTTGAACTGAAGGACAATGTGCCAAATCTGGCTTGTAGGGGGCTTAGATCTGGCCCATGAGTCCACCCTGGAAACAGAGAAGGACTGGTCCGTGGTGCCTCTGCTGGCGAAAATGGAGCTAAAGGAGGGCCGCTGACAGCCATCACAAGCTCCATTTTTGATGGCAGAGGAGGCCGCCTCGTTTGCAGGAGGCCGTCACAGCTGAAAATGGAGCTTGGAAGCCCCTTTTTGCTGGAAGAGTGCTTGGGCTGCCACAGGTGCTCCCGACACAAATGAGGTTGAGCTGGTCACACCCGGCCTGGCCACGCCCACCCCAGACGCCAGGCTCCCAAAATTAGAAACAACCCTGATGCAGCCCTCAATGAAATTGAGTTTGACCGCCATGCGATAGCATATCATACAATTGTCATACAATACATATCATACAATACCATGTAAGAATCTGTTCTTACATGGCTTTTGCTTAAGAGTGTGATTTGGAAGTTTGTTATTTGAGAATAAATACAGAAAACGTTTCACCCGAACTGATATGAACTCAGCTGTAGTTTATGCCTGCGTACAATCCCTATTTTCTGGAGCATGGCTTTCACTCCAAAGTCAAATGCTCCCCTTGGTCCAGAAAAGACTGTATACTGTTGGTCTGTAATCATTCTTAGCGCCCCCTAGGTGTTCAACTAGAGTATTTCCAACATTTCCAGAAAGTTCTCAGGGCTAAACACTGGCCATTTCTTAATGTTGAAAGCCACTTGAAGTTACCTGTCCCATTGTGTTAAAGAAAGAGAGAGAAAGAGAGGAAGAAAGAAAGGAAGGAAGGAAGGAAGGAAGGAAGAAAGAAAGAAAGAAAGAAAGAAAGAAAGAAAGAAAGAAAGAAAGAAAGAAAGAAAGAAAGAAAGACTGAATTTTGCAGCTGAGTTCTGTTTCACTTCCTCTTAACTAGTTTACACTTTATGGCTGGAAGCTGAGTGTCTAAGCTAACCTCATACTGAATTTTAAAGGAGGTGAGAAAGATCTCAGTGTTTTTTCTGTGACAACCCATTCACACATGCAAGCCCTCAAACTTGTTTCAGTCATCAGAATTGGAACAGGATTCCGGGGAAATAGCCAAACAGTTTCTCTTACAAGAAGCACATAGACAGCAATAGTCAAACAGTTGCATGGATTTGCAATCATCGCAGTTTCCTTTGCTTGTAATAATGGAGTGTGTGTGTGTGTGTGTGTGTGTGTGTGTGTGTGTGTGTGTGTGTGTAGGGGTGTCTTTTACTTATCTTCCTAGCTTGGCAAACTTCTTTGCAAGTAGCTCAGCTCCTCCTAATAGGAAGTTCTATAAACCTGTCACTTAGGTTTTTGCAACCCAAAGATTAGAGTCTGGAAATGAATGCTGGTCTTGTATGTGTCTGTGTATATTTGCTGGTATAAATTATTAAACAAATTCTTTGCAAAGACAGTTCCCACCTAACCTACTTTGCGTCTCACAGGCTCATATGTCATTTTGCGAGAGTGTGAATAGCATGAGCTTTCAGCCTTCACTACTCTTCCAAGCAAATTGAAGTGCTTTAGCACATCTTCCTCTGTGCATTCGCTTTGTGTTTAGCATCGTGGTTCCTCTTTGTTCCAAACTAGAGTGTTGTAAGAGTCAAGAGCTCATCTGTCATGTTCTATAGATAATCTGAAAAACACCTTAGCAAACAAGGTTTGAACCTCCAGGCAGTTTATATTCATGAAAACCTCCTCCATATAGAGGTCATGGAGGACTAAGAGGAACTCATATAATCAAATATTCCATGTACATTACAACAAGGGCCTGGTGTCGTAGTTTTTAACACCTAGGCTATTCAGCCTGGCAAGTGTTTCTTTTGTCTTTTGCTTTATTGCCTATTGCCAGGAAGGACCTGAAGAAAAGGCGATGGGAAAAGATTGCATTTTTTTTTTTTGTAGACTTCAAGTGTAAATACAAATATGAGATTAGAGTCATCATCGTTCTTTTTTTTTTTTTTTTTACTGAAGTGGCACAACTTAATTAGCCACTAGAGGCACATACCTGTGTGCTAAAGAGACATAAATGCTTCAGTAATAAAACATCGGCCTTGTTAAATAAAGATGCTCCACCCCCCATAAGAAATGTTTTGCAACGGGCTTATCCCCAAAAGATAACAATGGAAATACCAGCTCAAGTCACATGGCAGCCATGAGTGATTTGATTCAGTAACAGATACACAACACAGAACTGGAGGAGGCTGATTTTTATGGAAGTCATTTCTCTCTTGATCACAATTTCTTATTTTAGCTCAGAAAGGATGCTTTCTCAATTCAACCCTCCAGGGGTGGGCTTCAAACATTTTAGCAAGGGGTTCTCTGCTGGGTTTCTGAGGGTGTGTGGCCCTGGTGGGCATGACCTAGTCAGCCTCCTGCATCACAGCGTGGGAGGGGGCGTTTTTCCCCTCCCCAGGCTCCTGAGGCTTTCCTTGAGTCTCCAGGAGGGCAAAAACAGCCTCCCTAGACTCCGGAAGCCCTCTCGAGGCCGAAAATGGGCTTCCTGAACTTCCAGTAGGCCCATTTTTAATCTTCCCTGGGCCCCCATATGTGCTATGCACTTACCTGCATCCAAAACAGGCCATGTGAGCACTCTTGGGAGAGGCGAGGTGGGGTGGGCGGAGCTAGCCAAGAATGGGATTTGGAGGTTCTCCAAACTGTACAGAATCTTAGCTAGAGATTCTTCCGAACCCCTACAAACCCCCAGAAGCCCACCCCTGCAACCCTCCATTCACTCTGAAGTCATGATTTGACTTCTGCGTCACTGCGCCACAGGGGACCTATGTGTCTGTCATTCGGTTGCATAGCTGTTGCACTTCTGCGAATGTTAATATTCTGGCAAGGGGGCGCTCAAACAAACAAAAAGCTTCCCAACAGGAAGTCAGATCAACTGAAGTCAGATCAACTGTGGCCTTCCGGGTGCGCTTCAAGGTTTTGGTGACCATCTTTAAAGCGCTCCATGGCATGGGTCTTGGTTATTTGCAGAACCGCTTCCTGCAACATACCTCCATCCGACCTGTCCGCACCCACAGGGAGGGCCTCCTCAGGGTGCCGTCCGCTGGACAATGCCAGTAAGGCCTTCCCAGGGGAAGAGCCTTCTCTGTGGTGGGTCCAGCCCTCTGAAATGACCTGCCCCCCAACCTTCGTACTATCACGGACCTTCATCTCTTCCGTCAAGCATTAAAGACCTATTTTTTTCATGCGGCCGGCCTGGCATAGTTTGTTTTTACCATTGTTTTAATAGGGTCTTAAATTATTTTAGCACGGGTTAAACTTATTTAATTTAATTTTAAATTTATTCAACTGATTGTATTTATATGTATTTAATCTTTTTTGTCATCCCTGTGCACCTCCCTGAGTCCCAAATCGGGAGAGAGGGCGGTATACAAATTAAATAAATAAATAAAACCAATTAGCATGCAGAACACATATCTCCACATAATGTACAGTTGAGATTGAGGAGGTATGCCCGTTGGCCCGTCTGCAATGACCTGCGGCATCTATGCTTATCCATCAACCCCTTTGCAACATAGGTGTGTTTCGATGCCTACTTGAAGTTATGGACAAGTCTAAATCAAGCTTAAATGGTCATCATGAGCGCTGTTGCACCTGCACAACCTGTTTAGTGTTTGTCCTACTTAATATACGTCGGTGGGAAACTGGCAGATTGCAAAACAATCCCAGCCATCTTTAGGTTCAAAAAAGGGTTTCGACCTCCATATTCATTTCTATGGAGGCTTTGAGGAAACAAAATAAGAGGTGACAACAATCTGATGTCCATTAGGAAAGTGGGGGGAGGAGGGAACCAAGCATCTGAGGTAGCAGAAAGCAATTTCACCCACTTGCTTTCTGCTTTGTGACAGTTCACACCCCAAGGCCACAATTTTGTGGAACCAAGGCAGTGGTGGGTTCCTATCAATTCGGACTGGTTTGGCCAAACCATATTGTTTTGGCATCCTGGGTCACTGGAACTGGCAGCAATCCATGCCTGCCATGCCTCTGAACTGGTTCTCTGGGCGGTGTTGTAGGCACCACCATCTTGTTTTTCAGTTCAACGCATGCACAGAACGATTTTAATACCACTGCACATGCGCGCGCAGCATACATCAAGCACGCGAAGTGAGCGTGTGCAGCCCGCACATGAGCAAACCAGCAGTAGTGCCTGCCGGAACCTACCCCTGAACCAAGGGTACCTCTGTTAGGGGTAAAAACATCCCCGTTGGAAAATAAAAGCGGAATAGTGCAATATACGGGACAGCAAAGAGATACGTTGCTTTTAGCACACAATAACTATCAAACACTGATAGTCGAAAAAATAAATAGTCTTTACTTTTGTAGTAACTAAAATACTTCTTCCAAACAGTGATACTAACTCTTCCAACAATAAACAGTCCTTCACCAAAACACAGTTATCTTATGGACAAAACAAACAATGATACGTCTTCCGTCTTCAGCTCCTCCTCAGTGGTTATCAGGAACCAAAGGAAAGCAAAAGGGAATGTGTTAAGTGTGCAAGAAGGGTCCAGACCCGGCAGATCCAACGGCTCTTTATTGCAACCAGCAATACAACACAACAGTAAGTATAGTCGTACAAAAAGCGCGCGCCTTCGCTCTGACAGCTCCTTTTATACGAGCTGTCAGAACGCCGGCCAATCGGCGCGTCTCCCGCTTCGGCTGCAGCCAGTCGCGTCTTAGCCAATCAGACGCGACTGGCTGTTGCCGGGGAAATCAAGCGGGTGTCAGTACATAACACTCCTTCCCCCCCAGCGAGTACGCATGCGGGCCCATTAGCATACGTACTCGCTGAGGTAGGAGGGGCTGCGCCGGCTCCGCCCCGAGCGTCTCAGAGCGCCTGCAGGAGTCGATGGAGGAGGACGTGTCCGTGTGAGCTCCTCCCAGCCGGGGGTGTAGCTCCGGACTGCGTCATCGCGGCCTGGCAAAGTCCCGGAAGCCTCCGAATCAGGTAGGAGTGGGCGAGGGGGCGTGCCGGACGGGTTTGAGGTGGAGTCAAGCCCCTGGCGTGCAGGGGATGGGTAGGCCGGGCCTGATAGGCTGTGGGCGGTGGTAGCCGGAGAAGCTGGGGAACGGTTTGAAGCGAGCTCGGCGGGCCGGGGCTCCCCCAGGCAGGGCTGTTCATACGCCGTCAGCCCCGGGGCGAGTCCGGGGGTGGTGCCTTCTGTGGCCCGAGGTTCGGCCGGTCTCACAAGGTCGCTGAGCGGGATGTCGGTTGCCCCTTCCCTCTCGGCCGGCGGCCCGTGCGGTTCGTCCCGTGATGGGTGGCGGCGCCTTAGTTGATCCACATGGCGCCGCCACTCGGATCCGTCGGGTCGGCGAACCCTATAAGAGCACGACCCGGTTAGTTCAGCAATGGTGGCGGGGACCCATCGGGGGTCGCCGGCGAAGTTCCTGGCATAGACGGCCTCGCCCACAGGGAAAAGACGGGGCAGGGGAACCCCCAGGTTGCACGGCTGCACCTCGTTGTAGAGTGGGTGCAGCCTGTCCAATTCAGTTCTCAGGCGGCGGCCCATCAGCAGTTCCGCGGGGCTTTTCCCTGACGCCGGGCAAGGCGTGGAATGCTGACCGAGGAGGTAAGCATCCACCCTTGCTTGCCAGTCCCCCCCCTCCATCCTGCCGAGGGCCTCCTTGGCCGAGCGAACGGCCCGTTCCGCCCGGCCATTGGCGGCGGGGTGGTAGGGGGCGGTAGGCGCGTGTCGGATCCCCAGGGAGGCCAGGAATTCCTGGAAGGTGGAGGAGTGAAACTGAGGGCCGTTGTCGGAGACGAGGGTGTCCGGCAACCCGTGCGTGGCAAAAAGGCGCCGAAGCGCACGCACGGTGCTCTCCGCAGTGGTAGAGGCCATGAGAATGACCTCTACCCAGCGGGAGTAGGCGTCCACCACCACCAGGAAGGACCGACCGTGAAAAGGGCCCGCGAAGTCGATGTGTATGCGGGCCCACGGTGACTTGGGGGCGTCCCAGGGACGGGAGGGGGCCGCTGGGGGGGCAGGGCGGGAGGCCTGGCATGCTTGGCAAGCGCCAACGAAAGCAGCCACCTCCTCGTCCATGCGTGGCCACCAGACATAGCTCCTGGCAAGTGCCTTCATGCGAGCTATGCCTGGGTGGGTGGCATGGAGGGCATCGAGTACCTGACGGCGCAGGGGCGGGGGAAGGATGACACGGTCCCCCCAGAGCAAGCACCCGGAGTGGAGCGACAGCTCCAGCTGGCGGGCCTTGAACGGCCGAAATTCGGCGGGAAGGGCGGCCAGGGGCCACCCCCGCAAGACCCAGGCGGCGACCCGAGAGAGGATGGGGTCGGCTTTGGTGCGGGCGGCCACGTCTGAGGACGTGATGGGGAGTCTGGCGTCGGCCACAGACAGGACAGAGAGGGCCGGAACCGGCTCTCGGTCCGCTTGAGGGAGGGGGCAGCGGCTGAGGGCGTCAGCGTGCCCTAAGTGCTTGCCCGGACGGTAGAGCAGTGAGTACTCGTACGCTGCCAGGAACTCCGTCCAACGTGTCATCCTGGGCGAGAGGATGGGGGGGGGGGGGCCGGTCACCGGCCAGAAGCCCAAGGAGCGGCTTGTGGTCAGTGAAAACGGCAAACGAGCGGCCGTACAGGTACTCGTGAAACCTTTTGATCCCGGAAACCACAGCCAGAGCCTCCTTATCGATCTGGCTGTAGTTCCGCTCCGCAGGAGTCAGCGTCCGGGAGTAAAAGGCTATGGGGGCCTCCGAGCCATCGGGCTGGACATGGCTCAGGACTGCCCCCAGGCCGAAAGGGGAGGCATCCGCCGCCAACGTCAGGGGCAGGTTGGCAGAATACTGCACCAGCACAGCCTCTGACGTCAGCAGCTCTTTGACAGCCGCGAACGCATGCGCCTCGCGGCTGCCCCAGCACCAAACTGCCGAGCGATCGAGTAATCGATGCAGCGGCTCGGCAAGTGATGCCTTGTGGGGAATGAAGGGAGCATAGAAATTGAGCAGGCCGAGGAAAGCCTGCAGCTCCGTTTTGGAGCCGGGCATGGGGGCCTTATGGATGGCCTCGACCTTAGCAGGTGCGGGATGGATGCCCCGGGCATCGACGACGAAGCCCAGGAACTCCACCCGCGGCACAGCAAATTTACACTTGCTGAGCTTTAATTTGAGGCCCGCGCCCCTGAAACTACGGAGGACCTTCCGGAGTACTTCGGCGAGCTCTGACAGGCTGGCCGCAGCTATCAGGACATCGTCGAAGTACGGGACGACGCCCGGGAGCCCGTGGAGCAAACGCTCCATGAGGCTCTGGAAGATCCCCGGGGCCACGGAAACGCCGAATTGAAGGCGGCGACAACGGAAAGCTCCTCGGTGAGTGACGATGGTCTGCGCATCAGCCGCATCGTCATCCACCGGCAACTGCTGGTAGGCCTGAGCCATATCCAGCTTCGCGAAGATGCAGCCCTGCCCCAAGGAATGGAGCAGGTGCTGCACCACGGGAACTGGATATGGGTTCGCCTGAAGCCCGCGGTTGATCGTCGACTTATAGTCGGCGCAGATGCGAATGGACCCGTCGGGCTTGATGGGGACCACAATGGGGGTCTCCCATTTCGCCTGGTCGACGGGCTCCAGTACGCCCTGCGCCACGAGACGATCAAGCTCCGCGTCAACCTTTGGCTTCAGTGCGAACGGCAGCCTGCGGGCCTTGAGCCGAATCGGGGCAACCTGAGGGTCAAGGTTGAGGGAGACAGGGGTGCCCCGGTAGGTGCCCAGAGACCCATCGAAAACGTCCCTGAACTCGGCCAGGACCGCCTCAACGGGCGGAACGGCGGGCACCTGGTGGACCCGCTGGATGGACAGGCCCAGGGCGGAAAACCAGTCGAGGCCGATGAGCGCGGAAAGGGGGCGCTCGACCACTAGAATGGGCAGGGGGCCAGCAAAACGGCCGTAGTTAACGCGGACCCGGTGCTGGCCCAGCACAGCAATGGGGCCGCCCTGGTAGTCCCGGAGCAAAACGTCCGGCCGAGACAGGTCCTCAGATCTAAGGCCGGGGCAGAGGGTCTTTAACTGCTGCCAGGAGATGAGGGACCGGGACGACCCCGAGTCAACCTCCATGGACAGGGTGTGGCCTTCTAAGGTCAGGGTGGTGGAAATGCGCCTACGGTGGTCCGCGGCGATGGGAACGGTGTCCCGGGCTTCCATCGTGGCGTAGCAGGCCGCTTCGGAGGCCTGGCGGCGGCCCTGGGGACGTCGGCCATAGGTCGGGGCTGCAGCGGACATCGCAGGGCGAGGGGCTGCCGGGGGCACCTGGCGGGAGAGGTCAGCGCGGCAAGACCGGGCGATGTGGCCCCTCCTGTTGCACCGACGACAGATGGTGTCCTTGAAGGGGCACACGCTCCTAGCATGGGCGCCCCCACACCCCGCGCAGGCAGCCGACCCTTGGCGGGGAGGGGGCCTGGAGGCGCCGCGGCCAGAGGCCTGAAGACGCGCCACCCTGTCATAGATCTGGTCGTCGTCGTAAGGCTCCAGAGGGGCCAACTCGTCTATTAGGCAAGCCCGGGGAGATGGCACAGGGTTGGCATGCTGGCCCAGATATAGGTCAGAAGTGGCTTCCGCCAGCTCCGCGGCTCTGGCCTCCTCAATGGCCTGCTCCAGGGTGACGTCCGAGCGGGCCAGGAGCCTGCGGCGGAGCTTGACGTCTTTTAGGCCGGCGATGAGCTGCTCGAGCAGCGACTCATCCAGGAACGGGGCCGGAAAGTCACAGAGCAAGGCGGCGGCTCGTAGCGATTGGAGAAAGTCCGCGACCGATTGAGTCGGTTGCTGCCGACACTGCCGGAACGCGCAGCGGCGGGAAAATTTGGAGGGCGCCGGGGCGAAATGTGCCTTGAGGCGAGCCTGCAGGACCCCCCAGTCCAAGTCCTGTACCGCGGCAGGGGCGGCAATGTTCCGCGCCACGGCGAACACGGTGCGGCCTCCGCAACCGAGGAACAGGCCGAGGCGGCGGGCGGGGGTAATTTCCCCGTTGACGTCGGTCAGGAGAAAACAGTCGAATCTAGACAGGAAAGCATCCCAGGACTCCACCGACGGGTCATATGTAGCGAATGGCGGAAGGTTAGCCATGAGGGCGAGCGCAGATGCGAGCCCAGAGGGTGAGGAGAAACTTTTCTCCGGCACGGAGGGTGAACGTCTCTTCGTTCCCGCAGGGAGAAGAGTCACGGATAGGAGGATCGACGCCGGGCCCCAGTCCTCGTCGCCAGTGTTAAGTGTGCAAGAAGGGTCCAGACCCGGCAGATCCAACGGCTCTTTATTGCAACCAGCAATACAACACAACAGTAAGTATAGTCGTACAAAAAGCGCGCGCCTTCGCTCTGACAGCTCCTTTTATACGAGCTGTCAGAACGCCGGCCAATCGGCGCGTCTCCCGCTTCGGCTGCAGCCAGTCGCGTCTTAGCCAATCAGACGCGACTGGCTGTTGCCGGGGAAATCAAGCGGGTGTCAGTACATAACAGAATGAACTGTGTTTTCAGCTACCTTTTATGGTTGAGCTGGGAAGCACAGCCAATCAGATTCCACATAGTCCTTGAAGTTACATATACTCTTTAAGAATCCTGGCTTATATATATTGTCAACTCAACATCAGGATGATTATCCTAACAACCTCTCCTCAAAAGAGCTCATTGGCATAGCTTTAGATTAGGAGTCTCCAAAGCTGGCAACTTTGAATCTTGTGGATTTCAATTTACAGAACTCCCCAGCCAGCCTATCTGGCTGTGGAATTCTGGGAGTTGAAGTCCACAAGTCTTAAAGTTGCCAAGCCTGGAAATCCCTGCTTTAGATCAGGGGTATCAAACTCTCATCATCACGGCATCATTACGTGACGTATCACAACTTTTCGCCTTCGCTAAACTGGGCGTGGGCAATGCATGATGCATCTGGCCCATGGACGGCGAGTTTAAACCCCCACCCACCCCCACTGTAGATGAACAGAATAATTGCTCCCTTGTGAATTTTAATGGTAAATTGGTCTCTAACTTTTCACTGGATACAAAATGTTCACTTAAGCTCCTTCTCCAGCCATCTTTTAATCACATTATGCAGTATCATTATACAATACAATAGCAGAGTTGGAAGGGACCTTGGAGGTCTTCTAGTCCAACCCCCTGCCTAGGCAGGAACCGTATACCGTGTCAGACAAATGGCTATCCAACATCTTCTTAAAGACTTCCAGTGTTGGCATTTTGTTTCCTTTGTCTGTTGGATCAATAGATTAAGAAGAGGGAGGGGTATGTAGGGGTAAGCCAGACTATAGGAAAGAAGGAGGCTTTTTATGATTTTGGAAATTAATGAGACATAATTGCAAACACACACACACACACACACACACACACAATACTTTGTGTGATCCCCTTCCCCTTCCTCCCCAAATTCCCTGCCTTACAATAAATTGTCCACTCCAATGCTTTTCCTTTCCAGCATTGCCAAAAAAATTAACTGCATTTTCAGATATCTGTTTATTAAATTGATACACTATCAGCATCAATCAGCGCTTAGCACTTTACAAATATTGTCACATAAAACGAACAAAAGCAATAAAACAATGATAAATATGCAGCTGTTAAAACCATGGCACCAGCCCAATTATTCATAAAAAGTAATTGGGTTTGTAATGTTTTAGGGATGCATTTTCCCCTCCCCTTCATAGCCTTTCTAAAATTAAACTTTAGGGGAAATGGAAGGCTCTTCCACAGGTTGGTGGCTCCTATAAAAAAAACTCTTTGACCTTCCATTCCTCTCATCCAAGATTGTGGGGTATTCTAACGATTCTTAGGAAGAATCAAAGGAAAAGCTTTAGATCAGTGGTTCCCAATGTGGGGCGCGTGTGCCCCACATTTTGTGCAATTTGATTTTTGAACCTTGTTTAAACCAAGTTAATGGCCTTTTAGGCTTCCTCCGCATGAGTAGAGTTCACTTTTGGAGTAAAGTAAGAATTATATGCCACGGGGGTGGGGCTGGCGGGAGGCATCAGGATTTTAGAGATGCTTAGGTGGGGCATGGCCAAAAAGGGATTGGGAATCACTGCTTTAAAGTAAAGCGTGTAAAGTTAAAACCAGCACAGGTAGTCCTTGACTTACGACCATAACTGAGCCCAAAATTTATGTTGCCTTGTCAAATGATTTTTGCTCCGTTTTATAACTTTTCTTGGCACAGTTGTTAAGTGAATCACTGCAGCTGTTAAGATAGTGACACGGTTGTTAAGTGAATCTGGCTTCCCCATTGACTGTGCTTGTCAGATCACAAAAGGTGATCGCATGACTCTGGGGCTCTGCAACCGTCATAAATACCTGCCAGTTGCCAAATGACCCAATTTTGATCACGGGGATGCTGCAATGGTCGTAAGTGTGAAAAACAGTCATAGGTCACTTTTTTCATCGTAACTACGAACGGCCACTAAACAAATGCTTGTAAGTCAAGGACTATCCTCTTTCTTTCTTTCTTTCTTTCTTTCTTTCTTTCTTTCTTTCTTTCTTTCTTTCTCTTTCTTTCTTTCTTTTCATAAAGATTTTGAATACAGTGTATTGTCAGGGCATATCATTTACAAAAAAGCAAAGAAAGAACAAAAAGAAATATTAACACACATACGAATAATGATAATAATAGTGTAACAGAATAACTACTGATATTTCTCTTTATATTGGCTTATTTGCAATTCTGTTAATTATATTAGCATATTTATAATTATGGTTTAATTAAAACCATCTTTATATTTAATTCATACATAGCAATAATCTTTCGTCATCTAATTTCTACCTCTTACCTCTAACCATTCGTAAAATCTATTCTATGTTAAGAAATATTCTGTGTCTTCTTTGTCCTTTATTTTTTATGTCAATCTGTCTATCTCTGCGCAGTCTAATATTTTCCAAATTACATCCTCATCTAATGGAGTGTTCTCATTTTTCCAATATTGTGCAAATACAATCCTTTCTGCTGTCAATACGTGCAAAACTAAATATATTTTCCGGAGGCCTATGAGGATTATCTGTACTTTGAATTCCACCTGGAAACCTATTGGGAGCCAGTACAGTAGCAACAACACTGGAAACAGGTTGCTTGTGGCTATATCCACCAGCATGCAGACTATTGCATCCTATACCAATTTTAGTTTCTGACCGGTCTTCAAAGACAGCCCTTTGAAGAGCTCATACAAATCTTCTGATGATGATGATGATAAAGACATGAATCCCGATCACCAGTGTTTTCCACTCCAAATATGGCTATAATTGATACACCAGTTTCTAAGTCCAGCAGTAGTTGTAAGTCCAGGGAAACTTCCAAGTTAAGGATCTACTCCTTCAGACTCCTGCAACCCTACTCAGAGTTCAAATGAGCACACGGTGAAAGATACTCAGTATTTTCCGGTGGAGGAAGAAAGAACTGGGAGAAGACGCAGCCCTTCTAGTGGGTTGCAGGTGGTACGTCCCAGTACGGGTGTACCGGTGCCTGCTGGGAGAACTGGGTACCATTCTGCTCCAGTGCTCCGGAGGGCCCACTCACCCAGCCGAGCTCCTTACCTGTATTTGAGCTCTTCGGCACTTCTGCGCACAGAGTGTACGGCACCTGCGCGCTGCTCTGCCGAGCAGCTGGAATATCGTGGAGGCATCATGGAAGTAAGGACGCACGCATGCACTGTGCACAGTACAGGTTGCACCAGGATCCGGAACCCACCACTGGCCCCTTCATAAATTTTGTGACCATTAACATCCATTATTAGAGTACAATTCACCAATCTGCCAGTTACATCATACCTTTTAATATCAGAGTCACACAGGTAGGGAACTAAAATTTTGAATGGCAGGTAGGAATGCATTTACATTATGTAGGTATAGTATGTATATAGAGTTTTTTTTGTTTTGAATTCTACAATTATAGCCCCAAATAGAATATACAACCAAGGAAGCAAGAGTTTCATTCATCGGGTTTAAACTCAGGAAAAAGTAGTTAGATTATAGGAAGTTTTGAAACTAGAAAAGCATACCCCAGTTTTCATATATTAGTGAATACTGTACATTAAAGGAAGGTCTCTGATCTTTTTTCTTACAACTTCCCTCAAAGACACCTCCCTAGAGAGATATTGCTTCTCATCTGTTGTGTTTTGTAAACCTCTCTTTTCTTTCCCAGTTTCTCAGGTTTCTTGTATACATTATGTTATACAGTACACTCCTTTGAACCATGAATTTAAATAAAGGTTTAGCTAACCCACGCTCCAGACCTTTCTTCATCCTTTTCCAAAATACTCAGATACCTGGTGGTGAGATGGGTGGCAAATAAATTTGATAAATAAATTTAAAAATCTGCCAGTCAGCCAGTGCCCATTGTAGTTAGACTGATGGGAATTGTAGGCCAATACCTTGGAGCAGGGGTCTCCAACCTTGGCAACTTTAAGACTTGTGGACTGCAACTCCCAGAATTCTGGGAGTTGCAGTCCACAAGTCTTAAAGTTGCTAAGGTTGGAGACCCCTGCCTTGGAGAACTTCAAGTTGGCGGAAGCAACAGTAGTTTGAGAAGTACTCAGGAAAACAAGCCCCCTTGCCCAGAGTCCCTAGTTTGACTCTGTCAAAATAGTTCCTGGGGGTGGAGATCTGCCTATTTACAAAAGAGCTGCATTAGGGGATATCTTCTGCTACAAGTCATTCCCTATTCTGCTGGCTTGAATTTTGCTGTCTTTCTAGAGAAATGAACATATTTTCAAACAAAGTGCTTGGTTGCAACTACCAATCATTGAGATATTCTTCAAAACAAATATGATGCTGGAAACCAACAGATTGCTTTACAGCAGGTATGTCCGGCAGGCTTTTTTTTTAAGGGTTTTAATGATTAATTTTTAGCTTTATATGGGATTTTAGCGCAGGGTTAGTTTAATTTTATTTTATATTGTACTATGTTTGTATTTTTATATGTATTTTAAATTCCCTGTGCCCCGCCTCGAGTCCCTTCGGGGAGAGAGAGCGGGTTATAAATTAAAATTTATTATTATTATTATTATTATTCATTTGTTCCTGAACAGCTAGTAATGTGGCCCCACAAGATCATAAAATAAATATTAAATAAGTAAGTAAGTAAGTAAGTAAGTAAGTAAGTAAGGAAGGAAGGAAGGAAGGAAGGAAGGAAGGAAGGAAGGAAGGAAGGAAGGGATATACATTAACTATATCATATATTTTATATGCAACCCGAAAGTATTACTCTTCACTAATGCAACCCAAAAAAGGGATGCAGTGGCATAGTGGCAAAGACACTGAGCTTGTCGATCAGAAAGTTGGCAGTTCAGCGATTCGAATCCCTAGTGCCGTGTAACGGAGTGAGCTCCCGTTACTTGTCCCAGCTTCTGCCAACCTAGCAATTCGAAAGCATGTAAAAATGCAAGTAGAAATATAGGAACCACCTTTGGTGGGAAGATAACAGCGTTCCATGCACCGTTGACATTTAGTCATGCAGGCCACATGCCCATGGAGATGTCTTTGGACAGCGCTAACTCTTCGGCTTTGAAACGGAGATGAGCACCACTTCCTAGAGTCAGGAATGGCTAGCACATATGTGCAAGAGCAACCTTTACCTTAATGCAACCCAGGAAAGCCAAAAGGTTTTAATACCCATGCTTTACAGCAGGGGTGTCAAACCTGCGTCATCATGTGACGTATTGGGACTTTCCCCCAATGCTAAACTAGATGTGGGCGTGGCCAGCATGTAATGCAGCCAGCCTGGGGGCCATGAGTTTGACAGTCCTTCTTTGCAGTAGTGTGTGTGTGTGTGTGTGTGTGTGTGTGTGTGTGTGTGTGTTACAAAGTGGGTAGCTGAGGAAGTAGGGTGGATGCCAAGGAGAGCCACTGTGGGCTCACCAGAGACCCTGGGCACGATATTTGGGATTCCAATGCTAGTTCAGTTTCAATAAGCTAAGTACATATTGGATTTATTAATCTAAAAGCATCAAGTAAATAGTCTGATGGGATGGGAATTTAAATATAGAAAGGGAAGACAAAGAAGCTAACTCAAACAAATTGGAAAGTGTTTGCAGAAGGGCATCCTCTTGCAAACTTGCCCTTTATTCTAGAAGCCACTGGGACAACATCTTTTTTTTTTTTTAAACACACAGTTATTTGCCCAGAATCTTCATATGAGAAACAGCTTCTCCTGTTAAGAAATATTTAGCACGTACAATTTGCCTCCTGGCTTGTTTTGTTTAGTTAAATAATCCATGCAAAATAAAAGTTCCTTCTGTGTTTTTTCTCCCCCTTTTTTTCTTTTTTTAAAAAGCGCTGTTCTATTCTGTTTTGGTTTATGGGGTTCTGTTGTCATTTCTTCCTAAAGTGCTGTTTCCTCACATTTGCATCTACCAGCCTTTTTAATGTGATATTCCATTTAAACGGCCTTTTAATTGTATGTGCTGCCTTGCAAGAAAATGACTGATGTACTCACGCTAATTAGGGCTCCAGTCAGCAGCCTCTGCCAGCTGGAAACTGAGAAACAAGCGTAAATTATTCTGTCATCAATCAGCTCGAAAATGTTTGAATCACTAATTAGTTTGCAATTTGGGTGACAGTTTATCTGACGCAGGCAGTGTCAGAAACTTCAGATCTGAGATGAATAATTTGCCAGCAACAAGCGCGCCTTCCCGGCTTTTAAATACATGAAGGTTTAGCTCCACGTTGAAAGGTGCCTCAGCAGTCTTCATTAGCTTCCAACTGGGACTATGTAAATCAGGAATCAGTATGAGGCACTTCACTCTGTGGTGGCTTACCAGATGAGCTTTCCTCTTCTTTTTTTTTTCTTCCTTCCCTTTGGAGAAGGAGAAGCAGCTTCCTTTCTCGTTTTTCCTTTTTTACAAAAAAAAATATAGATTAATAATTCATACATTGATAGACAAGAATGTTTGGAGCTTTAATGGTTTTGTAGGGAGGGGGGGAGAAGCGGTGTGATTTTTTTCCCCCCTCTCCCTCCTTTTTAAAGGTAATCACTCTCTCTCTCTCTTTTTTAAACATGAAAATTAGTTGCCGTATCTTGCTGCTTTCCATGATTTATCCTCTCTCAGCTAATGTGGCTAGAATGCTAAGCAGGAAGTGATTAGCCCTTGTCCTTTGAAGCAGGGATTGTTATTGGGCCTTTATTAAAAGGCAGGCTTGTGTTTCAGGGTGGGGGAAATGAATGATGGGAAACAGGCAAGCGTTATTGCTTGGAGGGATTTGTCTGCTTTGGGCTTGGCCAAGAGCCCGGGGGGCTTCACTCAGGGCAGGACCTGCCTCTGAGACTCCTGTTTTCACAAGAGTCACTCGGCAATTGCTGCTCTAAATATAGCACTTAACAATAACACTTAGAGTTATGTACCGCTTCGTAGCGCTTTACAGCCCTCTCTGAGGGGTTTACAGAGCCAAGCATATTTCTCCTCAAAATCTGAGTCCTTGTTTTACCGTCCTTGGAAGGATGGTGTGGACAAAGTAGAAAAGGAAAAAACTGTTTTCCCTATCGCACAACACTAGAACTAGGGGGCACTCCATGAAACTTTTGGAAGCTAGACCTCAAACAAATAAGAGGAAGTACTTTTTCACCCAGAGGATCACTGGTCTATGGAACTCCCTGCCAGAAGAAGTGGTGACAGCTGTCAGCCTCGACACCTTTAAGAAAGGATTAGACGCGTTCATGGAGACAAGGGTGTCCATGGCTATCATTATGGATGCCTGAGGACACCCTCCGGGATGGAGAGATAGGCAGAATATTTCTCAATGCCATTTGCAGGGAATCATAAGCAGGTGAAGACATCTGCTTGGGAATACCCTGAAGCAAATGGTGAGCCACTGTGTGAGACAGAATGCTGGACTGGATGGACTGTGGCCTGTTCCAGCAAGGCTATTCTTATGTTCTTATGTTCTTATGGAAGACTAAGTCAACTTTGAGCCAGTGAGAATCAAACTCCTGGCAGTGAGCAGAGACAGCCTGCAATGCTGCATTCTAGCAACAGTGCCACCATGGCTCCTCCTTACATATTAGGTGTATAAGCTGTTACCTGTAGCTTGCAACAACTTTGGATAGTCCTCCCCTGACTACCATAATTGAGTCCAAATTTTTGGTTGCTAAGCGAGACACGTTTTTAAGTGAGTTTTCCTCATTTTACAACCTTTCTTGCCACAGTTGGTAAGTGAATCACTGCAGATGTTAAGCTATTAACACTGTTATTAAGTGAATCTGATTTCCCCGTGGACTTCATTTCTCAGAAGGTCACAAAAGATGATCACATAGATGAAGGAGCCTGCAACTATCTTAAATACGAGACAATTGCCAAGCATCCAAAATTTGACCGTGTAACTGTGGGAATGCTGCAATGGTCATATGTGTGGAAAAAATGGTCAAAAGTCACTTTTATCAGTGCTGTTGTAAATGGTCACTAAGTGAATGAGCCCTATCGGTAGGCACATTCCATCTGCAAATTTCCTTATTGTAACTGATTCTAATTTACAAACCTCAGGGCCTGAAACAACTGACTCATTTTCTAAATCTTTCTCAGTTTCTCTTACCTCTTGTATCACTTGGCCCACAAAAAGTTCTGGAGAGCTCAACAATGTCCATCCATTTGATTTTTTGGTAGCAGTGGTGGCAACATGTTAATATTGGTTAGGCTAAGAAACCTCTTGCCCAATTGCAGTGTGTGTGTGTGTGTGTGTGTGTGTGTGTGCGTTTTAATAGTATTAATGCCCCTAATTAGAAATGGCTTTCTACCTATAGGTCTTGAAGCACTAACTGTAAAATCATACCTTCCCGGTTGTATTCATAGAGACTCATTAGGAGCATAATTAATTAACAACCAATGGGTTATTTTGCTAAGACTGTCAGGTTTTCAACAGTAGCTGTGATATGGAGTCTGGTGAGAAATTCATTTGCCTAGACAAGTGAAGATTGCTTCTCGCTCTAGGATTTTATGTTATAAGAGTCATTAACTGTTTTCAAGGACAAAGGAGCTCAGTGTTAGCCAGATCTGCATTCAGCAATACCTTCTTTAAAAATAGATACATACTTTTTTTTCCTTTGTCAGTAGTATGAGTTATGAAATAATGACGGAAGTATTCCCATGAATCTAAACCATGATCCACTAATGGAATTTTCATTTTTGACCAAAGCTGCCTTTGATAATTGAAACACCATCCAAACTAGATTCAACATCTTTCTCCTTGGACTTTATTCACTTCCGTAAATTGCTGCTGTTCATCCATCTATCCATCCATCTATTCATCCATCCCCTTTCTCTGTTCTGATATCATGACCAGAGTCATTTCCTGTCTTTAGCAATAGCACTTAGAGTTATATACCACTTTATAGTGCTTTATAGCACTCTCTAAGCGGTTTACAGAGTCAGCATATTGTCCCCAACAATCTGGGTCCTCTTTTTACTCGGAAGGATGGAAGGCTGAGTCAACCTTGAACCAATAAAGATCGAACTCCCTGCATTCTAACCACCGCACCACCATGGCTCCTAGGCCAGTTCACATATTATTTGATCATTTTCACTGAATTACATGACTTTTAGTGATTCTCCGCAAAGCTTTGCATGGCCTTCATTGAAATGCAGTTAACAGGCTTCCGGTTCCGGTTCCGGCTCCAGCGGCGACGGGCGAGCCTGGGGCTCGCTCGCCGCTTTGTTGCCTTTTCTGCCCCCCCACGGGGGCGAGACATCCGGTTACCGGAGGTCTCCCGTAGGGTCGGCTCGGAGGAGACATTTCTCCTCATGGCGGTGGGGAGAGCGATCCCCTCCGCGACCTAGGTGAGGAGGAACATGCTGCGGGGGGTTCTCCCTTCGCCAACGGCTGTCGGCGCCATTCACAGCAATGTAGAGGGCTGAACGGAAGAGATCGGAAGGTTTGCCGAGGCTTCAGCTGCGAGGGAGAGTGAGTTTTAAAAAGACTTTTTTTTCCCTTGCTGCCAGCCGGGCTGAATGGACTGGGAGGGGGGTGTTTGTTTCCAAAAAACCCCCCTCGGACTTAAGCGGCACTTGAAAATGGCTTCTCTGGCAGAGAAAGCGGAAATCTTAAATCCGGACGGTCTCTAACAAGGGAAAGTGGTATGCGGCTACTTGCAACATTGTGTCTAGGTCTGGCTGGTTAAAAAAAAATTTATTTTTCTACTCTCTCCTCTGGGCTCTGAGATGGGTGGCGGAAAGTGGCTTTTCTTTGTCCCTGCCTGACTATTTTAACTATGGAAAATTCCCAGCGTCTCTTTACAAGTGGGACTCTCTCTGGATATTAATGAAGAATTTTTTTTCTTGTTGGATTTGTGATTCCTTTCTGGATTACCTTCGTTATTATAACTATTGAGCTGGAAAATTGTCTCTCTCTTGGTTTCTGAATTTTACAACGTTTCAACCTTGATCTGAACTTTTGGCTCCCGGTTAGTCTCACCAACCCCACCCTGAAAACGCCATTTTGGCTGGCATTGACTTTAACAGTTAATCATGGACCAAGAAACAGCACTGGCAAGTTTAGAACAACGGATGGCTTCTCTTGAAACTGTTATACAAACTTTGGTAAACGAAATTCAGGCCCAGAGGGCTGAAAACATCAATTTCAAGAAGGAGCTATTGGATACAAGAAAGCAGGTGCTGGAAAACACACAGAAGACTGAAGAATTGGAAGGGGGGTTGGTGGCGGTTAAGGGAGAGATTAAAAATGTTACTAAAGAGGTTGGGGAAATAGATGGGCATGTGTCTAGGATTGATATGGAAAGAATGACATATTTTTTGAGATTTCAGAACGTTCTTGAGGAATCTGGTGAATGCCTTCCTGATCTCATGAGTACAATTTTAGCAGACTATTTACAAAAACCTAAAGATGAGATCAGGGGGGACATTGACCTAGCCTATAGAATTAACTCAGCATATGCCAGGATAAATGAAGTGCCTAGAGAGATACATGTGAAATTTGTTAGAAGGTCAACCAGAGAGGTAATCCTGAGGGCGCAGAGAGAGAACCCTTGAAGCAGGGTTCACTATCTTGAAGCAGATTCCTAGAAAAATTCGAGAAGCAAGGAGGAAACTTTCCTTCTTGTCTAAAACATTGGTTGATCATGGGATTTGGTTCAAGTGGGTGACACCCGAAAGGATGCTGGTGTTCTGGGAAGGAGGAAGAGTGAGGATTAAAACAGTTGCTGAGGCGGAAGCCTTTCTTAAAAAACATTCCTCTGCCCTGGGGGAAGATCCAGGGGGGACGGAGGGGGCCACGGCCCCGCCCGCTGGGGGCCAGGGAGGAGAAAAAGAAGATACAATAGCCAAAAGACTTAGATCAAAAAAAATAACTTTGCCTTGATTTTTCTGAACAATTTTGCATAATATCTGTTCTGGATTTTTTGTAAATGTCTGACAGCATGGAACTGAGAATTTAGGTATATGTACTTGCTTTTACCTTGTAGTGTTATGAAAAATGTTTTTTTTTTTGTTATTTTTATTGTGTATTTTGAGGTCTCGGAAGGGCCGACGACTCTGACGTGAATGCTCTCAAAATTTCTTTGTATCCCTTACCCTACCCTATAGAAAAATGTAAAACCAATAAAACTTTTTCAATATAGAAATGCAGTTAACTGATATTAGCAAAGGCAGCTTGTGAGATGGACAATTGGAGATATGAATACAACAACTGTAGAGCGATGGTCTTAGGAATGGATTTCTAACAGTACAACTAATACACAGTAAGTAGGGCTGCTAGCTTAGTGCCGCTTAGGTTTGTATCTTTTAGATAGTAAATGTAACAAATGTAATCCACTCCGGGAAATGATAGCATGTCAGATGATGTCCTAAGGCAGGGGTGGGGGAACTATGGCCCTTTTACTATTTGTGAACTTCAACTCCCAGAATTCTTGCGCCAGCCTGGCTCAGGAATTCTGGGAGTTGAAGTTCACATGTCATAAAAGGTCCTTTGTTCCCTTCTCCTGTCCTAAGGTCTTTGTGACACTGAAGTAACAGTCACCATAACTGTGATCTCTGAAAACAAGATAAGTTATAAATACTACTACTGAAATACCATCTAATGTGCTTGTTTCACACACCCTCCAGATGATCATTATTTATTTGTAGTTATTTTTGCATAGTTCCAGTAAATGTCTTCAGACTTGTATAGGATACTAGCCGGCAGTGGTAAAATTCAATTTTTTTACTACTGGTTCTGTGGGCATGGCTTGGTGAGCGTGGTGTGGCTTAGTGCAGGGGTCCCCAACCTTTTTTGCACCAGGGACCGGTTTCATTTTAAAGAAAGTTTTGCGGACTGACTGAGTGGCTCAGCAGTCATGTGACTGGGTGGGCGTGGCCAACTTGGAAAATGTGAAACTCACTTAACAATGGTCTTGGTTAACAACCAAACTTTTGGGCTCAATTGTAGTCATAAGTTCTTTCTTTCTTTCTTTCTTTCTTTCTTTCTTTCTTTCTTTCTTTCTTTTTCTTTCTTTCTCTGTCTCTTTCTCTTTCTTTCCCTCTTTGTCTCTTTCTTTCTTTCTTTCTCTTTATTTGTTTCTCTTTCTTTCTTTCTTTCTCTCTTTCTTTCTCTTTCCCTCTTTCTCTTTATTTCTCTCTCTTTATTTCTCTTTCTCTCTCTTTCTTTCCCTTTCACTCTCTCTTTCTTTCTTTCTCTCTCTTTTTTTCTCTCTTTCTTTCCTTTCTGTCTCTTTCTCTCTCTTTCTCTCTGTCTGTCTTTCTTTCTCTTTCTCTCTTTCTCTCTCTCTCCCACTTTCTTTCTTTCTCTTTTTCTTTCTCTCTCTCTCTCTCTCCTTCCGCCCATTTGTCACTCTATGTGTGTGTGTGTGTGTGTGTGTGTGTCTGTCTCGCATTCACGCACTTAATCACTCATTCTGTGTCTCTATCTTTCTCTCCCTCCCTCCCTCTCTCTGTCTCTCCCTGTCTCTCTGTGTGTGTCTGTCACTCTCTGATTCCCCCCTCCCTCCCTGTCTCTCTCTCTCTGTGTGCCTCTCTCTGTCTGTCTGTCGTCATCCCCGCCCCGCCCCCACCCCCCGCGGAGCCTCCTCAGCCCGGCCTGCCGCACTCACTTGCCTTAGCCTGCCCCAGCCACCCGCCGCGCTGGGTCACTCGTTCGCTCGCTCAGGCTCCTTCCAGGAGCTGAGAAGGCTCCGTGCATGTGTGGGAGGAATCGGCGGCTGGTAGGGAGGGCTGCTGCTGCAGCGCCCAGGAGTCCCACCGTCAACGAGGGTGGAGGAAGAGCCGTCCTCCAACGGCGCGAACAGCCGCGCCTGCGCTCTCCCACGTGCTCTGCCCAGGAGGCTGCCCCCTCCCCCCTCCTCCTCCTCTCCGGCCCTGCGGCCCGGTTCCTACCAAGCCATGGACCGGCACCGGTCCACGGCCCAGGGATTGGGGACCCCTGGCTTAGTGGACGTGGCTTGGTGGGTGTGGCAGGGGAAGGATACTGCAAAATCTCCATTCCCTCCCCACGCAGGTGTTGATTGGTGAAGATGCATTTGTGGATGATCAGTCCTTTATCTTTGCAATTGATCCATGATCCATTCTCCAGTGAATCTGTTAAAGTCTTGCCTCTTATAGAAGAGGGATGGAGTCTATATGTGTTTGATTTGTTAATTTTCTATAGGTGCATCTTTTTTGACTATATATATAGGGATATTTAAACATGAGAGTCCCTCCTGAGTGATCAGACATGATTTGTAAAAATCTGGAAAAGCAGTAGATGGCAGCAAAGAGCTTTCTGTGTCACTTTGCTGTTTCTTAGTGGCAACCTGATTCGTTACAGCCCAGATATCATAGACCTCCTTTTGAATTTGAAGTGTTATGGGCCAACCAAAGAACAAAGCCATGTGTTATATTAATTATGTGATGTGCACCTGCCTCTCTTATAGTTTTTTTTTACAATACTGTAGAAGAAGCACATGGAATCCAAGACTAGTTTGGAGTGAACTAATTAAAAAGTTCCTAAAACCAAATATATAATTGGCCAAGCACCTGCAAGTCTCTACAACTTAAGGATTTAATTTTATCTTTCATGTCATGAGAGAGAGAGAGAGGCTGTCTCTCTCTGTGTCTGTCTCTCTGTGTCTGTCTGTCTGTCTGTCTGTCTGTCTCTCTCTCTCTCTCTCTCTCTCTCTGTTTTCGTAGATTTATAAATCTGAACACAAACACAAACTCTGGCTTAGATATGTAGATGACAGTTTTATAATTTGGCCGCATGGTAAAGAAAAACTGGACACCTTCCTCATACCTCAACAGCCTACACCCCAAAATACAATTCACTATGGAAATAGAAGCTAATAACCAACTTCCCTTTCTGGACGTCCTAATCTACAAAAAACCCAATGGCTGCCTAGGACGCACCATCTACCAGAAAAAAACACACACCAATCCCTACCTAAACACATAATTCCATCACCACCCTGCACAGATCAACTCTGTAGCCAAGACCCTCATCTCCAGAACCAAACGCCTATCTGACAAAGACCACCTGAAAACTGAATTACATAATTTCACCAACGTATTAATCTCCAATGGATTCCAAAGAAAAACAATTACCAACCTAATCCAAAGGAGACACCCCCCCCCCAAAGAACCAAGACACAGAACAGGACAACAGCATCGCCCTCCTCCCTTACATCAAAGGCACCACTGATAAAATCAGCAAAATTCTCCACAAGCACAATATCAAGACAGCCTTCAACACTGACCAAAAAATAGTCAACATTCTAAGAAACCCCAAAGACAACATCCAGCTAGAAAACCAAGGAGTCAATGAAATACCATGCAAAAATCTTCCCTGCCAAATACATAGGACAAACTAATAGGAGAATAAATGCATGCATCGCAGAACACAATAACGCAGTAAGAAAACAACTTCCAACTTCCTCCCTCTACCAGCACCTTAAAGCTACAGGATGTGAAATTGATTTTGAAGGAACTAAATTAATCTCCAAAACTGAACAGTTCAGCAAGAGAATAATTAGGGAAGCCATCGAAATAGAGAAACACCCCCACAACATGAACAAATGTGATGATATCTCCTACCTACCAGACATCTGGAAACCAGCACTAGCCAACAAACAAGCCCCACCCACCACCCAGTCCATTACAATACTAAAGAACAACGAACACACAGCCAGCTCCAATCAGCACCAATCTACCAATCATGATACAACTACACAGCCAATCAACCCATTCACAGCAACAAAGCCAGCACTCCACCACCCCCCACCAAGATTTATTGAAAGATGGCAGCTCTGAAGCCATAAACGCCAGCCTGAAGATGGTGAATGAGACCTCGTCGAAACATTGCCAAGAAAATCTCAATCTTACACGGGAAAAGACCTGAATACAACAAGATATATATATGCTCCTGTGATCATTTGTACATTTTACTGATGATCTTGGCAAAATTCATTTCCAAAGAAATTCTTGAAGTTAAAGAAATACAGCAAGCCCAAGTAAATATTGGTGAGATACCCTGATGTTCTCTTTTGCTTATTATGCTCTTAAAATGTGCCAGGTTATCAAGTGGAAGAATTTTTAAACGACTTTTCCCTTTTCAGAAAATATAAACTACTAGTTCAAATTCAGGAAAAGATGTCCACAGAAGTATCATTTTTTTCCTTCTGTTTATACAGGAAGTGATGTCTTTATTCTAGAGCAGAAGCATGATTTCCCTTAGCAGCTTTGTAGATGGAGGGAAAGTTTAAATATGAACCTAAGCCAAATAATAATTTGTTTGATTTTGGCACCAAGTATAGTATGAATCCAGGCATTGCAGTTTATAAACTATGCTTGTAAAACATACATCTTTACATGTAAATTTATTCATGCATATGCATGCATATAGCAATAGCAATAGCTCTTAGACTTAGAATAGCACTTCTACTACTTCATAGTTCTTTTCAGCCCTCTCTAAGTGGTTTACAGAGTCAGCATATTGCCCCCAACAATCTGGGGCCTCATTTTACCAACCTCAGAAGGACGGAAGGCTGAGTCAAGCTTGAGCCAGTCAGGATCGAACTGCTGGCAGTCAGCAGAATTAGCCTGCAATACTTCATTCTAGCCACTGTGCCACCATCAATCAAAAAATAGGAGTGTTTTGTTTTAGTTTAGAATGTCTAGAACAGTGTCTCTCAACCATGGCGACTTTAGGTCCTGTGGATTTCAACTCCCAGAATCCCCCATCCAACTGGCTGGGGAATTCTGGGAGTTGAAGTTCACAGGATTTAAAGTCGCCAAGGTTGAGAAACACTGGTCGAGAAAATACTTCTGTTCTTCAGCAAATCATTGAGAAATATATGAAGGTGAAGCAGAAAGCTTACTTTACTGGTGTGGTATTCACTTACTTTCCTTACCTGTTCGTAAACGTGAGCATGTGCATGCCCACACTCACTTCGCTCCCATGTGCCCCATCAATGCATGCACGTGGTCTTCCACGCATGTGCTTTGATCGTGCACGTGGCTTGCATGCATGCACATGGCTTGAAAACATGCCTAAATAGGAAGGCATAGACCCAGGGCGGATGGGCGGGGGTGGGCCCACCCATGATTTCTGGGTGAACTGGTCCAAACTGGCCGAATGCCACCTCTGTTACTGTACCTCTGTTGGGTGATAAAGGAACTAAGTTTGAATTATACTGTGGTGATCTATCACTACAATAAAGATTATTTCGATGGAAAATTTTGCAGGAATATAAAACTGAGTATTGGTTGCTGAAAGTAAATGAAAGTATTTTTATTTTTTAATTCTTATATTCCCCTAGCCCAGGGGTCAGCAATCTTAAACACTCAAATAGCCACAAAGGTCCTAAATGGAAGCCCCCTATTCAATTCTGGAGCCAACCAAAAGTCCGGTTTCCCCCACCATAGAGTCTCCTCCTAGCGTGGCATCCTTTTTTCTCTTCCTGGCTGTATTGTTTTAACCTTCTATAAGCTGGCCAAAGTCATTGGTGACCTTAGAAAATTAAAAGAAGGAAGGAAGGACAGCATGTATGAGAATAAATAGAAGGCTTAGAAAAACGCTCAACAGGTAGTAAAAAAAAGCGACATCATGTCCCTTTATTTGTTTAATGTATTCCTTAGCAATTTTAGGGCATGCTGGTAGTGAGATTTCAGTTTTATAATTATAGATGTGAATGCATTATATGCAGATTGTTAACAAAGTGTTGGCTGAGTGCTCAGATGATTTGCAGTGACTATTAGATAGGCTGTGTTATGCAATGAGAGGAAAAGATTTGGAAATAAGGTTTCAAAAATCAATATTATTGTTCATCTGATGAAATGGATGATTGCAAAGTAGATATAAAACTGATGAATAAACTAAAGCACATAGAAGAATTTGTATACCTCAATGGGAAGTTTATTAAAAATGGGGAAAGTAATTGACAAATCTTGTACAAATGTTTGCAGAAAGATAGAGGGTAGTTTCTGGTCTTTCATAAGGAATGGATGCTTTCAAAAGAAATTGTAATAGTTATATTTATGAGTGAATTTTTGCCTATACTGTTACATGCAGCTGAGAGGTGGGTATGTCAGGAGAAACATAAAAGTAAGTTTAATACAGTGAAAATGGGAGACCTAATTAATGTGAGATACAATAACAGGTAGAGTAAAACAATGAATGGTTGCTGAATGAATACAGATTGAATAGAAAAGTGAGTGAGTCCAAAATAATTATGTTGAGATAATTTGATCACATAGAGAGAATGAAGTTCAAACTAAAAAAAAATGTAATGGAATATGTAATGGGTGATGAAGAAGTTGAAAACTGAAATTATTATGGATGAATGGGGCTGACAAGATCCTCATAAGGACAGGTGAGACTTTTAAAGAACAAGAGAATCTATGGGGTAATCTATGGATATGTAGAAACAGAGATGGTTTGCAAGGCTAATAAAATATACTTAATGGCACTAGTATAAACTAATTTTAGCTACACCTCCTTTCATTTCTCTTGTGTCCTTAACTTTAATTTTTTTGCTACTTCTAATTCCCTTTCTGTACTTTGCATGTTATTTAACCTTAGAAGAAAATTATGTGATGTTATTGTTTGCTTGTTTGTTTTTAGGATTTATCCAACATTGTTACAGCATCTGCCTGTATTTTTGTAAAAGGTAACCGTGTTATAATTGTATCATCATAAATAATAATAACTTGAGATTTACCCTGACCTTTTAAAACACTTCTCAAATATTTACAAACTGTTCTTTTATGATTTATTGCTTATATGTATCCTTAGAATAACAGAATAACAGAGTTGGAAGGGACCTTGGAGGTCTTCTAGTCTAACCCCCTGCTCAAGCGCACTTAAAGTTTTTCACACTTCTTGATGATAAGTCAACAATGAATTTTTCAGAGAGGCACACAATTTGTAGCAAAGATAAAACATTGCAGTGTGTTTTCAGTAAGTACGCAATCCGATGATCGAAAACACACCTTGCTGTATATCATGTTAAATCATTGCTAAACAGGTTCTTAGCTAATTAAATTATTATTCATTATGTTTCAACATAGGAGCATATGTTATAAGCCCATGTATTTACCAAAAGCAAAAAAAAGAATAAACATAAATTGTCACATACTTTTTTGTCACTTTTCTCAGGCGTGAGATGAAATAATCCTTAGTTTTAGTGATGTAAGCAAAATCCAGAAATAGCTTGGGTTGATTTACTTGATAATAGGAACAGAAACCATTTATTAACCAAAATTTCATTATGCCCAATTAAAATTCTGTAAAATTTCCTTAAACCTATTTATAACAATAGTAGGCAAGCTACTACAACTACCATTTATTGCTAAAGCAAGCATACTTTACCTGACATCCAAGGATGAGACCAAGAGTTTGAGAAAGTACTTTTTCATGAGTTTGGGTTCCTGAGAGCACCTTCTCAAGATTACTTGAGGTGGATAAGATTTCTTTAACAGATTTGAATGATTCTTGGAAGCGCACTACAATTTATGATGCAAAGACACTGTACATTCCAAGAAAGGTTTTCACATTTTTGCTTGTAAGCTTCGCTTCTATTAATAGAGAAGAGTCTGAGATTGAGAAAAGATTATTCACTGTTAATAGAAGGCCATAAGAGCTATTTTTCTGAATTGCTTTACAATATTGGCTGGTTGGATTACAAAATGACTAAGGGATCATTCACTTCAGTGGTGGGCTTCAAATTTTTTTAGAACCTACTCTCTAGGTGTGGCCTATTTTGTGGGCGTGGGTTGGTAGTCATGTGACAGGGTGGGAGTGGCCAACTTGTAAAATGTGGTGAAACTCATTTAACAACGCTCTTGCTTAGCAACCAAAATTTTGGGCTTAATTGTGATGATAAATTCTTTCTTTCTTTCTTTCTTTCTTTCTTTCTTTCTTTCTTTCTTTCTTTCTTTTTTTCTTTCTTTCTTTCTTTCGTTCTTTCTTTCTTTCTTTCTTTCTTTCTTCCTTTCCTTTCTTACTTTCTGCCTTACTATCTTTTCCTTCCCATTGGGTTACTGGCAGTGGCAGGCCAGACTTACTTCTGGGTCCGCCGGTGGAACCCCCTCTCACCGGCTCTCTAAATTTCACCATCCGGCTCTTGCAAGTAGGTGCGAGCCTGCAGAAACCCACCACTGATTCACTTGTTTTGCATAAGACATATGCTTATACTAGTACAGTGTTGGGGAAACTATTTGGCACAGAGTGCCAAAACGGGGGCATGTATGTGTGGTGGAGCACCAAAACCTGGAAGAGCAGCTCCCCGGGGTGCAGGCATGGGAGTACCAGAACCTGAAAGAGCAGTCCCTGGTGTGCATGCACACGCCACGAAGCCGAGCTTCTGGTTTCTGGCATGCACGTGTGCACTGGTCACCTAGTCTTCTGATTTCTGGAGCGCATGCATGTGTGAAGACGAGCTAACTGGTGCACATGCATGTGCCGGAAACTGGGAGCTCAGCTTCCTAGTGTGCGCATGTGCCCCGGGGAACTGCCCTTCCAGCTACCAGTGCTCTCACATGCGCAAAGACCAGCTTCACATGCAAACCCGGAAAAGCTATGGGCAATGGCTAGCATGTCTGGAGAGGTGGTTCTGTGTGCGACTTCCAGCACATGTGCCATAGGTTCGGCATCACAGTACTAGTACATGTATTAAAGATTGCATTTGAAGCTAAGTAAAGCACTAATGAGACTTTTTCACCATATCTAGAATTAATTGAAAGCCCAACATGGAGAAATATGACAGCAGCAGTGCAGGTAGTTCTCGACTTACAACCATTTATTTAATGATCATTCAAAGTTACAATAGCACTGAAATAATGTATTATGATCCCTTTTTCACACTTACAACTGTTGCAGCATCCCCATGGGTCAGGTGATGAAAATTCAGACATTGGCAACTGGCTCATATATATGATGATTGCCGTGTCTCTGGGTTAATGCGATCACCTTTTGCGACCTTCTGAAAAGCAAAGTCCATGGGGAAGCCAGATTCATTTTACAACCATGTAACTAACTTAACCACCGCAGTGATTCACTTAACAACTGTGGCAAGAAAGATTATAAAATGGGGCAAAACGCACTTAACAACTGTCTCACTCACAGGAATTTGCTGTGGTCGTACATCAAGGACTACTTGTATAAGAACAGAGAGGATTCACCAGAGGACATTTCTGCTCTGAGGCTTTTGCAGTTTTGATGACTACATGAAGCACATTCAGAAATTTCCACTCTACAATTGATGCAAGTGAAAGAATCCCAAAGAATTTTCAAATTGGAAGTGTCTTAGACAAGAGATACGGCCTATTCAGTCCTTCTATATGTATTATATAAGTACATCAGTGGTGGGATTCAATTTTATTTATTACCAGTCCTGTGGGCGTGGCTTGGTGGGCATGGCAGGGGAAGGATAGTGTAAAATCTCCATTCTCACCCCATTCCAGGGGAAGGATACTGCAATATCCCCATTCCCTCCCAATCAGCTGGGACTCAGGAGGCAGAGAATAGATGGGGATGGGGCCAGTAAGAGGTGGTATTTATTGGTTCTCCGAACTACTCAAAATTTCTGCTACCGGTTCTCCAGAACTGGTCAGAACCTTCTGAATACCACCTCTGATGTACGTATAGATATTTGTTGTTGTTAGTTGCGAAGTCGTGTGCGATCCATTGCAACCCCATGGACAACGTTCCTCCAGGCCTATACATATAGATATAGACAAATGAGAGCCAGTTTAGTATAGTCATTAAGGTACTGATCTAGAAATCAGGTGAGGGGCAGAGTTGAAACATATGTTGTGATCATAAATGCAAGTGGGCTCAACATCTTCTCTAAAGCACCTAAAGACAGGACAAGAAGCAATGAATAGATACTAATAAAGGAAAGAACCAGTGGTGGGTTACAACCAGTATGCCCCGGTATGGGCATACCGGTGCCTGCTGGGAGCACCAGGTACCGTTCCAGTACGGTGCTCCAGAGGGCCCGTCCGCCCGCCCGCCCATGCAGTTTGGGGCTTCCACGCATGGAGCATACAGCACCTGAGTGACACTCCGCCGAGCAGCTGGTGTGTCGTGGAGGCATCGCAGTGGAGCGTCGCAGTCGGTAAGTATGCATGCGCATGCTGTGTGCGTGTGTGCTGCTTATGTTCATGTGGTGGTCACCTGGCCCCGTTGCACTGTACCGGTTGCAACAGGATCTGGAACCCACCACTTGAAAGAACCAACCTAGAAGTAAGAAAGAATTTCCTGACTGTGAAAACAATTAATCAGTGGAATGGCTTGCCTCCAAAATTTGTGGATACTCCATCACTGAGGGTTTTTTCAAGAAGAGATTTGACAGCCATTTCTCCAGAATGGTATAGGGTCTCCAGCTTGAGTGGGGGGTTGCACTAGAAGACCTCCAAGGTCCTTCCAACTTTTTTTTCTGTTAACCTTTTAATCTTTGAACCACAATGTCTTAGTGTATAGATGTGCTAGTATTCGATTGCGTATGGTCCTAAATAGGTTAGTATAACACTTAAAAAGTGTTTAAAATGCTGGTAATTCATTCATCTCAATTTGTACATTGAGTAATAGAATGGAACTAAGTGTGAAAAAAAGTAAGCAGATTAAATTCTCAATCTTATGTGAGTTAGATATCCTAAATTTTAACTCTGTCTAAGTCAAGCAGCAGATCAGCCTATTTATCTTATTGATTCAAATTAATCTTAAATGCTTGTAATTTATTCTGGATTGTTTATATTATCTATTTAAAACCTATTACCAAATGACAAGTGCTAAATTAAGTAAAATAAAGATTAGCTACTCATTTCCTCTGAATGGTGGAGGAAATATGTATATTTAACTCTAAAAGGATTAATCACACTTCTTGTTTCAAAGCCAGAAGAAGTTAAATAATATTTATCTGATTAACTATATTTAGAACAAAGATTGGCGAAGTTGCAGTATTTCATTTATAAAAAAAAAAAAAAAGAGTACCCTAGTGACAGTAACAACATTATCAATTATAGAAATGTTAGCAACAACAAAAACATCCAATTTCCTAACAAAGGTCAACAGTAAATCCATCTAAAATATGGATGGCTCATAAAAGTAATGGCTTTGCAACTGAGAAGCAGATGTTTGCAAAATCAGCATTTAAGAAGGAAGATGCTATAAAATAAAAGCAGAGAAGTTAGCTGAGGAGCAGCAATGAGCGATGCTGTTATCCGTCCAATCCAAAATTAACATTGCCGTCCCTAAATACAAACAGAACCAACAGACATGGTGTAATGATTTGCCTGGGGCTACCTGCACAGTTCTTGAAGAGGTTTGGAGACTTTGAATCATGTATTAGAAAATCTGCCTCTTTTAATAGTAGGACCAGTAAACCGGAGTGGGGGGAGTAGTACCATACCAATTCAATGCAAGCCCCTCCCCACCTTTTGTGCATGTGTTAGAACAACACTAGACATACATACAGAAAGACATGGAGTTTGAATTAGAGGGACCTGATGCTGCTTTTACAATTCGGACCCAAACCCTGGATCTTGCCGATACCATTGTCTAAAAACAACAATGTCATTGAGAGCAATGGGTTGGAATGAGAATTCAGCTAAGGACACTGTAGGAAAACCTCCATTGCTTGGGTCAGGTTTAACATGCTATGTGAACTGAGCCCACTGTAATTTAATTCAAATAATTATAGAAGACAATATTTGTAGCTCAGGGTTGAAGTGTGGGGTCCTTGATGCTCTCTGAGCTTGGGAGGTTTCTTGCAAATTTTTCATTACCAAATTGAGTAACATTATCAATACCTAATTGCCATTGATAAACTATAGTTAACAAGCCATTATTTGATGAGTGAAGCTAGTGACAGTTCCATAGACAATGAGCTGCGATGGCACAGTGGTTAGAATGCAGTATTGCAGGCTACTTCTGCTGATTGCCGGCTGCCTGAAATTTGGCAGATCAAACCTCACCAGGTTCAAGGTTGACTCATCCTTTCATCCTTCTGAGGTGGGTAAAATGAGGGCCCAGGTTATTGGGGGCAATATGCCGACTCTGTAAAACTGCTTAGAGAGGGCTGTAAAGCACTGGGAAGCAGCATATAAGTCTAAGTGCTATTGCTATTGCTATACAGCAACATGCAAAAATAAAATTTAAGATTCATGAGGTCATTAATGAACTGAGCAACAAAACTCTCAATGTCAGGGATATTGTTTTCAATGTTATATGTTAAAGCATAATTCATTTAAACTCATTTGAATAATTATATATGCCATCAAAGGAGTAAAGTTAGCTCCATGCACTCACATTTTGAATCTCATTGCTTCCTCAGTAATAGGAGAAAAAGGTAAGTAAGCTGTGTCACTGATTTTGGCTGATCATGTTGACTGGTGAATTCTGGGAATTGAAGTCCATCTTCATCTTAAAGTTGCCATGGTTGAAAAACACTGCTTTAAACAAACCATGGCTCACCTTTCCATTCCTGGTTCAGAAGCCAAGAAGACTGGCAGGTGAGTCTTAATAAAATATAGGCATTTGGGATAGTTTGTTTCAATGCATAAAGTGTCATTTCAATGGCTGGTAAAAATGATATGGCTTATCCATCCTCTCAGCCAGTATCTGCCCCATTATTGCTGGACTCTGCCTAAAGATAGAACTGATCCTAGTGATAAAAAAGAAAAGAAAACATAGAACCTGGTTAAATTAGCAAGGTACACAGTAGTTTCCATTGTTAATACACTTCAGACAAGCTGGAAAACGTAATTATGCTAACATATGTCTGGGATATTCACTGAACAGTAGACTTATTCAGCTGCTATAGTAGTCGTATTCATTATCAATTCTCACCATATGGTGTTGACTCAAGACATTGTGAAAATGCTGAACATTTGAATCTAGACTAAATTAGTCATGAGGAGGGGTTGGAGTTAAACCAAGTTATTCCTACATTAAATTCTATGCTAGTCCACCTTGAAAGAGGTGTGTCTTAAGTGAGTGGCGGAAGAGGGGAAGGTCCGTGATAGTACGAAGTTCGGGGGGGAGGTCGTTCCAGAGGGCAGGCCCTGCCACAGAGAAGGCCCTATTTCTGGGCGTCGCCAGCGGGCATTGGCCTGCAGTCGGCACTCTGAGAAGGCCCTCTCTGTGGGAGCCTCTGTTTATTAAACTGGGCATGGTCATGGCAAGTCCGTGATGCATCTGGGCCTGTGGGCCTGGAGTTTAACAGTCCTGTACTAAAGGAATCTTCATTACTTTTAAGTACTTTACTACTTAAGCATATGGGTGTTACTTATTCCCTGGATAGCTGCCTTACCTAAATCCAGCTGTAGCCTTTTATTTATTATCTTTTCACTAAAAGTTGAGCCTTTGAGAGAAGAGACATTATATAAATTGCACTGTTTAGCACTAGAGCAATATTCATGATGAGAAGCTTAATTATGGTCATCATTTACAAAAGAAATCAAATTCTGTCAGAGAAAGCATAGTAATGAATGTCTCTTATTTAAAAGGCAACGAACCACTTTCCCCCTAAAGGTACAAAGCCTCTACTTTCTGTGGGGAGTCTTATATAACTGTATCTCGATATACAATTAGAGGGATTAATATTAATAGAAATTAGAATGTAAATAAATGAATTTGGAACAATGGCACTCCTCCCCTCCCTGACATTTAAATTTATGTATGTGTTATGGATTTTGTTTATTTACATGCAAAATGACAAGAAACTAAAAGGAGGAAAGCGAGGGAAGAAAAGGAATGTGCAGTCTTTCTGAAATTGTGTTAATTTTAGAATCAAGTTGTCTCTAATAGAAACAGTGGTGTATTTTGCTTTCTCCCCCCTTCTTCTAAGCCTCAGTTCTTTATTATGATGCCAGTCTTTTAAAATTATAGTGATCCAAAACTAAAATTAGCAGCCACAGTAAAAGTGCAAAGGATGGTACTACTCATCTCCAGGGAGAAAATATAAACCTGTGATTTCAATTCATTCTTTTTTATTTTATTTCTGTTGAATGTATGCAAATGAACAGTAAAAGAACAATATTTGTTATCATGACCTGCACTGGATTCTTTTCTATAATGTTTCACTGGGTAAAATAATACTTCTGCATTAGATCACTTCATAATCTAATTTCAATCATAATTCTTTTTGGCACTGATCATGTTTTACTCTTCAGTTAAATATATCTGTGTCCTATGAAAATTGCAGGAGAATTTTTATAGGGTCATAGAAACAGAAGGAACTCCCATGGAACCTCTGGTTGTATAGTACGTTGTCTTCTAACAAGTATGAAAGTCCTGAAAACCATTATAGAAGGGAGATACTCTAAAGAGGAAAAAGTGGAGCAAATGAATCAGTTTTCTTCCTTCTTTAAGCTTTACTGCTTATTTCTGCTCTCCAGCAGCCATCTGTCTTCCTTATAAATAGATTCATTTGAAGGAAAGCCCCTTGCAATTGCTAACCTCCTTCAATTTTTTGCCCCCACTTTATACCATCTTTATGGAGGGATACTTCTTTTGCCAGAGAAGGAAGATCTTCTGTCCACTCTTCTAGGTACAGGATATAATATAAACTATTTTATTTTATTATTTTTATCACATTTTGACCCCACTTATCTCACCTAAGTATACAAAAATTGTAAATATAAAAGCATAAAAAAGAGCAAGATTAAAAACAGAATTAGAAATGTTAGGGTTAAAACGTTAAAAGTTAAAGAGTTGAAAAGTTAAAACGGTGGAGAGAACACTGCCCCCCTCAATAATGGTAAGTTCTTATTAAATGGAAAGAAGCTGTGCCATTAACCGGATTAGAAGAATGAAGACTTTGCCTTGGAGCCATTAAACGTGCCATTGGGACTTCTTATATAAGTAGCTCCACCTGGTAAAAGAACAGAGATTATCTTTACCGCCATCTCCCCATAAGAAGCTTGGGAGGACAATGTAGGAGGTGGCATGAGGTACTTGAAAAAACAAGAAGGGTAGAATTGGCAAATATGGCTTTTCTTGGACTCCTTTCCTTTTCCATCAGTGAGAACAGAACATAATTCCATACCAGATATGGGGGTCTTCCTTCAGCCCACTGCATCCTTCCATATGGAATATTGGGATATCTGTCAGAGCAATGTGGAAAGTAGCCCAAAGTACGAATCTCATAGCTAGTTCATCAATCCCATCTCAGCGTCAAAATACCATAAGCCCAAAAAGAATCTCTGTATTTACTCTATGGAGAGGGATTGTTCCAGGGATGAAATCCAGCATGTTCTGACAGGTTCTGGAGAACCGATAGTGGAAATTTTGAGTAGTTCAGAGAAATGGCAAATACCAACTCTTGCTGACTCCAGAGAGGGTGGGAATGGAGATTCTGCAGTATCCTTCCCCTGCCATGCCCACCAAGCCACGCCCACAGAACTGGTAGCAAAAAAAATGAATTTCATCACTGAATTGTTCCATGGAAGAACTGCAGTCTGGATCCAAGCTGTTTATTTTGATTTGGAATTAATATTAAGAATATTTGAATTCAGAAAACAAAGCACCAATGACCTACAGATTATAAACATTATTCACATACATAGAAAAGCTAACTCAATTTGATTGGGCGTTTTTCCTTTGAAAACATTAGGAGTTGATTAAATTTAAATAAGTTGATGTTTTGACAGACGTTTCTCTATAAGACAACGAATCAATCAGAGAAATTGACTGCTTATTTATCAATGAACCCAGAATTATGATGATCAACCTTGTGCCAGTCTTATCCAAAAAATTAGATTTAAAATGAGGATCCAGCTTTTTCTGGCATTCTTCATTTGGTTATATTTGACTTGTGAACAAGCTTGTACAGTGTGGTTAAAAAAAACCAACCTCAATTCATTCAGAGAAGAGGATGTTTTTCAACACCTCACCTTTCCGTGAGGAAAAATTGCCTGAGCTGCAAGAATCTACCCACAGACCACATCCTAACTAGACACTGAATTTCTCTGCCACTCCCAAATAAATTAGCCAATAACTGCTGGCAATGAAAAGATTTTAAAAGTTAAAAGGCTAAGATAATTAAATGCATATTTCAACAGTGTTTATCTGGCAGTGATTGGGTAAGGCCACTTACTGTGAAGAGCTGAATAGCTAATTCAAGTGCTGGGCATCTCCTAGAGGAGATGACCTTGAGGTCATATAATTGCAACCATAATTTATTTAGTTAAAGAAGCGAATGTGTTCTCAATTAGCTTGGCAGCCATTATGATAACTCAAGTGGGATTTATACTTGCTTATGCCACTCTGCTTTACGGATAAAGTTATTGGTCTTTCTCTCTCGCTCTCTGGCCCCTATTTAGTCATTTAGTCATTGCAGTTATTCTCCCCCTCTTCTCCTTCTCCATTTTAATTGGAAAAAGTTCAAGGTTTGTTCCTTTGGATTAATAAAGATCCGATCCTAATCAGGCAGATACTGGCATAATCACTGGGAATATCCCAAGAGAGATGTCTGTATTGACAGACAGGCAGAAAACAATGCAGATGGCTAGTATTTTCCTCTCTTTGTTTTTACATTGTGGAGGCCGGGCCTTCTTAAATTTGCTGCGTAAATAAGGGGCCAGATCTGAGATTGCTCCATCCTCTGGCCTCTAAGGACGTTTATCTCAGATATGTTATTCTATGGGGATTTGTAATTTTTTTCTTCCTTCCCTGTCGTAATCTGCTGTCATGATAGGAAAGGCAAGCTGTAACTCATTTTGCCTGCCACTCTATCTTTGCTGCTTCAACCTTCCTGCTCGAAACTCCTTGCTATATTTCTTTTAATTTTAGAAAGCTGACACATTTTTACCATTAGCTGGTCAAGCCGCATGTCAAAAAAAAATGCATAATAGCTGCAATTCCCCCAGCTTTCAGGGTAAAAGGGGTGATTTATGGAAATCTGGACTCCTAGCAGAGTCCATTATCAACAACTTCAATCATAACTAAAGTGACTTATCCTGATGGGGAAGAAATAGTCTTGTATCTAGGTGAGGAAAAGGGGCTCCCAGCCATAAAAGGAGTCTAGTTAGGCTGTAGTCAGCCAACTGCAGCCCAAGGGAAGACTGGAGCTACGGTATTCGGATGAGCATCAGATTAATGTGGATTTTTAAAGCTCGGCCGATAGAGGTCACTCTAAGACTCGGTACCTCATTCTGTTTTTTGTGGTAACTAATGTACCCTTCTGTTCCAGCTATGTCTTATTGTAAGGTCACTTAACACTAAGTTGTTTTTTTGGGTCTGGATCCTCATGGAACAAAAGGTTGATAGCTCACAGCCAAGAGGGTGATAGCAATAGTTATGGCCTACCTCCCGATCTCCGTTCCATCACAGATCTCCGCTTGTTTCGCCGGCACTTAAAAACTTATTATTTTCATCTGGCCGGCCTAGCATGATCTACTCCACACCCATTGTTTTTATAACAAATCAAAATTTTAATTTATGGGTTTTAAATTTAAACTTATTTTAAGCAGGGTATTGATTTAATTTAGTTATTATTTAATAATATTTTGTATTTATGTATATTTATTTTAAATCTCTGTTCGCCGCCCCGAGTCCCTTTGTGGTGAGATGGGTGCGGGTTACAAATGTGAATAATAATAATAATAATAATAATAATAATAGTTTCACTCCATAAGTTGATAACAGCAACAAGAAGAAACAATAGCAAAGGAGAGGGACAAGCAAGGAGGAGAAAGCCCAGTGAACATACCACATGTTTCATAGATATGACATTCTGGAAAGGGGCATGGTTTTTGAACAGAAACACTTCATGTTTTGTTCCAGGTTCCATAAATACCTTTAGGATCATTTTTCAAACTGTTTCAAGCTCATTATTTCAGAGAGAGGGAAATAAAACCTGACACATTTCACTGCATCTCCCAAAATATTACAAGCAAATTACACGGTCTAATTTGGGTAACTGGAGGTCCTCCCATGATCCTTTTAGAAGTCCTGTTGCAGCCTCAGAAATCCTCAGTTGCATCTCTAAGATTCAGCGATGAAAACACAGCTATTTTTTTTTAAATCTAGTCTGCGGATTGTGGAGCTTCAAGGCATTTTTTTAAAAAAATGAGATGTTACCCCATCAACCACCACAGTGCCACCTTGCGATTAGAGAGCCTGAAATACCATGGGACAGGGATGGAAAACCTTTTCAGCACCGAGTGCCCAAACTGGAACGTGTGCGCGTGCATGCATGTACTGGAGCCCCAGAGACTCAAAGACCAGCATGCGCACTGGTCATCTGGCCTTCTGGTTTCTGGCACGCGCATGTGCACTGGTCTTCTGCAGCTGTTCTTTGCACGTGCCAGAGCCCCGGAAACAGTTTTGTTTCCGGAGGCCCGGAAATTCAACCAGAAGAGTAGCTGGCGATGGCACATGTGCTGTGCCCACAGAGAGGGCTCTGCATGCCACCTCTGGCATGAATGCCATAGGTTTGCCATCACGGCCATAGGATATAAAATGCTGCAAATAAATGTCGAAGTGGGTGGGTTATAAAGCAATTTTATGGAAGGGAGAATTTCATACAAGTGGGTACTATAAGCAGTATGACCATGATGCAATAGTTACCAAAATGGGCAATGCTTGGATTTCCAGGGTGGGAAATCTTTGTTCCAAGATGTCTTTTTCGTAAAAATACAGGTAGACCTCAACTTAAAACAGTTCATTCAATGACCATTGAAAGTTACAAGGGCACTGAACAAAGTGACCTGTGACCATTTTTCACACTTATGACCTTTGTGGCACTCCCAGGATCATGTGATCAAAATTCAGATGCCTGGCAACTGGTTCATAGTTATGACCTTTGCTATATCCCGGGGTCATGGGATTACCTCTCACCACATTTTGACAAGCCAATGCAATGGGAAAGCCAGATTCACTTAACAACCAGGTTACTAACTTATCAACTGCAGTGATTCACTTAACAACGGTGGCAAAAACCTCATAAAATGGGACAAAATTCACTTAACAAATTTCTCACTTAACAACAGAAATGTTGGGCTCAATTGTGGTCATAAATTAAGGACTAGCTATATTCAGATCTATTCAGTAGTTTTTCTACAAAATAAAGGGGATGCTTTGGGGCTCCCATAAGAAGGTTTATGGCTTGTTGGCTGTGGATTTGCCATTGCTGCAAACAAATAAGCAAAGAAAAGTCCATTTTAATCTCTCTAATCAGTAAAAAGCTCTATTCATTGGTCTTTCTTCTGAATACCATTAATACTGAAACCAGAACGCTAAGGTGACCTTATTGGTTCGTCCACCACTTGTCACTCTACATGAATCAGGGTGATATTGTCTGAAATACATACATTCATCCTTCTATTTGCTCTTTTTCTACAGTATGCTTAATTGGTTTAACATAGGAACACACACAGAAAGACACAAATTGGATAATTGAACCAGGGAGCTAATCCCAGCAGGGCTAAACTTGACCCCAAACAGACTGAGTCATGCCCAGGATTAAACTAATTCCACCCTGTCAGTCATGAGGGAACACCTAAACCCACTCAAGTGACCCAGTTTGCATACTTAATCTTTAAAAAAAAAACTGGAGAGAAAGAGCAGCTGAAAAAAAAAAGTTGACATTATGAAAAACAGGATGGATTTTGGGAGCCACTGAACATGCCCGCCCCACATTCCTATTGGCTGCAGGGGAATGAAAACATTTTCTTCTTTGTCAAGATGCTGGCAGGGATGCATTTGCAAACACTTGCATCCAACAATTAAAACAAATACAGAAAAAGGCCCCTCTCGTATCTAAACAATGGCAAGCATCTTCTATACTTCTAGATTATTTCAAAGGTAAACAACCAACTAGACTCAAAAACACAACTGTGATGCCCAAGAATCTAGATATCCCTAGGTGCAGCTGAAGAAAACCTCACCTGGAAAGATTGTCCCCATCTTGTGATGCAGATTCAGCAGAGGTGGTAATCAGCAGTTTTGACTGGTTCTGGCGAACTGGTAGCGGAAATTTTGAGTAGTTCGGAGAACTGGCAAATACCACCACTGGATGGCTCCACCCCCATCTGTCTGTTGCCACCCAAGTCCCAGCTGATTGGCTGGGTCTTCTTCTATTGCCCTGCACAGGAGAATGGAGTTGGAAAGCAGGTTAGTGGGGTGGGGAGGGAATGGGGATTTTACAGTAACCATGCCCTGGAGTGGGGAGGGAATAAGGATTTTGCAGCATCCTTCCCCTGCCATGCCCATCAAGCCACATCTGCCATGCCCAAAGAACTAGTAGTAAAAAAATTTGAATCTCACCACTGAGGTACAGCTACCCTTGGAGTCAACAAATGATTGAAGCAAATTGCCAGTTATTCCCTTGGGACATTGCTAAAAAAACATCCAACCTTCCTAATCTTACTTCAAAACAGTAGCATTATTTGGAAGCCACTCAATCTAGCACCATTCTCCTCTTCCCTGCTTGGATCTGTCTCTCCTGGATCAAAGCATCAGTGACTTTCAGATCCAAGAAATATCAACACTAAAACATCAAGTCCACCATGATTTCCAGCAAGTGCCTGAAACTGGTGGGAAGGCCCAAATCCAGTACATAGAAAGTGATTGACCATAAAGAGCAGACACAACAAGATAGATAGATAGATAGATAGATAGATAGATAGGTAGGTAGGTAGGTAGGTAGGTAGGTAGGTAGGTAGGTAGGTAGGTAGGTAGGTAGATAGATAGATAGATAGATAGATAGATAGATAGATAGATAGATAGATAGATAGATAGATAGATAGATAGATAGATAGATAGATAGATAGATAGATAGATAGATAGATAGATAGATAGATCTGAGACAAAGGATATTAGGGAAGCCATGGGGCATTGTGGAAATCACTTATAAGTAGCAGAATGGAGAAAATCAGAAGCTGCTAGGAAAGAAGCTGTCATCACCTCAGTTACAGAAACCGACATGAGAAGGGCTTTCATTGATCCTACCAACATTAAACCAGGTGAAAACAAAAACAAACAACAACAAAAATTCAAAGATGTTACAATTCATAGCCAAGGAAGAAAGGTCACAGCAGAAACCCTTCCATGTTCAGCTAGCCACCACCCATTTTGTGATTTATACCTGGCATATTCCGAACACCAGACCTGCAAACAGCCTGTCTTTTCTGTCGTGCAGAAATCCTTTGACTTAGCTATTTGCAAAGAGGCTTCCAACTATGGTCAGGAGCTACAGCTTCTCAAAAACAACAGGTCTCTCTTAGGGAACCATGGGCCAACTAGTCAATTACCTTCCATCTAAAGGTGCCTGTGAAGTACTCCAAGCAACCACAACCCAAGGAACCAATGAGTAGCAGACCAATGTAAGGAGAGGACCTATCTCTGTAGGATGATATGGTAGATGCTCTCCAGAAGAGTAGTAAGGGAAAACACAGCCTCTTGCTCTGAGAATCCCTGGGTACTGCTTGTGTGCCGCCAAAATTACTGGCAAGGACAGCTGGCTGAATTAGTGATTAACTGGGTCACAAGTGTCATGGGAACAGACCCTAATGTAGGTTTTCTAAGAAATTTGGAGGCCTGGCTTCCTGTAGGAGACATTAACCTTTGACTCTTGGGGTTTAGTGGGACAACATGGAAAACAGTGGATGTGGATGATGGTAGGATGCTCTTCGTTGTTTTAACCTTTTCACATTCAAAGAGAGGAAAGTCCTATGCAGGCTTTTGTTCTGATATTTCAATTATGTGACTGTGAGTGGATTACAGCAAAACATACAATATAAACTGCACAATACATTGCAATAATTCAGACTCATCAAATATATCAACAACAATAATTAGTATTCCCAACGCTAATTCAGTCTTCCAGAAATCCAACCAAGATTCCATCTGTCTTTGAGTTACTAGCAAAAGATGTTTCCTTCTAATATTTTTTTTAGAAAAGAAATTACAGCGATTTGGCAAAACTTCAGTCCAGTTCATTTCAGAATGTCAATAATTTTGTGTGAGGAATAGTATTTATTCCAACATGGCATAATGTCAAATGAACATCTATCTGCACACAATATCTCAGCTAAAACTTTCTTTCCAACAGAACTCCTAAAAATCCCAAACCCCAAGTACTGTTCATATAATTTCCTTGTGTTGCTCATAGCGCATTGTTCATGAGGTTCTGTTTTAAGATTGTCTGAAATCCATTGTTAAAAGGGTATCTTAAATATGAGATCACCAGTTGATATATTAATTACAGATCCACTTCCAGACAGACTTTGAAAATATTTCTAAATCAATCCAATGTGCTCAGAAACACAGAGTGATTTCTGGTCTGCTCACAGGATAGAGTTCACAACTAACCGAAAATATGTTTGCCATTATAGCTGCACCAATAGATGAATTGCCTTGGGCATCAGGTTGATGTAAGCTGACACTTAATGTTTAAGCTTACAATCATTGTCATTACTGTTTACAACTCGCAGCAACTGCTTCATAACCTTTGAGGCGTCCAGTGGTTTGGAACAGCTGGTCATCTGGGCCGACCATTCCCAGAAAAACATTAATTTAGGGGGTCTGTATATGTGACAAAACTAGTGTAAAAGAATCAAATGATACTGCTATATAACCAATTTTGTTGTATACATGATGTACAATGACAATAAAGGCTATGCTATATGTTGGTTTTAGTTGAAAAGTTGATGATACAATTACATTGCAGCAATGCGCAAGGGGGTCAAAAATTCAAGATGGCAAGCGTGGCTGTGACTGAAGCCCCACCCCTTTTTTATATGCATACAAAGCATCTTGTTAGGTTCTGAGGTAGAGAGGGAGTCCGGACACAGGCTAGTCAAAGAAGAATGCGTTTATTCGCAAGACAAGTAAAACAGCGGAGAATATTTACAGGTGGACAAAATGCGGTAGACAGGGGCTTCCCCGTTTGATAGCCATTTATACGCGAGCTGTCAAACGGGGAACCAATCAGGGCTCTCCCAGACCTAATTCCCGCCAGCCGTGTCTGAGCCAATCAGGCGTGGCTAGCAGTTAGAGAATAGTTACTGTCTGTTGCCATGGTCCTAGGGGGAAGAGTGGAAGACCTGCGGCTGGTCGTAAGTCGGGACCGGTCACAAGTCGAGGACTCAACACATCTTATCTTTTTAAGCCTCCCCCATGGATGCCTGATGGTAAGAGGCAGCATATTTGCTTCACCAGCTTTCCTGGTCGACGCTAGTTTCTCCCAACGCGTTATGTGTTTCATTAGGCATAAATGAAAGTCTTTATAGCACCACGTGAATTCTAAAGCCCATGACTAAAAGTTCATTTGTTTCTATTTGTGTCCTCATGATTTGCTCAAACATTTCTGAGATCAATTACCCCAAATTAAATTCATTCATTCTTCATTAGACATGATCTAATTGTAATTAATTTTATTGCTTTAAAAATCCATTTTTCTTGTCATAAAAATAACAGGGCATGGAAGAAGGGGGAAGTGGGGGGGAAACCACCTTACCATAATACCCTCTTTCCAATACTAATGGCAATTGTTTTGAATGAGACTCTCTGTGAGCAGGTCTGTTCCGCTTCCCCATGGGAAAAAACATTCATATTTACATTAGTAGCTATTTCAAGAAGCCATCCCTGTCCAGGATTTGAAGCAAGTAGATCCTTGATTTAGTGAGGCAGACTTACTGGAGTAACTCCTACCTCTCGGTTGAAATGTAGGTCATTCTTCCTCCCATGCAGCCTGCTTGCCATGTGGAATACTCTTCTGCAGACCTTTTGCTGAAATGAGAATGTTACCATAATGGCACCATTTTAATAATAACAAAATGTGCTCTTCGGGTGCGATACGGAGATTAATTCTCCAAGAAACAGTGTGTTGATATGTTAATACTGCAAATCATCCCCTAAAAGATGGCTTTCATGTTTGGCGCAACTTCTGTAACTGCTGTAGAATGTGCTTCTATTGACCTTTAGATTAAAAATATGTTGGATTACCTTGATTGACAGTTTTAAAATAACATTGTTGTTGGGTGTGTGTGGTTTTTTTTTTCCAGACGTGCCAAATGTCGCCCAACGTTTATGCATTCCCTCTGCTTTAAAGTTGCCTCTGCTTTCATTACGTGAAATATGGCTTTTTTATATGCGACCTCTCCTTGCCTGACATGCTTTCCACCAGCAGCCCTCCCTGAGTTCAAGAAGATTTACATTTGGAGCTAAATGTTTCAGTGATTGCTCTGTTGGATTTCATTATACCAGTGTAGTTAATCAAAGCAAGCCTGGCCTTGTGACCATGATTCATTGCATGTTTTTTTTTTCCTCCCTTAACTTAGCCATTTACGCTGAACGAATATACACGTTATCACCAGCGTACTGATTTCTTTAACAGCCTGAACTATAATGCCTCCTTAAAATGCTTCTGCTGTGTGTGGTCTGCAAAACCTTTAAGAAACAAACAAAAAAGTCAGAAGAGCTTTTGCTTGGGACCTAACCCAAGGTTCCCCTGTCTAATGATGCCTGCAGAATGCATGTGTGTGTGTGGAGGGCGGGGGGAATGGTCTTTAGCAACCTTTATTGGGTTCCTGACAAATTATCTGTGTAGCATAATCCTCCCATTGTCTCTTTCACTAAGCAGGAAGAAGGTATACTGGCCCTACAGGAATGTGCACCTAGGTGTGGCAAGCTGGAAGATTCCTTTTTTTTTTTTTTTAATCGTCTTATATTGGACCATCCCAAAATAATTTGCTCTTTGAAGCGGAAGAAAAATATGACATCTCCTCTCAGGCGAGAATGAGACTTTCAATTAAAAATTATGTCGGCTGCGTTTGGGCCTCGTTTTCTGTCCTAATCTATTCATATTTTTTTTACTCTCTCCCCCTCTTTTTGCAAAGGTACCCTTACCCCTAAAAAGGTCTAACCTCTAAAATGGTCAAACATTCAGCGGCATTAGGTAAATGGCTTTAAACGATTGGTCCAGCTGGAATAATAATAATAATAATAATAATAATAATAATAATAATAATAATAATTTTAATTTATGGACCGCTCTCTCTCCCTGAAGGGACTCGAGGCGGTGCACAGGGGATTTAAAAATACATATATAAAAACACAAACATAAATACAATTTAAAATGAATTAAACTTAACCCTGCGCTAAAATCCCAGTCCAACTAAAATTAGACCCCTAAAAAACCCTAATAGAGCAATTCAGTTACCCAAGCCGGCCAGGCAATGCCTCCTGAGCACCTGGAGCACCAATGCCTCCTGAGCACCTGGAGCACCAAGGAAATGGGAATGTAAATGTGTGCAAGTTGTACAATAGCATGCAGGGCACAGTGAAAGTAAAAGGGAAGGAAAGAAGGGAAGGGGGGAGGAAGGAAAGAAGGAAAAAGGAAAGAAGGAAGGGAGAGATGGAGGGAGGGAGGAAGTGTTGAAAAAAATGTCCTGGGTTCAGTTCCAAGTGGGGAAAAAGACACTGGAAACATGGAGGCTGCTTAGAAAGATGGTTTAATGGGTGGACAGGATCACATGGCTTGAGCTCCTGAACAGAAAAGGGGAATCACATGCTTCCAGATGTTGAGTAAAGAAGAAAAGAGAGCGAGATGCTGAAAGTTCCTGATTTTATGCCCTCTCTGGCCTTTAATCTTGATCTTGTATTCTGATTGGTTGTCAGACTCACATGGGGCCCTGTAGGGGCAACTCTGTAGGCTGTGCTTTGAGTCCAAGTTTGGTTGAGCATTGCTTCTTCCCAGGTGCCCTGTGGTGAGATGGGTAAAGGGCTAATACTATCATGCCTTAATCCCATCACCCTGGAGTTGAGGGGGGAATCTTTGTTAGGTAGAATAGGCTGGCTCGTGCCTTTTACTGGCCCATTGACAAAGGTGGGGGCTATTAAGGGTGAGTCTGTTTCCTGCCTAAAATATGTTTCTCTATTTCTTATCCAGGGAAATATAATATTCTGCCTTTTCAATATTTCCCAGGATATTTCATTTTTCTAGAAGAGGGGTGGATTTTAACTTCCTATGGAAGGAAGGTAGGAAGGAAGGAAGGTAGGAAGGAAGGAAGGAAGGAAGGAAGGAAGTCCTTTTTGTATTTTAGAACTCCTTCTGGAGTTCTTTTTCTAGTAGCTTTTCTTACTTTGCCTCTGTGCCAGTGGTGGGATTCAAATAAATTAACAACCGGTTCTCTGCGCTAATGATTTCTTCCAACAACCAGCTCACCAAACTGCTCAGAAAGTTAACAACCGGTTCTCCCAAAGTGGTGTGAACTGGCTGAATCCCACCACTGCTCCATGCCATCATTTTCCATCTTGTTATTGTTCTATGATTTTGGGAGGATCAACCCCTGCACCTAGTATGATACACCTTTCATTATACAATAGTCCTTCCAGTTGCATTGGATTTACTGGTTTAGGTTACTGTGTGGATTGAATTGTAAACAATTTCTTTTTCTAATTTTTCCCTTACATTTTGAATGTAATATTTTCATGCTAAATTGAAAAAAATGTATTGACACTTCTTGAATTTGGGAAGAATCAAATGATAAATTTCATAAGCTGTCAGCTGCCACGTGCTAAATATCAAATGTGGTCTATAAAATTCAAGCGCTTGTCAGCTTTCAGATATTCAGTACCATCGCTTTGTCAATTATTAATCAGTATCACAATTATTAAATGCCATCACATGTAAAATATTGAAAGAAAGTACCTCCAGCTGTGAAATATAGGTGAGGTGTTTCATAAATATTTGGTAAACAATTAAATATTTTGACTTCATCTAGTTAATAAGCTTGGGAGGTATTTTTTTAATGTATTTTTATTTTAAAGGGTTTAACTGTTAGCATCTAGTTAATGATTGGCATCAGCATGCTGAAAAGCAGAGGTGGGCTGCTACGGGTTTGCCTGGGTTTGTAGCTAACATTATGCCCGGTTTGGTGAACCTACAAATCCCACCCCTGCCTGGCCCTGCCCACTCGGCCCCTCCCCTCCCTCCACCTCCCTCCCAGGAGTCTCCACACAGCCCATTTTGGATGCAAGGGGAGAGGCCTCCCAGAAGCTCTGGAAGGCCGGAAACGGGTACTTTTCCAGCCACCGGAGAGCATCCAGAATCAGGGGGAGGCATTTTTCACCCTCACAGGCTCCGGAGCCTGGAGAAGGTAAAAATGCCCCTCCCTTCCCGCCATGTTGCAGGAGGCTGACTAGGCCACGCCCATCCTGGACACGCCCACCCAGCAACTGGGCAGAGCATCCATTGCTGAAATTTTTGAAGCCCACCCCTGCTTAAAAGTCATATAGATAGATAGATAGATTTATTTTTCTATACCGCGTCCTCTCCCCAGGGGGACTCGGAGCGGTGTACAGGGAAAATTAAAACAGCATAAAATATATACATAAATAAATACAATAAAAACAAATTAAATCAACTGTCCCTGTACTAAAATCCCCATTTTAAAATTAACATTCCCTAACCCCTGAGGTAGAGACTAACCTAGGCCGGCCAAGCAGAAAAAGTGAGTTTTTAATTTCTGACGGAAGGAGCGGAGGTCCGTAGTTGTTCTAATGTCGGGGGAAGGTCGTTCCAGAGAGCTGGGCCCGCCACAGAGAAGGCCCTTCCCCTGGGCGTCGCCCGCTGACAAAGTCTAGTGGACGGCACCCGGAGAAGTCCCTCTCTGTGGGAGCGAATCGGCCGGGAAGATGTATGGGGCAGAATCCGATCCCGCAGATAGCTAGGTCCCGAGCCATGGAGCGCTTTAAAGATGAGAACTAACACCTTGAAGCGCACCCGAAAGACGACAGGTAGCCAGTGCAGCTCGCGCAAGAGCGGTGTTACATGGGTATACCTTGCGGTACCCATTATTGCCCGCGCGGCTGCATTCTGGACCAGCTGAAGTCTTCGGGTGCACCTCAAGGGGAGCCCCATGTAGAGAGAGTTACAATAGTCCAGTCGGGATGTCACGAGAGCATGAGTGACTGTGCGAAGGGCGTCCCGATCCAATAGGGGGCGCAACTGGCGAACCAGGCGAACCTGGTAAAACGCCCTCCTGGCCACGGCTGTCACTTGATCTTCCATGGACAGCCGGGCATCCAGGAGGACACCCAAGTTGCGCGCCCCATCCACAGGGGCAAGATGTTCGCCCCCTATGGCCAGCGATGGAGTCAGCTGGTTGAATCGGGCAGCCGGAAACCACAGCCACTCGGTCTTGGTCGGGTTGAGTCTGAGTCCGTTACTTCCCATCCAGATCCGTACGGCTTCCAGGCACTGGCACATCACCGCTACGGCATCGTTGGGGGGCTTGGGGTAGATATATACAGCTGAGTATCATCAGCGTAGAGATGGTACTCTACCCCAAAGCCACGGATGATCTCACCCAGCGGCTTCATATATGTGTTGAACAGGAGAGGCAAGAGGATCGACCCCTGAGGAACCCCACATGTGAGGGGTCTCGAGGTCGACCTCTGCTCTCCTGCCAACACAAATTGCGATCGGCCAGAGAGGTAGGAGGAGAACCACCGTAAAACGGTGCCTCCCACCCCCAACCCCTCCAGCCGATGCAATAGGATACCATGGTCGATGGTATCGAAAGCCGCCGAGAGGTCTAATAGGACCAGGATGGAGGAGCAACCCCCATCTCTGGCCCTCCAGAGATCATCGACCAACGCGACCAATGCCATCTCGGTGCTATGCCCGGGCCGAAAGCCGGACTGGCGCGGGTCTAGATAATCAACTTCCTCCAGGTGACGGGGAAACTGTTGTGCCACCACACTCTCAACAACCTTCGCCAAAAAGGGAACGTTGGAGACTGGACGATAGTTGGTTAATAAAGCTGGATCCAAAGAGGGCTTCTTAAGGAGGGGCCTCACCATGGCCTCTTTTAGGGAAGCAGGTAAGACACCCTCACTTAAGGATGCGTTGACAACCTCTTGGAGCCAGCCTCGTGTCACCTCCCAGGATGCCAGTACAAGCCAGGAGGGACACGGGTCCAATAAACATGTGGTGGCTCGCAGTCGCCCACGTAACCTGTCCATATCCTCGGAAGTAACGGAGTCAAACTCCTCCCAAACAAGATCTGTCTCGTGGCATCCCACTGGGCCATCAATGGAGGCTAACTCATTCTGAGTTATGAGCATTTCATATTGTTACCCCAATATAGATCGGTGGGTTTTCGTATTCTCAAAGTAGAAAGAATGTTTATTGGAGCCATGTTACTGAAAAACAAGAAAATTCCAGTATAAATTAACAACCATATTCCACTGAAGCTACAGAAGGAAAAGCATCAGAAACAAGGGAAATAAAGAGTGATGTCCAGGGTCATCTAATGGGAAGACGAAGACAATTTTTTTTAAAAAAAAAAGCATCTTGTGGCATAACCTTCACCTTGCAGTGTCACATTACGTGCAAGTATGCCAGGGGTGGAGTTTGCATGGTGACATCATTTTGATCAAGTCCCAGCTTTTGAAAAGCGCTATATTTGAATAGAAGAACTAAACAAGATAAATCCTAAGTAGTGAATAGAACTGAAAGCTTTCTATAAATTCATGGGAAGGGCAAAAATAAAGGTTCTTGTCTTGCTACATCATAAGAACATTTAATTCTATAACTCTCAGATGACTGAATCTGACAAACCAAATTTCATATCAAGCCAAATCCTTCTCCAGCCAGCTGAAGCTTGAGAGCAAAATACGGACTAATCTTTCTGGACAATCTCTATTTATTTATCGCTGCTGGAGTGGATCTATCCAGTAACTTCCTAAGAACTATTTTCCACATGAATGAAAGGATAACTGCAAGCATTTAGCTGCAGAGATAACACCAAGAAAAAAAGGAAAATATAATACCTCACTATTTTCACTTTCTATCAAGAAGCTATTTGAAATTAATTCTGAGAATGTATCATCATCTTTTTGTTACAGCTATTTTTGATTTGGAATACTTTAAGAAGGAATGTACTATATTTCTTTTAAAAATATGGATGACTGATATTCAACCTACGTCTACTCTCTGCATTTCATTAATATTTTGCCACACAGTTTTTTAAATGTTAATCATTCTAAATCAAATGCTTATGACCTATAACAAGTACATATTCATGTACCTAGGAATGTTGATGTTCATAAACTAGAATTTGTGAAAAAAGTTACGCTAAACCTGAAATAACATTCAAAACCCCTTTGAACACTCCTTGAATGGTTGGTTGATTGATTCATTGATTGATTAAATACCATCAAGTTGGTGTTATCTTTTAGCAATCACATTTTCTCCAGAAAGATATTTCCCTTGTTGCTGTAATTAAGTTCATCCCCCTTGCTAATGTTTATCCTTTTCTTCCCTCTTTTCTTCCATAGATTATAAACTTTACCAGAGATCTAGGCCTTCTAACAACATGTCCAAAGTATACTTGGAGCCTGATTGATTTGTCTGATGATACATTTGTTTGTTTTCTTGGCTATTCATGCTAATGTTCTCTTGACATCAAAACTCAAGACCATCTATGCTGTTTCTATGCTGCTGCTTCAAAATTCAACTTTTACTTCCACTGGGCAAATATTATCTGAATGATTCTGGTTGGTTGCCCTTCCTGACACCTATGCGGAGTTCACAGCAGATATTTTCTATTTGCGCCCTGATAGAAAAACATCTGCCACTGCCTAGGTTGATTGAACTCTCAACCTTCTAAGTGGGAGGCAAGCATCTTTACCTTTATGCCACTGCTCCACTATCATCTGTCACTTTAATGTTAAAAATTTTGCATTTTCTGTCCACAAGGCTTATCGTTGCTTTTTCTTACACAGTATGGAATGAGGCCTTTGCAGTTGACACTAAATGATCATCTGCCTCTAACATCATTCCATCTCATTATGACCCAATATAGTTGGGCAGCTGGATGCCTTCCTACCTTGGATGATTCTGTTGGGAATATATAATTTTGGGATACTATCCATGCATTCTCTGCTCATCCCTTCCCCCTAAATCCTTGTTGAGGCAGCATAGCAGGACCTGGGAAGGATGGATGGTGTGAAGCTACTTCAATAGGAAAAAAGAGAAAATTAGGCAAATTATTTTGAACAATATTTATATTAAATATTTATTATTTTTCTGTAAAAGTATAAGCTGTTTTTTAAACCAGAGTTGAAGAAACACCTTTTTGTCATAGCATCTCTCATGCATTTAGCAAGAGCTATAGTGGGAGAATAATTTCTAAATCTGATAAATAAATAAAGTGAAAGTGGTAGTTGCAATTGGTCAGTCATAACACCATCTTGACTTGTTTGACCTCTGACAACACTTTCTTCTTGATCTGTACAGATTTCAGGATGAAAACTGAAAAACAACAGTACTTTAAAAAAAAAAATAACACTGAATTTAAAATTACATTTTTCTCCACCATAAAATAAAGATTAACAAGAAACAACCTCACCTATTCCATTATTATATGCTTAGGCCCTTAAGATAATTCTTCCATTTTAAAGTTAAATTATTTGGGGATGGGAAGTAGGTCTCTTTTCAGATAAAAGCAGCATTTGAATTACTAATGTTTAAAATGCTGAAAGCATGTTATTTGAAATACATAATTCCGAGTTTATAGGGCTCACAAAAGATAATGTGATATATGCCTGAAATGACGTGCACCTTGTACACTCGCGAGTTATTTTAATCCAAGAACTTTTAAAAATATTACATCAACTTTCTTATCCGTTACCTGGGTACTTGCAGAAGGGAGCAGGAGTAATTGGCATTTCCATTTTTGTACAGCGGGTGTAACATGAAAGAATAGAATGTGCCTGGGAAAAAAAAATGCATTAATTCCAGATGTGTTTGAAATGAACTAGGGCTCCTTTTGCTTTGAAGTGCTAACTTCCATAGGCACAGCTGAACTATGTGTCAGCCCTTCACAAAGACCCAGCTCTACGTTACTCTCAAAGCAGAGCCACAACCTTGATCAGTTGCTCGTGTTAAAATGAGCGCTGTAATGCAGTTGTACATGAACAGCTTGCTGATGCTTCTGTGTCAGAGTACAATAAAATTTCTCTGGCCGGTGCTTCAGTGAGCAAAGATGAAAGCCTCCTTGCGTGTCAAAACTCGATCCTAATTTGTTGGGAGCGATAAAGGTCAAGGCAGCAAGAGAGGAAGATACCGACTGTCTCCCCAGTTATTTATTTCAGTCCATAAAATTGATCCCAAAGTGATTACAGGAATCACCGAGCCTCAGATATTCTGCTGGGTTTGGTGTTGTAAGACTTCATTGACTGGCAAATGAAGCTCAGAAGGCATCTGCGTGAAGCTGGATCTTCTGTCCCATGGTCTCAATTTAGAAGAATATCTCCTGGGTCATCAAGACTAACCTTTTTTAGGCTGTTGGTGAATATTTTACATTTTTTAAAATTTGGATTGAGGTCAAATTTCCTCCTGGGCTCCGAGCCAATACCTGTCGTGTTTTTGTTTTACTGTGATCTCTTGCTCTGTGAGAATGTCCTGAATCTGAACCACACATTCAATGCTTTAGTTTTGTTGTTTTATATTTGTTCTGCTTGGATTTTGTGTTTTGAATTTTATGATTTATTTTGCTTGCATTGCTAGTAGCTCTTTTATTATAATCCACTTTTCTTTATTAAAGTAGCAAATTTACACTTTGGGGTGCCTGGTTTCTTTCAAAGAAGTGATTTTGGCCAGAGATGGATGATGGCGACACGGGGGGGGGGGTGTCAAACCAGGGGTGAAATTCAGCAGATTCCAACAGGTTCTGGAGAACCGGTAGCGGAAACTTTGAGTAGTTCGGAGAACCAGCAAATACCACCTATGGCTGGCCCCAGAGTGGGATGGGAATGGAGATTTTGCAGTATCCTTCCCCTGCCATGCCCACCCAAGACACGCCCACAGAACTGGTAGTAAAAAAAAATAGAATTTCACCACTGTGTCAAACCCACAGCCCGCAGGCCAGATGCATCACACGCTGGACCACCCCCACCCCCAATTTAGCAAAAGGGAAAAAAGTTGTGATATGTGATGACAATGTGTCATCATGAATTCGACACCCCTGTTATACAGATTAGATCCTCACCTTCAGCCCTTCTGGTTAGCAGTTCTTGTGGCTTAGAGTCCCACTTTATTAACTTCTTCCTTTCTAGACCAAGATTATTGTTGGTTTCTGGTAATATGCTCCATTTTGCCTGATAAATTCCAGGCACAAGCCGTACCTTTAGTGGGGGGAAATTCAGAGCAAAACAGCGTTTCCCCCCCCCCCCCATAATGCTGGTTTTTCGGAGTTTCTGTTTGGAAGATATATATTTTTTGCTGATCCTTTTCCTTGGTTGCAGAGCTACCAATATACTTCTTTTGCCATGGGGGTACACAAGTACAAGTGTGTCAAGTAGATGAAATTGTATAAAATCATTGCACAAGTAGCAAAATACATAGGTATACAATCAGTCACATCACAATCAGAGCTCCTATACCTTGGCTAGCTGTCGATCAGTTCTTAAGTCATAAAGTTCTCTTTCCAAGTTGAATAAAGAATTTGGAAGTGGTTAGATTTTTTTGAGAAAGCTTCAGAAAACAATGCCCTTCAAATATCTGAAAGGGTTTATTTATATTTATTAGATATTTTTCCTGCATTTATTAGTTTCATAAATAACTCAAGATGGGGGAACCTACTTAAAATTCCTTCCTCTTCCTATTTTTTCCACAACAACTCTGTGAGGTCAGTTGGGATGAAAGCGAGAGAGACTGACTGGCCCAAAATCACCCACTTCGCTTTTGTCCCTAAGGTGGGTCTAGAACTTATAGTCATCTGAATTCTAGCCTGGTGACTTAACCGCTAGACCAAATGACATGGAAGCTTAATACTTATTCTACATCATCCTAGATGTAGGTTATGAAATAAGAGTTACAAGAAGGCAGATTTTTATTCAATGTTATTGGGGTGTGTGGGGGGGAATCCCATTCTTAATAGTGATAGTAGCTCAACAGTGGGCCAATTGCCCAAGGAACTGGGAGAACCTCCTTGAATTTAAGCAGACAGTGGAAACCCCATGTGATGGAGATGCTGTAAATGGATTCCTAAACTGAACATGGAGTTGAATTTAATGGCATAAATGATTCCTTCCAATCTTTGATCTGATGAAATCCCATATATTGTGCTAGATCAGTGGTAGTCCACCTGTTCCCTACCGCGCACTAGTGGGCATTCCATCTTTCATGCTGGGCGGTAGGGGTTTTGTCCAATATGGAAGCACTTTCCTTTTTAAAATTTAATTGACTTCCCTACTTTATAAATTACCATTACTGTGGAACCGGTGGGCGGTTAGAAAATTTTACTACTAACAGAGATACAAAAGTGGGCGATAGGTATAAAAAGATTGACTATAGCTGTTCTAGATATTTTCTTCCCTGAATGATTTAATAGGGGCAGGACAAGAAGCAATGGGTGGAAACTAATCAAGGAGAGAAGCAACTTAGAACTAAGGAGAAATTTCCTGACAGTTAGAACAATTAACCTCTGGAACAGCTTGCCTCCAGAAGTTGTGAATGCCCCAACCCTGGAAGTCTTTAAAAAGATGTTAGACAGCCATTTGTCTGAAATGGTATAAGGTTCCTGCCCACGCAGGGGGTTGGACTACAAGACCTACAAGGTCCCTTCCAACTCTGCTATTGTATTATTGTATTATTATTGTATTATTATTTATCCATATATTGTCTGTCTTCCAGAATGTAATATTAAGCAGAGAGGCTACAAGGCGATAGTAACTGTTGGGAGTAGAGAAATGTATACAACTATGTCCGAAAAAGGAATACATATAGGCAAGAAAAATTAAAAAAGAGGAGAGATACACCTGAGAGCAGAAGCACTCTGATAATTTTGCAGAATTATAGCTTTTGGGTCTAATGGTTTGGGAGAAATGATTGAGAATTGAGGAGAAGAGCCAATTGCATGAGATTGAATTTCATCATAAAGAAATATTGCTGGAACCATTAGATCACTTCTCACCCCATCCAGCAGAACATTTATTTTCACTCCTTGAAACTGAATGACTGGTAAATTGCTACATGCAAGCATTTTGAATGACAAAACAATTGAACTTGATTGGCATCCTGAAAAAAATATTCCCTAGGATAGTCTGTAATTTATTTTCTTATAGACCTTGAAAGTGACCGTGACTATCCCAGATACAGATCCCTGCTGACTCTCTGTTCAGATGCTTTTGGAATGCTTTAAGTCCATATTTCTCAACCTTGGCAACTTGAAGTTATGTGGACTTCAACTCCCAGAATTCCCTAGCCAACAAACCTGGAATTCCAGAAATTGAAGTCCACACAACAGCTTGCCCAGGTTGAGAAACACTGCTTTAAGTCCTTTAAAGAGAGAAGAGGGAAGAAACATTTCCATTACTGGACCAAATAGTTTTTCAATGTTTCCAGGTGCAAAATCCTTTAGGCAAGCATGGCTAAATCTGGCATTTAGTGTCTGTCCCCATGACATCATTTAGCATCATGCAAATGGCTTTGGGACAGTAGTCACCCTCCTTATTGCTTCTGCTTATAAAAGATGGGCCTGTGGTAAATGACACAGTCCTGGCTAGGGTGATTATTGCAAGATGAGCACACCATGACATCTGTGGAATTCATATAGGAAAAAGAAAAATTACATTCGTCAACTTCAGATAAAGCTTATTGTTTCAACCTTGAGGTAGCAGTCATGATACAGATCCTTACTAACTCTGCAGAATAACAATTGGGGGGGGGGACCCTATGGTTGTAAAATGAAAGTGTCTCTGTGTGTGTGTGTGTGTGTGTGTCTGTGTGCTGCATATAATATTCAGATAAGTGGTATGCCATTCATGTTACACGAATAAGGATTATGTAGGGTATTCATAATGAATGGCTATATGTGGGAGCTTCTAATCATTTCTGGGCAGTTCACATGAATGGCTTATAATGCCCTGAGAGGTTTTTTAGGAAATAGACATGAGCAATGCTCTTCATATTTCCATTGCATTAAGGTAAAGGTTCTCCTTGCACATATGTGCTAGTCGTTCCTAACTCTAGGGGGGCGGTGCTCATCTCCGTTTCAAAGCCAAAGAGCCGGCACTGTCCAAAGATGTCTCTGTGGTCATGCGGCTGGCATGACTAAATGCTGAAGGTGCACAGAACACTGTTACTTTCCCACCAAAGTGGTGCCTATTTTTTCTAATTGTATTTTTACGTGCTTTTGAAGGGAGAAAGAAAACTTCATTTGTGCATTTCCATTGGTGTCATGTCTTAATGTCAAAGAAATTAGGTGATGCTAATGGCACACATAAATCTACAGGATTGTTCTTGGAGTCTGTAGTTCTTGATCTGGTAGGTTCAACTATTGTTATAGAGAAAGTGCTTAGCAATGTCTTAACAAAGTTCCAGGCTAACTCTGTCTGCTTTCCCTCTAAGATGAGAACCATAAGAACTTTAAGAATTATGAGATCTTCAAAGGTCTGTAGTTAATTAATGCTGACCTGGACTCCTATATTATGAATGAAATGTAGGAGTGTTTACACCAGCATTTTCCAACCAAGTGTTCTTGGATAGTGATCCTTCCCAAATAATGAGTTGAAGGCCAATATGTCACTAGAGATAGGAAATTGAGGAAGTTCATCTTAAATTGCTTTGAACCATCCTACCACTGGACAGCAATGTTTGAAAGACTGTTGAAAGTAAAATTGTCCCTAAAGCCAATATGAAACCTAAAGAAGTAGAAGGACATCTTTCTGCATTTGAATTTGAACAGGAGAAATGGACAACTGCATAACAAACTGGATCATTTAGAGCAGGGGTGCCAAATTCGATTTCATTGAGGGACACATCAGGGTTGTGTTTGACCTCTGGTGGGGGAGGCTGGACTGAATGGGCATGGCTAAGGTATGGACATGGCCAGCTCAAGGTCACTTGTGTCAGGGCACCCGTGGTGGCCTGAATCAGTGGTGAAATCTAATTTTGTTTCCCACCAGTTCTGTGGTAGTGGCTTGGTGGAGAGGGGTTCATGTGACTGGGTGGCCATGGTGGCACAACTGGCACGCTGTGATGGGGCCGGGCACCCACCACGGCCATGCATGCTACACATGCATGTGCACCCACTGTCCTGCAATGCTCCAGCTGCTTGGCGGAGCATCACGCAGGTGCCGTATGCTGCACATGCATGCTCAAATGGCCCAATTGGCTTAAACACAGGTAAGGAAGAAAGGTGGGCAGGTGGGCAGGCTCTCCAAAGCACCGTTCTAGTGGCTCCCAGCAGCCACCGGTATGCCTTTACCTGAGCGCACTGTCCAGAACTCACCACTGCTGGGTGGGTGTGGCCAACTTTTTTTCACTTTTTAAACAATTTGAAATGCTTTTAAAAGTGGGGGAGGGTGGAAGCTTCCAATGATCGTGCGGCTCACAGCTGAGCTGCACAATTTTCAAAAGTTGTTTTTTTACTACTGGTTCACAGAACCAAGGACAATCATCCCTACTAGTTTGGCCGAACTGGGCCGAACCAGGAGGATTTCACCCCTGCCCTGAATGCTGCGCCACTGAAAATGGTCTCTCAAGCTCCGTTTTCATCTATGACGGCCTCCTGCAGCCCTCTGCCAGCAAAAATGGAGCCCAAGGGGCCACGTGTGGGTCCCCCAAGCTCCATTTTCCCTGGCATAGGACTGCAGGAGGCTGTCACGGAAAAAAGTGGAGCCTGGGATACAGCCCCACTAGCTCTTTTTCCGCTGGCAGACACATCGTGAGCTGGTCCTTTGCTTTTTCCATGGTGGTCCCATGGGCCAGATCTAAGCACCCCGTGGTCCAGATGCGGCCCGTGGGCCTTGAGTTTGACATCCCCGATTTAGAGTATTTTCTAGTTATTATTTATTTATATTTATTTATTTGTTGAATTTATAGAACCGCACCCTCTCCCCGCAGGGACCCGGGGCGGTGCACAGGAAATTAAAACACACAATATCACAATATAAATAATCAATACCAAATTAAATAAATTATCCCTGTGCTAAAATTTAAAATGTTAAAACATGATCCCATCTAAAACCCAATTAAAACAATTTATGGTGCAGACTGTAGTTATGGATAAATACGGATAGCATTTTGCCGGAATTTTGTTTAACAACTTTGACTTGTCACTGTGATAGCAAGAGCCTCCAAGCAATTAAAACAACAACGCAACATTAAAATCTCAAACTCTATCTGCAGTATCTGTATGAGAGAAACATCGGACTAGCATTACAATAAACAGAAAAGAGCACAAACCAGACATTGAAAAACAACAAAAGTGAAGAGTCTCCCACAGGACTAAACAATTAACATAATCATAGGGCAACAGTTTAGCCAAAGTTATACTTAAAATCTATTCTGCAGTTATTCCATTGCTTTCATGTCTTGAAAATCATGTTTGTTTCTCTTTGAACCTCAAGGTGCTTGAAATGTTTTGACTTTACCTTGATAGTGTTTTTGAGGTTGCGTTATTGTGGGAGATTATGGAGCGTGTGGTTGCCAGTGGTGCTGTTCTTGTTTTTTATTAAGCATTTTTCCATTCAGAGATAAGGTGGAGGTAATTTCCCCATGATGCTTTCTCTTGGGATTTAACTAAAGCATGGGAGGATACCAACTGTGGAACAGATGCTTCACAATAAAAGAAAAGGCTTTTTGTGCACACTCCCCTTGGCCATCTCCAGAGAATCATACAGGTAGTCCTCGTTTAGCGACCATTCACAGTTACAGCAGTGATGAAAACATAACTTTGAGAGCAACCTTGTCATTTACGATCTTTGCAGGTATGTAAAGCAATGGGAAGCTAAAGTAGGACCATAAGCACCATTGCAGTTTCACTCAGTGACTGTTTCATTTCATGACAATTGCTGGTCCCAATTGTTATTGTTAAATGAGGGCTGTTTGTACATGAATTGGGGGCACTACATGAATAGAATCAAATAATGCCACATACTACCTAAATAATTCCTTTGGATAACTGCTATCTCTTATGAAATAATTCATAAAGTGAATTTCCTTTCATGAAGTTGAATAAGAGCGGGAAGGGGGAAATGTGCACCAGAACTGTTCTGCACAACAGTAACAGAAAACAGAGTTGGAAGGGATCTTAGAGCAGGGGTCTCCAACCTTTGCAACTTTAAGTCTGAAGGACTTCAGCTCCCAGACTTCTCCAGCCAGCAAAGCTGAAGTCCTTCAGACTTAAAGTTGCAAAGGTTGGAGACCCCTGCCTTAGAGGTCTTCTCGACCAACTCCTTGCTTAAGCAGGAAACCCTATACCACTTCAGACAAATGGTTGTCCAATCTCTTCTTTAAAACATCTAGTGTTGGAGCACCCACAATTTCTGGAGGCAAGTTGTTCCACTGATTCTAGCTGTCAGGAAATTTCTCCTTAGTTCTAGGTTGCTTCTCTCCTTGATTATTTGCCATCCGTTGCTTCTTCTCCTTGTCAAAGCACCTTCAGGTGCTTTGGAGAGTAGGTTGACACGCGCACTCACCTCTTCTTGGTTGTAGCTCCTCAAATATTGGAACAGTGCTTCTAGTCACACCAGACCTTCTTTTTATCAGTCTAGACATAACTAATTCCTGCAATTCTGGAGAATTCTAACAGGGATTTGTTAGATCTTCTTTTTATATATAAAAAAAAAATACCTGCAAGGCTGGAGATGCCTTACCCCTCCTCCCAACCAGGACCTAACAATACATAAGGACCTGCTAGAGGTCTTGAGGTCAACTAGATTAATTATGCTTCTCTCTAGGGCTCATTAACTCACTTTACTGGATCAAAGGTTGGGGTATATGTGGGTGGGTTTTTATTTTATTTTTGTGGTATGATTTTGGAGGACCGAAAGAGAGAGCACTGAAGCGGGAATTGACATTTAATATACCAGTGTGTGACCCGGGGGACCTGAGATAAAGCCCAACCATTACCTTCACTCGAAGGCTACAGCCTTCACTTTACTAGCCCTTTCTGAATGACAAGGTACTGCAAAGGCTGCTAAGGGGAGGCTAATGCCTACACAGCCAGTGTAATGAAGAAATGGGCGGGGAGGGTTAGGTGCAAGGAAGCAGAGCTTCAACAGAAAGAGCTGAGAAGATAGAGATAAGATTAGTGACATATGTAAAGGCACAGATACTGTGTGACAAAGTCTGTGCGGCTGAATAGACTGAAGCCGGCAGTAATAGGAAGCTCATGTTCCTCCTAATCCTCCCAGATAAGCTGTTCCATCCAGAATTATCAGCCAACAATCTTCAGGGTATCAGGCTGGAAATGAAGTTTCAGCCTGCTTTGATTCCTCATCCATAAATGAGAAAGTGCCTGAAGGATCTTTATTTATTCTCACTCCCTCCGAAACCCTCTTCAAAAAGTGCCAATATAACTGGCAACAGATGCATAAAGCCTCCGTTTGTTTGATTGACAGAACACGATATAAAGCAACCCTCACTTGACATTTCAGCTTCATAAGACTCCTAGCAAGGGGAAAAGAAAGAAGGAGGGAGGGAAGGCGGGAAATACTTCACTGGGAAATAACGGGGGGATTTATGCAAACTCCTCGATCACGTTTGAGAAGGTTTCTCGTCCGCATCGTGGTCTAGGGTTGGGTTTTTTTGGGAGGTCATGAGATCTGCCAAATTATTAATGAGAAATTTCAATACTCAGTGGTTGGATCGTGGTTGTTACGTTGTTCCGCTTCTTTGGCTGCAACCTTAAGCAGACTTAGGTGTTGCAAGCACAACTTAAACACAGTGGCTTTATTTGGAAGGAAGCCCGCATCTGATTGTGCGGTTCGTTTCAACATTTTGTCTACATTTGCTCTAGCAAGCTGTTATTTCTGCTGTTGTTATTAGGCATAAAATAAATGCATCAAGGGAGATACCGCAGCAGCTGTTACGTTTCAACTTACGAAGGCTGCGGTTATACTAAAGCGAAGAGACAAACTACAAACAATTGGAGAGAGGCATCGGGTGGTGTAACGGTCAAGAGTGGATACTTTCATCACTGCAGCCTAAGTTGAAGTTGGAGTGTAGCATAAAATGGTTAAACGTCTATGGAGATTCTCAATCATCCAGGTCAGGGGTCCCCAACCTTTGCAACTTTAAGCCTGAAGGACTTCTGGGAGCTGAAGTCCTTCAGACTTAAAGTTGCAAAGGTTGGGGACCCCTGATCCAGGTCATGGTTGTCCCAGAGGTGTTTTTTCAAAAAGCAACAGGACAAAATCCAGAATCCTTCAGACTTAAAGTTGCAAAGGTTGGGGACCCTGATCCAGGTCATGGTTGTCCCAGAGGTGTTTTTTCAAAAAGCAACAGGACAAAATCCAGAATCCTTCAGACTTAAAGTTGCAAAGGTTGGGGACCCCTGATCCAGGTCATGGTTGTCCCAGAGGTGTTTTTTCAAAAAACAACAGGACAAAATCCAGTTGCTTTTTGAAAAAGCACCTTGGAGATATAAACTGGTTAAATGGATTTAACATGACTAAAAGTGAGATGATACAGGTAATCCTCAAGTTATGACCACAACTGAGCCCCAAATGTATGTTGCTAAACGAGAAATTTATTAAGTGAGTTTTGCCCCATCTTTTTTTTTTGAACTGTCCTTTTTATTATTATTTTTCCCATTTCAAAAACATTCATTGATATACATTCTTATAAATACTATTTAACATTTATCTATTCATCATTAATCTCTATGCACATTCTTACATATATACTGTATGATAAAGTTTGGATCGCTTTCTTGCCACCCCGTGTCTCCATCTTATTTTGCAACAGCCTCACTCCTACTTTCTCAAGCTCCGTTCTCTGCCTTCTTGTTTCTTCCTCTCATTTTTCCTCTCTTCTCCCTTTTCCCCCTCTCTTTCCTCTCTCTTTCATTCCTCTCTTCTTTCTTATCCTCTCTCCTACTCTTAATTCCCCACCCTTACTTTCTCTACTTTACCCTTTCTTCCTTTCCCTCCTCGTCTCTCCTCTTTCCGTTGTTGCCTTTGCTTGTTTATTTTGTCTGATGGGTTCTGGGGGTGGCGTTTCAACGTTCCAAACTTAATATATATATTTTCCCTTAAAATAAATTTTTATTGAACAATAATTCACATAAACATTGAACAAAGATTGAGGAGTTTAATGCCTCCTCCAATTTTAGTCTAATTCATCCCAAGCTGATAGGTCTTATACACATCTTTCTGTCATCTTATAAATCCCTAATTTTGCCCCATCTTATCCCCTTTCTTGCCATAGTTGTTGCGTGAATCACTGCAGTAGATAGGTTAGTAGCCCGGTTGTTAAATGAATCTGGCTTCCCCATTGAGTTTGCTTGTCAAAAGGTTGCAAAAGGTGATCACATGACTGTGGGATGCAACAGCGGTCATAAGTATGAACCAGTTGCCAAGTAGCTGCATTTTGATCACATGATCATGGAGATGCTACAAAGGTCATAACTGTGACAAATGATCATAAGTCATTTTTTTCAGTGCCGTTGTAACTTTGAATGGTTACTAAATGAACTATTGTAAATTGAGGATTACCTGTAAGCATTTTTACATTGTAGTCCTCAGCCATTGACATATTTAAGGGCATATTCTCTTTCTTTATTTCTGTCTCACACTCACCAAAAATTTATGGTGTACATTTCTTGAAATGATAATTGATGGATCTCCATTAGAAGAGGAGAAAAAATGCCCCCAAAGGCCTGGACTATGACAGTCCCTCCCCCCTTCCTAGTTAGGTGGCAGGAGAAATGTCTATTTTGAAGCCTTTTTGAGAACTAAAAGAGAACATCTGTTCTGCCCCTCCCTTCTCCCACCACTCTTGTTATTGCAGAAGGCTTAATTGAGAACAGATAAAAAGTCCCATTTTGCTTTCATTAAGTGAATCTCTGCCTTGCATTTGTTTATTTTAAACAAGACACTTTGTACATTGAGAACCTACGAGATCGCCTTCTGCCACCGAGAGCCTCCCACCGGCCCGTACGCTCCCATAGAAAGGGTCTCCTCATGGTGCTGTCGGCTAGACAATGTCGACTGGCGACACCCAGGGGGAGGACCTTCTCCATGGGAGCACCTGCCCTCTGGAATGAATTGCCCCCGGAAATAAGAACTATCCCTGACTTACGCACCTTCCGCCGCGGTCTCAAAACCTTTCTCTTTCATCAAGCCGGGCTGGCATAATGCACAGTTTTTAAATTTTAAATTTAAATTTTTAAATTCAAATTTGTATTATTTTAATTAGGGTTAGTTTGGGTTTTTTCCCACGTTTCAGCCAAGATTTTAATGATTTTAATAATGTTTTTATTATTATTATTATTATTATTATTATTATTATTATTATCATCATCATCATCATCATCATCATCATCATCATCATCATCATCATCATCATCATCATCATCATTATTATTATTATTATTATTATTATTATTATTATTATTATTATTATTATTATTATTTTAATTTCTTGACCGCTCCTCTCCCCACGGGGACTCGGAGCGGTGCACAGGGAAAACTAAAACCATAAATACAATACAATCAAAACAACATCTTAAAAACAAATTAAACAGTGCCTGTGCTAAAATACCCATTATAACTAAAATTCCCTACACAACTAAAACCCCATAGAGAGAGACTACCCCAGGCCGGCCAAGCAGAAAAAATATGTTTTTAATTTCAGACGGAAGGAGCGGAGGTCCGTGGTTGTTCTAATGTCGGGGGGAAGGTCATTCCAGAGGGCTGGGCCCGCCACAGAGAGAGCCCTTCCCCTGGGCGTCGCCCGCTGACAAAGTCTAGTGGACGGCACCCGGAGAAGTCCCTCTCTGTGGGAGCGAATTGGCCATGAGGATGTATGAGGCAGGATCCGATCCCGCAAGTAGCTAGGTCCCGAGCCATGGAGCGCTTTAAAGATGATAATTAATACCTTGAAGCGCACCCGGAAGACGACAGGCAGCCAGTGCAGCTCGCGCAGGATAGGTGTTACATGGGTAAACCTAGAAGTACCCAGGATTGCCCGCGCGGCTGCGTTCTGGACCATCTGCAGTCTCCGGGTGCACCTCAAGGGAAGCCCCATGTAGAGAGAGTTACAATAGTCCAGTCGGGACATCACGAGAGCATGAGTGACTGTGCGAAGAGCGTCCCGATCCAATAGGGGGCGCAACTGGCGAACCAGGCGGACCTGGTAAAACGTCCTCCTAGCCACGGCTGTCACTTGATCTTCCATGGACAGCCCTTTAATTATGCCTTTTAAAAGGTTTTTCTAACTTTTATATATTTGTTTTATTTCGGCTGTACACCACCCTGAGTCCTTCGGGGGTAGGGCGGTATAAAAAACCAATAAACCTAAACCTAATTAGCTACTTTGAGCATCACACACACACACACACACACACACACACACACACACACACACACTCGGTCCAAAGCAAACCTCTCTGACTTTAGCATCTATTTATGCATGTATGAAAAACTAGGTTTCCTTGCAAACATGTATACAGATAGTTCTTGACAATTCGTTTAGGGACCGTTTGAAGCTACCATAGCTCTGAAAAAAGTGACTTATGACCATTTTTCACACCTTTGGCCATTGCCGCATCCCCATGGCCATGTGATCAAAATGCAAACGCTTGGCAATTGGTCTGTATTTTTGACAGTTGCAATGGCCTGGCCTCATGTGATCCCTTTTGCAATTTTCTGATGAGCAAAGTCAATGGTGAAGTCAGATTCACTTCAAAACCATGTTACTACCTTAACACCTGCAGTGATTCACTTAACAACTGCCATAAAACTGGGAAAAACTCGCTTAACAGAAGTCTCAATAGCAGAAATGTTGGGCTCAATTATGGTGGTAAGTTGGAAGACTGGGAAGCGATTGTCTTTGGTGGACGTTTACAAGCATTTGCCCAATATGGATAAGTGAGCAAACAAGAAAGTATAGTATTTCTTATTCAAGAGCTGTACTGATTGCCAATTGCTTCTGAATGCCATTAGATAGCCAGTTTCGTTTAGGGATGAAGGGACCAGTCTGGAAACCAGGAGACCATGAGTTCTAGTCCTCTTTTGATCATGAAAGTAAGCTGAGTGGTTTTAGGGCAGTTGTTCTCTTTCAGCCCAACTTACAGTATTTTTCGGAGTATAAGACGCACCTTTTTCCCTCAAAAAAGAGGCTGAAAATCTGTGTGTGTCTTATACACTGAGTACAGCATTTTTTGCCTCCTGAAACCCATTTTCAATAGGCCATTTTGTGCTCGTTTTTTGGGGGCCCTCCCCCCAGGAGCACTCTACAAGCCTCCTAAAAGCTATTCATACCTTAAAAAAAAAATGGGCCTGTTTTCGCGAAAAATGGACCGTTTTTGAGAGGTCTACAAAGTGCAAAAACTTTATTTTTTTAATTTGCCTCTTCAAAACTTTAGTGCTTCTTATATTCCGGTGTGTCCTATACTCTGAAAAATACAGTATCTTAGAGACTGGCTATTATGAGGAAAATGGGATGAAGAAGCAGTATTGTGCAAGTTCACTTTATGAATTATTTGTAAAAATAAAAGTGGGATATAAATAAAACAAACAAATTAAGTAAGGCCATCTCAGCATTTCTCCCCTTTCTCTGAAATACCATTCCCCATGATATTTAGCCTTAATCTCCCCATGGAGAGTATTTTTAATGAGAAATCATTAATTGTAAAATTCCAGATGTGTCCTCTTCTACTATGCCAGAGGGTTAGTCAAGATCAGGCTGCTACAGACATCCACATGGACAGGCCTTAAGCAAACGAGGAGCTTCGTTCTAACCATTTAGGAACGTATACAAATATAACTTACACAAGTGAGCTAATATATATACCAGTGAAAATATAATTTACAAAGCCTAGCAATTACATGACAATACACAAAAACTGCACATACATTAATTCTCAATTTCTCAACTCTCTTTCTCTCACTTTCACTAATGCTGTGATTTTGGATAAGTCACAATAAATTTTCTGTCTATAAAATGGGGGAGAAGAAGTTATCGTTTTCACTGACCTTTAATAAATCTATTGATGCGCTATGTTTCATTGCGGTAAAAAAAGAATTGTGCAGCTATATAAATTTGATAAATAAATTTATGATTACTGTGGCAACTTAATGGACTTCTATAGCAAAGTTGTCATTACTGTGAAGCACTGAGTATCAGAAAGTCGCATATTTAATCCATGAGCCCGAAGGCCAAGGGTAAGGATCCAGAGTGTTATGTGAGGATGGAAAAATCCTGGATTATTAAACCACTGAAAAGAGCTGAATTGAATGAACTCCGTAAACAGCCTTTTTCATACTACACTACCCACTACCAGGAGTAGAATGATTACACGATGTGCATGTGCATTATTGCGCATGTAGGGCAAAATTTGGAAGGAAGCAGTGGTGGGATTCCAAATCTTTTCCTACCAGTTCTATGTACCAGTACACGCACGCTTCACACATTTGCACAGCACTCAAAGACCACCCTCAGTGTCAGCGCTGGTGAGCTGAGCTGTTGTTTAGCTCAGCTAAGGCACAGTAATCTGCTTTGCTGTGTGAATCAACTGAGCTAAAAAACAAGGAAATACAGGATAGGGAACAGAGGGGGCGGGAGGGCAGGACCAATCAGAGGTGGTATTCGCCAGTTCTCCGAACTGCTCAAAATTTTCGCTATTGGTTCGACAGAACCAGTCTGAACCGGCTGAATACCACCTCTTGAAGGAAGGCCTTAATTGGGGAGACAATACAGGGAGTCCTCAGCTTACAAGAGTTCATTCAGAGACGCTTGATCAAAATTAGGATGTTTGGCAACTGGTTTAGATTTATGACGGTTGCAGTTGCAGTTCATGGGATCGCCTTTTGCGACCTTCTGACAAGTAAAGTCAATGGGGAAGCCAGAGTCACTGAACAAGTAGGTTACTAATTTAACAACTGCAATGATTCACTTAACAACTGTGACAAGAAAAATCAAAAGTCACGTTAAAAATGTCTCACTCGCAACATACATATGGGGTTCAGTTGTGGTCATAGATCATATATCAACCTATATTATCTCACGGTTACTTATGTTAAACGCATTTAACCAGTTTATATCTCAAAGGTGCTTTTCCAAAAAGCAACTGGATTTTGTCCTGTTGCTTTTTGAAAAAACTCTTCTGGGACAACCATGACCTGGATGACTGAGAATCTCCATAGACATTTAACCAGCTTATGCTACACTTATTCAACTGGGCAGCATATCAGGGAATTGCCATTAATTTTGGCCCTTATAACAGACTCTAATAACCATAAAAGGTGGGGTTCATGAAGTGCATGAAGGCCTGACTCCCATGTTCTTGGTCTAAAAAAAAAAAGAACTTTGTTTTGCCTAATCTTATCCTTGACACTCAAATAGTGTTCTGGTGATTAGTGGATATTAGGCAGTTAACTGAATTAAGTCACCATCTGAAGCAGATGTTTCAGTGTTCGCCCATTTGTAGAGAAAAAGAAATGAGGTACGCAACCAACAGAGCTTCCCAACAGATCTTACTCCCAGGCGATTTATTTATTTATTTCTAAGCTTGTCCAAGCATCTGGGAGATTTCACAAGAAGAAAGAGAAATACGTAGAGTTTGTTTGGTCTCAGCAGATGGCAGCAATGTATTTAGGTCTGGAAACTAAGTAGGATTGGGTCTGGTTAACCTTTGACTGGAGACTGCCAAAGAGTATCAGAATTGCAGGTTGTAGTGGAAAGGGAAAACAATTCCAGAAGGAGACCAGGGCAAGGCACTTCTGTGGAACATATTTCAATGAATAATGATAATGGAACATGATAGACTTTCATGGGGGGAAAAATGGTCACCATTATAAGGCCCTTGGCCTCAGGGTTTTTCTATGGCATAATTAGCAGGAGTCATTTTTAACTGAAGGCTTACACTCAGTGGCAAAGATGCTGAGCTTGTCGATCAGAAAAGTCGGCAGCTCGGCTGTTCGAATCCCTAGCGCTGCATAACGGAATGAGTTCCTATTTCTTATCGTAGCTTCTGCCAACCTAGCAATTTGAAAGCATATAAAATGCAAGTAGAAAAATAGGAACCACCTTTGGTGGGAAGGTAACAGCATTCTGTGCACCTTTGGCATTTAGTCTTGCTGGACACATGACCACGGAGATGTCTTCGGACAGAGCTGGCTCTTCGGCTTTAAAACAGAGAGGAGCATTGCCCCCTAGAGTTGGGAAAGACTATCACATGTGTGCAAGGGGAACCTTTACCTTTATCTTACCCTTCTTTGCACGTGTTCCCACACACACGTGTACACACACATACACACACCATGTGTGACCTATCCCAGAACTTTGCGTTGCAGAAATGGGATATCTACTAAATGGTTATTATTTATTATTTATTATTATTTATTTTATTGAATTTCTAGACCGCCCCCTCTCCCCGAGGGGACTCGGGGCGGTGTACAGGTAAAATTAAAACTACTAAAAACATAACAATACATACAAAGCTAAAATCAAATTAAATAACCCTGTACAAATTTATAAAAGTTAAAACTGAACCCATAAAACCGAATAAAAATTTAAATTACAGACTGGGCCAAGAAGCATAGGTTAGGCCAAACCGGCTTGATGGAACAGGTAGGTTTTAAGTTTCTGGCGGAAGGAGCGGAGGTCCATGGTAGTTCTGATATCAGGGGGTAGGTCGTTCCAAAGGGTTGGGCCCATCACAGAGAAGGCCTTTCCCCTGGGCGTCGCCCGCTGGCATTGCCTAGTGGACGGCACCTGGAGAAGTCCCTCTCTGTGAGAGCGAATCAGCCGAAGGGATGTATGGGGCAGGATACAATTCCGCAAATAGCTAGGTCCTGTGCCATGGAGCGCTTTAAAGATGATAACCAACACCTTGAAACGCACCCAAAAGGCCACAGGCAGCCAGTGCAGCCTGCGCAGGAGCGGTGTTATGTGGGAGTATCTAGTAACTCCCAAAACTGCCTGCGCAGCCGCATTTTGGACCAGCTGCAGTCTTCGGGTGCATCTCAAGGGGAGACCCATGTAGAGAGCATTACAGTACTTAACAGATACTTGTTGCCATCTACTGGTCTTTTGGATTTTTGCAGCTCAGTTATGAGTCAGTCCTGAGCTTGACTCCTCTTGAAACCTAGCCATTTGGAAGAATCAGTCTTTGGACCTTTATTATAAAGAGCTAAAGGGCTTTGGCTGTAGTAGTGAGACTACACAATTACTGCCCAGATATTCCCTTGGGAGTGGATAGGGATGGCACATGCCTTGGCTGTTTGTTGCTTTGTCTCCTTTTCTAGGACAGAAAAAAAGCTACTAGATGGACTATGGATTATAATACCTCCCCTCCATTCCATAAATCTCTTGTTTTAACAACACAAAAACTTTATAAGTTAGGGTAGTAAAATATTCATTGTTCAGGCATTATGAGGATACTCTGTGAGAGGGCCAGGAAGGAAAGAGAAAGGATAGCTTTTTCTTAGCCTGGTTGCTGATCATTTCCTTGTCTTTGATTTAGTGATATAGCCTTTTGTGTCCCTGAGCTTTTCAGGGTATCAGAGGCCAAAGTCCTTGTCCCAGGAAGGTTACAATTGAAAGCATCGGCAATATATGGCATGCTAAAGGAACAAGAAAATGGACTTTTTCATTAGCTTGATGAACAATACCCAGAGGACGGCATAAAAAGATCCCATAGCTTCTATCTTGGTTTTTCACTGTAATGAACCATGGTGGTGCGGGGGTTAGAATGCAGCATTGCAGGCTACTTCTGCTGACTGCTACCTGCAGTTTGGCAGTTCAATTCTCACTGGCTCAAGGTTGACTCACCCTCCCATCCTTCTGAGGTCAGTAAAATGAGGACCCAACTTGTTGGAAGTAATATGCTGACTCTGTAAACCACTTAGAGAGGGCTGTAAGGCACTGTAATGGTGTTGCTATTGCAAATGGTAAGAATCATGAATTTGCACAACGGGACTGATTATTTTTAGAAGGGCGTACACTAAAAAGATTCTCCTGTTTTAAACTGGTTTAAAAGTTGCTGCTCTTCTGCATTACACCAATCTGTATTGTATTGTATTCTGAAGCATCGGCATTTCATATGAATAAAAATACTGTAGTTACCTAATTCATTAAAACAAAATAAACCTGGAAAAAAAAACCTAAAATGCTCAAGATTCTTGAAATGCAACCCACAAAAGTAACCAAAACTGAACCACGCTAGCACTTTGGAGGGAGCTTTAGTAGCTGCTTAAAACAGCCTCACCCTAGACAGGTTACGGAACCTCAGAAAAAGGCATGGAATTGGCAGCGTAGATAGTAATGAGGGCAAAGCAGTTTCCTCTGTTATCTCTCCTTAATTGTCTTTCTGAGGTATAGCATTTCTAATGCTTAACTGGGCAGCTTAAATTGAATTGAGTAGGCAGGAACCTCTGGAAGACTTGTACTTATTCCCCAGTGTTGGATGATTGATTCCTTTGTTTATCCTTATTTGGAATCTATCCACATCTAGAAGCCACTTTGTGGCTTAAAATCAGATGGTGGGACTTAAAGTGCTTACAATTTGATGGTGGGACTCAGTAGATAGTTATGCTGCACTGCAGATGTGATATTCAGCTGGTTCATGCTGGTTCGCCTGAACCGGTGGTGGAAATTTTGCCAAGTTTGGCAAACTGGTAGTGATCGCCGGCTGGCCACACACCTTGAACTGTTCTCCCTGTCACCACTTGCTTCCCCTCCCCCCAGCCCAGTTGCGGCTTGCTCACCTCAACACTTTGCGAAGCGGCTGCAAGCTGCCAAAAATCCTCCAGTCAGCGGAAAAGCTGCTGCCATCACCGCCATGTTCTTCGTGCATGCGCATTCCATTTCCTTGCAGATCCGCTTGGGCTTGCAAGACAATGGGATGCGCATGCACAAAGAGCATGGTGGCAAAGCAGCTCTAAAAGAGGCAGCGTCTGGGAGGCTTCTTTGCCTGCCAGCTGCTTCCCAGCAGACTACAAAACACACACAATTGAGACTGAAGTGATCGCCTCAATCAGATCAAGACCTAGAACTGAGAAGTGAATAAGATCAAGGTGGCATATGACCCCTGTGAAATCTCCAATATGCAATGATCAATGGAAATTGTTGCTTTTTCTTTTTTCTAAAAAGGGGAAATACAGCCATACTGTTTTCATTTCTTCTCCTAGCTCCTGATGTCTTTATGTTCTGTGGCTTCCATGGTGCGGCTTGTTCTATCAGCCCTCATATAATTTTTCTGGAACTGAAACTAAAAAAATCTGAAGCTCTCACCCTTTATTTCCCATCCTCCTCCTCCTCCTTATGTAGTAACTTGCCACTCCCTACCACTGTCCTTTCTTGCTCTGTCATCATTAGGTTTTCCTGGTTCAATATTTGTCAATCATTCTTCCTTTCTGCAAGTAGCTGGAGAAAACATAAAACTTGAAAAGCAAATCTTTGTGTAGAGCTAATTTACCCAGTGCATAATCACCGTGCATTTGCCATGTCTCTGCAAAGTGCTATGCTTAATTTATATGTGTTTATTGTGGGTTCACCTGCATGTAAATGAAAACAGAAGCAGCGATCCAAGTAATAAACCATGGCTCAGCATTGAGAGCCATCCTTGGACATTTTGTGGCAGTGGGCTTTCTGGATTTTACCTACTGAATTTGTGTTCAGGCAGTTCAGGCTATTCTTTTGGAATGAAATCTATTTCATAAAATCTTAGGCTTCTTGTGCCCAAAGGCAAAATATCCATTTCATTGAGATTGATGTTCCAAAGTGGACAGAATAACCTGCAGCTATACAATACCAGCTTTGGTGTGATCCTCTTAATTGCCAAAGTGTCTCTAATGCAGGATAGGAATCTAGTTGAAACTCGGCTCAGATGAGGACTAAAAGCAGGGGTGAGATTCAGCCGGTTCGGACTGGCTCAGGCAAACTGGTAGCTCTGACCATCAGCTGAGAGTGAACTGGTTTTCTCTGATGATCAGGTGGGCTTGGCCGCTCTCCTTTGCACTATACTGACCTTTATTCCCTTTTCTGAATCCCAGCTGATATGCGCAGCAGAGTGGATTGCCACGCCTCAGCTGTTTTGCACCGGGACTGCAGTAGAAGGTAAGTTTTTTAATACACTGCCCATGGGCAGAGCTTAGCAAACCGGTTGTTACACCAGTTGAATCCCACCACTGACTAAAATAATGTCCTATATAACAGATGTATCTACTTGCTTGCTCTACTTTCAGATAGAACAGAATTATTGCTTCCACATTTCTTTAGAACTTGACTAGAGTGTCCAAACATGGCAACTTTAAGGCTTGTGGACTTCAACTCCCAGAATTCCTCAGCCAGCCATGCTGCTGGGGAATTCTAGAAGTTGAAGTCCATAAGTCTTAAAGTTGCCAAGTTTGGAGACTCTTGATCTAGATAGATGTTGATATCTGGAAGCATGCCTTTTAATGCTCTGTGTTCTGTTTAAAAGGAGAGAAACTTTTATTGTTATTTGTGAGGACAAATGTACAGCTATGACACGTACAGGAACAACATTGGTTGTCCAATTAGAATATGTTGAATTATAACATAGAACATTACTTCTCCTAAAGTAGGAATGCTAAATAAGAATAATAATCATGTTTCGTATAATTAATATCTAACTAGAAAAATGAAATATAAGAGAAGTTTCACATTTTGAGACCTGAAAGGTGTATTTACAAATATTTATATACATCCTTCATTAGAAGACTCAAGGTAGGTTTACATTATGTCAACTGCGACAAAATTAAGAACTAAGAATAAAAAACATAATCAAAACCCATAAAAATCAAGCCTGGTCCCATCACTTGTACGAATAGATCATCAGAATAAGATTATTTTAGCTGCTTTTGGAACTCAGAGGTTACAGGTTCTTGAGGTTGGCTAAGGAAGCAAGAGTCACTAAAAGCCTTGGAATTTATTTACTAATCAAATTTATATGGCCATCCATGTAGCTAAGGAAACTGCACAGTGAACAGAATGAAAACACAATCAAACCATAACCCTCCCCAAGAGACAAACAAACAAACAAAAACTCAAGACAAGACAAGGTTCCTTCACTAAAAATCTGAAATCATGTTTTATGCACATATACTCATGTTAGAGCACCCCTAACATCCTTGCCTCAATCCTGGGGGAAGAACCACGACCTTCCTTGTAATTGAATGTATGGATAGTTTTGGGGAAATGAAGGGAAGTAAAGTTGCCTAGGATACAATCAGATAATAGAGTCAAGAGTCCCCCAGTGGATAATGGTCAGAGAAAGAAACTTAGAAAGGATTTGCCCTAATGGATTGTACCAAACCGTTAAAAGTAGCAGTGGGAAGTCTTGTATTTTCAGACTTGCGAGATTGATTTCAGCCCTCCCAGTAACATGACTAGATGAATTAAATCTACATTATTCTAAAGCTACATTAATACAGTCTCAAAAGTCTAAAACTACAAAACTAGATCTAAAATATTTGGGACCTCACATGAAAGAGAAATACATCAAGCAAACTAATAGCAATTCCCCATTAAAGGTTGGTTAAAGTGAGTTGGGATGAAGCAGTTGTCCTCTGCTAACAAGAGAGTAATTCCATTCTAGGAACCACTGATACATCTGTGAAAATGTCTGTGGATATAGACCTATACAAACAGCAGTCCCACCAACAGAACTATGGCAAGGACAGGACATAGAGTTGCCTTCATGCTTTGGGATCTAAAGACCCTTGTGCTCTCAACAGTGACTTGAATGGAAAAGCCTGAGCAGATGCACTAATTGTTCTTAATTGTAATGCAAGGAATAAAAAAAATCTACAGCAAAAATACAAAGAACAAAAGAGAAAAACTAATACCACTTTTAACCCAGGACGCAATGACCCAACAGGCTTCCAGAAATGGCAGCCTGTCCTTCAGAATGGCAGATTTAGGACTCCTCTGCTTTAAAAACTGAAGCCAAATGACATTACTCAACCAGCAACCTCTAATAATTTAGAGATAATAAATACTTTCTGTGCCAGTTGTTGAATTAATTTGCAGCTTGCACACTAGCTGCTTCTCCTTCTTTCTCCCCTCTTGTTTTGTTCATGGCAATGAATGCAAGAGATACATTTTGTGAATCAACAACATAATATTCAGCAGCTAGTGAAGCTTCAGAGTCACATAAACTATGGTTATTGCACGGCACAGAGTATCCTGATTTTCCATTCTAGCTGGGAAGTAGATAATAGTCTGCAATATCCTAGTTTTTCAGTTCCTACCAACAGAAAATGGAGAATGGAATTGGAATATGCGATAAGAAAGGGAAATAGAAGGAGCATACATCCTCCAAGTACTTTAGTATAGCCAAGCCAGACTACTAAATCAGCCTGACTCACCTTGACCTTTTGAAAATCTCAGTAAAAGTGCCTGTTTTCTATTATCTCCTGGATTCTTTCATATTCATTCTTTGCCAGCATTTTCTTCCTACACTTAAGATGGTTCTATTCTAGCTGCATTTGATACTATGCACTTCTTTTTTTTCCCGTTTCCTTTTTGCAGAAAAGATCTTGTATACAATCAGGGTGAACTTCTAAACTCTGTATTTTCTTTCCCAGTGAACTCATTTTTATGGACCAGAATTTGAAATGCTACAAACAGCTTTATGTTGGTTAGAGAAATGGCTTAAACAGTCTGCTTGGGAGGAAAAAAATCTATAATCATAGCTTGCTAAAACATGTAATACAATCCAAACATCTTTTTCAGCATGGAAAGGATGTTGAATCAATTTATCTGACCAATCTGAAACATTGAGCACTTTAATTCATGCCTTTCTAGCTTCTGTTCATTATTTCAGTTGGACATAATATTAGTCATTTCCTAGCCAGGGCTGTTAAAGAGAATTAACTGGGCACTATTCAGCAGCTGCTCCCTTTTGCCTCAATAACAGATATAAATAATTCCGAGATTTATTTAGTTCTTGTCTTATTAGCATTCAAGAAACAAAAGAGAATGGCACTTTCTTTAAAATTAGTTGCTCCATTTCTGCCTCTTCTCCAATACGGTGAGAATTATGTGCCAGCACTAATTTTACTGATGATGCTGGCTTATTTTAGTGGAAACGAATACAGGTGAAAACATCTTTTTATTTAATGGATGGCAGATATATAGACAAATATAATTTTTCATGCGAGAATTGATTTTGCTTTCAATGTCTAACAAGCTAAAGATGGCGAACAAGAGCACAAGTCCCATATCATGTTTCCTGGATGGCAGGATGTTTATGGCTTCTATTACTCATAATATTAAGTCCTTTAAACCGAAAAAAGCATTGGGTTGTTATGGGAATCTGGAGTTAATATGCTTGGGAAATCTCTGAAAACATTATGGTTTCCATCCCTGCCTTTTAACTCATGGACATCATACTGCCAAATAAAGCAGCAAAGCAGTTCCTCCTTTAAATTTCCTCTCCAGAGCTATGTACAGTGCCATAGCAATTATTGTAGCATCATAAATATCATTAGGAGGAAAGCTTGAGCTGTCTCTCTTGAATTTTTATTTGAGCTCTTGATTACATCATTTGCTTGACACTCCGTTTTCGCTGAACACATTATGAACTTCTCCAGGGATAAGAAAATGTGTTATTTAAGTAAGCACAAAATGCTCTGGTAAATCAAAACATTTGAATGAGCTTGCTGTGGGGAAGAGAAGCCTATTTTCTTTTTCTTTTAGTATGAAACAATTTTTTGTTCTGAAAGTAATTGTAATACAAATGGCCTCCCCCAAAGTCTAGGCTGAGTTTGATATCCATTGTCTTATAGCAGTGATGGCTAACATTTTTGGTGCCGAGTGCATGCAAACCCAAAATGCAATATGAGCACACACGAACATACACACACACGTGTATGCGCCCCACTCCTGTGTATGTGCACATGTTCCCCATGCATGCAGCTCCTGTGCCCCGTTTTGGCTTCCAGGTTGATGCCCAAAATAGAGCACAGGGGGGAATGTGCATGCACGCAACCTCCCAAAATGCAATACAAGAGCCCCTGCATAGGTGCCCTGCCCTTGCACATGTGTGACAGAGACCGAAAGACCAGTTGGGTGGCGTGTGCACATGCATGGTATAGCTGGGCTGGAGTGATGGTTGGTGTGCCCACAGAGAGGGCTGTGTGCTACCTGTGACACGTGTGCCATAGGTTCGCCATCACGGTCTTATAGTATACTGTCAAGAGTGAAATATTAGGTCCATGTGAAGGTCCAATTAAACTGATTTATTGCTAATCATGCTTATGCATAGGAATCTTCTCAATTACTGGCTAGCACTTGCTTGGAGTTAGATAAGGGTCAACAGAATTTAAGGGAGGTTGGACTTAGTTTGCTTGTGACTTTATAGAGATTCTAGGCTGATCCCTCTTTTAACTCTGCCCCCAGGTTTTGCCACTCCTTCTCCTACATGTATAAATGTTTTGCAAACCTACGTGACATAAGCAAGGGCAAATTATTTGAAAATAATTTAAAAAAATATTGAATTGGCCTGAAATATAAACCTTAGCATTTAAAGCTATGAAAATATTGTGTGTACCGTATTTTATGGTATAATGTATACTACATTGTATAATATAACCTCATACTATTTTACACTGATTGTCAGGTGTCTAAAACCAATATAATATAGATGTAATAAGGCAAACAGAAACATGTTTATAATCTTCTCTTGCAGATTGGATGAGCCCGGCACCGCTCACAGCTCAACCAAGAAATCTGGCCGTTTCAAACAAAGGTGACAGTCTTGTCACAACTAACATATAGATAATACCTACATTTGCAATTTACTCTTACTTTCCCCTTTGATTATAGTTCTTTACTGTTCTCTAGGACAGAACATAGAACAAGCCCTTTAGCTTGTATTCTTTACTCATTAACATTTGGTATTTGACAGTGGTGGGATTCAGCCAGTTCACACCACTTCAGGAGAACCAGTTGTTAACTTTCTGAGCAGTTTGGTGAACTGGTTGTTGGAATAAATCATTAGGGCAGAGAACTGATTGTTAAATTATTTGCATCCCATTACTGGTACTTAAGTCATCTGCTTTGGTCTATGTCATTTTTTTAAAATAAAATGTTATTAAAGTGTACAATACAAAAATAAAAGACTAATGTAAACTAAGAAAATATAAAAAGAGAAGAAAAAGAGAAGAATGATGAGATGGAAAAACTAAAACTAACAAAAAAAAAATTAAAAATAAGATCAAAAGATATAAAAAACTATTTCCCCCTTCCAGGGGTGGGTTTCTGCAGGTTCGCACCTACTCGCGAGAACCGGTTGGTGAAATTTAGAGAACCGGTGAGAGGGGGTTCCACCGGCGTACCTGGAAGTAAATCTGGCCCACCGCTGCCAGTGACCCAACGGGAAGGAAAGGAAAGGAAGGAAAAAAGGAAGGAAGAAAGGAAAGAAGAAAGAAAGAAAGAAAGAAAGAAAGAAAGAAAGAAAGAAAGAAAGAAAGAAAGAAAGAAAGAAAGAAAGAAAGAAAGAATTTATCATCACAATTGAGTCCAAAATTTTGGTTGCTAAGCAAGAGCGTTGTTAAAAGAGTTTCACATTTTAAAAGGTGGCCACTCCCACCTGTCACATGACTACCAAGCCACGCCCACAAAATAGGCCACACCTACAGAGTAGGTTCTAAAAAATTTGAAACCCACCCCTGCCCCCTTCCTCCAGGCAAGTATAAACAATTTCAGTCACTTAGCACTTTCTCTAATACTTCACTAAAAATATTCTTCCCAAAGAGCAAAATCTGTTAAGACCTATAGGAAATAGAAATAAATGTTTCGATCTTAATCATATAAATCCATTTTGTATTCCAATTTATCACTTTCTCTAAGAGGTTAATCAAAAGAAAACTCTTCTTATTTATACAAAGTTCATTAAAGCCTTATTATTCAGTCCTGAGCAAAAAAAATATTCTATTAATAGATACCAGGAACCAAAACATATGTCCTTTAAGCCTGGTTATATGAATTCACTTTATATTCTTTTTGTTTTACAAAGCTATCTTTAATCCCATCAAATAATGTTCCACAAGTTGACTTCTTATCATTTTTCCTTTGCCTCCTTTTGGGGACAGCTTTAATACCCCTTTTGCAAATTCAAAATAAGAAAGCTTTTCCAATCGTTTTCCTAATTCATATGGTATTTGTATACCCCCTTTAGTTATTAAGATATCGGTTGGTTTCAAGTGTTAATCCATTGTGGCAATCTTTAAAAGTTAATATTTTTCCCTTAAATTTATAGCAAATTTTAGACTTATATTTAACTTTTCATGAGGGTAGATGTAAACTCTCACAGTGTGATAAAACTTGCCCTTTTGAAGGTTATTAACAACCAGAAAATTATTAACCAACAACTTCCTAAATTAAGAGAGGAAGTTGACAAATCCAGTGTCTGTTTGAAGACACCAAATCAGTTAGGCAAGTTGATATTCCCCTGGCTTCCACAGCTCTCAAACCTGCTGGAGATCACTATTTTAGATCTCTTTGCAGGGAGTGTCTGTGTGGAGCAAATCTGTGGCTAATCCCAGTCTTCTCCTTGATCTGAAGAAGAGTTCCAAGGAATCGACCCATTCATTGACTCCTTCCCCCTCTCCCCCCCACTCGCCTTGTGGCTATCAACTTTGCTTTCATGGAGCCTTGTTCATCCCACAAGTCGAAGACAGCTGCTTTAGTCTATGTCATGACTGCAACTAACAGCTGTAACCCTATCCAAGAAAGTGTGTGTGTGTGTGTGTATATATATTTGTTCCTTTTCTGCCTTTCGGCTCATCACCAGAGACCATCTAGACAGAAAGCCATGAGTTCCGTTGTGTAATTTTTTTATATGTGTGTTACATTTTTGAGCTGATCAATAAATAAGTCAGGGAGACTAGTATAGATCTATTTCGAGCTTTTTAGCTCTCATCAGCTAGCCATACCCTTACTGGGATTAAAAAAAAAATCACACAACAGAACTCATGTCTTTCTTTCTAGATGGTCTCTGGTGATGAGCCGAAAGGCAGAAGAGGAAAGAAGTATGCTTCCTGCCTTAATTGGGGCCCTAACAGGGTGTTGTGGAACAATTATAGATACTTATCCTCCTGTCTCAGCTGATGCAATAAGAGAACCATACTGGCTGAATGGCTAAAGGCTCTTGCCTGACATGCAATACAGCCTCGGTTCGAATCCCAGTAAGGGTATGGCTAGCTGATGAGAGCTAAAAAGCTCGAAATAGATCTATACTAGTCTCCCTGATTTATTTATTGATCAGCTCATAAAACTAACACACACACACACACACACACACATCTATATATCTATGTGTATATCTATATCTATCTATCTATCTATCTATCTATCTATCTATCTATCTATCTATATCTATCTATCTATAGATCGATCGATAGATAGATATGCATATATATATATACATGCATGCATACATACATATACATATATATACTTTGTTCCACAACACCCTGTTAGGCCCCAATTAAGGGAGGAAGCATACTGTTTCCTTATTTATTGATCAGCTCAAAAACGTTACATACATACATACATACATACATACATACATACATACATACATACATACATACATATTTGTGATTGCAACCCACAGTATTTTATATTATTTCATGACTATGCTGATGCCATGACTTATTTCTTTGCGACAGATCGTTTATCTCAATACAAACCTCTCTGAACATTAGGGTCAGATGGAGAGATCTTGTTAAGTTTTGGGAGCATGCAGTAGAAGTCCTTCTATGCTGATTGGAAACTATGGAATCTATAAACGTTATGCTTAGCCTTCATTCTTTCTCTTTCCAAGAAAGGCTCTTTGGCTAAGCTTTTTCTTTTGAGCCTGATTTTAATAATAACTTCAGGTTTTTTTATGGAAGTTTGAGTGTTCGTGTTTTCATTTTTTATTATTCGCCATCTTGAGTAACTTAAGGATAGGAAGGAAGGATACAACTAATATGCTAATATGTTCCATGCCTACATAAATAGCTGTTTAAAATAACATTTATTTCCTGGGAAAGTGAAGAACACATCAGTTCTAACTTCACCCTCCTAGTGATGTTTTCACAGGGAAAAATGTTTTCTGTCAATTGTATAGAGTAGAATGCACAATTAAAGCAGAAACGAAAGCTTATATGGGTACATCTTCCTTAGTGTACTTCAAGAACGTTAGATTTAATGTCGACATATGCTATTTGCAGCTCTATAGGTTTGAGATTTGTAATTCAATCATTTAGTGGAAAACGTCCCCACCTTTTCATGGGCAGATTAATACTCTTTCATGGAAGAGAGAGAGAAAGCAGGAGAGATGCAAAGGACGATGCTAAAGAACCCTTTCCAGACTTTACTACATGCATGGCTTGATGTTATCAGGGAAACATTCATTATTACTTGCAACTGGAGTTTAAGACATATATACCTTTTAGGCTGGTTCAAAGATAAGGGAGATGAAGTATAATCAAAGCTGAAATGCCATCTGAAAGCAAGCAGCCACTATAAGTTAAAGAACAATTTTCCCCCTGCAAAGGCTACTTGTAATGGATGATTGTGTTAGGAGCCACAGAGTTGTCTCCAGTTAACTCTAATTTATTGTTGCAATCGCTCATGTACTTCAATAGCCTAAAGAGCATTTCCCACAGATCAGTTAATAAGATGCAGCCCAGAGAAAGGCCCACAAATCTGTTTGTTATAGCCTATTTTAGGGAAGCTTTGCTTACGAAGACATGGTGCTGAAGTCAGAGAAAGGCACCTGAAGAGAGCGTATCCAGATCCAAGAAGAATACAAGCAGATAATAGCGCAACAGAGATACTCCATTTAGAGACAGCAGAAACATCTGGATATTTTTAATAAACAGAAAAATCAATAAAAGCAAACAAGATGGGGGATTTCATAAAATAACCTGGGAATCGTTACAAACTAACATGAGAGCACTCTCTGACTGTGTAAAATATACACACATTTCAAGGTAAAGATCTTGGCAAAAATTCAGTGCCATAGTGGCATGACACATTTGATAGATATGTAGCTCTTGTTGGAAAATACTGAGGTGCTCTGAACTTCTCCCTTTCACCCCATTGTTGGTAAAGATGCTAATATAATAGGCAGTATTCTAAATCCTAAAGGCAATCTATCAAGGCTATAATTATTTATATATATATATATATATATATATATATATATATATATATATATATATATATATATATATATATATATATATATATATATATATATTGTCAACAGGTACAAGGAAACAAGCATGAAAACACATGGAAAAAACGGCACAAATAAATGGATATAAATAAGCAAAACATAGCCATAAACAGATAAAAAGAGTACATATAAATGGGACAGTAGGACGGTAGGCATGCTGGTATATATATGTCCACTCCTTCACGTTCTCCTTCTCTATATTGTTTTTGGTATCCTATTGCATCGGCTGGAGGGATTGGGGGTGAGGGGCACCATACTACGGTGGTTCTCCTCCTACCTCTCCGGTCGATCGCAATTTGTGTTGGCAGGAGAGCAGAGGTCGACCCCGAGACTCCTCACATGTGGGGTGCCTCAGGGGTCGGTCCTCTCTCCTCTCCTGTTCAACACATATATGAAGCCGCTGGGCGAGATCATCCGTGGTTTTGGGGTAGAGTACCACCTCTATGCTGACGACACGCAGCTGTATATATCTACCCCAAACCACCCCAACGATGCCGTAGCGGTGATGTGCCGGTGCCTTGAAGCCATGCGGGCCTGGATGGGAAGTAACAGACTCAAGCTCAACCCATCCAAGACCGAGTGGCTGTGGTTTCCGGCATCCCGGTACAACCAGTTGACTCCATCACTGGCCATAGGGGACGAACACCTTACCCCTGTGGATGGGGCACGCAACTTGGGCGTCCTCCTGGATACCCGGCTGTCCATGGAAGATCAAGTGACAGCCGTGGCCAGGAGGGCGTTCTACCAGGTTCGCCTGGTACACCAGTTGCGTCCCCTATTGGATCGGGATGCCCTTTGCACAGTCACTCATGCCCTCGTGACATCCCGACTGGACTACTGCAATTGTCTCTACATGGGGCTCCCCTTGAGGTGCACCCGAAGACTTCAGCTTGTTCAGAATGCAGCCGCGCAAGCAATAATGGGAACCTCAAGGTTTACCCACGTAACACCGCTCTTGCGCGAGCTGCATTGGCTGCCTGTCATCTTTCGGGTGCGCTTCAAGGTGTTAGTTACCATCTTTAAAGCGCTCCATGGCACGGGACCTAGTTATCTGCGGGATCGGATCCTGCCTCATACATCCCTGCGGCCGATTCGCTCGCACAGAGAGGGACTTCTCCGGGTGCCGTCCACTAGGATATGCCAGCGGGCGACACCCAGGGGAAGGGCCTTCTCTGTGGCGGGCCCAGCCCTCTGGAACGACCTTCCCCCCGAGATTAGAACAACTACGGACCTCCGCTCCTTCCGTCAAAAATTAAAAACACACTTTTTCCGCTTGGCCGGCCTAGGTTAGTCTTCCATCTTTTAATGGGGTTTTTAGGGGATTTTAGTGTATTTTAAGATAGGGTGATTTTAGCGCAGGGATAATTTGGTTTAATTCGTATTTTATCTATCTATTTATGTATTTTATATCGGTATTTTTAATTTCTCCCTGTGCACCGCTCCGAGTCCCTTTGGGGAGAGGATGCGGTTTATAAATAAAAATATTATTATTATTATTATTATTTTGTTTTCCGTGATTGCCTTCTCAGTTTGGTCATCTTGGCTAGGGTTTGGAAAACACACACCTGCCTCCTCAGGGTCCATCTATAGCAGGGGTTCCCAAACTTGGCAACTTTAAGACTTGTGGACTTCAACTCCCAGAATTCTCCCTTGTGGACTTCCTTGTGGACTCCCTTGTGGACTTTAACTCCCAGAATTCTCCAGCCAGCCAGCTATGCTGGCTGGAGAATTCTGGAAGTTGAAGTCCACAAGTCTTAAAGTTGCCAAGTTTGGGAACCCCTGATCTATATGGATATTTCCTTTTCTTTTTTTTATAGAAATGTGTTTATTTTCAACATAAAAACAAGTAAAAACATTATTCATCTTAAACTTTGTACAACATGTCGTTTGGTCATAAGTTTTGTGCATCAATACTTAAAATTACAAACATACTTTTCAATTTTTCTTCCAATAGATATATATCAACTCATTATCCACCGAATAGCAGTATTATTCATCAAATCCATTTTTTTCCTGCAATTACTCAATATATAAAAAGAACAATAAAAAAAATCCACATAAATTCCTGTTTTGTAACATTATTCTCCAATACCTCTAGAAACCACTTTTCTTCTATAAAGTACTACTAATGTTTACTTCTTCTAAAAGCAAGAATTTATTCAAATTTTCCGTTATCTATGTATCTCATTATTAATCTAGTCAAAATACAAAATGTCTTTCTAGAGTAACATAATCTAGATTTATTACAATCTTTCAAAAAAAAATTCCAACCATTGATAAAACATATTCCATACTTTATAGAATTGTTCATTTTCTTGCTCTCTAATTTCGAATGTCAATTTGCTCATTTCTGCACATTCCATAATCTTTTTTTATATTGAAAAAGTTTTATTGGTTTTACATTTTTTCTATAGGATAGGGTAAGGGATACAAAGAAATTTTGAGATCATTCACGTCAAAGTCGTCGGCCCTTCCGAGACCTCAAAATACACAATAAAAAAAATAACAAAAAAAAAGCATTTTTCATAACACTACAAGGTAAAAGCAAGTACATATACCTAAATTCTCAATTCCATGCTGTCAGACATTTACAAAAAATCCAGAAAATATTATGCAAAATTGTTCAGTAAAATCAAGGCAAAGTTATTTTTTTGATCTAAGTCTCTTGGCTATTGTATCTTCTTTTTCTCCTCCCTGGCCCCCAGCGGGCGGGGCCGTAGCTCCCTCCGTCCCCCCTGGATCTTCCCCCAGGGCAGAGGAATGTTTTTTAAGAAAGGCTTCCGCCTCAACAACTGTTTTAATCCTCACTCTTCCTCCTTCCCAGAACACCAGCATCCCTTCAGGTGTCACCCACTTGAACCAAATCCCATGATCAAATAAAATTTTAGACAAGAAGGAAAATTCCCTCCTTGCTTCTCGAATCTTTCTAGGAATCTGCTTCAAGATAGTGACCGTTTTTTGTTGGTAAATTAAAGGGTTCCCTCTCTGCGCCTTCAAGATTTCCTCTCTGGTTGACCTTCTAACAAATTTCACATGTATCTCTCTAGGCACTTCATTTATCCTGGCATATGCTGAGTTAATTCTATAGGCTAGGTCAATGTCCCCCCTGATCTCATCTTTAGGTTTTTGTAAATAGTCTGCTAAAATTGTGCTCATAAGATCAGGGAGGCATTCACCAGGTTGCTCAAAAACATTCTGAAATCTCAAAAAATATGTCATTCTTTCCATATCAATCCTAGACACATGCCCACTTGTTTCCTCAACCTCTTTAGTAACATTTTTAATCTCTCCCTTAACCCCCACCAGCCCCCCTTCCAATTCTTCAGTTTTCTGTGTGATTTCCAGCGTTTGGTTCCGTATGTCCAATAGCTCCTTCTTGAAAATGATGTTTTCTGCCCTCTGGGCCTGAATTTCTTGAACCAAAGTTTGTATAACAGTTTCAAGAGAAGCCATCCGTTGTTCTAAACTTGTCAGTGCTGTTTCTTGAGCCATCTTAACTGTTAGAGTCAGTGCCACCAAAATGGCGTTTTCAGGGTGGGGCTGGTGAGACTAACCGGGAGCCAAAAGTTCAGATCAAGGTTGAAACGTTGTAAAATTCAGGAACCAAGAGAGAGACAATTTTCCAACTCAATAGTTATAATAACGAAGGTAATCCAGAAAGGAACCACAAATCCAACAAGAAAAAAATTCTTCATTAATATCCAGAGAGAGTCCCAATTGTAAAGAGACGCTGGGAATTTCCCATAGTTAAAATAGTCAGGCAGGGGCAAAGAAAAGCCACTTTCCACCGCCCATCTCAGAGCCCAGAGGAGAGAGTAGAAAAATAATTTTTTTTTAAACAGCCAGACCTAGACACAATGTTGCAAGTAGCCGCATACCACTTTCCCTTGTTAGAGACAGTCCGGATTTAAGATTTCCGCTTTCTCTTCCAGAGAAGCCATTTCCAAGTGCTGCTTAAGTCCGAGGGGTTTTTTTTGAAAACAAACTCCCCCCTCCCAGTCCTTTCAGCCTGGCTGACAGCAGAAAAAAAGTTTTTTTAAAAACTCACTCTCCCCTCGCAGCTGAAGCCTCGGGAGACCTTCCGACTGAGCCGATCAACCCTCTTCATTGTTGTAAATGGCGCCGTCTTCCTTAGGCGAAGGGAGAACCCCCCGCAGCATGTTCTCCCTCACCTAAGCCGCGCCGGAGGCCACTTCCTCCACCGCCGTGGGGGGGGCGCCCCCCGACGAGCCGGCTTTACGGGAGACCCTCAAACAAGAGGAGTCTCGCCCCCGTGGGGGGGCAGAAAGAGAAACAAAGCGGTGAGCGAGCGCTAGGCTCGCCCGTCGCCGCAGGAGCCGGAACCGGAAGCCCACATTCCATAATCTTATGAATAATTTCCTCTTGAGAAGGTAATTTCTCATTTCTCCAAATTTTTGCAAATACAATTCTAGCTGCTGTTAATACATTCACAATTAAATATTTCAAATTTTTATCAATTACTTCTGGCGTGATTCCAAGTAGAAAAAGTTCAGGTTTGAAGTCTATATGCTTGTGTGTCATTTTCTCCAACCACATGTGGATCATAGTCCAGTATATATGGATATTTCTGTGTCTCAGAATTTGCATGAGCAATTCCAACATAAGCACAGACTGTATGATTGGGACAATAATGTGTGTTCCAATCATTAGTCAAATTCTTGTGTTGTCTCTTGATTGGGGAGATGCTCCCCTTGAAAAGCAGTTCACAAGTTGGGTATCTTTTTGGACTCACAACTCCTGATGGATGACCAAATGGAGGCTCGGCCAGAAAAGCGTTTGCCCAGATTTGCCTTGTGTACCAATTGCATCCCTACCAGGAATGGAAGGACATTGCAATAGTAAGTCATGCTCTCATCAATACTAGTTTGGACTACAGCAGTGTGATCTACCTAGGGCTGTCGCTGATGACCATCAAAAAGCTGCAGTGGAAAAATGCAGTGGTTGTTTCATTGGTGCTCATCACCATGACCACATAACATTGATGGTGCAAACCCTATACTGGCTTCCAATAAACTTCTGATGTATAATCCAAAGAGGTTGTTGGGACCTCTAAAGCTCTACATGGCTTAAGTCCTAGGTACTTTCAGGGATGCATCTTTGAAACAGAATCAACACCCTCAAATTTCTCTTTCTGGAATAAGATGCTAGCGATCACCTGTTATTCATCTCCCTAAACTGAGGAGGGCCAGGATGTGTGGCCAAGAAATACTGTTCTTCAGTAGCTGCACCCTGTTCTCTGTAACTGCTTTCCACCCTGATTGCTTTCTAGAAGGTTGAAGAAACTTGGAAAGTTGACTTCTGGAGGAAGAATGACAGACTCAAGATGGCTCTGTGAAAAGTGGACTGATTGATTAAAACTTTGGCCTTAGAAGGTTATGAATGAACTAAAGGTCAAAACATTTGAAATGAGATTTAAGAATTAATTATACAGAATCCTTCTCATGGGAATATCCTATTATTTTGATATTTAAAAAAAATAAGATAAGATTTTTAAAAATTGGAACACTAGGGGGAATTAACGATTACAAGTAAAGAAGAGGAACACATAAACTCAACTTACAATTACAGAATGAAGCAAAAATTCTATCATTAGATATATAGAAAAATATGTTTGAAAAATGGACATTCTTACTAGAGTCAGCAAAGATATGTTACAATATCCTTATTTTTATTTTTTCTTTTCCATTTCTTTTCCTGTTTTTCCCTATTTTTTCCTTTTCCCCTTTTTTGCACTTTCTATTCTTTCTTTTTACACTTCTATCTTTTTTTTTAGTTTGCATTAGATTGTACTATTGTGATTATAATCTTTAATAACATTATATCATGTTTCTGTTTTTGTTTTGTTTTTTCCTTATTTCTGCTGATTCTCTGCACCCTACAGGGATTTGAACTGGTGCTGTAGAGAAGTATGGCCAGCTGACGAGGGCTAAGGAGCCCGAAATGGATCCATCCTGGTCTCTTAATTAATTATTAATCATCCCTTAAAATTTTTTAACACATATCTAAAAAGACAGCAGCAATTTAATAGGTCTCTGTCTGGATGGTCTCTAGGTTGAGTCGAAGGGCAGAGAAGGTTGACAAGTTTGTCTCCTCCTTAAATAGGCCTAACAGGAAGCTGTAACAAAATATCCACTTCATCCATAAAGTCCTGTAGAAAGGATGATGTAATCAGGGAAGCTGGTTAGCTCAAGGCATAGGGAAGCCTGCTTCGAATGCTGGAAAGCACCAGTTCAAATCCCTGTAGGGAAGTATGGCCAGCTGACGAGGGCTAAGGAGCCCGAAATGGATCCATCCTGGTCTCTTAATTAATTATTAATCATCCCTTAAAAAAATTTAACATGTATATATAAATAAGTCAGGGAGACTAGTATAGATCTATTTCGAGCTTTTTAGCTCTCAAAAACATTACAGATTACAGATTACAGATATATATATATATCTGTAATTGTTCCACAACACCCTGTTATTGATCAGTTCATAAAACTAACACACATATTTAAAAAAATCACACAATGGAACTCATGGCTTTCTGTCTAGATGGTCTCTGGTAATGAGCCGAAAGGCAGAAAAGGAAACAGTATGTCTCCTCCCTTAATTGGGGCCCTAACAGGGTGTTGTGGAACAATTACAGATACTAATCCTCCTGTCTCAGTTGATGCAATGGGAGAGCCTGGCTGGCTGAATGGTTAAAGGCTCTTGCCTGATATGCAATACAGCCCCGGTTCGAATCCCAGTAAGGGTATGGCTAGCTGATGAGAGCTAAAAAGCTCGAAATAGATCTATACTAGTCTCTCTGATTTATTTATTGATATACATATAAATAAATAAATAAATAAATAAATAAATAAATAAATAAATAAATAAATAAATAAATAAATAAATAAATAAATAAATAAATACAAAAATTGAAGACCATCAATGAAAATATGGGATAAAGGGGTTGGGAATATGTGCTCTTAAATTGGAAGTTCTGAGAGAATTTCTTGAATAGAACTATAAAAGTTAAAGGTTCCCTTCGCACATATGTGCTAGTTGTTCCTGACTCTAGGGGACAGTATTCATCTCCATTTCAAAGCCGAAGAGCCAGCACTGTCTGAAGATGTCTCCATGGTCATATGGCCGGCATGACTAAATACCGAAGGCACATGGAATGCTGTTACCTTCCCACCAAAGTGGTCCCTATTTTTCTACTTGCATTTTTACATCCTTTTGAACCTCTAGGTTGGCAGAAGCTGGGACAAGTAATGGGAATTCACTCCATTATGCGCCGCTAGGGATTCGAACTGCTGACCTTTCTGATCGACAAGCTCAGCTTCTTAGCCACTGAGCTATCGCGTCCCTATTTGCATATACATATGCATAAGAGTATATTTAGCTCCAAAAAAAAAGGCATCTATCAGTATAGGTTTCAGATGGTTTTATGTATAGGCAGAAATTTGGACTGAATTGCTCTTGTGACTGCAACTACCGAAGTGGGTTAATTGTTGTTTTGACAACAATGGATGCATGTTTTTATTTGCATCTTTGCTAATATCCGTTATTGGTTTTAAGGTGTTCGGCAAAACACTCAGATGAAGTTGAAGTGATTTTAAAAAAAAAGTTATATATCAAAACATTTGACCAAAAAGGTAATCTTAGATGTATTAGGAATTCCAGACCTTTTCTTTCCTACAAGAAACACTGGTTCAATATTCAGAGCCTCTTGGTTTCCTATAGCAAATACTGGGTTAGATGCAACAGCTTGTGATTTTGCACCACAAACACTATTTTAAATGGTGGAGCCTTGTGATTTCATACCATAAATACTAATTTAGCTCACAGAGGCTTGTGATTTCACGAGCGCAGCTTCAGTGGCAGAGATTTGTAATTTCTTACCAGAAATGCCAACATTGGTCATGGAGGCTTTTGATTACGCACAATAAACAGAGATTTAAATTGCAGAGGCTTGTGGGGCTGTACTAGAATCGCTGGTTTAAATCATACAAACTTTGGATTTCACTCAGTCTGCTACGTTAGTGGCAGAGGACTGTGATCTCATACCAGAGGTATTAATTTCACTCAGAGGCATCTGTCATCAGACCTCGTAAGAACCAGCTTTGGTGGAGATGGAAGAGTTCATACAAGAACCCCTGATTTAAATGGCAGGCTTGTTGTTACTGTGGATGTTACAGGCACTAGATGAAGTGTGCAAGGCTTATGATTTTGTAATAAGCATTCATTTGTAAGTGGCAGGAACTTTTAATTTTGAAACAGAGGGACCGCGGCAGGGGTGAAATTCAGCAGGTTCTGACACGTTCTGGAGAACCAGTAGTGGAAATTTTGAGTAGTTCGGAGAACCGGCAAACACCACCTCTGACTGGCCCCATAGTGGGGTGGGAATGGAGATTTTGCAGTATCTTTCCCCTGCCACCCCCACAAAGCCACCCCCACAGAAGCAATAGTAAAAAAATTTGAATTTCACCACTGGATCATGGTAATGTCCATGACTGCATAATCAAAACCGTGCCCATTTTGTAACATGTGGTGCATGTATAATTTATGTAAAATGGTGTGGGGCTTTAACTAACTCTCTCTCTCTCTCTCTCTCTCTCTCTCTCTCTCTCTCTCACACACACACACACACACACACACACACACACACACACACACACACCCATAGCCACCTCTGTTTTTAAAAGACTTTTTCAGGCCCAATTAGTTCTGGTAACAGGGATGAAAGGAAGGCACCACAACTTACCTAATAAAGCTATTCATAATTTCATTCTGGAAAAAGGATAACAATACAATACAATAATACAATACAATAGCAGAGTTGGAAGGGACCTTGTAGGTCTTCTAGTCCAACCCCCTGCGTGGGCAGGAACCTTATACCATTTCAGACAAATGTTTATCTAACATCTTCTTAAAGACTTCCAGGGTTGGGGCATTCACAACTTCTGGAGGCAAGCTGTTCCAGAGGTTAATTGTTCTAACTGTCAGGAAATTTCTCCTTAGTTCTAAGTTGCTTCTCTCCTTGATTAGTTTCCACCCATTGCTTCTTGTCCTGCCCCCAGGTGCCTTGGAGAATAGTTTGACTCCCTCTCAACAAATAAAAATAGTACCTTGTGTGTGACAAGGAATGAATGGAATGTTATATAAAAGCCTCCCCCCCCCCCAGTGTTCTCTTTTTTAGAAGTTGAAATATAGTAAGCAACTTTGCATTTGACTGTTCTTTGGGTGGTACTGGAAACAAACGTCTCTAGTGAATTTTGTATAAACTGAAGTTTTCAGACTCTATATAGAGGCAGCCATTTGCAATCCTTGGAACCTGTTACTCTTATTGATTGATATCAGAATGTTCTTACTGTGCTGACATTTATTTAATTATTGGTGTCCCTGCATTGACAAATGAGACTACAATTACATAATAGCAGCTTTAACAAATGCCCTGAGCCTCTGCGCATGTGCAATATGCCATTGGGATGAGACAATACTTTAATTTGGAGAGCATCATTAATAAGGTGTCATCCTGACACACACACACACACACACACACACACACACACAAAATAACATTGCCTAATGATATTGGTGAGTCAGTTCCAATATAGAAAAGTTTAATTTTGCTAGCATTGTTTCTGCTATGAACAGGGTACTTATATGTTTAGACATGTTTCTAGGCATCCACATGTTGGAATCTTGTAGACATGCTTCTCTAACTCTGCTCTCTGTTAAAGACTCACTCCTCCCTAAATCAAATGCCTCTAATTATCAGGTGCATTCAGTAGATGTGTTGTGTTAAAGCAAATACTTTTGTTCCCGGCGTCTCCTGTGAAGATGACTTGAGAGGTCATAGTTAGAGACCTGGAGATGTCTTGCCAGCCCAAATAGGCATTTGGAGGAACAGATGAAGAAATACTGTAGATATTTATTTACAGCATCTTTTCAAGAGACAGACATCTCAGGGATTTTAGCTCTTTTTATAACACTGTTTTACGAAACATAACTTTTTACTCTCTGCTGTAAAAATTTCTTCTACCAATCAATAATCATAGTTTTAACAACTCTGTGCCTTAGCAAAGAATTCCTGGAAAACATATATAGCACATAGACTATATAATAATAATAATAATATTTAATATTTATAAAACCGCACCCTCTCCCCACAGGGACTCGGGGCAGTGCACAGGTAGAATAAAAACAATAAATACATACAAACAATTCTAAAAACAAATTAAACATAACCTGCGCTAAAATTCCCCATTAAAACTAAACAGTCCTAATTTCCCAGTAAAAACCCCAAAGACAGAGAGACTTATCCTAGGCCGGCCAGACAGAAAAAGTGAGTTTTTAATTTAAGACGGAAGGAGCGGAGGTCCGTGGTCGTCCTGATATCGGGGGGAAGGTCGTTCCAGAGGGCCGGGCCCGCCACAGAGATAGCCCTTCCCCTGGGTGTCGCCCGCTGACAATGTCTAGTGGACGGCACCCGGAGAAGTCCCTCTCTGTGGGAGCGAATCGGCCGTGAGGATGTATAGATATATCTCCCTCTCCCTCTCTATCCATCTACCTACCTACTGTATTTCTCCCTATCTCTCTCTATCCTTCTAACTACCTACCTACCTACCTACCTACCTACCTATCTACTGTATTTCTCCTTGAATCTTATGGACAACGTATTTTATGTCATAAAGGATGACATAATACCTGTGGCCCACTGCTCTCTCTTTATCCATCTACCTACCTTTTTTACAATTTTTTACATTTCCATTGCATGTACCTGGCACAGGTGTGACATCTACACAATCTATATATATCATTGGTGCCGTACTTGAAAGGAACGTTGTGTGAAAATTTGGAAGCGATCGTTGCAGTACTTTCGGAGATTAGTGGTTTTGAACAAACTCTTGTTACATTTTTATTTATATAGAAAGGCAAGATATATATATAGAGCCCATTGCTTAATGGTTAAGGCAATTGCCTGACATGTAAATAGCCTGAGTTCGAATCCCAGTAAGGGTATGGCTAGCTGATGATAGCTAAATAGCTCGAAATAGATATATCCTAGTCTCCCTGTATTTACTTATCTATCAGCACAAATGCATATATATATATATATATATATATATATATATATATATATATATATATATATATATATATATATATATATATATACACACACACACACACACGCACACACACACACACATAATTGTTCCCACAATTATATTGATCAGCTCAAAAATGTAACATATTGATCAGCTCAAAAACGTAACATACATACATATACATACATACATACATACATACATACATACATACATACATACATACATATATATATATATATATATTGGTCTGTGACTTTGGTCTGTCACAGACCAAAGCCTGACGATGACAAGTGAGATCTTGTCGAAACGTTGCAATAACATTTCCATGCCTTATACACGGGAAAATACCCGAAGCAAGCAATGCCAGCATACCTACACCCGTGAAAATCTACGAAAGCATATATATTCACGGGCCTAAAAACAGGAGCTGTGAAAATATTCTCTCATCAATAAGAGTCCTGTAAAAGGCTGATGTAATCAGGGAAAGCCGGTTAGCTCAAGGCATAGAAAGGCTTGCCTGAAATGCTGGAAAGTGCCGGTTCAAATCCCAGTAGAAGAAGTATGGCCAGCTGAAGAAGGCTAAAAAGCCTGAAATAGATCTATTCTGGTCTCTTAATTATTAAACCAGCCCTTAAAATCTAACACATACCTAAAAAACAGCAGCAATCTTAATGGGTCTCTGTCTGGATGATCTCTAGGTTGAGTCGAAGGGCAGAGAAGGATGACAGTTTGTCTCCTCCCTTAAACAGGCCTCAAAACACGAGCTGTGAAAATATTCTCTCATATATATATATATATATATATGAGAGAATATATGAGAGAATATTTTCACATATATATATATATAATATAGCAATAGCTCTTAGACTTATATACCGCTTCACAGTGCTTTTACAACCCTCTCTAAGCGGTTTACAGAGTCAGCATATTTCCCCCAACAATCTGGGTCCTCATTTTATTGACCTCAGAAGGATGGAAAGTTGAGTCAACTTTGAGCCTGGTGAGATTCGACCTGCCAAATTACAGTCAACTGGCAGTCAGCAGAAGTAACCTGCAGTACTGCATTCTAACCACTGCGCCACCGCAGCTCTTATATAGACCAACAAAGGGGCTACAATGGCTCAGCAGGTAAGGATGCTGAGATTGCCAATTGGAAAACTGACTGCCTGGGTTTGAATCCCAAACATCATGTAATGGGAGCAAGCTTCTGCTCTTCCCCCAGATTCTGCTCACCGACAAGTTTGAAAGTATACAAATATGAGTAAATAAATAGGTACTACTTCAATAATGCCCGCTCAGCATATTTGCATCTCACATACTGTGCTTTTCTATTGATGAGCCTTTAGGGCATGGGTGGGCAACTATAGCTCCTTTATGACCTGTGGACTTCAACTGACTCAGAAATTCTGGAAGTTGAAGTCCATAGGTCGTAAAAGATCATGGATGCCAAGCCTGGCTTTAGGCTAAAATCCATTGGTATAAATGGTGGTAGATGATTACAAAATGACCTGGTTTTTGACGGCTCTGAGAACTGGGAAGGAGAGGGTCAGCTTGAAATTCTTCCATCATGACTAGAAGACTTTCAAAAAGCCTCCATCAATATCACTGCAGCCTTGAGGGAACATGATGAGTGATTTTTCAAGGAGGTATTAACAATGTTGAAGTTGAAAAGTAAGTTCTTGTTTTTCCAGTAGCTGTACCATTCAAAAAATGCCTCTAGGCAGTGATGGGCTTTTGAAATAGCCTCCACTGAGCACAATGGAGACTATTTTGCAGCTTTGTAGAGGCAGGAAGAAGTTCTTATTATCTTCAGTTGCTAACTGGGATATAAATTTTTCTCTTTCCCATATGAAATGGGGAGAGTAGAATTGCGTGGGAAAGAGCTAAAGACTTGGAAAAATTAAGTTGGTGGGTTTGGAAACTTGGGGGAAGGGTCTGTCCCTCAGTGGAGGGAAGATATTTTTCAAATTTCTTGTAGACTAGATGGAAGCTTTCAATGGGCCATTTTAGGCCTGCAGTTCCTCATCCCTACAAAGAACAACTTACTGTCTCCCACTGAAGATGATAGGAACCAATGAGAATTGTGAGAACAAGAGAGACAGAGGGAGGGAGAGAGAGGGAGGGAGAAAGAGAGGGAGATGATTGAGTGAAATCACCATTATATTCCCTGTACCTATCTGGGCTTGTATTTAAGACTTATTTGTGTTAAGTTAAGTAGCATCTGGAATAGCATGCCTATTATTTGTGATTGCAGTTTCTGACTTTTCGTTTTGCAGTCTTTTAATTCCCCATTAATTAATTTATGGCTTCTCAGTTTGCAGTTCTTGACTTCATAATTTGTACTTCAAAAAATGTGATGTGGTGGCTTATTAATTAGCAAATTAACCTTTGCAGTGTGGATTTGAAATACTGAAATAAATTGCTATCTAATATGTGATACATAGCTGGTCATGAACTACAAAATGTCAATTAAATTATTAAAGTATGACTTCATGACTCACCAGTAGTAATGTGGCCCTGAGTGCTGTTTTATTCCTCTTATAATATGACTGAATGATGAGATAAAATGGGCACTGTGTTTAAATAGTTATGGATGTACTAAGTGCATCTACTAGGTGCAGAATATTAAAAGAAAATGTGCCCGGTTACAATATCTGCAGGCAGTGGCGGATTAAGGGTCACTGGTGCCCTAAGCACTGACAAATCTTGGTGCCCCCCTCCTTTGTACATACTGTACAAACCTTCATTGGGTTTTTTTTTTCTTTCTCAATTCTGTGGTGCCCCCTTTGGGCCTGGTGCCCTAAGCACTTGCTTAGACTGCTTAATGGTTAATGCACCACTGTCTGCAGGAATAAGGAACCGTTAGGACTGCTCCATTCAGTTACTGCATTACTAAAACTTTGTCTCCTTATACAGTTATTCTAATCTGACCTGCAATTTCTCGCATGCCTCTCTCTCTTTGCAAAGCTTGTGTAAAACCTCAGGATGGGACATTTCTGAATTTGGAGCTTCTTCAGATTGAAGTTTCTCACTTGATTGTAATCTTACGAAGTAGTAGATTCTGCCCACTCCCTGGTTGCTTACACTTTCTGGTATGACAAAGCCACAGCAAAGGACTGTTCTCATGATTCACTTTTGGAAATGACTGGAATGAAACCGAATAAAAGGCAGGATGGTTGCAGACCGATGAGGAGATGGTTGTGTGATAAAAGGCAAAAGACACTCAAACACATCTCTCAGCCAACTCATAACTAAGGCGAATGCCAGGGCGCTGCACCCCACCCACGAACATTTCTCAGCAAAGCTCTTCTACTCTGAAAAAACAAATGACTTACAAATTAATGTTAAGTCATGGTACAATGAGACTGCTTAAAGGGTGTGATTATATTCATATCAGAGGCAGGCAACCTGGTGCCTTCTAGCTGCTCTAGACTTTTGGGGCCAAAGTCCAAAAGATCTCAAGAGTTCCTGCATTTCAATAATAATAATAATAATAATAATAATAATAATAATAATAATAATAATAATAATAATAATAATAATAACAACAACAACAACAACAACAACAACAACAACAATAATAATTTAATTTATAAACCGCTCTCTCTCCCCGAAGGGACTCGAGGCGGTTCACAGGGAATTAAAAATACATATACAAACATTATAATACAATTTAAAATGAATTAAACCTAGACCCTGCGCTAAAATCCCAAACTAGCTAAAACTAATGCCCCTAAAAATCCCTAATAAAATAGTTTGAAATATTCAGCTAGAGGTAAATGGCTCAATTAACCCAAGCCGGCCAGGCAGAAGAAGTGAGTTTTTAGTTTTTGACGGAAGGAGCGGAGGTCCATAGTTGTTCTAATTTCAGGGGGAAGGTCATTCCAGAGGGTCGGGCCCGCCACAGAGAAGGCCCTTCCCCTGGGCGTCACCCGCTGGCATATCCTAGTGGACGGCACCCGGAGAAGTCCCTCTCTGTGGGAGCGAATCGGCCGAAGGGATGTATGGGGCAGGATGCGATCCCGCAAATAGCTAGGTCCCGAGCCATGGATGCACATGCACACACACACACACACATACACAAATACACACATGGTATTTTGAACTACTAAATCCAGGTTGCAAAACTATGGATAACCACTAAGTGGAGGAGGAAGAAACTGGTTTAGATTACTCTTTGCTGCCCTCTAGTGATCATCTGGGTTTCTGTTGCCCAGAATTAGTACCCCTTGGTGTGTGGGGGGTGGGCATGGGGAGAATGCTTTGAGTCAGCCTTCACTCCTGGCAACTCTCTGAACTGGTCCATGCAGTTTTCTTGGCAAGATTTCACAAGTAGTTTGCCATTGCCTACTTCCTAAGTCTGAGAAGGCAGGGCCAAGATTCACCCAACTGGCTTTGTGCCTAATGCAGAATTAAATCCCCTGTCTCCCAGATTCTAGCCTCGTACCTTAACCACTACGCCAAACTGGCTCACTTCTGGGTCTAATGGTAGCCTAGGGGTTAATGAAACCAAAAGGTGTTTTCTCCCAGCTTGCTGGTTTCTTCGAAATGAGTCTCCTCTGATCTACCCCTAATTGGGACTTTGGTCTGTCAAAATAAACTTCTAAGGTTACCCAAGTATTAGATGAGCAAGGGACTGTTAAGAAAACACGGCAGACACGCGGTGGGCAGGAATCGTCAAGTCGTTCAAGGGAGAAGAAGCCTCTCCTTCATTTCCTATACTTTAGGTTGCCTCTGCTTGAAATAAGTAACCCTCTGGAATGTGTAATGAAGTCCTGGAGGCAAACACTCCTCTGATAGTTAGGCGATGAAGGGTGTTGTCTCCTCACAGGCAGCATTTGAACATTGGTAGGGTTTGCATTAATGGGAAGGAGAAAAAAAAGGCTTTGCTGTGGGAGTATTACTGCTGTTGCCAAAAGTACTAATTACTCAGATATACAAGAGTTAGGAATCCACACCCTCAATTATTGTATTGCATGAAGTAACTGCTTACTTTGTGTGTCTCGACTTGCCAAAGCCCAGTTGTGGGACACTGTAATTAGGATCAGTTGGCAAATAACAATGCAGGAAGCTTTCAGCAAGACAGGGCTTTGCTGCTTCCAGGCTTGCTTGTTTCATGCCTTCCCAACAGTTCTCAGGTTAATGACTTACATTAAAAGTATATGACAGCTGGCTGAAAATGAGACTTTGACACCTGAGAGATCGTCCCCCAAATCCTCGGCTGAGCACTAAGACAGAAGTCGAATTTTATAGGGTGGTTGGAGAGAACGAGAATCCCAGTTCAACTCACATTTAAGCTCTAAACTATTTTATGCTCCCGTTTCTGTTTCGGTTTCAGAGCTGCCATTTCAAGGCTGCAGAAAAGCTAGTGCGGGCTAGGTAGGTGTACATTAGAAATCCCTAGGTCGTTTATTTTATTTTATTTTTTTGCTACAGCGATTTCAAATTCTGGAATCAATTGATCAGAAAGCCACCGAGCCCAGTGACTCTGGAATTCTCCATATGCTTCTCACAGGAGCATTTATATCAGGGGTGTCCAACCTTGGTAACTTTAAGACTGGTGGACTTCAACTTTCAGAACTTCTGAAAGTTGAAATCCACCAGTCTTAAAGTTACCAAGGTTGGACACCCCTGGTGTTAATGTTATTAATAGTCTGGGATCACAGAAGGCAATGTAACCAGAGGTTGTATTCTGCCAGTTCAGACCGGTTCACCCGAACCGGTAGCATGCGCGGAAGGCTGAGCGTGCACACTCACATTTGTGAACCAGTAGGAAGATAAGTGAATACCACCCCAGAATGTAACCATGCTCATTCCATTGCCGAATTTATTTTATTTTATTTATTTATTTATATTTATATCCCGCCCTTCTCCACAAAGGACCCAGGGCGGCGCACAGGAAATTTAAAAACATACAAAAAATACAAAAAATAAATACATAATTTAAAATATATATTAAACTATCAAATCCTATGCTAAAAACCCAATTATTAAAATACCCAATTTAAAACTTTCTAAAAGTCCCCGTGGGAGGTTAGGCTAGGCCGGCTTGTTGGAAAAGGTATGTCTTTAGACATTGGCGGAAGAGGCAGAGGTCGGTGATGGTGCGTAATTCAGGGGGTAGGTCGTTCCAAAGGGCTGGGCCTGCCACAGAGAAGGCTCTTCCCCTGGGTGTCGCCAGTCGGCATTGTCCGGCCGACGGCACCCTGAGAAGGCCCTCTCTGTGGGAGCGTATCGGTCTAAGGGATGTATGGGGCAGGAGGCGGTCTCGCATATAACTAGGCCCCGAGCCATGGAACGATTTGAAGATGGTCGTCAACACCTTGAAGTGCACTCGAAAGGCCACAGGCAGCCAGTGCAGTTCGCTCAGGAGAGGTGTTATATGGGCCTCATATAACATATATATATGTTATATGAGGAATTCAAACAATGTTCATCTTGTGGGACCCCAGAGTTGTGCCTTCTCAGGAACCATGCCTGCCATATGGACTAGCATTTCTCAGCTATTTGGATGGCCCTAACCTTGTTGGCCTTTCTCAAAGCACCAAAGATCTGACTGCCTCTCTCTAGGGAGCTGGGTCATGGCTAAATGAGCCCTGCTGTTGTAAATGTGCTTTTGTCTCATCCTGTGAGTGACATGATTCTCGGATGCCCAGAGTTATACATTGCAGTGGTGATAGTGGTGGTGGGTTCCACATTTTTTTATTCTTTTACACTGTCCAAAGTCACTTGTGTGAGAAAAGCAGATCTACCAACCTTTTCAACGAATACAATAATAAGTAAACTTCTTGTTTAGCTTAACCTCTAGATTGCAAATATGGTTTGGAACTTATCTGAATTCAACAAGGATTGAAGAGGACTAAGCAATGTGTCTGCCCAGTGACTCATTCCATGCAAATCAAGACACAGACAAAGAGTCTGCCTAGTAAACCTAGTTTACCCATAAAGAAAGAAAAGACTAAATGCCGGGTTGGGTCACTTCCAGAGTGCTTAACCCAATTTCTAGCTATATCAAGATCCACTACAATGTGGTCTTCAATGTGGTCTACAATGTGGAGAGTAAGCATTTCTTTCTTATAGGTGGAGGCTTTTTTCTAATCCTATTTCCTGTTTCATCAGTTTCAGTTGATGGTGCCGAGCCCCAAAACTCCCATGATTGCATGGTGGTACAAGTAAAATTGATCACCCCCCCCCCCGCCCTCTTATTAAAAAAGAAGGACTTTTAGAAAGAGTTTCATAGCTCAGTTCTTCCTACTCCCAGCTTTTGAAAACCAATTGCTTGACAGCAAGTTAAATTACAGGTAGAATCGTTGAAGTTTTTTTGGGCCTGGACTAATTTATTTTCATTTTGTTCCTATCTATTAATGATATTTGAGCAATTGACAGTCATTAAAAGTCAGTCAAATGATAAGTTCTGCCCCATCTCCCATCTATTATGTTAAAAGTGCAGTCTTTTGCATGCCACTGAAAAGTCACTGTGGCACTCAATGGGCAGAAACCAATGGCTATGTAATCTTACTGAAACTAGTCTGTCAATCTTACCAACTCCATTGGAATGGAGTTGCATGTAGTTGAGTGTTTAGTCTTTATCCAACAGCATGAGTGTGCATGAACAAACTGCTGATCTCAAAAGAGGGCATCCAGAGTCAGAAAAGTCAAAAGGGCAGCCACAATTATGTGCTTGAAAGTCCCCTCCCTTCCCCACCCCTCCAAGCATGGTATGGGTGGTGTGTTTTAAAAAGAGTGGGCCTTTGATTGTGCAGCCAGGATCATCATGTATAGTTTTTTTGTCCCTCTCCTTCCTTCTGACTTCTTACTAGAAATCAGATTAATTTCAAGTCTTCAACAATCATTTCAAAGCCCTGGCAAAATGTTATATGTTCCAATTGCTTGCAGAGAGAGAGAGAAGAGGGAATGAAAGAGAGGAAGATAAAAAAAAAATAGGATGGATTTGTGTACTGATAGTTTCCTGCACCTTTAGCTCACACCTGCCTGTCCCACTGCTGTACCGCCACAAAAAGATCATATGATCACAAAAAGATTGGAATTCAACCTTCAATGGACGAAAGATTAGCCACTGATGTTACACATTAGTGGAATAAATGAAAATTTAAACGAATGACTCTGCCCTATACTCTGTCGTTTGTCCCACAGCCATTTAGCAAGCTGTTTTTCAGGTGAACATGAATTTCAGGGCCTTGGAATCATCCATCCAGTGGTTTGAGAGACTTATCTTGGTTCTTTACAAGTTAGTTGGACTGAAATTATACCCAGCAGTAACCACTATGTATAAAAAGTTGTTTACCGGTACATCTGCTGAACAAGAAATGTTGGGGCTATTTTCATGAAGCTTATTAGTGTCAAAAGCTGTGGTACTTTAAGTTTTACCCTGATAAAAATGCCAAGTAATCATACGTTTTAAAACAATGTCACCAGGACAAAAAGCCTAATCATATTTGGTTTTATTCTAAAGGCAACATTTAAGTTTCTTGTAATTCCAGACTGCTTCCTAGGATTCATTAAAAAGTATGAAATAATTACCAGGAAGTGTTGATTTGGTGTGAAAGTAGATCAACAGTGCTAGTTAATCGTTTGTACACTTCCCATGAAGTACTAAAACAGCTCTTGTTTTCTACCCAGAGCGTGTGGCTCTGGCGCTGGCTTGTATGCACACTACATGAGCTGTACAGGGTTACAATGTTCCCTTTGTTCAGATTCTGTTGTGAGGCTGCAAGCACACTGATTCAGACAACAGAAGTACCTTCACAATGAGCTGGAGACACTCTTTTTGGGCTGTATTGATTTTTGAGGCACAAATCAAGAGACAGACTTTAGAGGTAGCATTTGCTAGCTGACCTGGGTTACTGCCCACAGCTTGCGATACATTTTATTTTCCACTACCCTTTTTCCTGTATTGTCAACCTGCACGAGGACACTGAAGCAGCAATCTGGGCAGCTTATAGATCTGTTTACCAGGCAGCATACAAAGCTCGGGTTATTTTAGAAAAGAAGAGTGCCTATTGAACAGCATGAAATGTTTTTCAGATGAAAGCAGGACCGGTTACTTGATCACAAGGAGATATTAAGCAAGCACCATTAGAAAAGCTGGCTACCCAGTGATTGGCATGACACATCTTGCCCCCAAATTGGAAAACAACATTAATGCAGCTTATTTAGTCATACAGTGTGATGAGTTTCAGAAGTCATCTTGGCTAGAAAATCTGGGACTTGCAGTCGAACGTATGTGGAAGATGCTAAATTGGGAAAAGTTGCGACTGGTATCCTGATACACAGTATTGATTTTCTCTTTGAAAGTAACCATTTCTGGTTATAAGCGAAATAATGAGATTTAGGGGTAATGCTCTGATTAAAACAGCAGGATTCTTGTGTGAGGAGTGAACTACAAAGTAGTGTTCTGGCTTACATTTATTAAATTTCTGGGTGGATGAGTTTGATTTCTCTCTTTGCGCAGCCTTTAGTGGACACAATGTGGGAAATTTTCATGTTTAACCTCAAGCTTTCCCATCCACCACTAACCCCCCACCCCCATATTTAAAGGGTAGATGGGTTTGCTCATCAGTGGTAACTCCCTTGCCACATCAGTGCTCAAGGGCACCAAGCTTGCATGCCACATAATTCGGGCAACACAGTACAGCAATGGCTTGACCCAGCACAAAATAAACCTCTCAGTAGGCAAGTGATTTTCTTCCTCAGATTCGCAAATTTCAGGTTTTGAAAGAGGGCTTCTGCCTGTTCTACAACTCAAAAGATAGGAAGAAAAGAGAGAGAATAAATAAACTAATAAGCAAAACAACTACCTCCCCCCCCCCCAAGATGGTCAAACCGGATTCACATCCACGTTTGTTTGCGTCTTAAGTTAGCTGCCAAGGTCCCTTTACAACGCTGCAATAATTCCAAACGCTTTCCCTCCCATTCCCCCCTCCGCGCAAGGCAGCTTCCTTTCCATCTGGTTGATGTATATAGGAAGGAGCAAAAGTGCCAGCTTTCTCGCGGGGAGCGAGTCGCAGAAACCCGGGAGGCTTAAATCGAAGAGCCCCGGGCTTCTTGTCTGTCTCTTTCACTTCCCCTTTGACAAGGGACGCCAAAAGGCATATCGGACTCGGCCCGTTTGGACAATCTCCGAATAAAGAACAGCCCAGCTCTCCGCGTTGACGGGCGAAGGAAGCAAAGGCTTCCCGATCCGGATCCATGCCGCCGAAGCTTTTCCCCATCCCGGAGGAAGCCCAGCCGTCCCTCTGTTTTGTACAGCCGCGGTAGCGTCTCTCTCTCTCTCCACCCTCCCTTCATGTTAGCTAGCTTGCGCCTTTCTCTCTTCACCACGTTAGTTTGCGGCTCTTTCTCTCCACACACTCCCCATGTTAGCTTGCGCATCTCTCTCTTCGCCCCTTGTTAGCTTGCGCCTTTCTCGCCACACTCCCCATGTTAATTTGCGCCTCTCTTCACCCCTTAACTTGCGCCTCTTTCTCTCCACACTCCCCATGTTAGCTTGCGCCTCTTTCCATGTTAGCTCCCCATGTTAGCTCTCTTCACCCCTTGTTAGCTTGCGCCTCTCTTTCTCTCCACACTCCCCATGTTAGCTTGCGCCTTTCTCTCCACACTCCCCATGTTAACTTGCGCCTCTCTCCACCTCACCCCCGATGTTAGCTTGCCGCCCCGCTGGACGGAGGTCATTGGCGCGGCGTATAAATTAGCTCCGGATAAAATCCTTCCATTCGCCCGACTTTCTCCCTCTCCCCCCCTCCCCTTCGGCCGGCTCTCCCTTTCAGTGCCAGGCGTCTTTGTGCCCAATTAACAAGCAGCTCTTTTATAACCTGGGGAAATCCTGCCTTTCCTCCCTAAATGGGAGAAAATGAAAAGATCCCAATCTCTCCCTCCGAGTCTAAACCCCGCTCTCTCCCCCTTCTCCCTCCCCACAACCTCCTCCCGCTCTCCCCGAGAGTCTAGCCCCCCCCTCCTCCCCCCGGCTCTCATTCGGCGGAGCGCTTCAGTCCCGTTCACATGAAAATTATGCCAGCTCCAGTGGCGCGTAAAATTGATGTGAACTGAAAGAAGAAGCGGGATCGGCGCGATCTTCCCTCTCTCTCTTTCTCGCCTCAACGGGGGGTTCGGCACGTTACACAAGGCCGAGCTTGTCTCTTTAAGGAGACATTGGCCCCTAATTAGTCCGCATTCCTCCCGGTGTGGGTGATACAGCGGCGGTGAGTGGCACTGGCTGGGGGTGGGACGCAGCAAGGTTCAATGGAGGCCTTCTCCTCCTCTCCTCCTCCAGCCGCACACCTCCCTCATCGCGCCACCACCCAGCAGACAAGCGGCAGCGGCGGCGGCAGCAGCAGCAGCAGCCGTCCCACGTTACTTTGATTGACAGCTGAACAAATGTTTCCCCTGTTCGAACGCCGGCGCAATCGAACGTCAGCAATCTCAAAGCTCCACCTCGGGCAGAGGGAAGAAGGGAGGGTTGGGGGAGGGCCCCTTCAAACGGATCCTTCGGATTGGCCATCGCTCAGGACGCGTCACTTCCCCACGTGGGGAGGTCGGCGAGACTCGTCTCTCCTCCCCCCTCTCCCCCCGTGCCGCCGAGCCGTAAGCCCATTTGTCAGAGGCGAAATGATGGGCATTAATACAGAACGGCGATTAATGAGTGGCCGCCGCTGATTGGTCGTTGTTGACGCCCTCGGTGGGAGGAGCGGTTGGGGGGAACTAGACAGGAGGCTAAAAAGGTTTTGTGCTTCCTGACGGGAATGGTAGTTTTTTTATTGGCGCATGTCGCCGGTGTCAGCGCGAACGAATGCTTAGAAGGACTACGTGTCCCAGCATGCTCTGCGACAGTCTCGTCTTCCGATTGTTGTGAATATGTATCAGAATGTTAATGATTCGCTGCTGCTAAATTTGGTCAAAGGAGTCACCTCGCCAGAGCGTGTTGTTAGAGCTGGTCAGAGCGGTGGGTTTGGGCTGCTGTTGCGGTTTCGCGTTATATTGTTTTGCGTTGCGATTTGCCAGAGTTGGAAAGGAAAAGGAGAGGATTTTTTTTTAAAAAAAAGGGAAAATAAAAACTCGTTTGATCAAGACCGTGTTTCTTCATTTTTAATTTTTAATTTTTTTTTTTACAAAAGGGGAGGGAGAACCAGAACCATTTAAAGGGGAAGGAAGAAGGAAAAAAAACCCACAACAAAAGGTTATTGCACTTAGCTATTTGAGGACGCGCATAATTGCTAGGGAGAAAGACGGGAATAACAAGCGATTCTTTTTCATCTCGGGAGTTCTGAAAGAGGAGGTTGGCTTTTTTTCTCCTCCTCCTCCTTCTTTTCCTCTCCTCCCTTACCGCGCTCCTCTCTCCTTCGTCGCGAAGGGCCAAGCAACTAAGATCGATAAAAGTTTTCAAACGGAAGAGGCGGCTGTTAGAGGAATCTCGGCGAGAGGATCCGATCTGGTATGAACGGAGTTGTCCTTTGCTTTTCCTTTGCTTGCCGTTTAGGGGGACGGAGAGAGGGACAGCCGCAGTGAAGGCAAGAGCCGACCCGGGGAATCGAGAGCGAGCCGAGGGAGCTGGCGCCGCCGGGAGCCGCCAGCGAGAAGCCTTCTGAACGCCGAGAGCTCACCGGGGAAGCGGTCCACGCGCGGGGCGAGAGGAGCGCCGAGGCCCTGGGCGTGGGAGCGCAGCAACCGGGGGAATCGACCGGGGCCTCGCCGGCGATCATGCACGCCGGGCAGTGACAGCCTCTGTGGAATGTTGCTCGGTTTCCCTTTTGCCGGGGAGAGAACCGCCGCCGCCGCCGCCGCCACCACTTCCACCTCTTGTGTCTTCTTCTTCACGCGTGTCCGCGGGGTGAAAGAGCCCGGGCAGAGCCGGAGGCGCTCTTCCAAGCGCCAGCGTCGGGCAGCTCCGTCTCCCTCCTCCGTCTCCTTTGCATTGTTGCCGTTCAAATCAATGAACCGAGTTTCCCGGCTGGCCCAGAGCACCCACTAAATCGGTTTGGATGATTCGCGATCTGAGCAAGATGTACCCTCAAAGCAGACACCCGGTGAGTAGCGGCGAGGCAGGGGGGAAAGGGGGGGGTGGGGGGTGGGGAGTGAAGGAGGGGGGGCGATGGCGACTTTGGTGGCTCCCGTGGGGAGACGACACCCACCCACCCACTCCCACCCGCGAAAGTCTTGTTTACGAAATGGGAGGGGCGGAACCGGGAGCTGGCGGCGGCGGGGGAGGGGGGAACCGGCGAGAGAAAACAGATTAGGGACGATCCGCAAGAATAAAGAACAAATCTCTTTCCTCCACCCCCCCCCCCTTCCCCCTCCTCGTTTGCCTCCTGCTTTGAGACCGCAAACAAGGGGAAAGGGGGGGGGGAAGCGACGGGGAGGGAGAGTTGGGTGAAACAATTGAGTTGTAGCCATTTTCTTATTGTTGTCTTTTTGGCTTTCCAGGCTTACGCGATGTCAGGGAATTATGTTTACATTACTTCCGTCTTGCTAGCCTTTGCAAAGCTTCAGAGGCGATCTGGAGTTGAGAGCGCGGAGCTGGCTTAAATCTGAATTCGGTTTCTGTTTCTCGCTGTCCATTTTTGCCTTGTGATTAACCCCCCCCCTCTTTGCCCTCCCCCTTCCCTCCTCCTCCTCCTCTTTTATCTTGATTAATAACCCCCCCTCCCCCAGGGGCAACTGTTGTCTACTTTCACCTTACTCAGCTTTGCGATTGTGGGTGCTTTTGTTGGCACTGGATAGATGAGCAATCAAAGGCAAGACGCTCCCTCAATTAGAGAGGCTTACTTGAGGTGTGGACAAGACTTAGACTTTGTGCTTGTGTAGGACAAGGGCAGCTCTTGTGATGAGGAAAGGGGGGGGGGAAACCTGTCTGTGTATGTGCGCGCACACACCTTCCCCAAAGTGAGTTTTAATCGCTCTTTCCCATCAGTGGCGGGTGAGGTGACTTCACTGGGTGTGTTGATATGTGTTATGTGCACACCAGCAGGCTGGCTTAAACGCAGGAGTAATTAAAATATTTTATATTCTGATGACCGCTTCTAGGCACCGCATCAGCCTGCTCAACCCTTCAAATTCACCATTTCTGAATCCTGTGATCGGATTAAGGAGGAGTTTCAGTTTTTACAGGCTCAGTACCACAGGTAATTAAATTGTGTTTACTTTCTCTGATCCTGCAACTTGTTTCTAGTTCGGCTTTCTTGCCTCCTGTTTCCCCCTAAAATTCATGGGCATGTATGGGGGTGTTCTGTACACAAATTATACGCCTATCATTATGAAGAAAAGAAGGTAGCTTTCTCAGGTTGTAGCCTTGAAGGCGGTTCTTTTTCAATCTTGTTTGGGGTACATCTCTCTCCTTTTAAAATTGTGCTTTCAAAAGGTAACAGCCCCACCAGAAAAAAGACCCTCTCCTACTTTCTGAGGTCTTTTATCTTGTTGTCAAAGACTGATTTAAACTGCAACCTCTCTTAGCAGAACAAGGTTTCCCAAATATGACGAGTGTGCTTTTAAACATGCTCCTGAATATATTTGCAAACCCTTTATCCAAAGCACTTACATTTCTCCCTGAATTCACCTAAACAGAAGAAATCTTTTTCCCCCCTGAAGCTTAGCCTTGGCAGATCTGTTACCAACCTATAAATAAAAGAGCTCTTATGAGTTCAACAAAGCACGATCGGAGAAGCTGTTTCAGAAATGGGAGCTTTGGAAAGGAGGAGGCTAACATTTCCCACCACCTGCTCCTCAAGTTGGGATTGCAAAGGGGGAAAGAAAAAAAAGGGTGTGTGCTTTTTGCTCCCCCCTCTTTTCTCCTGGGTGCATTTTGGTTTAAATATTGTTTGGGTGGTGCATTTGTTATTGCTCATTTTCTTCATTGGTGTGTGACAGCGAACGATATCAAGTGCTGATTAATTAGACCTGGAGCTGGAGTGTTTGCTCATTATCCTTGGATGTGGGGGGGGGAGGGGGGAGAAGACTTTATACTTATTTTTTTTACAAGCAAGGTCCCCCCCCACCCTGTGTGGTTTGGTTTATTATTTTTTCTTAAGTGGGAAGAGTGCAAGAAAGGGTTTATTGCTCACAAGATGTCGCTTGTGGATGCTGTTGTGCTGCTTTCTTTGAAAACTGAAAACCTTTCAACTCTTTTTGTCTTCGAGTGGTTTACTCTGAGTTACATTGTCTGTTTGAGGGCAAAGCAAGATCACACGGAAAAACCAGTTTAGTGGTCTTTTTGAAAGAGATTTTTTACAGAAGCACACAATGTTACGCTTTGGACACAATCAGCTTTCTCAGTTTTGGTGTTTAAATATTTTTTTCCTCTCGCTTTTTTCCCCCCCAGGAAGATGATTTGTTTTGCTTTTTTTCCATTCTCCTCCCAAATCCCTTGTCCATTTGCTTCAAAAAGTTTTCTTATATCATGTCTGAGAAAAGACCAGTGTAATTGTCAACAAAGGACACAAAAGGGATGTTCAAAGTTTTTTTTAATAAAATTTACCAACGTTACATAGGTGACTTGCACGGAATGCTTACGTATATATTAAGATATTTTAAAAAGTGATGTTTTGTTATATATTCAGAGATGGTTGTCTTTTGTCTCCCTTTCTCCCTCTCCTCCCCCTCCCAACAGTTTAAAGCTAGAATGTGAAAAACTGGCCAGTGAAAAGACAGAGATGCAGCGACATTATGTCATGGTAAGCAGCATAACCAGTTTCAGAGTGTCTGTTTTATTGGTTTGGTCTTTGAACAGATCCAAATGTTCCAGTTGCTGCAGGCAGCTAGCTAGGATGCTGTTAAGGACGAAGGTGCCAGGATAAAAGGCTGGGTTTGAAACCCTTTTTTGTATGCTTAATGTTGATAGTCCAGGTGTGAAATTTCCCTTTTATGGCTGCTCAGAGTCCTCTTGGACCTTTTTATGATCAAGCTTCTCTTGAAAGAGATAGATGCCCTCCATGGGTCCTGCAAGGCTGAGAGTCCTTTAAGATTGCACTCTGTGTTTAAAGTATACAGAATCATTGCACCTCTTTATCTATTGACTGATGCGGGTGATGTCTGCATTTTCATACAGCTTCAAAGGGAAAGCTGACAGTTTATGCTATTCCCTTCCCTTGAGATGTGGAATAGTCCTGTATCTGTGTGTCAAAGAAAGACATGTACGTGAGGGAACCGTTTGCTCACATCTTAATCAGGTTTTCATTCTTAAACCTGTTGCTTCTGAGCAGGCTTCATGTTTAATTGGGGATGTCAGCTATCAGAAGGTTGGAAAATATTTAGATACTGTTTTTATTTGCCTGCTTGTCCAAATTCCCTTTATCGGTAATTGGCAGATGATGGTGTCTCCATACCTAATTTTTCTGATAGATCCTGGTAACACCCAAAGAGCTGATTTTTTAAAATCTGTGCCTCTGTAGTTAGATGGGAAAATAATTGCTTTTTTATGTGATGGAGTAGCTCAGTTTTAAGGAGGACAGTAACCTTGAGAGATATGCTGCCTTCTAGCCAAAGCAAAGCTATCCATCAAAGGTTATATTCTGGCTTTCTCTTATTTAATGTGATTGGTACATATGGTGCTATCTGGCAAAATTGAGCAACCATTTGGTGCAAGAAAATACAATGGTGTAACTCGGTAGCTTTGCCTCTGTGTTGGTTTTAGAATATATATATATATCTGAATATATAATATATGTTAATTATAATATAATATGATATGATATAGATGCAGCTATTCTATTTTTAAATATAAAATATAGGGCTTCTGTTATTGCCTTATTTTAATACATTTTAATGTCTGATTTTTAGCATTTCCAACATTTTAGCATTTTTATACTGAAAATGTGTATATGCAGTTGTCTAATATTTAATAATTGGATTTGTCCCCTTGCTAGTATTTAAGTGAATACTTTCCTTTTTTGGAAATGTGATCAGTGTAGAATTAAAAGTCAACAATTAGGTGTGTTATGATAGGAAAGACGGAACATTTAACTTTTTGCACAATTCTTCAAAAGTCTACATGTTGGTCACTATTGTATCCTTGCCAATTCTAAAATAAATCAATGTTCTTTTTTCCCCTTAGTATTACGAAATGTCGTATGGGTTGAATATAGAGATGCATAAACAGGTAGGCAAACAAGATTTTTGACTCTTGCCTTGTGGTTAAAAAAAATTGCTTGCTGTATTTTTCTCAATTCTGCAAAATGTGATTGTTTCAGCAGACTGAGGGAGCCAGTCTTAATTATTTTATGAGACAAACCCTTCTAGCCATGCCTAAGAGAAACTGTTGTGTTATGCTAACAGCTGTCTAAATAATGCCTTCTTTCAAGTATTTGTTGCTTGCAAAATCAGGATTGTAGGTTAAAGTTGATTATTGTCAATTGCTGCCTTTTGATGCATATACCAACTCCCACCCTAAAGTAAATCTATCGTGAATGAGTAGAAGGTTATCACGAAACGTAGATTAAAAATGTTGCAAAAAAATGAATTGTTGCTTCTTCCTTTCTTCCATTCATTAATTTATTTACTCAATCATGCCTGAATCTGTCTCTTTTAGAACCAGATATCGGTCTTGTAAAGATATCGGTCTTGTAAATTATTCCATGCTGAAGTTTAGCCCTGGGTTTCAGTCTAGCAGTTTGGCTAAATTTAATAAGGTGTTAACTGATTAATAAGCATAGCCTCATTGATAACAAACGGAAAAATTTCTTGACATAGACCCAAATATTTTGATTAGTTTTACAATGAGAAATTTTTCAGTTTCTTTATTACCATGATTTTATTTTAAAAGCATTCCTAAATAAAGTTACTTTTTTAAATCCTCCTAAAACAAAGAAGTGTGGCAAGGGAAACATCTGATTTATTTGATCAGTAGCGAATTCTAAACTTGAGAACATTTAACTTGAAATTCTACTTGTGATTTCATCCTATAATTGCACAATTTATGAGGATAGTGTAATTAGAAACTTGCTACACTGGCCAAAATAAGAGTGTATTTCATAATGTGTTTTATTTCAAATCACTGTCTTGCGATATAATGAACTGTGTACTATCAATATTTAATTGTCTCTAGTTCAGTGTTGGAAATGTGCACAGCTTTTGAAATTAATACTTAAGTCAACAAATGGGTAGTGTAAGTGACAGTCAGGTGTATGACCTTTTATGAACCTTGTCTTTAACAAAGGGAAACTTTTTGCTGAAATTAATTCCAAGTTCAGCTTTTTATCCTTTTAATGCGCTTGAGTAAATTACTATAACTTGTATAAATAGGATGATCGCCAAAACCCATATGTATCATCCATGTATAGAGTTTCCCACAGGTGTTCCCAATCAGCCACCAGCCAGTTGTCCCACGTCTCATATTTACACTATTTAAATACGTGTATGGACACTTTCTTTAAAATATATGTTAGAAATAGACGGTTTGGATGCAAAGTCACTGAGGATTCTGGAGGCAGGGAGGAAAAAAATGGCACTTTTAAACTTTTATTTCCAAAATCTTACTTTGTAAACAACCTGTATTCTGGGATTGAGAAACTTCTCCATTTTATACCTCAGGGGTTTTTGATGGAGTGGGTTAAAATGAGGCTACCATTTCCTCCACTTACTCTCCTTTCTATAAGATTAGTGATATAAATGCTGCATCTTCACAAAACACATCTTAATACTTTCCCCATCACATGATGTAGAGGAATGAAATGCTTCATGGAAGGATAATTTAAAAAAAAAAAATCTTTGCCCTCCTCTCCCTGCTGTTCAACAAGAGGGATTGGTGATGTGTTTTCCTTTCCAAGCTTCGGCTGTAACATTCTTTTCTGACCCTTTTCATCTGATATTACAGAAATACTGAAGACCGCCCTTTCAAAACCTTCAAACCTCCACCTTAAATCCTTCCATCTTGTTCTTCCTCTCCTGATCTCTCCCTACCCCCCTCCTCCATCTCCTACAACCCAGTTCAGACTGACTGATCTGCTTTGGGGATTATTTGTGGGTTTTGTTTTTCAATTCAATCACATAAAAAAAAAATCCTGAGGGCAGTTTATCACATTATGGAATCCTTGCAGCTCGGCAAACCACCAACTTATTATATTTTCTTTCTCCGTGCCCCTCCTCCACCTCCCCATGCCCCAACACAAAGCCGAGAGACCTATCCATCTTTATTTGTTTTCCTAGGCAGATAGCCTTGGTTTCTTTCAGCTTCTTTTCCAGATGTAGTGGCTGGATGCCCTTGTAATGGAAAGCAGGCAATAATGCGTCTGAGTTGCCCTGCGGCATAATTGGGTCTAGTTCTCTAGATAAGGTTAGGCTTATTCGCTTATTGGATTTGCGTCTCAAAAGTGGGGCTCCCTGGAGTCCCTCGAAGTACCCTAGTAATTGGTGACCCTGATATTTGAAACCTTTGTGTATATGTGTGTGTGTGTGTGTGGTTTTTTTTTTTTCTGTTGAGGCATCTGTTCTTCTTGGCTGCTCCCGGCCACAGAGTATTTATTTTTAGAGAAATTTTTCATTGGAACCGAAAATGATTGCTGTGCTGGTGTCAAACCTCTGTGATTTACCAGATTGATCAAAGGATAAATGCATAGAGCATTCTCTCTCTCTCTCCCTCTCTCTCTCTCTCTCTTTCCCTCCTCCCTCTCTCTGACTCTGTCTCTCTCCCCACATGGACTTTAGGGTGGGGTGAAAAGGATGTGGTATGGTTGCTTGCCTCCCCCATCTCTTTTGCTAGGCTGATCATCAGTCATCCTGTGTTGGTTTTGATAGAAGACTATTAAAGTGAAACCTATGGGGAATTTGTCATTCTGAAAGGAAAGCTAATGTAATTAGTACCAATTAAAGTACATTTAGTAAATTGGATTTAATCTTAATTAAGCCTGCATAATGTTGCCAATTTTTAACAATTATGTTTGAGAACATAATTAATTTAGATTTTGGTAACTGGGTAAATAGCATTAGACTGATAAAATGAGTTATCTGAATTATTTTGGTCTTTTTTAAAAATAATAATAATAATAATAGAAACTAACAACCTGATGTGTGGTATAAAAACCTAAGTGTTTAATTTGTGTTTAATTTTTGCTTTCGGCAGTGTCTGCTGGCACCAGAAAGCTGCCCTAGAGGCATTTCAGGGTCTCAGATTGGGGCACGGGGCTTGGAGAAGGGGAAGACAGCACATTTTTGCTCCAGAATTGGGCAGAGAATGCCACTGTTTCTCCTTCTGACTGGATACTGTTAAAGCTATGAATATATTTATCTCTGTTGACAGTACCTTGAAAATTCTCTGGATCTCTCCCCTCCCCAATATTTTATGGCTTATGAATGTAAAAAGCAATGTGTGAATGTGGTTTGCCAGGATAGAAAGGTATGAAAAAATAAATGGTGTGGGATACGCTATAGATTTTTGCTACATTTCCTTCCCTTTTTCTTCTTACATGTCTGAATTCCTTTCGCTCATCATTCCCCCCCCCCTCCCCGCCTCAATTTCTGAGCTTTGCATAATGGTGCTTACCCCAAAAGGGAGTCGTGTGTCATGGGCATGCATATATGTGTGCCATATATTAATAGCTTTAAAAAAAAATCAGGATGTTGTTGCATAAATTTGAATGTTATTTTTGTTATGCTAAGTAGATTGTCATACTGCATAAAAATATTCTAAGTCAGAGTTTGCGGGTTATTCCCTTATAATGAGAATCAGCACTTGGCTACAGATAAGACACTTGCAAATAGGACTGGTGGGAAGTCAGTTAAATTCATTAGACTTGAAGGAAATCTCAAACAAATCTCTTTCTCTTTATTTTGTCTTTGAAGAAATCAGAACTTGAAGCTGGGCGTATTTTGAAAAAAAAAATCGCTTCGAAGGGAATTTCAATCCATTCTTTGCTCCTTTCCTCCCTTTTGCTCCAATCTATGTAAATTTTCTTCCAGGTCTTAGGCAACAACCTTTGGAGTGCTACTAAAATATTAATTAGGCTGAAATGAAAGGGCTTTGGCCGGCTGATAGGATATCATAATCGTAGCTGCCGTAGTTGATGGTAAATGATGATAAATGGCATTAGGAACCTTTTAGCAAACTGTAATAACTACACAGAGGGAAGTGGTATGGATTTGCATTATATCTGATACCCTCTGGTACCAAGTGGATTGCCAATACTGCTTGTTTAGCATTTTCTAAGGGCAATAGGATATTGATTTCTGACTTACAAGGAACAGCTCTATTTTCACCATTGAAAAGTATTGCGGGTTGTTAAGACGAAATAGACTTGAAGAGGCCTGACTGCTGCCCATCATGGAGCGAATAAAGCAAAACTGCCAAAGCATGGCAGTGCAGTGAGATGGGGCCCTCAGCAATTTGTTGCTATTAATTTACCATGCTCGACAGCAAATCAATCGGCATCTACTTCATCTGCTGGAGAAAATGCTGTCCAGGGCAGATAAAAGGCCCCGGCAGTAGTATAGGGAATAGGCTGGATTGGCCAAGCGGAGGCAGCAGTTAATGTGTAAATAAGTGAAATCAAGGCTGCTGTTGCTGCAGAGGAAGCTGTTTTTAATTAGGTTGGGGGCTTTTATATGGAGCTATTTAAGAAAAGAGTGGAGTAGAGCAGTGGAGGGTTGAGGTGGTGGGGGGGAGAGAGAGGAGATTTATTGCTGACGATGGTTAATATATAGTTTGTATGACAACCTAGCCTTGAGTCTACTTACTGCTCCGGCTTGGGTGAATTATTGTGTCCAAGACTTAGATGGGAATCCATTTGTTTAATTTAGAACCAACCAACCCCTCTTATTCAGCCCTGAAGCTAAAGGAGGCTGGTTATTGAGAGCAGCTAGTATACAGGTAGTCCTTGACTTACAACCATTTGCTGAAATTACAACAGCATGGAGAGAAAAAAAAGAATTATGAGCAGTTTTCACATGACTGTTCCCTCCCCACAGTCAGGTGATCAAAAGTCAGGCGCTTGGCAACTGGCATGTATTTATGATGGTTGCACTGGCCTGGGGGGTATGTGTCATGTGATCATTTGTATCCTTCCCAGTCAGTTTACGAAAGCAGCGTGGATAGTAGAAGCCAGATTTGCTTAATGACCGCATGGTTCACTTAACAATGACAGTGATTTCCTTAACAATTATGGCTCGTTAAGATCGTAAAATGGAGCAAAACTCACTTAACAACTGCCTTGGTTAGAGATGGAAATTTTAGGCTCAATTGTGGTTGTAGGTGAAGGTTACCTATATTTTGTGGGATATCCAAGAAAGACTGATAAAAGTTTAGCAAGGTTGGGTGAACCCAGGACCTCTGTAAGGGCTCATCCCCAATCCCTGATCCATCCGGTGTGGGTCTAGGACAACTTGGCATGGCCAACTTACCACAGCCAGCTCACTGCTGCCAGCTTGCCACTGCCAAGTTACTTTGGTCAACTCACTACCGTCACGTCACCACAGGACAACTCCACAGGGCCACTGTGCCATGGGGATACCTTGCTGCAGATGTGCAAGGGAGCGGGTGGTAGAGCACAGAGTGATGGCAGCAGCTGGTGGTTCCCATTTTCACATCTCCTGCTGCTGCCACTGCTGCCAAACTCCGAAGAGACTGGGGATAGTGTCAGTGGTGGTTGGCTGGGCAAATGGTGGAGATGTGACTGCCACCATATACCCAGCCTCTTTGGCCTGGAGTTTGGTGCAATGGAAGCAGCTGCAGCATCAGAGTGTGTGAAAATGCCTCCAGTTACTGTGGGTTCACTGCTGCCACCCCACCTACTACCACCATCCCCGGCTTCTTTGACCTGAAGCCCTACAGCAATAGGTGTATATGTGTGAAACAATAATGGTTTTCTCTTACCTTCACTACCGATTCGGAACTGGGAGAGCGTGTGTGTGCTCACTTCGCTCATGCACGGCACTTCTGCACTTTTGCGCATGTGGAGAACGTCTGTGATGACATCTGTGCGGGTGGGCAGAGACTCCTGCCGCTGCAGCTACCGGTTCACCCAAACCGGGGCGAACCGGTAGAATACCACCTCTGTTATGAACATGGGAAGCCCCTGGCCACTGCCACTGCTCTGTGCTCTGCCTATCTGGTCACTGAACTGCTCAGCATTCCCTCCATGGTGGATTGTCTTCATTGCGAGTTGGCCATGTGGAATTGTTTTGCAGCAATTCGGCAGTGATGAGTTGCCAGAGGTGTCTTGGTGGTGGCAAGCGGATGGCAGGGAGCGGATGATGCCGAGCTGGCCATGCTGAGTTGTCCCATTTCGCCCAGAGTAGCCCACTGCTATTTTTCAGTTGTTGGATTTGGTCCAACAGTGGTCTCCAAACCTGGTAATTCGAAAACCTATGGACCTCAACTCCCAGAATTCCTCAGCCAGCCAGGTTTGGAGACCCCCATGTTAGTCCATCATGGAGAATGCTTGCTTATTTTCTCCTCTGCTTCCCCTACCAAAGTAATAGGAATGTCTGGGGCTACTTCCCTGTCTGTGAGTACATTGTGAAAGGTGCTTTATATGCTAGCCACTGTTCCAAGTCAGTATTATTATTTGCTTACTTGTCACAGTACAGGTAGTCCTTGACTTACAAACAGAATTGAGCCCAAAATTTCTGTTACTAAGCAAGACAGTAGCTAAGTGAGTTTTGCCCCATCAGTAACACAGATGCTTAAAAAAAAAATCTGGTTTTGCTTGTCAGAAAGCCGCAAAAGGTGGGACACGGTAACCATCATAATATGAGCCAGTCGCCAAGCATCCAAATTTTTATCATGCGTCCATAAACATGCGGCAACTATCACGAGTGTGAAAATGGTCATAAGTCCCTTTTTTTTCAGTGCCATTGTAACTTCGAAGAGTCACTAAACAAAAGGTTGTAAGTGGAGAACTACCTGTAGTAATAACATCTTTCTCTCCATCCTAGAAATGTCACATACTGATCAATATAATGAGTATTTTCTGCTATTGATAAGACTCTTTTCACATATGTGCAAATTTTGTAAGGCCTACAAATAACCCCAGAAAGGAGGAGAGGTTTTTTATGTGAAGAGATGACCATGGTGTGAAGGTTGCACTGTTGGTTGTAACTCAAGGGTTTAGACGAGTGTTTCTCAACTTCTTCAGCAACTGTAAGATAGATGGACTTCAACTCCCAGCAATGCTGGCTGTAGAATTTTGGGAACTGAAGTCCATGCCTCTTAATGTCATCGAGGTTGAGAAATACTGCTGTAGAGAGTTTTTGTAAGAATTAGTGTGTTCTTGCTTTCAAGAAGCTATTGTATCGGAAAGTTTCTGTTCCTGTATCTATTCTCATAAGCATCTGGGTGATCACTGGAGATTAAAACAAGATCTCTTTGTAATGTTCTGTTTATTTGACTAGATGTTTTAGATTGTAAATGGGACTGTATGTGCGAGTAGAACTACAAAATGTATTGGTTTCTGGTTGGAGATGTATTGTTTTCTATTTGAGAAGAAGCTGGAAAACCAGCTAAAGTTACATTGTTAAAATGTGCTCTCCATTTTTAAACCTTAAGAAAGATTTGTTCAAGATATAAGCAATGAGGGACTCGTATTGTAGGACTGGAAAGTGAAAAGGAAGTAGATTAGAAATGCAAAGGTAAACACCAATGGCAAAGCTTACTTATCAAATTGAAAAATATAAAGCAAAAGCTGATGAGCAAAAATGACAGTCAGAATTTCTTCATTTAAGAAGATCTATCCTCCACCTTAAAATTGGTACGGTCAAACTGTATCTGACTTTGAACCCATGCAGGTCTCCTATTGATTCAGCTTTTAAAAAAATAATAATAATATGGAAATATTAATGGCAGTGGAGGAATGGCAGAAGCAAACTTGCAGGAACCAACCTAGGAGAGGAAGAAATTATTACTGGAGATTAGTTCACCCAATCACTTCCAATCAAAGGTGTAGAATTTTAGATTCGATTTTTAAAATCTAATCAATAATTTTGAGGTATGCCTTCAGCATCCAAACAGTGTAAAAAGCAACCCTATGGAGTAATAACTCTTAGGAGAAGAACATTTCAGCAATAGAGTTAGAGTTACTGCATACACATTCTTAAATATAAATTATTCAAACACTTTTTTTTATGGGGAAGGAGCCTTTTAATTTCACTGCTGCCTCTCTGTCTCTCCCTTTTTAGCATGAGCCTCATTTTCCTGCTTCTAGAGAGAAGAATCATTTGAATAATTACATTTTCTTTTAATTGGGAAGAATGTTTATATAAGGTTACATTGTCCCACAGGGATGCATAGTGAAGAAGGTATCTAGTTTGCATAATTGGGGATAGGCTGTAGTGCATGCATACATGCTGTTTGATCATAGACTCCGTGATATTTTTTTTTTTCTTAGCATGGATTTCTGACTGCCTTTTAAATGCATACAAATGTTGGCACTGCATTATCTGTTGAGCGCTCATGATTGCTTTGTTTCTCAAACCAGAAACAACTTATGATTGACATACCCACATCTTTAAATACCAGTGCTACAATTCTACAGTGGTATGCATAAGCAGCGTATAAACATAAAAGTATCTTATTATCTTTTCCTGACAATTAAAATGGGGGAGGCAACATTAGATCAGTATTAATTTATCAATAGCAATTGTTATTTGCCATCTAAGACACGGGAGTAATTCCAGTAGTGGCGTTTTCTATAGCAAGTACTGCAAGCGGAAAAATAAGATTATGCACAGAGAGTGTTGCAGTTTCAATATACTTTTGCCAAATGCATTTGTTTTATTCAGCGTTGACTGCTCTTAAGCATACAAGTTCCCACCAAATTTTAGCTAAAAGTTCTATTTAACTCCCATCAAATAACTTGGGATAATTTCCGTTTGCACTTATGGAATGATTTAAGCGTTCCGTTTCCAGATGAAATAAATGCCATGAATGAATTTGTTCGTTAGAAACCAAGTACAATTTTGTGGAGCCTAAATGCACAGCTTGTTGCAGACAATCATTTGGCTATACAGCATTCAGAGATAGTGTGGCTACTGGTACTCCCAAACATGTCATCAATCATGTTTGCTATTTCTTGCCAACTGCTAAGCAGAACCGGAATCAGCTGGACTCAGCTGATGGGATCCTGCCATTCTAACAACCAATTTGGTGATCGTGTGCTTCACGTGTGCATGTGAGCCTGACGTGTGCTCCGTGCTTATTCAATTTTAACAAAACTTACCGTCCACATTACTTCTGGGGAGTAGCGCAGCTGAGGCGCAGTAATCCGCTCTGCCGCACGAATCAGCTGAGAGGATATCGGTAAGTAAAATGTAGGGGTGGGCATGCGGGCCTACCTGATTGTCGGAGCGAACTGGTTCTCTCACTAGCTGATCATTGGAGCTACCAGTTCGCCCAAACCAGTCCTAACCGGCTGAATCCCACCCCTGGTTGGAATGCTTTTAATTGAAAACTTGCCTCAGTTTATGATGGCAGACCTATAATATTATAATTAGCTGAAGTGGGTAAACCCAAGACCAGTTGTCAGTATATTATAGTGTAAATCAGTAGCCCCCAACCTTTTGGGCGCCAGGGACCTATTCCGAGGAGAGAGGATAGGAAAGGGCATGATTTTTGTGTGCTTCCTGCATCCCATGAATGGGGCTTTGCTTGTTTGCATGGTCCAGGCTTGTGGGATGTCCATGGATTGGAGATCGGGGACCCCTGACGTAGACCTATTTATTTATGTTGCAATTGCCATGATACAAGAAGACGGCTTCATGTGTCTGAAGTAGCACTGATGATCCCTGTGCAATGGATAATAAGCAAGGTCCTTTCCCAACATATGTTGTATAATGTTGTGCAACATTGGAGTGGAATCTTAAATTCATAGCTACAAAAGTAATGTTTGGAAAAGCCTATTATTTTTGTTTGGTAGGTTTCATATATTGCACTCCCTTAACCATGAAAAAGGACATGTGTTCTCTGTGTGGTTCAGTTTAAAACAATTTGCATAATAGATTTTGAACAGATATTTTATTATTCTGTCTCCTCCCACCTCTTCACATTTCCAAACTTGCGGGGTGGAACTCGTCAGCTTCAATGGCGTGAAACTGGAGCGGAACGACCAACTATGGTAGTAGTTTATGGGTTGCAGAGTAGCTTTCTCTTCCTTTCACAATCTCTGAAATTTTTTGTTCATGGATAGATAAGATATTATTTACATTTTAATTCAATCGGATAATTTGTTGTTTTTAAAATATCCGTGTAACTGAAGAGGATATTTGTAGCTTAGGGGTTGAACTGTGCTCTCTGAGTTTGATGGTTTTCTTGCAGATATTTCATTACCAAACTAGTTGACATTATCAGTGTGGCAAGAGAGCAGTTCAGTAACATCATCAGTGCTGCAAACCCCCCTCCCCCAAGCTCAGAGAGCATCAAGGATCCCACAAGTATTTGTATCCCTGAGAAAGAGAGAGAGAGGGGGGGGGAGGAGGGAACGAGGGAGAGAAATTGAAAACATTTGTCTTTGGGGCTTTTTATATAATGCTATGTATTAACTTGAGTAGATATCCCTCGAGTAACAATGAAGACTTAGGCCTTTTCCTTACAGCCATGTCAGTTCTTGAGATCAATTTGACTTGCGCTGTCCAGCAGGTTCTGTTTACATGTCTCAACACTAAAGCCAGATAGCGTTGCTGCTCTCATGCAGTTTAACCTAGTGTAGTTTCAGGGGATCAGTAGTTTCCCTGGCATTTTTGATGCTGCCATCTAAAGACCGTCTGGATTGGATATGGATATGGATATATATGGGTGTGGGTGTGTATGTTCCAGCATAACTCTGGAACGCCTCGAGCAATTTCAACCAAACTTGGAACACAGATGACTTACTCCCTGCAAAATTGTTGTAGAGGTAAGACACCCCTAACGTCCCTCAGTGTGTGTGTTCTGTTAAGATACAGCCTGTTGTGCCTTAAAATGACTACTACTGTACTGCTGTAAAATGGCTTCTATTGCACAGCACAGTTGAGTTTCCATGCTAACGGCTTCATAGTACTCCACAAGGGGGCTCCCTCTGGTAAAACCCAACATTAGAAATTACATTTGGTCTGACATTTCCCCCCTATAAATACATATCCGGGCAACGCCAGGTTATCAATTAGTATAAAATATATTTCCAATCTGCAGAAATCCTTCCATTCTCCACCATTCATTCAGAACAGAAGAAATGTCTTGGATGAGAAATTCCAGTTGCCTTTTGAAAAAGCACCTTTGAGTGTAGGGAATCAGAAAATTCTGATTCCAACTTGCTGATAACCTCTATATTTCTGTATCTGTGAACTTATTTCAGAGAACTATTGATTTTCTGGGAAATTGATAACCCTGCTAGACCACTATACCTATGTCAGCTCCTCCAAATTTCTAACCCTTATATGTATGTATGTGTAAATTGGGGCTGAGTTGATCACTATTCCAGGTTATCAGTTCTGCAATTGGAAAAACGTTGCAAAACATCACATGACAGCAACGTGATGCCACGCGTTTGATACCCGTGCTTTAGATGGTCTAGACTACGAGTGGGCAAATGTGGCAACTTTATCTGGCTCAGGACTTTAGGGAATTTAATTAGGTTGCAAATTTGCCATAGTTGCATGCCCCTGGTTTAGATTACCCACATGGGAAAAATTAGGGGTGGAAGTAAAAGACTAAAGGAGTTTCAAACTGCAATAACTAAGAATAATTCTAGGCCGCTTTAACAGTGGACGTGGATGAGATGGTGGCTAAGTCACGAGGACGAGTGCAAATAGTTGTGGGCAAGCAGGATGTGAGGAAGCAAAGCAGGTTGTGGGAACGCTGGAGGCAAGCCAGTTGGCTGTCTATCTCAAAAAAGGTAACCCAGTCCAGCTGCTGAGAGAGGTGGGAAAAAGCACTTCAAAGAGTCTCCAACTTAATTAACTCACTACAGTATAACTGAGGCTGGGAAGTTCCAATTATGGTTTTTAAGATTCTATATTTACTCCAAGCTAGCATTAAAGAGGCCTGACAAAATTTGTGTTGTTCTTGCTCCCTTGGCCTTGATGGCTAGGGGAGATTTGACAGGATGAATTGTTAAAATACTATTTATCTCCAAACTGGTTATGGGTGTTGCAATGGACTGTAAGGACAATTTGGGGTGGGGGTTGAGAGTTGCATTGGGTATATGGAGGCCCAGGACCTGTACTACCTCTGCTTTAATCTGGGTGAAGTCATCAAATGGGCCAACTTAGAAATGGGCAGGAGGCTGACTATAAAATGAGGAACAGCCCGCTAAGTCAGCCTAATAGAGTCTCTTTGCGCTGTCAGGCATAGTCCTTAATTCAGTGGCTAAGACGTTGAGCTTTTGATCAGAAAGGTCAGCAGTTTGGAAGTTCAAAATCCCTAGTGCCATCTAAGGGAGTGAGCTCCCGTTACTTATCCCAGCTTCTGCCAACCTAGCAGTTTGAAAGCATATAAAAATGCAAGTAGAAAAATAGGAACCACCTTTGGTGGGAAGGTGACAGTGTTCTGTGCGCCTTTGGTGTTTAGTGATGCTGGCCACATAACCATGGAGATATCGGCTGAAAGCACTGGCTCTTCGGCTTTGAAACGGAGATGAGCACCGTCCCCTAGAGTCGGGAATGTCTAGCACATATGTTCAAGGGGAACCTAATCTCAGTGCAACAAGACTAATATGTGTCCTCTACCAAAGCTTAATAAAAGTATTTTGCTAATTGGAGACAGTGTTGGTAACACTCTTATAATAGAGGGATTGTGGAATAGAAATAGATCTCTCTCTCTCTCTCTCTCTCTCTCTCTCTCTCTCTCTCTCTCTCTCTCTCTCTCTCTCTCTCTCTCTCACACACACACACACACACACACACACACACACGGGGGGGGATTGAAAAGGAAACGGAAGGAGGGGGAGAGAGATAGTAACAGTAGTACTTATTTGAGCAATTCACCAGCTATAGACTGAAAGGTCTGTACTGAAGATAGAAATGAGGTTGGGGAAAGCATTGTGAACCACAATTGCTACCTATAGAAGGAAGGAAAGATTCAGCCAAGGTTGTGGGCCAGATTTGGGTTGTTTGTTTGTTTGTTCGTTTTGTGTGTGTGTACTGTTATGCTGATAAAATGGGCAATAGAAGTTTGGCAGCCCTGCCTGGAGGCTGTGAGTTGTTCAGATTAATGAATTTTACCTTCTGCAACACCTTGGGTGCTCTTTCCTTCACAGTGGGGTGGGTAGAAGTCCAACATATATACTTTTTCATAGCCTTGCACAGTAGTGATTACTCCTGTGTCCTGGCGCATAATATAAATATTGAATAAGTGGTGTGCTTGCTGAGTCTCTCTCAGCTGTAAATGGTACTTCTTTTGGTCAGGAGTTCATTGCCTTGTAAGATTGAAATTAACACCATTGATGTGTTGTGCTTTTAATCATCAGGTTAGTTCAGGGGTGGGCAAACTTTGCAACTTTAAGTCTGAAGGACTTCAAAGCAAAGCTGGCTGGAGAAGTCTGGGAGCTGAAGTCCTTCAGACTTAAAGTTGCAAAGTTTGCCCACCCCTGGGTTAGTAAATGTGATTTTTGGAATACAGCAGTTTAGAGAACCTAAGCTAAAAGTCTGTAAAATCTAGTATTTCCCTTAAAACCATACTCTGTCCAAAATTTAAAAGCAAGTAAAATGAGTCTTGTTCATCTAATGTAGAATTCTATCTGATTAATTTCTTTCAAAGTAAGAAATCCTACTTTTCTGACTCAGATGAAATAGGAAATAATGGTTGACTGGAGACTTTCGCATTTTGTTCAGGCAAAGGGACAAGGAACTTAAATGTGCAGGCAAAAAGTCTCATTCATAGTTATTAAACTGAAATATGCAATGCAGCTATAGCTTTCCCCGGCAGTGAGAGAAAATATCTTATGTGGTCTTAACTTGTTTTAATGTTGAATGGAACGGGCTCCTCACTTTATCCAAATGCATGCAGTACATTAAAATGCATTGGGTACATTACTTGTAAACAAATTTTTCTTTTGAATTGCACTTGGGGTTTCAGGTATCTGTGCCTATCCATTGATGGCATATCATTTGTGAGGAAAATGGATTCCTCCTGCCACTTTGAGCTCTGCTCCAGAGGAAAGATTGCAGGCAGAAAAAAGGAAGTCTCGTCTCTACCCAGGCTATGTTGAATGTCATGTTTTAAGCTTTTTTTGTTTTCCAGCTGACAACAGGAAAGAGATTTAGCATGCATAGTAGAATTCCAGCTCCTAGTTATTGTCCCCACTGAATGCATTAATCCTTTGAGGCACTCCTTCGGTAGACCAGCAAAACACCAGAGAATGCAGCAGTGAAGCATGGTTGTTTTTATTGTGTTATGGTTCAAAAAACATAAAAATTGCAACTGGATTTAGTAAGTGTGGAGAAGAGCACTTGAGGGAATGGCTTGGCAAGAACAGAGGATGTGATCAGGAAGAATATTGAAGCTTTGATGGTTGTGAATGAAAGGATAAAAATAACCTATCATTGAAATAACAAGGATGGGGGAGTCTCGGCTGATGTGAAAAGTAGGAGTGCTAAGTGATACTGCTCAAGCTTAAAACAAGATCTTTGAAACAAACATTGGCAGAGATCTTTGATAAATTAGAGTTTTTATTCAAGTAAATGAATATTATGACTCTCTTGAGTGAAAAGCACTGTTTGCTTTATCCCTACAATTAAAATAGCATGTGTGGAACTTGTCTGCAATAAGTGAGTCTCTGCAGCAGACTCACTTATTGCCTGTATGTAGCTACTTTAGATCACTGCATATTTGTATATATCTTTTATATTTAAGGTAAAGGTTCCCCCTCGTACATATGTGATAGTTGTTCCTGACTCTAGAGGGCAGTGCTCATCTCCATTTCAAAGCTGAAGAACTGTCTAAAGACGTCTCCATGGTCATGTGGCTTGCATGACTAAACATCGAAGGCTCATGGAACGCTGTTACCTTCCCACCAAAGGTGGTCCTTATTTTTCTACTTGCATTTTTACATGTTTTCGAACTGCTAGGTTGGCAGAAGCTGGAACGAGTAACGAGAGCTCACTCTGTTATGCGATATTAGGGATTCGAACCGCTGAACTGCCGATCTTCTGATTGACAAGCTCAGCATCTTAGCCACTGAGCCACCGTGTCCCTTTTATATCAAAATACTTAGATATAAATACTGTGATAACAGATCAAAGCTTTGTTAAATATTACCATTTCTGTATCGCTTATTTTTTTCCACTGTGAAATTGCTGGAAGAGGCCATCTTTCCAATCAGATGAAAAGATCTCAACTGCAGATGAAACCCAGTTATATAGCTATACCAGGTTAAACTGAAGGTCCTGTGGAACCTCTGAAGTCTGGTAAGATAAGAAGATATAGAATAGAAGAAGATTTAGATTGGGAAGATATGTTCAAATTAAATTCTATCAAGACAGAACTCTTATTTACAAGGGGAAGAAAGATGACAACCCAATATCATTGACCATTCTTGACTTATGTTGCCTTCCCCCCATCCCAAAGTAGGCAGTTGGTGAATTGGTGGTCTTTCTGAAAACCTGACCTCTGCTGAGGCAGCAGGTAGAAGCCATATCTAGAATATGTTTTAATTTAGCACATCAATTTGAAAATTTTATCTTTGTTGTTCACTGGCCAGAATGTGTGAAGATTGAGATTTGTTCAGGGACGTGGCTCAGTGGCTAAGATGCTGAGTTATCAATCAGAAAGGTTGGTGGTCCGAATCCCTAGCACCGCGTAACGAAGTGAGCTCCCGTTACTTGCCCCAGCTTCTGCCAACCTAGCAGTTCTAAAGCACGTGAAAATTCAAGTAGAAAAATAGAAACCACCTTTGGTGGGAAGGTTCCATGGGCCTTTGACGTTTAGTCATGCCGGCCACATGACCATGGAGACGTCTTTGGACAGTGCTGGCTCTTTGGCTTTGAAACAGAGATAAGCACCACTCCCTAGAGTCAGTAACAACTAGCAAATCTGCGCAAGGGGAACCTTTACCTTTACCTATATATTTTGTTTTAAAAAACGGTTTTTTGGTCCAGCTTCAAATATTGCTCTCACAGACTAAACACTCAGTGCAAGATTTTCTACATCACCCAATATGGAGATAGTTGGGGAATTGATTTGGAGAGCACTTGATGGGAGGTCTAAAATTAGGAAATGGTTGTTCATTAGACAAGGGGATCACCCAACCGGCAACCTTAATCTAAGTGAGTTGAACTGACGAACATGCTTTGAGTGGCATGCTATGCTCTCAACTCATAAGTGAGAAAGGACAAAAGCTGCATTATATTTAACATAATTCAAACTTAAGTCTAATGGCAGTTAATTCATGTAACTATAATAACATCATTATTGCCCCAGAGTATGCTTTTTTTGCTATGTAATATTAAATATTACAGTTCAGTGGCAACATTTGGGAGTTTCTGGAGGAACTGCATCCTAGCTTTTGACAGGGAAAAATGCCTTTAAAACAGGGATTAGCAACTTGCAGCTCTTGAGCCACATGTGGCTCTTTCATCTCTCTTCTGCAGTTCCCTGTCACCCATCGGTAAAAAGAAAAAGGATGTCATGCTAGGGTGAAACACTATGGTGGGGGAACCAGACTTCTGGTTGGCTCCAGAATTGAATGGGGGGCTTCCAGTTAGGACCTTTGTGGCTATTTGAGTGTTTAAAGCTGCCGACCCCTGCTTTAGAACATTGAAGAACTCTTGACTACTTATTATGGTAACATAGGAGAAGATTGGGAAGGATTGGGGGTGGAGTTAAGCATGTCTTCAATTTGGAAACATTGTGTTGCCACAAAGAGTTCAGGTCCAACCCCTCTTGAATTTCATTGACCAGTACCTGGTGCCAACTTAGTATTAAACTTTAATTGACTAGGTACTTGTGTAAGCTTGCGCAATAAATCCTTTTTGAATTGCACTTTTGATGTACAGTCTTGATCCTTTGTGCCTGACAGTAAGTATTCTTGGGAATACTTACTGCTTCCTCCAAATTGCTCTCTTCACAGATGTGTTAAATTTCAGTTCTCTTGGGCATTGACTATGTTAGATGAGGATTATGGGAGTCAAAAGTGTAGTGCATCTGATAGACTACTTGTTTGGAAAAGACAATTATAGTCATTATTCACTGCTTTTATGCTTCAGTGATATTCCTGATTCGAATAAGGAAAAAGGGAAGAGAGAAAGGATTGTAAACATATGCAAAAGGAAAAGATAGAGTGATCAGCTAGGAGGGCACTGGAAGAAGTGGGAAAGGGGAGACACTGTTTAAAGTAGGGGTGTCCAACCTTGGCTACTTTAAGACTTGTGGACTTCAACTCCCAGAATTCCCCAGCCAGCCATGTCCACCAGTCTTAAAGTTGCCAATGTTGAACCTCCTTACTCTAAAGTGCACAGTAGATTTCCAGATGTTTGCATCCCATATATCATAGACCTAACCATGTTGACTGGAAATTCTAGGGGTTAACTCCTAGATAACTCTAGGCCTTATCATGGAATCAGTTGATCAGAAATGTCTGAGCCAATGTCATTGGAATTCTCCATATGGTTCTCAGGGAAACAGTTAGATCAATAATTTCCAACTCTGGCAAATTTAAGACTTGTGGATTTCAACTTCCAGAATTTCCTAGCCAGAATTTTGCCAAGGTTGGACACCCAGAGGATATACAAACTTTCCCTTATTGTTGTTTCATGAATAATATGAAATAAATTGCTAGAATCTCTTCTCTGTACCTTACTCTGCTGAAAACTTTGCTTCCCTTTGACTAATTCTATGTTAATGAGTATCTGAGAAAAGGATGGACTTGTTCCTGCTTGGATGCAGGAGAAATTCTGTTTCTTTCCTTTCCCCTCCTATTGTGGGTTGTTTTGGCAAACTGGCCAATATAGTTATCCTGGCACAAAAGGTATCGTGCACATCAGGCACAAGTCAATCAAAGTCTACATTAAAGCCTTAGTCTGAGGAAACCTTGCAGAGAAAAGGAACAATGGGAAGAAATTACTTAATTAGTTTTCTCTACACGTCTCTGATTTCCCTGCAGTACCATTCACTCTGTATGACAGCCTTCCCATTTCACAGTACTTTCTTTGAAAGATGGCAATGTATTAGCATGTAAGACAACTAGATGGAAAGGGGAGAGAATCCACCACAGCAATAAACACTGTCTCCAGTTCTTGAAAGAGGGTAGGAGGTTAAAAGAAAGTGTGTGCCAGATGCATACAAAGACAACTATTTTTGGGAGAAGAAGTTAAATTCCTTCCTTCCTTCCTTCCTTCCTTCCTTCCTTCCTTCCTTCCTTCCTTCCTTCCTTCCTTCTTCCCTCCCTCCCTTCCTCAAATGCAGTCTACTAGTGGAAGGATATATCTCTTTACATTATGTCTTTTAGGGTGATTTATTATGGTCAATTTCTAAAGTTGTAAACTTAATTGTATGCCTTTTAAATAACTGATTAATTATATATATTTCTAGAAACTGTTAAGAGACAGTTTGATGTAACGATTAAAGCATCAGGTTAGAAAATGGTCTTGTATTATACATGAAACTAGCAGGGTAACTCTGGATCTGTCATTCTTTACCAGCCCTAAAAACCCAAAGCCACTCAGTCTTGCCAGTGTTTAGCTGAGGCCTGCTGTTCTTCATCCAGTACCTCCAAGCATCAGGATAAGATGGCCATGCCATTACTTAATTTGCCAGGGGTAGAGATGTATAATTGAGTAACATCAGCATATCAATGATACCTCACCCTATGGTGATGGATGAGCTGACTTAGCGGTCTCAGGTAGATGCTAAAAAGGAGAGGAGAAAACACTGAATCCTGTGGCACCCTGCTTAGCAGGGCCTGATCGTAGGACCTCTCCTTTCATCACTGACTGATTCAATCCTGAAGGAAGGCAATGAACCGGCACAATAACATGCTGCCCATCCTCGACCTCTGAGTTCATGCAGAAGGATACTATGGCCAGCGATATCAAAAGTCACTGAGAGGTGAAGTAGAGTAGCGAATCCCCAACTTTTGTGGCTGGGGAGAGGAACGGGGCAGCATGAGCAGCGGGCTGGTGCACATGCACAGCTTGACTCGCACGAGGAGCCTACTGGTGCACCTGTGTATGCACGGGCAGCTTGGCTGCAAGTGTGTGTGCCACCCTGCCACTTGTGTGAGTTGAGCTACAAGTGTGCGCTGGTCCAGGGCTTGAGGACCCCGATGTAGAGCAAGGGTGAATGCAGTAACCCCATATTCCCATGCCAGAGGCCATCCATAAGTACAGCCAATGTTTTTCTGTCCTGTAGCTGATTCTGAATTCTGACTCAAAAGGATTCAGATTATCGGCTTCCTCCAAGGTCCTTTGAAGTTCTTTTATCATCTTCTCTACCATCTTTCTCCAAAATGGGAGATTGGAGATTAGACACTGGACAAAAATTGTTCATATAATTGGGTCCAGTGATGGTTTCTTGAGGAGGGGGAGAACTGCAGCCTTTTTGAGAAGCAAAGGAACAACCTGGTCACACAGAGAAGGTGGTATAGTTGATACTCAATTGTACATCTTTATTCATCTCCAGAGCCCACTTGCATGACACCATCCAGATAATTTTAACAAGGCAGGAGGAGCATGGATCCAAAAAGCAGTGACTGTGCTCATTGCCTGAGACCTTGTCTGTTTCCTCAGGTCGAACAGGTTCAAACTGTTCCCAGATAATCAGGCAGGACTCTTTTCTAAATATCTCCTCTGGCCCTGTGACAAAGTCAGCGTCCAACTGGGAATGAATCCAAATGACTTTATCCAACAGATGTTGGGCAAATCCTTTTGTATATCCCTGTAAGAAGATTTGTTCACCCCTCTTACCCAGGAGGACTCATGTCACCCAAAGCAGGGCTGCAGGACAGCAGTCGGTAGGTGCACTTAGGGCAGAGAAGTACTGACACTTTGCTGCCCTTACTGCCTCAAGGTAGGCCTTAATAGCAGCTCTAATCCACGTTTCATCAAGTTTGTTCTTTGTTGAGCGTCAGCAGTCCTCAAGATGTCTCTTCTCCTGTTTCGTCTCCCTCAATTCTTCCATAAGCTATGGGGAATGACACAATCCTTGAGAGGAGAAAGGTCCCATTCGAGACCTCAGCTGCCCCCTATTTCCAAGTAGAAACCAAGGCTTCAGATGGACCCTGCAGAGGACCAACAGGGATAATTCACACACACACCCCAGCTCCCACTGAAACTACATGTATTGTGTACAGTGATTAAGGACAAAACTAGTAAGGAAAAAAATATTATTTGTTCCCAGCTTTTGAGATATGCTAGAACAGTGTTGGCGAACCTTTTTGGGACTCAATGCCGAAACGGGAGTGTGAGTGTGTGCGTGCACCAGAAACCGGAAGAGTAGCCACCCAGTGTGCATGCACATGCCGGGAATTTCTGTCACATGCATGCGCGGTGGCCACCTGGTTTTCTGGTTTATGTCGCACATACACACACAAAAACCAGCTGGCCGATGCGTGTGCAGGAAATGGGAAAAGAAGCCACCCAGTGCGCATGCGCACACCAGGAAGATGATCTGGTTTCCGGTGTGCGCATGCACACTGGGCAGCTGCTCTTTCAGTTTCCTGTGCTCGTGTGTGTGTGAAGACCAGCTGACCAGCATGCTGGAACCCGGAAGACCAACGGGTGAAATCTCACGTGCCCAGAGAGATGACTCTGTCTGCCACTTCTGGCATGCGTGCCAAAGGTTCGCCATCATGTCTCTAGGACAGGGGTGTCCAAACTTGGGAACTTTAAGACTTGTGGACTTCAACTCCCAGAATTCCCCAGCCAGCTGGCTGGGGAATTCTGGGAGTTGAAGTCCACAAGTCTTAAAGTTCCCAAGTTTGGACACCCCTGCTCTAGGATATTCATTGCACCTAAAGTAGGACTACAAGGCTATAAATCTAAATTAATATTAAAGTAAAGGTGTAATGAGTCCAAAGTATTAAGGATTCTGAAATTATTCATTTGTTCAAATTAGGAGATATTCTACAGCAGAGGTTCCCAAACTTGGCAACTGTAAGACTTGTGGACTTCAACTCCCAGAATTCTCCAGCCAGCAGAGAATTCTGGGAGTTGAAGTCAAGTCTTAAACTTGCCAAGTTTGGGAACCTCTGTTCTACAGAACTAGATGACATGCTTATTTGGAGAATTACTGCTTTGAATCCCTTTACACCAGTGGTTCCCAACTGTTTTTTAGCCATGCCCCACCTAAGCATGTCTAAAATCCTGATGCCCCCCCCCCCCCGCCCCCCGTGACCTATAATTTTTACTTTATTCAAAAAGTGAACTCTATTCACGTGGAGGAAGCCTAGAAGGACATTACGTTGGTTTAAACAAGGTTCAAATTGCCCCCATTACAAATCAAATTGCACAAAATGTGGGGCGTGGGCCCCATGTTGGGAACCACTGCTTTACACCCTCATCCACAGCAGCAGAATGCAGGGTTGCTGTCTTCCATTAGCAGCAAACAAAATTGGGTGACAACGTTAATATGGGAGGAAGTTCAAAGAGCAGTGATGTTGCCAATCAAGCTTACGGAAATTGTAGGACTCACAAGGCCTACAGTAGATTTCAGTTTTGCTCAGTGGCAGCAAAACCACAAAGATTATTTTTGTAAAAAAATAAGTACATTAAGGAAGCAAAGATGTGGTTTTCTCTGGGTATGTCTTGTCACTGGATGACTTATGGTTAGCTTTCACAAATCTGACCAGTGTTGTTTTTTTTCTTCCTTCACATACTGCCATTTTATCGCCATCTAAGTACTTTAAAAGTACTTGTGATTTTTTTCCCTACTCGCTTTTAAATAATAATGGGAATGAGTTAGTGTAGTGCTATGTCATCTGTTTCCAGACTGAAGACCTTATTCATTTATTTAAAGTATTTTTATATTACTTATACTTACATTACCAGATTATCGATTTTCAGTGGCATGATAGGACCTGTTCACCAAGAAAAGATTGGGACCAGGATAAATAATATTTCATTTCATTTATATATGTTAAATATGATAGATAGATAAAACTTTATTGCGGTCATGGACCAAAAGACAAGATAAACAAATCACATGGGGATATACAGCAGAGACCCGCTGAAGGGTGGGAGACAACAGGCAAAATCGATGGCAAGGACCATTCTGTCAACCGTACCATCTAACCGTTATAGAAATTTAAATCTATGGTTTAGGAGTATGATCAGTTTGAATTGAGCATACATAGAAGATACCATGTAAAGATTTACATGAGATCTACATGTCAGCACCTGATGCGGCCACCAAGTGGTACGCTGCAAACAATCAGCACAACTGGCCTCAGCCAGTGGGACCAACCCGACCCTTCTTACCCGACCCGACGGTTCTTACAAGCTAAGATTGCAACAAAACTTTTTGCTACCTTCAGTGTGGTCCTCGGGTCAGTGTCCTGGAGAAGAAGGCGATGGTTAAATATGGTTAATATTATCTTCCCAAGTATGGAAAAATCCCCCCCCCCCCATTCCATTACAAATCGTAAGTCTTCTGGTAAGAGTCTGTTGTGAACTGGATGTGGGACACAAAAGATCGTGGGATGAGAAATATTATAATTCTTATTTAAATAGAATTTGGAGGAGGACCAAAAAGAAAACCAAGGTTTTGACGCCTGACCTACGTATGAAAAAGGCATTTGGGGGGAACTTACTTGAGATTTTGCGTGGTGCAACTTGTAACAGTGGTATTCACACGTTTCCTCTGCAAATGGCTGCTGCAAAGATGTCAGTCTATCTTGTTCAGCGATAGCTGGAAACACGATCGGATTTGCACGTTCTTTGACACCAGTTCTCTGAATATCACTACTTGCCCTGAGCGAAGGAGTAAAGGAATCTGTCATCTCCTGCCTCCAGAGACACAGAATGCTTTAGTAGCTATGGTGAACGGGTAGTGTGTTTGAAAACGAGGGGTTGACTCGAATCACTTTTGTCTGTGAACTTCACTGGGTTTTCTTACACAGGTACCTGATTCTTGGACAGGATTTTTTAAAATAGGTTTCTGGCGCATCTGGGTGCAAGAAATTATAATAGTGGCTGAATGAACAAACGTTGCTAAAATGATTACACAGGCTTACAGGTTGTGTGATTCTCTCCCACCTTTTCTCTCTGGGGGGGGAACAAGTATCTAAATCTCATGAATAAAATGCTGAAGGCTTTGAAATGAAGTGCAGTTTAATATATGTTACAATGATAACTAGGTAAACACACACACACACACTTTACAGTTCCCATGATTTCCTGTGGCTAATTGTACCATATAGTTCTTCGTCTCTTCATAACTTGACTTTGTGTCTTTCAATCCAAACTCTGCATTATTTTCTCTGTATATTGTGAGCCTTAAATGGAAAACTCCAGTCTTGATTTAAACCTTAATTGTTATTTGGAAAGTGGAATTACATTTCTCACACCTACGATTTCTCACACCTATCATTTCCCTTACTCCCCAAAAGCCCCCCCTCCTTTTTAAAAAAAGGATGATGTGTGGTGGAATCTCCAGCCAGAATGGAGGAAGTGTTAAGAGGGAACTGAGTTTATAGTCTTTGCACTGAAGCAAGCGGCATAGGCCCGATCTACCCCAGAATCCCTGAAGCCTTATCCGATGCAAGGAAATGCAGTCAGTCTGGTGAGATTCTTGTAACAAGGTGACTAGAAATAAAGCTTCTGTTTGGGATTACCCTGTTTTCCCGAAAATAAAACCTCCCTGGATAATAAGTTCAATCGGACTTTTGAGTGCATGTACTAAAATAAACCCTCCCCCCAAAATAAGTCCTCCCTGAAAATATTTAAATGCATGCTGAGCCGATCCCTGCCATTTCCTCTGGTTGGTTGGCATGCAAACAACATGAGGTGAGGCCGGAGGGGGGGGGGAAGGGAGGGTGAAACATCCCCATGCGCCCCCCCCTCCCCCAAGCCCTTACCTAACAGCCGCTCCCATTCTTTCAACCATGAGAAACAAGGTAATATTTGGAAGTGCCTCAGGCAGACAGATCCCTGGCTCATTATGGTATCAGAAGAGAAGAGGTACAGCACTACCATCAGGCTTGCAGGATTATGTTATTATGAGATAATCTCAAGAATGTTTAGTTCTCGTTTTTTGGATATTAATTTGTTTGGTTTGGCCTACTACCAGTAGTAGGGCTGTAACCAGTGGATACCATTAGAAAGTGGCTTCTTCTTTATCCTTTGCTCATTTCTTGCCAGTCTTTGGCTACAAGACAAACTATGGTTGGCTGTCACTGAGTTTTAACACCAATCACTTTTGAAAAAATACTCTGTTTATCAGTATACTGTATGTGTTGATATATATTAATCAATTGTGAGATTTTTGGATAGTAGCATTGGATCCATGACTGGAGATTGGCTTTCTTTGCTAATAAATTCGGTATATACTCAGTTTTAGGTTCAGCAATTAGCACTGATTAGCGGGTATGATGGATATTGGGTATGATGGACAGAGAGAATCCTAAGCATTAAACAGAAGTAGAGGGATATCACCCCATCATCTCTACTGTGAAGAGTTCAAAGGTTCATTTTCTTCTTCTGGTCTGTTTGAAAGATAGGTGATAGCAGCCTCACCCACAATATGGCTTCCACAAATTGTTAGGAGGGTGGGGTTTCATGTCTTTGCCTTAGTGAAGATGGACAGTGTTGGGTATATTTAACTCTATCAAGTCTGGTCAGGGTGCATAAGAACAAGTATTGTATGCATTTGCCAATTCTTCTTGTAATAAAATCTAATTAGAGTATATTTCCAGATAATTTCTGAGGTACATATTTAGCAGTCTACCAAGATGGATTTATTGAGATATTATTGGTATAAAAGTGGTATTTTCTTTCTTTATTTTTTGCACATTTTCCCTTAAAGGTGTAAGTATAAGAAAGTGTTTGTGTGGTCTATCTTTAAATGAATGGATTATGGCCATATTCTATTCTCTCTCCCCCCCACCCAGTTGTATCCTTTTCTTCTGAATAACAGGAGGATTATATCTTCAGTAGATTACTTTTCTCTGAATTGCAGTTGGATAACACCTGTAGACTAGGGGATATAATACTTTGGTAATTATACTTAACACTCTGGCAGGTTAGACATGCAGAGCAACTTACAAGCAACATAGTGCCTTGTTGATTGTCTAAACTTATCATTAGTATCTGAGATCATTTGGCTGCTGCAAGTGTTGTGATATATTGTGCTGCTCAGTTTCAGTCAAAAGCATTTGTTTCGCAATTCCCTGTGCTGCATGATGCAGGTTTACACACTTTGAATAGAATCTGGCTATTGACAGAACTATACACTGCAAATTCAAATTGAGATCACATAAACATTGAAACTGAAGCACAAACCATAAAACAGCAGCCTTGTACAGGGAGACCAGTTTTTCAAACTATAGTCAACCTGAGCATTTGCATAATATTTGTTTAAAGCTTTCATATTCTAAATTCATTTCATGAATTTCTGAATTTCATATTATTACTAACACGGCTATTTTTATTGGGCGTTGGATGTGCATACAGCTGTAAACATACAAATATATTTATAAGAGGCATGCTTTTGTATTTGACTAGCAGTGATTTGCTGCAGGACAAATTTTTAAAATTATTATTATTATTTTAGATTTGGGGACTAAAAGGAAAGATTTCCTTGAACTCTAGCACACTTTTTCATGGATGAATCAAGTCTATATGTTAATCGCCATATCTAGAAATTCAAAAGTAATTAAAACTTACTTTCAATTTTACTTGTAAAATAAACTACATTTATATTAATAAAATACAGCAGGAAAGATAGTGCCAAAGAAAAACTGTTTAAAAATGCCAGTTTCCTAGCCTGCTGTCTTCCAAAATTGTTAGATCTGCAACTCCCAATATTCTCAGTTAACATCTGGAGGGCATCAGGAAACTGTTTTGAAGACAATTATTCTGACACATTTACTTGGAATATAATCCCCATATTCAGACCCACCAGGGTGCTCAGTTAATTTACCAACTGTGCATATTTGGATAGAGAGCTCTAATACCAATACTTTGGGAGGACAAGCCGCTTAGGTTCAAGTCTGTGTAAGCCAATATAATTGGGGTTTGGTAAAATTGCTCAAATAGTTAGGGGGGAAAAAGAGCTCAAGATTGTAGAAACAAAGGGAAATACGCTGCATGCAGATGGTTTCCAGAGAGGTATTAATGCTTCCAAAACCTTCTGACTATTTATGTGGCTGATACTATATGGTACTGTAAAGAATTATAGTCTAATAAAACATTATAAGATACTTTAAGGTGTTTTTTTTTTTGTAATAGTGAAACCAAGCATCAATATAAACATTGATGAATCCAGTTTGGTCTAGTCTAGTGCTTAAGACACCAGGCTACAAAGCAGGAGACTCAGTGGTGGGATTCATAAATTTTTACTACTGGTTCTGTAGGTGTGGCATAGCTTTGTGGGTGTGGCTTTATGGGAGTGGCAGGGGAAGGATACTGTAAAATCTCCATTCCCTCCCCATTCCAGGGGAAGGTTACTACAAAATCTCCATTTCCTCCTGATCAGCGGGGACTCGGGAGGCAGAGAATAGATGGGGGCAGGGCCAGCCAGAGGTGGTATTTACCGGTTCTTTGAACTACTCAAAAATTCCTCTACTGGTTCTCCAGAAACTGCTGAATACCACCTCTGAGGAGACTGCGAGTTCTAGTCCTGTCTTAACCATGAAAGCTGGCTAGATGACCTTGGGCCAGACACTCACTCTCAGCCCAATCCACCTCACAGGGTTGCTTTTGTGGGGATAATAGGATTAAAAAAGTGTTGTTGGATATGGTTGCCTCCTTGAGCTGTTTGTAAAAACAGTAAAGGCGGGATGCAAACAAACAAATGAAAAATATTGAAACCAGACCAATCTGTTGGTGAATATGAGATGCATTTTGATTTTGGAAGCTGGCTGACTCAACTCCTACAATAATGTGGTGCCTTAACTAAATCTGATTTTTTTTTTTTTAAATGATAGTTTCATACTGAGTAATGTGACTATCACCTAACCTTCTGTGACTCCAGAGAAGGAAGTGGGCTGGGAGGGGAGGGTGGAGACAGATACGTGAAGTCTTAGTGCAGGCCCATGTCCTTAAGTTTTATCAATCTCACAATGCTGAGAACAAAGGAGAGAGAGAGAAAAAGAAAGAAATCATTGTCCCCTTTCCAGTTGCTGCAGGTCCTGTAGCAACAGCATTATCAACAACATCTCACTCTCACTCTATGCTAAAGGGAAGAAATAAATTACTTGCATCCTCCCTCCTTCATGTTGCATTCATTTGTCTGACTGTCTGCAGAAAGAGCCCCACAGCAGATCCTGTTGGGATGGGCTGAAAACCCATCCACCACCTTCCCTCTCAAAAGAGCAGCTGTGCAGCTAGTACTTGAAGCCTAGGAGGTGGGGTGAAGACGGTCTCTGTGCGACTCGGGAAACAGTTCAGCCTCAGCAGTGACAGAATCACGCCATCTCATCACAAATAAACCACAAGTTTAGCAGAACTTTCAAGTGCACCTCAGCCGAGCAGGAAATCAAATGGTTCAGCCACCAAAAAGAGACAATATAATGGAATAATTGAGGTTCAGGGCCAATCCTGGAGCAGCATATCTTACAGTAGCTATTGCCTAAGGTGGGGGACTCTTTAAACTTGGCAACTTTAAGACCTGTGGACTTCAACTCCCAGAATACTCCCAGAATCCCTTGGCCTAAGATAAGGGATTAAAGACAAAGTCACTTTCTGTGAATAAGTGTGTTCAGAAAACACTTGAGTGTTACTTAATACTTAAGCCTCTATTCTTGCCTGAGCCATCCCTGAATATTGTCTGGAGAAAGAGAACCTACGGCTCTCTAGAAGTTGTTGAGTTACTAGTAAAACTGAATGGCTTGAACAAAATAAGAAATGCGCAGGAAGGCTGGGATTGAAATTTAACAACTGGAGGGTCACTAATTTGCCAGGTGGTTTATCTACTCCTATACATATATTTATGGATCAGTAGGAGCATAAAGGGGCATGGTGGCTTAGTGGTTAAGGCATTGAGCTTGTCGATGAAAAAGGTTGACAGTTTGGTGGTTCGAATCCCTAGTGCCACATAATGGAGTGAGCTCCCGTTACTTGGCCCAGTTTCTGCCAACCTAGCAGCTCAAAAGCATGTAAAAATGCAAGTAGAAAAATAGGAATCACCTTTGGTGGGAAGGTAACAGTGTTCTATGTGCCTTTGGCGTTTAGTCATACCGGCCACATGACCATGGAGATGTCTTCGGATAGTGCTGGCTCTTCGGCTATGAAACGGAGATGAGCACTGACTCCTAGAGTCGGGAACGACTAGCATATATGTGCGAGGGGAACCTTTACTTTTAGAAACATAAAATCCATGTGAATAAATTAGCTGTTTCTGTGATTCACAATTCCAAACACATAAAAATTGTTAGAAAAATGTATGGAACACAGGCCAGCTCAACTATAGGGTCAATTATATTTGGCTCTATTCTAGTCTAGAGAAGTATTTAGGATACTGTTGTAGGATTGGGTTAGGATTGTGGAAAACCTAAGTTCAAACCAAGCTTCCATTTGATTATGAATTTTACCAAAATGTGACTCAATCATTCTCTTCCAAACAAGTAATTATTTTGAGAATAGACAATATACTTGTTGGTTCAATATCTTTAGCTTGCAGAGAGAGAGAAAAATGGAATATAAATGACAGGCAGTTTGGTGTAGTAGTTAAGGTGCTAGACTAGGAATGGGAAGATCTGAGTTGTACTTTGGTGTAGTAGTTAAGGTGCTGGACTAGGAATGGGAAGATCCGAGTTCTAATTCTGCCTTAGATACAAAACTAGGTGACTTTGCGTTACTCTCGGGTTTCAGGGAACATAGGAAGAAGGCAATAGGAAACCATTTCCAAAAATGTTGCATGCAGTTGTCATACAGTTCCCAGGAGTCTGAATCAAAAGAACCATAAACCCCAGTGCATAAAGGAATATTTAAAAAGATGATTATGAAGCTAACGAGGATTATTTTGTCGTGTTGGGTGGAACCAAACCCCCCCCCCCCCTTTGAATTCTTGTGAAGGAAGTACATGCAATATGAATAAAGGTAGTGTATTTATTTGCATGGAATCAAGTTACTGGGGGCGATGGCTCAGCGGTTAAAGAGTCTGAGCTGTGTCTTCCTGGGTTCAAGACTCGAGCGACGCACGACAATGTGAGCTCCCATTACTCCTGCCAACCTACCTGTTTGAAAGCATGCAAATGCAAATAGATAAATAGGTGCCACTACAATGGGAAGGTAACAGTGTTCCATGCGTCTTGGTGTATAGCAATGTTTCTCAACCTTGGTGACTTTAAGTCCTGTGGACTTCAACTCCCAGAATCCACCAGCCAGGTTGAGAAACACTGGTGTATAGTCATTCTGGCCACATAGGAATAGCGGAGACCTGGTTGGGCCACGAGGGAGGTCATCCCCTCGTTGAAATGTGCCCACCAGGTTACCGCGCATTTCATCAGCCGCGGGCCCTAGGCAGGGGTGGTGGGGTAGCGGTCATTATCAAGGAAGGCCTGGAGCCGAGAGAGACCATTGTGCCGCAGACCTCTGGCTGTGAGTCCCTCTGCATGAAGTGGGGCCTAGGGAGGCAGTTGGGCTTGCTGGTTGTATACCTGGCTCCCCGCTATGTAGCAGCAGCCCTGCCCGAGCTCCTGGAGGTGATCGCTACGGTGGCAGTGGAGACCCCCAGACTTATAGTTATGGGGGACTTTAACCTGCCATCGTTGGGCGAATCATCCGTGGTAGCTCGGGAGTTCATGGCTTCCATGACGGCCATGGACCTGACCCAAGTAATTCATGGCCCCACCCATGAGGGTGGACATACGCCGGACCTCATCTTCGTCTCGGGCCAATGGAAGAGTGATCTGGGTACAGGGGACATAGACATCATACCCTTGTCATGGTCAGACCACTCACTTCTCCGACTCGACTTTCCGACCGCTGCTCCCCTCCGCGGGGAGGCGGAACCAGAGTTACCAATCTGGTACCGCCCCAGGCGCTTGATGGACCCGGATGGGTTCCAGACAGCGCTTGGGCCATTTCCTGTATTCCTGACCCGCGCCCCGATGGAGGACCTCACGGCCGCATGGAATAGTGTGGCCGTGGGAGCCTTGGATCGGGTCGCGCCCTTGCGGCCTCTCTCGCGGCGGCGAACCACCCTGGCTCCTTGGTTTACTGAGGGGCTGCGGGTGATGAAACGCCGCAAGAGATGCCTAGAGAGAAGATGGAGGGCTAGCCGCTCTGAATCTGACCGGACACAGGTAAGAGCCCATTTACGGACTTACATTGTGGCGCTGAGGGTGGCCAAACGTCATCATTGTGCCACCCTCATAGCATCCGCAGAAAACCGCCCTGCCGCCCTGTTTAGGGTGACCTGTTCCCTCCTCCAACAGAGGGAGCGGGAAGCCCCGTTACAGGGTAGGGCAGAGGAATTTGTGATTTTTCTGCAGGAGAAAACCGCCCAGATACAGAGTGAGCTAGCCCCCATTCATGGCCCAGTGGGATGCCACGAGGGAGATCTTGTTTGGGAGGAGTTTGACCCCGTTACTTCCGAGGATATGGACAGGTTACGTGGGCGACTGCGAGCCACCACATGTTCATTGGACCCGTGCCCCTCCTGGCTTGTACTGGCATCCTGGGAGGTGACACGAGGCTGGCTCCAAGAGGTTATCAACGCATCCTTGAGTGAGGGTTCCTTGCCTGCCTCCCTAAAAGAGGCTATGGTGAGGCCCCTCCTCAAGAAGCCCTCTTTGGACCCAGCTATTTTGAACAACTACCGTCCAGTCTCCAACCTTCCCTTCTTGGCGAAGGTTGTTGAGAGTGTGGTGGCACAACAGTTTCCCCGTCACCTGGAGGAAGTTGACTATCTAGATCCGCGCCAGTCCGGCTTTCGGCCCGGGCATAGCACCGAGACGGCATTGGTCGCGTTGGTAGATGATCTCTGGAGGGCCAGAGATGGGGGATGTTCCTCCATCCTGGTCCTATTAGACCTCTCAGCGGCTTTCGATACCATCGACCATGGTATCCTATTGCATCGGCTGGGGGGGTTGGGGGTGGGAGGCACTGTTTTGCGGTGGTTCTCCTCCTTCCTCTCTGGCCGATCGCAATTTGTGCGGGCAGGAGAGCAGAGGTCGACCCCGAGACCCCTCACATGTGGGGTGCCTCAGGGGTCGGTCCTCTCGCCTCTCCTGTTTAATGCATATATGAAGCCGTTGGGTGAGATCATCCGTGGTTTTGGGGTAGAGTACCATCTGTACGCTGATGACACCCAGCTGTACATATCTACCCCAAACCACCCCAACGATGCCGTAGCGGTGATGTGCCAGTGCCTGGAAGCCGTGCGGATCTGGATGGGAAGTAACGGACTTAGGCTCAACCCGACCAAGACCGAGTGGCTGTGGTTTCCGGCTGCCCGATTCAACCAGCTTTCTCCAACGCTGGCCATAGGGGGCGAACATCTTGCCCCTGTGGATGGGGCGCGCAATTTGGGTGTCCTCCTGGATACCCGGCTGTCTATGGAAGAGCAAGTGACAGCCGTGGCCAGGAGGGCGTTTTACCAGGTTCGCCTGGTTCGCCAATTGCGCCCCCTATTGGATCGGGACGCCCTTCGCACAGTCACTCATGCCCTCGTGACATCCCGACTGGACTATTGTAACTCTCTCTACATGGGGCTCCCCTTGAGGTGCACCCGGAGGCTTCAGTTAGTTCAGAATGCGGCCGCGCGAGCAATTATGGGCACCTCTAGGTTTGCCCACGTAACACCGCTCTTGCGCGAGCTGCACTGGCTACCTGTCGTCTTCCGGGTGCGCTTCAAGGTGTTAGTTATCATCTTCAAAGCGCTCCATGGCTCGGGACCTAGCTATCTGCGAGATCGGATCCTGCCCCACACATCCTCACGACCGATTCGCTCCCACAGAGAGGGGCTTCTCCGGGTGCCGTCCACTAGACTTTGTCAGCGGGCGACGCCCAGGGGAAGGGCGCTCTCTGTGGCGGGCCCGGCCCTCTGGAACGACCTTCCCCCTGATATTAGAACGACCACCGACCTCCGCTCCTTCCGTGTAAAATTGAAGACCCATCTCTTTCGACTGGCCGGCCTTGAATAGTTCTCTCTGTCTTTTAATTATAAATTTTAAATGGGTTTTTAATTTATGTTTTTAGCACGGGTAGATTTATTTAATTCGATTTTAAGAAATATTTGTATTATTGTATATTGTTTTTAATTATGCCTGTGCACCGCCCCGGGTCCCTGTGGGGAGAGGGTGCGGTTAATAAATCCCAATTTATTATTATTATTATTATTATTACATGACCTTGAATGTGACTGGCTCCCTTGACTAAGAAATGGATATGAACACCGCCCCCTAGAGGTGGACATGACTGGACAAGGGAAACTCACTTTAATCAATTTTTTAAATTTATACCCCGCCCTTCTCCTTGTTAGGACCCAGGGCGGCGCACAGGCATTATTAAAAACCATAACAAAATGACAAAATACATTATTAAAAACAATTAAATTAAGTCCCGTGCTAAAAAACCCATTTAAAACCCTGAGAATTAAAATTTATAGATAAAAGTCAGAAACAGAGGGCTATGCTAGGCCGGCTTGTTGGAATAAATACGTCTTAAGACGCTGGCGGAAGAGGTGGAGGTCCGAGGTGGTGCGTAGGTCGGGGGGTAGGTCGTTCCAGAGGGCTGGGCCCGCCACAGAGAAGGCCCTTCCCCTGGGCGTCGCCAACCGGCATTGCCTGGCCGACGGTACCCGGAGAAGACCCTCTCTGTGGGAGCGGATCGGACGAAGGGCTGTATGGGGCAGAAGGCGGTCTCGTATATACACACAAGATACACACACACGCATACGTATATCTTTCTAGAAAACTTTTAAAAAATAGTATCATGGGTATGTTAATGCTGCTTTCCAAAATTGATTTTGTGAAAAGATACTTTTTAAAAGTGCACCCATCGTTTGATTGTCAGTAAATAGTCCTTTAAGAAAATGAAACCGTTTGTGTTCTCTGGTCATCACCCGAGAGTTTTTAACGCCTGGAAAATGCTTTTAACTGTTAAGAGAAAGAAGTCACAGACATGTCAGTATTTGTTAATGTTTCTGACAATGTATGGCAAGCCCGGCTATCCTTTTTAGGGTTTGGCATGAACAATCACCCTTTTATTGGGCCATTAATGTGCTTTCAGAACGTTGTGCCATGTCCACAGGCCATAATTTAGCAGCTGTTTATCAGAAGCTTTCATAAAGCACTGAATAGTCTCCTTACATCCAGTGGCCCTCACATCAGCCTTTGAGAATCTGCCTGCTTCTAAATGGGAGATCTGTGCATTTAGTTGTTCAGAGATGTGTGTGACCCACATAACCTATAAATTTGATTGGAAGTTACAGCGCTGGCATAGGCTGATGGATAGCAGATTAGAACTCTGATTAACCATGTGATTCTCAGGCTGGCAATATATTGTCTAAACAAGATTCATCAGACGCAATCAGAATTTCAAGTGGTCAGACGAAATGCAAAGGGGCTTAGGCAGCTTCTTCCCCTCTACCCTTCCCAACCCCTTCCTTTTCTTCAGAGGGGATATTGTCTTTATATCCCCCTCCCACCACCCCCCAACCCACCACCCCCATTCCGTTTCCATTGCTGAAAATACAACTTTGATGAATCTGCTCCTCGCCCTAAAGCTGTCTGTCTATTGTTCATCAGAAAGCAGGTCGCAGTTCAGTGAGCAGAAGAAAAGATTTTAATAGAAGTTCTGCCAAGGGCTGTAATGCATCATTTTAGAGCCCTAATTACATTACAATGACAAATATCAATGGTGACAACAGCAATAACCTACATCCTTTAATGGCTGTGCTAGAAAAAAAAAGGGAGTTTGGGCGCTGTGCCATTAGATTAGACTCGGTTTCAAAACAGAGGCCATTAGAAGTGTGTGTCCACAGTATTATTGGCCGATAACTGAAGTCCACTGGAAAGGCTTGTAAATAAATGCCTCTCTAAAGCATGGCCCCCTGGGACAAAAGGAGCAAAAATTAGATGACCATGGAATCAGCAGTGTTTCCGAGGCAACTTTAGCTTTCAAAGTGAAGAATTGCCTACTTAATTTTGTGAAATCCTGCTGCTTCCCCTCCATCTCTGCCTCGCTGTGCCCTTTCCACCCCCTCCACCAATGCCTCCTCCTGCCAATTAGGAAGGATCATAAAAACTCTATCGGCAAAGCACTTGAATGAAGAAAAAGAGCATCTTAAGCAAAAGTCGCTTCCTTGAAACAGGGTGCAGAACATCGGAGAACATTTTGCCCTAGCTTTTAAAAAGAAAATCAATGCAGATAAGTTTGTATGCGGCATTAAAGGCCAGCTTCTATCTTCAGGAAATCTTATTATAAATATTTAGCTCCCAAGGAAGACTTGTTTTTCTCCTTCGCTCTCTTTTTTCTTAATTCTTTGGGCAAAGCAAAATTAAATTAAGTCATGCTGGATACTTCTATAGCTGTTTGCAGAGTCAGGCTTTAATGGTATCTCCTGTAAAAATAGCACACATCGACACTGCGAATATGGTTTCCGGCCTTTAATAGCTGCTGGTACTGATAGAAAAATAGGAACACTCCCCCTTTCATATTATAATATCTTACAATCTTAAGCTTTAATGCCAAACAGTGAATGTGCAGCCACAAATAAAGCTACATTTAGGATTATCATATAGGCCCCAGTTGAGATCCATCATGCAGGCGTGTGCACCTCCTGCTGGCCAGCTGGATTTTGGGTCTCTGCTACGTGTGCAGGTGTGTGTGTGTCACACATGCATGGACAGGGGAGAAGGTGGAGCATGTGCAGTGGTCGCATGTGCGTGGGCAGGGGTCACACACACACACATGGGGGAGGGCAGGGCAGATGCGGGTGGGTCACGTGCATGCACGGGGATGGGGGAGCACGGGGGGATCATGTGCGCATGTGTGGGGGGAGAGACGCACGTAAGGCATCGTGCATGCATTGCATGATGGATGCACGGACGCAGCGACAAAAAGGTTAGCCATCACTTATATAGGCCAAGGGTCCTGTGCACTGGCAGCAGTCTATGGCATGCCAGCAACCAGTTCCTCCAAAAAACGAAGCCCCATTTACAGCACACAAAACCATACCCCTGTGGTCCCTGTGCCCAAAAGGTTGGGGGCCACTGAAATAGCCCGTCCCCCTCTGAACAACCTCTACAACAGGGGTGTTCAATGTTGGCAACTTTTAAGACTTGTGGACTTCAATGCCTAGAATTCCTCAGCTAGCATGGGATTTGAAGTCCACAAGTCTTAAAAGTTGCCAACATTGAACACTCAATGTTGCACAGTCACTCATGCACTCGTGACATCCCGACTGGAGTACTGTAACGCTCTCTACCTGGGGCTCCCCTTGAGGTGCACCCGAAGACTGCAGCTTGTCCAGAATGCAGCCGCGCGGGCAGTTATGGGAACCTCCAGGTTCTCCCATGTAACACCACTCCTGCGCGAGCTGCATTGGCTGCCTGTGGTCTTTCGGGTGCGCTTCAAGGTGTTGGTTATCATCTTCAAAGTGCTCCATGGCACAGGACCTAGCTATCTGCGGGATCGCATCCTGCCCCATACATCCCTGCGGCCGATTTGCTCCCACAGAGAGGGACTTCTCCGCGTGCCGTCCACTAGGCTATGCCAGCGGGCGACGCCCAGGGGAAGGGCCTTCTCTGTGGCGGGCCCAACCCTCTGGAACGACCTTCCCCCGAAATTAGAACAACCACGGACCTCCGCTCCTTCCGTCAAAAACTAAAAACACACTTCTTCTGCTTGGCCGGCCTGGGGTAATTTAACTGTTTTTAGGGTTTTTTAGGGGTTGAGTTTAGTTTTAATATGGGATTTTAGCGCAGGGTTTAGTTTAATTCATTTTAATATTGTATTATGTCTGTGGCTTTATATATGTATTTTTTAAATTCCCTGTGCCCCGCCTCGAGTCCCTTCGGGGAGAGAGAGCGGTTTATAAATTATTATTATTATTATTATTATTATTATTATTATTATTATTATTATTATTATTATTATTATCATCATCATCATCATCATCATCATCATCATCATCATCATTATTATTATTATTATTATTATTATTAGAATGTCTAGTAGCCACCCAGATGTTTGAATCCCGTGTACCAAAGGCTAACTATGTTGTCTGGAAATTCTAAGAGTTGTCGTTTTAACAGATCTTAAGGAAACATTGCTAAACCAGTGGTTCAGGATTTCCTTTGTGGCAATGTTTTTCAGCGAAGGGTCAGGAGAGGAAAAAATTAGAAATTAGAAGAGTGCCATTAAGTGAAGGAGAGCAAAGAAGAGTTACATGGGCTTTTAATAGAAATGGAGGTCTCAGAAAGGCATATGAGCATCTTGACTACCACAATTTAAAAGTTATAGAGTCCTGTTTCAACTGTAAATATTCAATTTCCTCCTGCCTGTTTGTTATGCTTCCTGTGGTCTGAACCTCAGTGCTATTGATGCCTCTCAGGAGATTGCACATGTGAGGGTGGTTGTTGAAGACGCCTGTAGTTGCACACCCGTGCATGTGCATGCACACAGACGCAAAGGCAAGTGATTTCTAGGAGGGATTGCAAACTACCGGTAACTAAAACAAATCAACCAGGTAGCCTAGGGGTCTTTTTCTTTTTCCACTTGTGGTTTTGTGTGTGTGTGTGTGTGTGTGTGTGCTTTCTGGCCATTTGCCAGCAAAGCAAGATGTAAAGCTGCCTTTTTTCCTCGCCCCATTGCTGCTTTTGTCTCTTTGTGCATCATAACTGAATGGATGGCTTGTGCTACCAACCACCACTAGTACTTCATCCTTGAATTCACTCTGGCCTTTGGACTTTGGCTCTTTTCCAGCACTCATTGCCTACCCTAAATGGTTCGTTATATCTTTGATTAAGTCCTTTATAATCAAAATAACAAGACGTTTCACAAATCTAGGATGGGGCTTTCTTAAAAAACACACACCCAATCAGCATGATTTATGTAAAAATCCAAGCCTTTATCGGTAACTGTGGGTTGATAGTTAGGCCTTGAAGCAAAGGGTAACCATGGAGGTTGTTCTTGGCATTTAAAAGGATTTGTCTGGAATTTCAGCTAGGTAATGTAGAGCTTAGAGCATTGCCTTAGGTGTGGTAGACTGGGATTCAAATCCTGGCTGCTAATCTTTTTTGAGAGCAAGTTTGGTCTAGTGCAGTGTTTCCCAACCTTAACAACATGAAGATGTCTGGACTTCAACTCCCAGAATTCCCCAGCCAGCATTTGCTGGCTGGGAAATTCTGGGAATTGAAGTCTAGACATCTTCAAGTTCCCAAGGTTGGGAAACACTGGTCTAGTGATTAAGGTACCAAGCTAAAAAGTGGGAGACCGTGAGTTCTAGTGCCACCTTAGCCATGAAAACCAGCTGGGTGACTTTGGGCCAGTCACTCTCTATCAGCTCAATTCATCTCAAAGGGAGGTTGTTGTGGGGAGAATAGGAAGAAGCAGCTGTGTAGAATAAGTTTACCACACATCTTGAGTTATTTGTAACAATAATAAAGATGGGGTGTAAATAATCAAATAAATAAACATGCTACAAGTCAGATTGTCATTATGGAAAATGACAATGGAGTGAAACATCCTCATTGCCCAACTGCGGTGTGTTTCTGTTCTGTTACTGTCTTTAATAGGAAATAAGTACAGGTACTCCGCCATTTATGACTCAATGACTAAGCAGTACAGTCATTATGCTTGATTTTACAACCTTTTTGGTTGATCGTAAGCGAATCCAGTGTCCTTGATTGACTTAGCGTTGACGGTCATATATGTGAAAATCAGTCATAAGTTGCTTTTTAGCGCTGTCATAAATTTAAATGGTGAATAAATGAATGCTTATAAGTTGAGAACCCTCTGTATAAAAGAAAGGACTGAAGAACAGTTTCAAGAAGCCTGGTGACCAGAATAATCATTCTACCACTAATAATATCTTTGTACAGGTTCTGCAGATAGAACAAATGGTTTTTCTCATTCCTGGAATGTTATATAATCCCACTGTCATTTTTTTATAGGGCACTTACACTACAGTATCCGGGTGCTTTAATTTCAGGTGTCTCTGTGTGTGTCCTCTTAGACTATGATTTCTCCTTCGCAGTGAGGGAGAGATATCTTGAATTATCCTTTTGTCCAAATCTCCTCTTACAATTATCTGGTTTAACAGGTGGCAGGTTATAGCAAGCTGTGGGTGAACACCTCAAACAACCCAATTATTTGCCATAGATGTTTAGTTGATGGTTAAGATAAATCTCTGGCTTTGAAGAAAAGATTTAGATAGACTTCTGGGTGGCCAGCCCCAAGTCTTGTAAAAACAATGAGTCAACCGTTCTGTTTAATCGCTGTTTAATCATGAGAACATTAAAATACACCTTGGTTCTCACCTCATTTTCTAGCATTCTTTAGGTCTTAAATTGTTTGCTTTCATCCAACAGAAAAATAGGAATAGCAAAAGTGTACACCTCATCACTAAGAAATTGTATATATAGCTCTTCAAATGTTTTACATCAGGGTGTCCAACCTTGACAACTTTAAGATTTGTGGACTTCAACTCCCAGAATTCCTCAGACAGTATGAAATCTCCCCATGGCTAGCTGGGGAATAGTAGGAGTTTAAGTCCACAAGTCATAAAGTTGCCAAGGTTGGATACCCCTGTTTAAGATCCTTCTTAGTTGTTGCTCTTAAATTACATGGTGTTCTACGATGCAAAATGTGGCAGTGATGACTAAGTGTAATTGCACAGAGCAGGCAGGAGCAGCGTTTCCTCCCCTGACACATTTCCAGTGTATGTTCTGGTGAAATACTTTACTTTTCATTTCACCTCCTAGTAGGTACCATCATTGCATTTGGCTTCTTGACACTTTCACTTCATTCCTGAACCTGTTTGTTCCATTTGTTCTCTTCCCCTGATTTTCAATTGTTTTTTATTTTATTTTATACTTACATTTATTTACTTTTTGCAGGCAGGCTGCTGGCCAGTGATGGGAAAACCCTAGCTCTTTCAGTAGATTTACTAATGGGTGTTAAGTTGTCTAGATAAAGAGAATTTTATTTTCAAAAATTGAATATCTTTACCAGGGATGGCGAACCTTTTTAGGCTCGCGTGCCATAAGGGCGGGAAGCACAGGGGGGGTGTCGTGTGCTGGCGTGCCACATCCATAATGCAATGCGTGCCCCCTCCCCAGTGCACATGCATGCATGAGAGGCGCTCCCTCCCCCATTTTTACATGCTTTTTTTGCCCTCCCCAGGTTCCAGAGGCTTTATAGGAAGTGACTTCCGGTTTGCTTGTAGGGTCATTTTTAGTCCTCTGGAGTCTTCAGGGAAGCTCCTGAAACCTCTGCAGGGCTCCGGAGGGCAAGGGGGGGCTGTTTTCGCCCTCCCCAGGCTCCCATAAAGCTCCTGGGGAGGGCAAAAAATGGCTTTAAAATGGCTGAATCAGCTGGCCAGCACGCGCCTCACGTGCCCTGCCAAATGGCTCCAAGTGCCACCTGTGGCACACGTGCCATAGGTTCGCCATCACTGATCTATACTATGTTCTGGCTCTATGCAAGATTTATGTTTTATATAGGAAATCAATAAAACATAAGGTTGTACTAGTTGAAAGAAACACACACACACACACATCCACCATATATTCTTTGAATTTCTTGGGGAAACAAACCGCTTCTTAAAATATTCTTAAAATATTCTAGCTAGTACCAGACTGAATTTTGTTCATGGGGCAGATGTTTGTACCATTTCAAAACTATCATCCAAACAAAATTCTTCCTAATCACTTATTGCTTAATAATATTTTAATGATATCTCATTTTATTTATTCAATTTATTTATTTTTATTTATTTTTGTTGCCCATCCCTTCTCAAGGGTTTATTACAATTGGAATAGAAGATGAAGGGATTTAGTGGATGTAAATATTTTAGGAGCTCAATCTATGTACTACTTATTTTCTTAAATCTTTTCTTTCTTAGTGTCAGCTTATGCGCTTTCATGCTGTTCTTTTTAAGAAATAATAGTGTTTTTCAAGAAGGATTGAGACCAAGAGTAAGAATGCTGCTTATGGTCACTCTTATCTTAGAATATCTCCTATAATGCCCTGCATAGGATTGCTGTTGTAAGACCATTCAGCGATTGTAGCTGGTCCAGAATGCAGTGATGTAGGAAGTTAAGGCATGTCTAATGTGCATTGCCATTTCATGGACTTCACTGGCTCTTAATTTGCTTCTGGATGCAATTAAAGATGCCAATCCTAAAACACTTCATGGCATGGGGCTGGGTTATCTGTGGGATCATCTCTTCCTGAGAGTTTCTACCAGTTTCTAGGTTCAACAAATGGGGCATACTCCAGATCCCTTCAGTTAAAAAAAATATCATCTTATGGGACCTTGGAAGTGCCTTTTGTGTTACAGTGCTTGCCTGTTGGAACACCATAGTCCAGGAGATCAGTTTGGTCCCAACCCGCATGTTGAACATCTGGATATGCTGCAAGGCTTGGGAGTCAGAAGGTTAGATGGCCTGTTGAGAGGTTTTGTTAATTGTTTTGTTGGGGATTATCCTCGGTAACCATTGTAAATTTTTACTCTTTGCTAATATTTTTTCAACCTGGTTTTATCCTTCCAGAGTTAAAACTTACAAGATGGACAGGCTCATAAGTCAAATAAATAAATAATATGATTTAAATCTTCCTTTTATTTGGCCTACTAGCTGGATACCCATGCTCTGCTGCAAAACTATGTGATTGGGCTTGCAAAATTACACTTACAGCTTGAAAATTAATGAGTAGTTACAATTGGCCTGTTAATAATAATATAAGAAATACTAATGATCTGATGGTCATGTCAAAAAACCCTTCCTTAGCAAGCACCTAGAAGGCAAGAGGAACCTGCGTGCCAAATTTCAAGTTTGTAGGCTTTATGTTTCTGGAGCTTTTATGGTGTCATATGAGTGGCATTTTGCTTATATACGTATATATATAGATTATAGTTTTGTTCTCTTATCAGTTATATTAAAAACTGATGTTTATCTTTAAACCATGGTGGAAATGATAGTTTGAGAGTAATATTATTGTTATTACAACTAAATCAATGATTTTTGTAACTCTTGCTTTTCATCAAGCAGACTGTAATTCATAATTACTTATACATAAAATATGCTTAAGGACATCACATTCTTTTCACCCAAGGCACTATAAGCAGCTTCACTGGGGCTTGGGAACATTCCAGTTTCAGCAAGTTCTTGAGCCTTCAAGTAGTTATTTTTAGAAAAAGTTTGAATTTTTCAGAATTTTCATTCTCAAATTAGCACTATAAAAAAAGATTTGTAAATTAAATAAGATATATTGCTCTACTTAAATATGATTTCTGTGTATCTGAAGATTTTCTATATTTATTTGGAAATAATTATAGTGCACTGTAGTCCTAATGGACCCTGAACAATGAACAACAATACTACCCTCTTTCTCAGGACTGTGTAATTTCTTTTGGAAGTACCCACTACCTTTAATAATTCACTATTTTGTACCAGCTGAAATTTCTGAGTTGCTTCCAAAGGTCAGTCATGTGTAAAGTGTATTAGGGTATGTAGTGGATGGTGTGAATAACCTTGAGGAAGAAGGTGTGGGAGAGAGGCAGCCAAGACAATGGTCCAAATGGTCCATCCAAAGCAGGCATGTAATTTGAGAAATGTTTGAGGCTTGGCTCTCTAGTTCTCTTTAGGATAAAGGCAGGGAAGGGGGAGGCACATTCAAACTTGAAAGATTGTGGCACAGTGGTTAGAATGCAGCACTGCAGGCTACTTCTGTTGACTGCTGGCTGCCTGCAATTTGGCAGATCGAATCTCACCAGGCTTAAGGTTGATTCAGCCTTCCATCCTCCCGAGGTTGGTAAAATGGCCCAGATTGTTTGGGGGGCAATATGCTGATTTTGTAAACTGCTTAGAGAGGGCTGTAAAAGCACTGTGAAACAGTATATAAGTCTAAGTGCTATTGATATTCTTGTACTATAATACGGTAATAAATGTAGTTTTAGTATTTATAGCTTTGGTTTTTCAAGTTTGGTCCTCCTCAAAAAGCTGATATAGTAGCTCAACTAGATGATGATCAGTTGTGAGTTACCATCACCAGAGCTCACTGGTCCAGATGGAGTTATAACTTGGAGACTGGCTGAATCTGGATGTCAACGCCAACCCCCTGACTTTTCCACAGTTTCCAAGTTGCTGTATTAGCAGGACTGAAGAATCCAGGCGGTCTTTCAAGTCATGAATCACCTCTTTTGGGGGGGGGGGGGACGGGCAGCGGCAACGTGGCCTCATCCTGAGTCACTGCTAGAGCCAATGTTATAGTATTTCTCCATTCGTTGCCCACAAACAGCAACTGCAACTTCATCAGGTTTGTTTCACTTGCTTCAGCCCATTCAGTTCCTCATAGCTTCTAGACACTAGTTAATGATTTTGGCTCAGGGAAATTATGTAGAACTGGATGTCAACAACATGTTGATGATACTCATCCTGAACTGATGGTTGGCCTTTCCCAGCAGCTTCCTATACTTATTGAGTAACTGGATGGGGTGGGGGAAGGCTTAATATGCTGTATGAACCACTGATTGACTCAAGGACATCCCACCCCCCACCCCCATGATCATTGATTGGAAACCTCTCACTCGGAATTAGAATCACCATGAAACAGAATACTCAAAAAAAATTTAAACATCCAGAAATATACCACTATTCATGATGCCAAATGATACAAAGAAGACTGATAGAACCAGAAGGGCAAATTTCTACCATCTAAATTCCAACAAAGTTTATCTAACTTGATCTAGTGGTTAAATCATCTAGCTAGAAACGGGGAGACTGTGAGTTCTAGTCCCACCTTAGCCATGAGAGCCAACTGGATAACTTTGGACCAGCCCTTCTCTCTCAGTCCAACCAACTTCATAGGGTTGTTGTTCATAGAGTTGTTGTACAGAAAATAAGAGAAGAAAAGTGTGTTGAAAAGAGGACATAGATAATTTAAAAAGATATAAATGGAAGGCAAGGAAACCTGCTTAATTTCTTGGTGTCTTCAATAAAAATTACAGAAAACACTAGCAACCCTCCCCCAACCCACCCTCCCCCACCTTAGACCTACTTGCATATGAAGTTTGTTTTTCCAGCACAAATCTTTATTTTTAAGAACATATGCCAATGATAATATAGAATGACCAACAACACTCTTTTCAAACTTCACCTTGGAAATCTATGTTGAGCCATGTGATCTACAGAGAACAGTGATCAATAGAGAACCGTGATCATGGAACGGAAGGGGATGGACTGAAGCTGATTACTGGAACCAGGAAATAAATTAAGTCTGTTGATGAGTCTATTGATGGACGAGGGAAAAGGAAGAGATAATTTTCAAGGCCACAATACAGAATGGCTTCTGTTGTGAAAAGGTTCCATTTTATTTTTCTAAACAATACAATAAAATTAAGACACTAAAAAAGTCAGACAATATTTGGTTTCAAGACTATGCCTTCTAATCCATAGCTGACACAATTCAAATTACACAACTCCACCATCCACTTACTTCCTTTGAGGTCCATAAACCAGAAGAACCCCTTATTGCAACATCAGATGCTTGCTCACCACAGCAGACTCTGCCTAATTGCTTAGTTGCATCCATCTTTCCTTCAAAGAGCCTTGGACATCTACTGTTATATAGGAGTTTGTGGATGCAGTAAACACAGGGAAGAATGAGTGTTTTGCCACTCTTAATGTTACCCCAAAGGCTCAGATGTGAACTCTTGCCAGTGCTCAGTCATGTCCATTTTTGCTTTTCTACTATCTTCTCTCCAAGCATCTTTTCAGGCAGCTAACCAAGAAGCTGTTTGGGATGCAATTGCGGGGGAGAGAGAGCAACGAGCACCACAGGAGCAGTGTCTGCTATTTAATTGTGTTGCTAGTATTCTTACTCTTCCACAATTTACACAAGCTTAATGGTGAAGTATGGAGGCTCTTTTGTCATGCACAACCTAAGTTACCCTTGATTTCTTTGAACTTTACAATTCTCTAGTTTGTATGCACCCTTCAGCAGGAAATAAAATGCAAGGAACAGCAGCAGACCAAGATCAGCAATTAGGAAGTGAATAATGGTCAACTATAATCACTCGCTGCTCTGAGAGCTCCTTGCAAACAGCATGTGCCTGAGATTCAGTGCAGGGTAGATAAATTAATTTCCATCACTGAACCAGTCTGTCTACAAAGACTTCCTGAGATCTTAACAACACCCTAACAAGCTATTGTTCGTACACTTTCCTTTTTCTTAAAATATTTTTTTCTAAAAAAACCCAAAACCAGATCATTTCTTTACACTACATGTCACAGGGGTGAAAAATGTATTTTTCTTCAAAATAATAAAAGATGGTCTAGATAATATTTCATATTTACATTACTCCCCTCTTAGTGAATAACACTTTAATTAAATAATATTCCATCTTCTTTTGATCTACTAATATATATCTGACCTAAATTTCCTCAAGCTGGAAATTGTTCCAAGACTTCTTTAACATGTTCATATATTCTGATTTTCACGGGATTGAACATCTTTGCAATATGCTGCATATGATCAAGGGATAAAAACAATCTGCAGAGTATTAGAAACGGAAGGGGGGAAGAATATTATGATTAATGACAAACAATTTTGTGCCTCGGCTTCAGTTTGGAATATCTGACTCTGCAAACAAAGGCCTAATTCAGAAGGGGCAGATGTAAAAATTGGAGAACAAGATATGATCTGAAAATAACCTAAAAGCAATAATAAGGGAATAGAGCAAAGGGCCCAGAATATGCATGAATTCACTACAACAACTGGCACAGTGTTACAAAGAGGTAAATTGTAGATTTAGTCTGGATTGCCCAAGTATCCAGTAAATCAGGGGTCTCCAACCTTTGCAACTTTAAGTCTGAAGGACTTCAGCTCCCAGACATCTCCAGCCAGCTTTGCTGGCTGGAGAATTCTGGGAGCTGAAGTCCTTCAGACTTAAAGTTGCAAAGGTTGGAGACCTCTGCAGTAAATGACTTGATCTCCTTCAGAAAGAGAGGATATGGTGGTAGTGGGGATGATATACTAGAGAGCAAGACCTTTTAAATTAGGTCCATAGTAGAAGAGAATTACACAGATTGCTTTCTGTTTTACTAGTACTGGATGCAGGTGTTTTTTTTTAAAATGCCGGATTGAATTCTGTCAAAACATTTGGACTCTATTGTGTACACAAGCTTGCGTGCTGATAAACCACAGCCTTGATCAACAGGTGTACATTGGCCTACAGCACTCCGGCCTAACCTACTTGAGTAAATAAAAACAAGGATGTTGAAGTCCCAAATTAAATAGCTCTGCAATGAACCTTGCATCAAGGTCACTTCAGACAATTGTTGTGATATTTGCTTGACATTCCTGCTTCGGTTGGCTCATCAAGCACAGCTCCCTTTCACACAGGATTAAAACTTTATGCCATTGTAAACATACGTGTACATATTGGCTACATACAATCAGTTGGCTATTGGTTGAGAGCCAGGTTGCACAGGCATTTGGAGCAATTAACATCATTCTGAGGTCATGTAAACTGCCATTCCTTGCTGATTTATAAACAGTTTATATTGGGACAAAGGCTTCTTCCTACAGACTTCCCCTTCAGCCTTTATACAATTAAATCTATACATTTTAATGTTTGTATTTCGTCAGTTGCTCTCGGTTTCTCTTTCACATGTACTCTTTGTTCAGGTGCCTTCATATTTTTTCCTTATGAATATTATCCATCTTTTAAATACTTGAGGGCAAGGACGAGTTTACAGGTAGTTCTCAACCTAGAGCCATTTGTTTAATGACCGGTCAAAGTTACAATGGCACTGAAAAACATGACAAATGACCGTTTTTTTACTCTTGTAACCATTGCAAAATCCCAGTGGTCATGTGACCAAAATTTGAATGCTTGGCCCTTGGTGTGTATTTATGACATTTGAATTGTGCCAGGGTCACGTGATTCCCCATTTATAACCTTTCTAAGACAGATTCTGACAGACCAAGTCAATGAGGAAAGGCAGATTTGATTAACAACCGTGATTCACTTAACAACTGCAGCGATTCACTTAATAACTGTGGCAAAAAGTCATAAAATGGGGCAAAACAACTGTCTTGCTTAGCAACAGAAATGTTGGGCTCAGTTGTGATCCTAAGTTGAGAACTGCCTGTAATTTCTTAACTGGAGCATCACCTGTCAGTAGGAAATATGGACTTTGATAATTAGTAAGTTCTGTCCAAAATTGGAACTGCAAAATAGAGTACTGTTGAATCATACTGAAAGCCTGTGAATCCATCATTCTGTTTCTACTGTGCCTCACCAAACACCTATCAGCAGCAGGAGAAAACCTCAAAAAAAATGCTGACAGATGTATTTTCCCCGAAACTTATATTCAAAAGCAAAAATGCCTCTGGTACATCTTACTTACCGTTCTTGTGAAGAACAGCAATTGGTAACCTTATTCGCCATGGATTTAGCTCATGTTAAAGCACATCTCAATGAAGGTCATTGCTTTATCTTCAGGCAGCAAGCTTCACCTTTGAACTATTCTGGATTGCCTATCATTCACTGGATTCACTGAGAGTGTGTGTATGTGTGTGATATATATATATATATATATATATATATATATATATATATATATATGTTTTCGTAGATTTCCACGGGTGTAGGTATGCTGGCATTGCTGGCTTCGGGGAATCTCCATGCTATATACACGGGAAAATCCCCGAAGCCAGCAATGCCAGCATATATATATATGTATGAGACAATGTTTTTACAACTCCTGTTGAGGCCCCTTTAAGGGAGGAGACAAACTGTCATCCTTCTCTGCCTATTCGGCTCATCCCAGAGACCATATGCGCAATATATATATTGCATATATGCCAGCAATGCCAGCATACATATATATATCTTCCTCTGTTTTTTCTACACCATCCATCATTTTAGACCTTCCCTCAGCATGCTTCCAATTCAGAGCTAAATTCCAGAACAGTAGCTCCATTAGTCTATTGTATTATAAATACAAAGTATTTTGTTTCCCAAGGTTTCCTAGGTAAAAGCTTTCTTTTCAGTTAACAATGCATGCTGATGAAAGATATTCTCATATGTAAATGCAGACCCTCTTAACATTTCTTAGAATTAGATCCAGAGATTTGTAAGTCAAAATCCACACAGTGGGGTGCTCCTTTGCAATCCTTCTGCTCCTAAAAAGGATTAACTAAAATGGTTAAAATGGGGCCACAATACGCTCTTTACATCTACTGTAAAGAGAGCATTGGATAGAAATTGTGAAAGATGCTATTCATGCAGGGAGACTGCATCGGAATCCACAAGTTGATTGCCTTATTAAAATATTTATAAAATGCCTTCCTACGCAGCGGGACCATCACTGCTTTGTTTTCTCCAGCCTTTTCATCTGAAAGTGGTGGCCATAAAAAGTCCTATCATTACCCAGAAACCTCACTGACTCTCTTAAGCTACTAGATCGCATTATTATCTATAGTTTAGGTTCCTAATCCCATACTTAAAACCAGATTCTCAACCTCAGTAACTTTTAAGTAGTGTAGACTTCAGCTCCCAGAATGCCACACAGCCAGCATGGGAAATTTTAGCAGTTGAAGTTGCTAAAGTTTATTTATTTATTTATATCCCACCTTTATTATTTTTTACAAATACCTCAAGGTCACCCAGCTGGCCTTCATGGCTATAGTAGGACTTGAACTCATGGTGTCCCATTTTCTAGTATGGTGCCTTAACTACTAGACCAAACTGGCTCTACACTGCTTTGGACCCCAATTTCTGTGTCAGAAAGTGTCAGTCTAGGTCACACTGTTGTGGCATAGTTTGGTGCAAAGTGTTGGGTTTAGCAGCTAAACTGGAGAACTGGAGTCCTTTTAAATTGGGAAAGGAAAATGGCAGTAGCAATGAAGGAGAATGGTCAGTGAGAAAGTGCATAAAGGGGCTGACAAAGAAGGTACTGAAGACCAATTTTACAGTGACTCTGCTCCAGAATATTCTGGCTGATCAATAAATAAGTCAGGGAGACTTATTTATTAATTTGAATATAGGAGACATACTGTTTCCTTTTCTGCCTTTCGGCTCATCACCAGAGACCATCTAGACCAGAGGTCTCAATCTCACGGCCCGCGGGCCAATTGCGGGACGGTATCTTGTGGCCCCCACTGTGATATGAAAGTATAATATTTGAGGATATTTTTTTAACAACGTTTTTTGTGGAATCTCTTATGCGGCCCAGCCTCACCCCAGCCTCTGCCTCCAGCGGCCCCCAGGTAAATTGAGTTTGAGACCCCTGATCTAGACAGAAAGCCATGAGTTCCGTTGTGTAATTTTTTTATATGTGTGTTACGTTTTTAGCTGATCAATAAATATGTCAGAGAGACTCGTATAGATCTATTTCGAGCTTTTTAGCTCTCATCAGCTAGCCATACCCTTATTGGGATTCGAACCGGGGCTGTATTACATGCTAGGCAAATGCCTTAGCCACTTGAGCCACCAGATTCTCTTCCTGCTCAGCTGAGACAGGAGGATAAGTATATACTTGTTCCACAACACCCTGTTAGGCCCCAATTAAGGGAGGAGACATACTGTTTCCTTTTCTGCCTTTTGGCTCATCACCAAAGACTAGCATGTAATACAGCCCCGGTTCGAATCCCAGTAAGGGTGTGGCTAGCTGATGAGAGCTAAAAAGCTCGAAATAGATCTATATTAGTTTCCCTGACTTATTTATTGATCAGCTCAAAAACGTAACACACACACACACACACACACACACACACACACACATTCAAATTTTTCTTTCCTTGGTTTTTTAAAAAAAGAATGAAGTCCCCTCTCTCCAGTGCTTTTAGTTTTGCATTATAATACCCCCTTTTTAAGATTAGTCTTTGAAAATATGCAAGATGAAGTCATGTATAGCATTAGAAACTAATTCCATACATTATCAAGTTTTAAACTAATAGGCAGCTATGCTGCTAGGCTTTAATATGTTTTTAATGGTGCCATATAATAAAAAATTGGCTTGAGCAATCAGTTTTCTTTTTGGCAAGTGCATCATTGGTGGGATTTATTTCCAACTTCTAAAATATTTTTGTAGCAAGATAGCTAAAATCTTATTAAACCTTTAGCTGATGTCATAACTCATTGCCTCAATATGGATGTCTCCTTCTCATTGATTTTTTATATGTTTTTCCTCAGATTTTTTATATTACACAACTGCTTAAATTACATAAACTGCCACTTTTCCCCTCTGTTTCTCTAGCATTAGGTATCGTCCTAGCTTTGCTTTTACCAAACTAATGCGTTCTTAAAGAAATAGAAAACCAAAGCTACAATCAGCTTACCTGAGAAGTCCGGCTGAACTCAGCAAAACTTTTGAATAGAAATGTAGGCATTTCACTGGGAATTACTGAAAATAAGCTCTGTTATAATGGTAGGAATGAGGCTTACTTCTAATTAAAAACAAGTCGGATTATTTTATATAGGGCACCTTATAAAACATTGCCGAGAAAAAAAAAGATTTTTAAAAATGCCAAATAGTGCACTTTTCATATGCCAATATATAAATGACCCTTTCTTTCTTGTTAAAACAATAGAATAATCTGTAATTCTCAAAAAAAGGGGGGGCAAAGCATATTCTCCATTGCTGTACACATTACATTTTACATTTTTTGTACTGTACTTTATACTTTTCATAGTTCCATGTGTTTTTTAACTGGAGATTTATTGAAATACCTACACTGATCTTCATATCAAAGATTCTCCCTTTTACTCTTTTTTTTAACAATATGATGCTTTTTATTATGAAATGTTTTCATGTTCGTTTGTTTATGGTTGTTTTTTATTGTATGCTGACCTTTGTGAGATGAAGATTCAGATAAATATGAGGAATGAATGAATGAATTTTATATACCAATAAAGACTGCTTATTCAAGATTCAGAATTTTTTTAAGCAGGCTATGAAACCGAATCATTCTACTTAGGTAAATATTCCTTTTAAAGTCCCGAAGGAAGAAAATGGAGTTGCTGGGCATTGGTCATCTCTCTCTCTCTCTCTCTCATCCTACCTCAGCAGAATTCCCATACCCTTTAATATATTTTTCTCAGAAAACCACCAGATATTTGTGGAGTGTAAAGTATTGCTGAAAAGACCTATTTAGTCTGTTAGAAATGAGAGCAAACTCTTTAAGGTAGTTCACATAAAATAAAAGGCAGCCTTTCACGTTGTAAACTTCCCTTTGTATTTGGTTTAAATAACACGAGAAATTACCTGTAAAGGTATGTTTTCACATTGTTTCCTACTTTTGGTCAGTTTGCAATTTCTTTTGGGGGCAGAATGCTCTTTCATGCAAAATCATGACCCAGATGACAGATGCACTTGTACTTGTGCAATTTTGATTTCCTCCTTTTGCTGCAACCCCTTGTTCTTCTTGGTATGCAATCTTATGAAAGGGAAAGAGTTCAGATCCTTTCCAATCAATTAAATAAAATAATACTGTACTAGTAAGTAACTGAAGTTCTTGACAAGTATATAATAGATGGTACCTGGATACCTTGCTGAAAGCAATTGAGATTTACATTTTGAATTATACTGTATATGTTCCCAGCCTTGAACATCAGGGTACTTCTCCATTCAGTTTAATCGGAAAGATTTTCTCAACATCAGCAATTCTCTTAAGTAGATTAAGGTAATCTGATTCTTGGTTCTACCGAGAGTCTGTAGCTTTGTAGCAACAGATTTTTTTTTGGAATGGTTATACCTGTGTTTCCCCGAAAATAAGACAGGGTCTTATATTCTTTTGACACCCCCCCCCCCGAAATAAGTGCTTGACCTTATTTTTGGGGAGATCTTATTATTTTTGAGGTACAAGAGGCGACAAGTGTGGTTAGCTCATGGCTCATGGCTGCTGCTGTGTTGCAATATTTTCGGGAAGGGCTTATTTTTTGGGGAGGGCTTATTTTAGTGCATGTGCTCAAAAGCCCGGTTGGTCTTATTACCCAGGGAAGTCTTATTTTCAGGGAAATAGGGTAGCGCAAGAAAAGAAAATAGATTAAGTAGCATTCATCTGCTAATAATAATAATAATAATAATAATAATAATAATAATAATAATAATAATAATAATAATAATAATAATAATAATAATAATAATAATAATAATAATAATCTTTATTGTCATTGTAATAAAATAAAATAAAATTACAATGAAATTGGTTTGAGCGTTGTGCTAACATCAGGTAGAATGCAGACAGCAGGGACAGCCACAACAGGAATCTCTCCATGCAGTTAAAATGGCCGACAAATGACAGTTGGAAATTCCACGTCTGCAGAACAGTGCGCACAAGCAACTCCACCGCTAGTACACCAGTTATCATGGGTGTAAATACACAGTCCTCCACCCTTGCTTCCACCAGAGTTGTTGTCTTTGTCAAAGCGGTGTGTGGTGTGGCTAGTTAGCTCCACAGACGCATCCGGTATAAGTGGATGAAGCCAGGTCTCTGTGATGATCATCACACAGCAGTCACCAATGAGCCCATTCGCTGCCATCCATAGCTCCAGTTCATCGGTTTTGTGGACAAAGGATCTAGAGTTGGTTAAGAAATGTTTGGCAATGCTGGTCTGTGAGGCTGCTTCCATAATCGAACTAGCAAACCTGCTCTGCATCCCCACCTCCGCTCCGGCTCCCTTCGCTGCCTCCTAGGCCAAACAATGATCCATGGAGAGCCTGGCAGTCTTACTGTGTCACTCGGTATATTATGAGACTGCTGGAAGTCGCTGGTAATATCGAGTCGACTAGAAGATCTTTATCTTTAATAATAAGTTAATAATGATTTAATAACTCCCTGTGGGTATAGACTAGTTTTTGTCTAACTCTGTTGTGACACCAGGAGCTCAAAGCCGCTGCGCCTAAGCGCGCCGCCATCTTGAAAAGCTTCAAAAATCTTTTCATTCTTAGAATTATCTGAAATTAGTGCCTTATTTCTGATTGTTCTTCTCCTCTCTTGTTGTAAGTTTTTAAGTGTAATAGTAGTCTTCTCTTACCAACCACTCGTTCGATGACTGTTTGGACTTGTGATGGCCCACAACGTGGAGCATCTATGACCAGAGCTCAAAATTCTCTTGGTCACAGCACCTCGGTGACAACATGATAGCAATTTGGGTGCTTACATTTACAGTGGTTGCAGTGCCCCATGGTCACATGATCACTATTTGTGACCTTCCTTGTCAGTTTCTGTCATGTAAAGTTAATGGAGAAGCCAGCACAGAAAACCACAAGTCAATGTGGTATTTTCTTCCAGTCTTCTTATGTTCATGTCCTGCCACGTCATCTGTACCCTGGCCTTTCTGCACTTGCATGTGGCTTTAACAAGCCCTCCCTGGCAAACCCCCCCCCCCCCAACTATCTGCACCAGTCCCCCAGAGCCCCTCATGCCAATACAACACTGCAGTGTTTCTTATCTGGGACTCTCACCACTATCTGATTAACCTGCATATCTCGCGGTTTCAAAGGCAAACAGGACTGGGCTTTCCACTAAGCCAGGGGTCTGCAAAGTTGGCTCTTTGAAGACTGGTGGACTTCAACTCCCAGAATTCCCCAGCCAGCTTTGCAGACCCCTGCACTAAGCGATATGGTCACATGACATGTACCCTGAGGACTATCTATATATACTTATTTCCTTAATGGGCGGAATGGAGTTTTCTTTTGCAATCATATTTCTCTTATTGATCCCTTGTTTTTGAATCTATAATTTGTTGCTCCTACCAACCGCATAGTTGGTTCTCACCCACAATGTTTTTTGGTAAAATCTTCAGCCTACATCAACATTTTATAGTACAATTTTGGCTTAATTTCTTTTCTCAGGTTCTTTCTATAGACCATTTTATTTTTCAAAATCTTTTCGTGTTACTTTTGCAATTGTTAAGCCTTGTCATTTGGTTGATTCTTTGTTCTTGTACCTTTTTGAACGTTGTTCATGTTCTTCTGAATGACAACTCTATAATGTCTTTCATTTGCTGTTTCTGTCATTTGAGTCTTTATTACTTTTCCTTAGTTTTCCAAATAATCTCTGCCATCCTCAAAGCTTTGTTCTTCACTTATTTTTATCCAACTACCTAGAATGATTTATTTATTTTGCCTCCTAAAATGATTACTTATGCACGTAAACTTGATTATATATATATACATACATTTTTTTGCAAGAAAGCCAAGGCCGAAGCCTGATGATGATGGGGGTGATCCCATCGAAACGTTGCAAAAACACCTTTAATTTTACACGGGAAAAGACCCGAATAAACCAAAATATACATACATACATACATACATACATACATACATACATACATACACACATATATATATATATATATATATGGTATATCTTTTAAGCAAATTGTTTTTCTGTCCTGAATTTGTGCACTTTCACTGAGTTCTAACATTTTTTCTGTTCTAAATCTTGCTTAGTTCTGCTGTTTGTTCTGATTTTAAAACTAATTCTTGCTTGTAATCATTAGTTTTCTCTTCTGTGGTTTCTAAATTGAACATTTTTCCTCCACCATTTGAATTCTTTTGAATATAACTATTTTACCAATTGGTTTCTATGTTAAATTTGTACACTTTATTTTACCACTGAACATTTATTTGCCTAAATAAAGGGAATATTTTATTTTATTTTTGCTTGGGATCAATTTGTTGAAGTAGTTGGTATTTCTTCTCTCTCTACCATCTTCAGATATTTGTATTTATATTTATATATCTGTATATTAATTTTAATGATATTTATCCATATTGTTTTCTCTTGTACTTTTCTTAAAATGTTTTCAGGTAACTGTAACTGGTGTCTTATGCTATTGTAAAGGATTCACTCGTAAATAAAGTATATGTGTGTGTGCGTGTGTGTAAATGGTTCCTTAAAATAGTGGATCTAGCATTTTGGGATTTTTATGTTATTTTCCAATGGAATGCATGCAATTATATTATTTTCATCATTTATTTGTTTTCATTATTGGATTTATATCACACGTTTTTAAAAAATGTAAGACAGACTTCATAGTTTTTCTTCATCCCATTTTTTATCCCACAAAAATACCCACAACTCTACCTTGTGATATAAGTTAGCTGAAAAAGAGCGCCTGGTGCAAAATCATCCAATAAGATATTATGGTAAAGGGTCGACTTGAACCTGAGTCACCACAGTGCAAGTCCAGAATTTTTAGAACTACCTCTCACTGTCTTCAGTACAGGTTGTCATACGCTACAAATAGACTCAAAGCAATCAGTGACGTTTCGGTCATAACTTATTTTGTCTTTGTGATGTCAATGCCTCTCCTGTTTTTGTTTCCTATCCTGACCACTTCGTCACCGTCTCCTCATATGTTCAAACTATATCTTTTGCAGATACATTTTTTCTTTTTTTCTTCTTCTAGTTTTGTTATTTTAAAAATGTTATTACAACACCTGCTTTATATTTTGTATTAGGTGTACTTTTTTGGACAGTTTCCAAAATTACTTTCATCAGTTGAGCATATTATAGCACAGTTATCAAAACATGAGGCAGTTGTAGCATACAATGACTGTGGCCAGCTCTATGCTCCAGACCTGACCTTCCAAAAATACAGGTCTTTTTCTCTAGACCACCCAAATTGCATGCCTGGCCTTTTTAGAGGATGCTACTACAGACTGAACAGATAGAAATATCACCTGAGCAGTGTCCCAGTCTATCATGCCTGGATCAAGACTTATAGGACTTACATGTCCATCTTGGTATCTAGTATCCTTTTTTTTTTTGAGATAGAGAGGGAGACCCGGGGGGAGGGGGTTACGCTAAGACTGGTAGTTATGCGGGTATCTTGTACCTTGCTATCATATATCATTCCTAATGCCATTGTAATCATTGTATATTTTTATAATTTTCCAATTGTCAAATTTACAAAAGTTGTACTAGTTTGAACTCTACACATGTAGATCTGGAAAAAATATCACTGTGCTGTTTTAGAAGTAAAAAGGTTCAATGGGCAGTTGTAAGCTTCCTACCATTTGTGTGTGTATGTGTGAAATTGTCCTATTATATATGTAGTTCCACTAGAGAGGTGCATCTGAGAGATCTCAGATGTATTGGGAAGAGAAAAGAGGTTATACTGACACTATACTGACACTATACTGACACTATAGAACACAAAGGATAGGAGGAAAGTTCCTTAAAGCAAAATTAATAGGAGTTAGATTGCATCCAATTCTGGAAAAAACGTTTCAGGAAATTAAAAAAAAATAGGGTAAATACATGTTCCACTTATATTAATGGAAGGACAATTCTATACAGGTAGTATTTGACTTATGACCATAAATGAGGTCAAAAGTTAACTAAGCTGTTGAGTGAACTTTGCCCCTCTTTATGACCTTTCTTGTCAGAGTTGTTAAGTGAATCACTGCAGTTTTTAAGTTAATAACACGTTGATAAGTGAATTGGACTTCCCCATTGACTTTGCTGGTCAGAAGGTAGCAAAAGGTGATCACATGATTCTGAGACAATGCTAGCATCAAATATATAAACCAATTGCCAAGTCACACAAACCAAATTTTGATTGTGTGACCACAGAAAATGCTGCAATGGTTGTAAGTGTGAGAAATTGTCATGAGTCACTTTTTTCAGTGTCATTGTAACTTTGAACTGTCACTAAGCAAATGGTGGTAAGTTGAGGGCTACCTGGTACCTGAAATGTCTGGACCAGCTACCTAGAACTAGCTGGTCCAGGATTCAGTATGGAATGTCAGAATGGTTTTGCATCTTTTGGAAATAAGTCTCATACCGATCATATTTATTATGTAAGAAAAGAGCAAACGAAGGTCCTACATACATTTGACTGCAAAAGAGAAGACAATTGAAAGATGATGGGTCTGTAAAAAATAACATTGAAAAGGGGAAGTGAACACAGTCAAATCTCTTTAGAATATTTGGAGACTTAAAAACCTAGTGGTAGAAACTTAACTAAAATACATTCCACAGAGCAGAAAATATACCACCAAGTTGAAACTCTCAGCTGTGTCATAACATAAAGTAAGAAAATAACAGGAAAAAGAAACTCTTTCAAGGGGACTTGAAGAGAAATTTTACTTAGATAAAAGAGATATAAACAGTGGTATAAATTTGTACAGAAGACATTATATGAAGTAAGGGTTTCAAACATTGATGTTGAGGAATAAATTGTTGATAATATTACGTCTTTAAAAATACACAAATTAGTCAAAAGTTAGGTATAGAAGAGAGAGACAGAAAGCTGAATAATTGCAGAGATGAACAGCCATGAAACATCAGAGTTTTTGTCTTTTGATTTATATGTGTGTGTGTGTGTGTGTGTGTGTGTTTTCGTAGATTTTCATATAGCTGGATGAGATAGTAGTGAGATGACATTACAAAGTGCTTGAATTTGGAAGTTTCTGGAGTTTTCTTTTGCAGAATGTTTTAAAATATATTTTCCCCTTTTAAAATAGCAAGAAATTATGCCACAAAGTACGATCAGAATAATTTTGGAGTCTATAGAAAATAGATGGCTGAGCTTATAGATGGCCTTGGGTCTTTAGTTACTTACTCTAGCCCCATCCTGGCAAACCTATTGCATGCGTGTCAGAGGTGGCACGCAGAGCCCTCTCTGTGGGCATGCGCGCTGTCGCCAGCTGGCCTTCTGATTTCTGGCACACGGATGCATGCTGGCCAGCTGGTGTTCGCGCACGCTGGATCACCAGAAACCCAAAGAGCAGCTGGCCCGTGCAAATGCACGTGACAGAAACGCAAAGACCAGCTGGCGCATGTGCCTATTTGGGCACTCGGTGCCAAAAAGGTTCGCCATTACTGCCCTAGCCATTTATTTGGCTTTTTATTTGGCCCTTCGCACAGTCACTGAAGCGCTTGTGACATCCCGGCTGGATTACTGTAACGCTCTCTACATGGGGCTCCCCTTGAGGTGCACTCGAAAGCTACAGTTAGTTCAGAATGCGGCCGCGCGGGCAGTTTTGGGAGTCACTAGATACTCCCACGTAACACCACTCCTGCGCGGGCTGCACTGGCTGCCTGTGGCCTTTCGAGTGCGCTTCAAGGTGTTGACGACCATCTTCAAATCGCTCCATGGCTCGGGGCCTAGCTATATACGAGACCGCCTCCTGCCCCATACATCCCTTCGCCCGATCCGCTCCCACAGAGAGGTTCTTCTCCGGGTGCCGTCGGCCGGGCAATGCCAGGGAAAGGGCCTTTTCAGTGGCGGGCCCGGCCCTCTGGAACGACCTACCCCCCAACCTACGCACTATCTCGGACCTCCACCTCTTCCCCCAATGTCTTAAGACGTATCTATTCCAACAAGCCGGCCTGGCATAGCCCCCCATTTCTGACTTTTTATATATATAAATTGTAATTTGCAGGGTTTTAAATGGTTTTTTAGCACGGGTTTAATAATTTAATATGTTTTTAATGATGTATATTGTTGTTTTTTGTTATGGTTTTAATAATGCCGGTGCGCCGCCCTGGGTCCTAACAAGGAGAAGGGCGGGGTATAAATCCGAAATAAATAAATAAAAATATTTGTTGATTTGATTTGTATGGCTGCCCATCTCGCCTGAGCAACTCTGTACGGCTCACAATTTGGATAATGAATCTCTGTTCTTGATTTAAGAGTAAGGCCAAGCTTTCTATTCTGAGGTAGTAGAGTCCCCTGAAGCTAGCCTTGTTCCTACTTTTCAAGAGGTATGAAGTCAAGTAGAATTAAACTCCTATGGGAACTGTATATATCGGAAGAAACCTCAGCTACTGTTACTGTATACCAGTAGCAGGTAACTGGGCTTTTTGGGTTTGGTTTTGTTTTTTGCTAGAGAAAAGAAACACTTTCTCTCTCTCCCCTTCCCCCCCCCCCCCCTTCCCCAGTTGTTTAGACTCCAAGGATGTGTCTGGAAACAGAGTAATATGATCAGGGATGGGATCAAGTGTTTTCAGTCAGTTTTGTTTGATTAGGAGTTTCAAAGGGAGAAAGGATTTATTAAGCCCTTTTGAAGGTTAAAATGCTCATGTGAAAAATCACTAAAATTTCTGCAGCTGGAAGTCAGCGGTTTTGCCACCAGCATTTAATGACACAGTCTGTGGGTGTTTGGGGGATTAGGAGCTTGCATGTGACCCATAAACTGCAGATTACCCACCCGTTCTGAACTGAACGGGGATTTTTATTGCAAATGTGGAAGATACCACATACCTCAAACCGCTGGCGGTTCTTTTTTCTCAAGCATGCAAGCTACTGTAGCTGCTATGGTGCAAACTGAAAAGTATGCCATTATAACATCTGGAGTCAGTCCAAAGTGCTGAGCTGTCTTTGTCCAAATCACCACTTTAAATGCACTTTCTTTTTATATTGTGACCACAATCATATGCTTGCAACTTGTTGCTCACTAACTTTTTCTTTCTCATCCATAGGCGGAAATTGTCAAGAGGCTGAATGCCATATGTGCCCAGGTCATCCCGTTCTTATCCCAGGAGGTAAGGGTGGTTGTTTACGTGTGCTGACCTCAAATTATAGGGAATTGCTTTAACTAAAGAGGAGCCAAGGGCTACAGGGCAACACAAAGCTTGAAAGTCTTTATATTTCCCTTTCCTGTGGGTTTCACTCTTTGTCCGCCCCATTGGGTTAATATTAACTTGGTCATTCCGTGGACGCATGAAGCAATTTTTAAATCGTGATCTACCTTATTTGTGCCAGCAGCATCTCCGCCTTTAGTTCTTAGCACAAAAGCAAAAGCAAGCAGGACTCGGGATTCAGTTTGTGACAGCAGCCAGCTGGGTGGCTCTGGAAGCTGCAGGCTGGACAAGAAAATTATAGGCAATCGTTTTACAGGAGTTGTTGACCTGGTGCCCTTCAGATGTTTTGGATTACAACTTCCACCAGCCCTACTCAGCAATGCCAATGGTTTGGGATAGTAGGAGTTGTAATCTTAAAACATACCGTCTTGCCTTATTTTTCCCCTTGACAAGAAATAAGTGGAGCTATACTGATAAGCAGGCCTTTATCAAGCTATATAGGAAAAAGCCACTGACAAAGCTGCCCGCCTTGCATAGATCTAGCCTTTGTTCTCTTTCCTTTAAATCAGCCTTAGCTGTTAACATCATAATATGAGAAGGCCAATTTGGACTTGTAAAACCAGTTGAAACAGCTGCATCCTACAGTGCTTCATCCTGCTGCAATGCCAGTTAGGTTCAGGCTACTTTATACAAATGTTTGCCTGTCATGGCAGTACATTGGTGCTCAAAAATATGAGCCTGTCAAGCTGGTATCTATTAGGAGATATTGAAAAATTGCTAGAAAGCTGTGATTTATGCAGTTTTCTTGGCAGAAAATATGATGCTCTAGGCAATAAGCTGATTAATACAGGTGTGTCCTTCTCTATTCACCTCCTCCCCAAAGCCCTCCCCTCCTCCCCTCCCACCCACAATTCTTCACACCAAGAAAAAGTTTTGCTTTGGCGGGGAGGACAGAAGGAAGAGTATTTTTTTTCGGCCAAGGAGTGCTGAATACTCAGTTTTTGATGCTAAATGCAACTTCTTGGTGTACGTTTCTTGGAAGTTAGTTTACTCATAATATCTATCCTGAGTCAGTATTTTTTATCTGTTTCCAGTTAATAGAGCTTGAGTTTCTAGTAAAAAGGCTAATAGTCCTCTGAATGAGTTTGTATCTAGTCTGTAATGTGAAACATGCTAGTAGTTAAGCATACTAAACATTCTCTTCTAGATTTGTAGTTTGTTTACTTACATTGGTGATTGCAGCTTTTTGAATGTTTCTCTTTGGAATTCTGAGGATATCTCTCTTTGTCCATTTTTATCTAGTATCCCAATTTACAATCAGTTTTTCTTCTACGTATAAGCAATAGAGGGAACTTGAAAATAGAGGGGGGGGGCAGTATTTATTGATTTATCCACTACAATTACAAATACACCTGCAGCAGATGATCAACAATACAAAGTGTCTTCTTGTATTACTTGAACTTATTGATTTCTTAAACAGGTATTTAAGGATAAATCTCTGCATCTTGGGAATCTCTTGGGTGCTAATTATATAAGCAATGCTGTGCTTCTCTCTCTCCCTCAATCTTCCAATTTTCGTACATCCTGTCACATACTTGCCTAATTGGGATAACGTGACTCTGAAAAAGGCACATATCAGATTTTCTAATAGATTTTAGGTTGAATTCTAGAATGAAAACATTAACTGAAGGGTTATGTTAGTCTCTCCCCCCCCTCCCCCCGCTCTACACACAGCCTATACTATGAGCAAGGAGTTTAAACTAGAATATTCTCCTTTTCAGTGCTACCACCCTGCTCTCTCCTTTCACCATCAAACATCTGGCGTCCACAGGAAACATATTTTTAAATGGCAATAACCACAGACTTTCGTTTAAGCAATGTCTTCCTAGAATTGTGCTACTCATTGCTGAAATGTGTCAAATTCTCCCACTTCTCTTTCTAAAAAGGTTTTTAAAAATCATATCCACAAATGAACTCTGTTTAGAGTGCAACACAGTTGAGAAATGCAGAATATTGAATTTCTAACATTGATTTCTTAGCTTATTAGTCCCTCTACTACTTCACAGCTCTACCTTGCATGGGTAAAGATTTATTTAGTAATTTACCAGATTTGAATTGGAGGTGGAGTTGACAACTAGGCCAGCCACATCTAGGCTAAGTGTTCCCTTTATTAGGCTACATTAGCGTTATTCTGTTATAAATGAATGCAAACATATGGTCCATTTGAAGAGCATTTGGGCAGTATCTAGTAACAAGCTGGAATTAAAGAGAGAAAGCCAACAAATAATAGATGCTACCAGGCACAACACTGCCATGCAGAAGAGTGAAGACATAGGTGGCATCTGACCATGATAGATAAAGACATGGCTTTTTTAATCTGAAAGATGCAGGAGCTGTTTTAAAACAATGGGCTTAGCTAGTGGCAAAGTGGCATTGGTGTCATTATTTTGGCTCTGATTTTTGGTTGACACATTCATGGAATAGGATGAGGGGATATGGGATTCTTATAAAGGAGGAAAAGGGGGGGAGCTGAAATGTGATATCACATGAAATTTTCATATTTGTTTTTCTATTTCCATGAAGCCAAATGTTAAGTCTGTGTTCTTCTTAAATTATATATTTGGGGTTTTCTCTTAATGGGGAATAGATGGCTGAGAGAGAATTTTTATGTACTTTTGTGTCAGAAACTCTTTGCTTTGTTCCAAAATCCAAATTTCATAATGATTCTTCCTTATCTTTGTTAACTTGACAAACTAACCTCTCCAAGGATTATAGATGGCCGTATAAATTTGATATCGATAAAAATATAAAATAATGTATTGTGTACTTCATGATTTTGAAACTTTTAATGATGACTTTTTGACATGTTTATTGTTTTATATCTTTGCTGTATGCCACCCAGAGCCAGTTCTTGTGAAATGGGTGGCTACATAAATTTTGTGTATATGTGTGTGTGTATGCCTATGTATCTAGTTATCTATGTCTGCATATAATACCACATGTTCATTTTGCTGTATGCTATAAAAATCAATTGATAGTCCTGTTAGAAGACAGACCAGAATGAAGAAAGTGAGAGTTCAAGGAAAGTTGAGAGTTTAGCAAAAGGTCAGAATTAGTATCCAAGTTTTTTTTTAATTATTAGTATCAAATTTATTTGCCACTCATTTCATAGTTCAAAGTGCCTCCAAGCATCTTATATCCAAATATCTAAACAATATACACGTATCAAAACAATTATAAATATAACAACAAATTTAAATTTACAAATTTAAAACAAACTAAAAACATGGGTTTGGAGGGGAAAGGTGAAGGATTAATGCACCAACTATTAATGCACCAACCATCTCCAGCCAACAGCTGCTTCTTCAGGACCTCATGCCAGCTGGCATAGTCAGATTTTAAGGCTGTTCCTGAAAACTAAAGAGAGGAGGTGTATATTCCAGAGGGCAGGACCCAGGGATGGGCTTCAAAAATTTCAGCAACGGGTTCTCTGCCCAGTTGCTGGGTGGGCATGGGCATGGTGGGCGTAGCCTTGTCAGCCTCCTGCACTACGGTGGGGGGACGGGACGTTTTCACCTTCCCCAGGCTCCAGAGGCTTTCCTTAAGCCTCTGGGAAGACGAAAACTGGCTCCCCTGGGATTCCGGTGGCCTTCCAGGAGGCCCATTTTTCCCCCTCCTCGAGCCTTCGTGTGGGTGCTGCACTTACCTCACATTCAAAACGGTCTGCGTGGAGACTCCTGGAAGGGGAAGGGTGGGTTGGGCCAGCCAGAGGTGGGATTTGGAGGTTCTCTGAACCAGTCATAATGTTAGCTACGGGTTCCCCCTTAGGGACCATGGCAGACAAGGCTCTTTTCCTGGATCCCACCAGCTGATATTTCTTGGCCGATGGGATCTGCCAAGCATTAGTGGGGCATGTTTTCCATTGGAGAAAGACGGTTCCATTGATATCCTGGATATGTGTTCTAAACAGTTTACTACAGATGTTTTTGGAAGGGGCACTTGTAAAGATTGTTAGGTAGTTTTACTTCCTATTGTTAGTTTCAGCATTAATACAGGTACAACAGTTCACTTGCTGACTGTTCGAAGTTGAAAAAAGTGACTTATGATGAGGGGTGTGATTCAAAAATTTTAGCAAGAAGTTATCTGGCCAATTGCTGGTGGGGCGTGGCCATGATGGGCATGGCCTAGTTGCCTCCTGCACCATGGGGGAGGGAGTGTTTTTGCCCTCCCCCAGCTTCAAAGGCTTTATTGAGCCTCCGGGAGGGCGAAAATGGCCTCCCCAGGCTCCGGAGGCTGGAAATGGGCCTGTTTCTGGCTTTCCTGAACTTCCGGTAGGCCTGTTTTTCACCCTCCCCAAACCTCCACATGTCCCCTGCACTTACTTGCATCCAAAACTGGCCACATGGGTACGCCTGGGACGGGTTGGGCAGGGTGGGCAGGACCAGCCAGGGGTGGGATTTGGGGATTCTCCAAAGTGTACAGAATCTTAGCTAGAGATTCTCCATAGCCCACCCCTGCTTATGACATTTTTTCACTCTTATGACCGTTGTAACATTCCTATGGTCAGGTGGTTTACATTTGGATGCTAGGCAACCAAATCATATTATCCCGGGATCATGTGATCATCTTCTGACAAGCAAAATCAATGGGGAAACCAGATTCACTTAACCATGTTACTAACTTAACAACTGTAGTGATTCACCTAAAAAACGTAGCAAGACAAGTTGTAAAATGGGGCAAAACTCACTTCATGAATTTCTCACTTAGCAACATACATTTTGGGCTCCCTTGTTGCGGTTGTAAATTGAGGACTGCCTGTAACAAAATGCTAATTGTAATCTCATTCTATGGAAGATTCCAGACCTGCTATAGTCCTGATTTTGTAAAGGTTACTACCCAGTGCATGCTCAAAATGGATCTCCTGTGCAGAAAATTACAGGTAGTCCTGGACTTTTTTTTTAACCATAATTGAGCCTGGAATTATGGTCATTTATTTTATTTATTTTATCAAATTTATACCCCGCCCTTCTCCTTGTTAGGACCCAGGGCGGCGCACAGGCATTATATAAAACCATAAATACAATATACATCAATTAAAAATATATTAAATTAATTAACCCGTGCTAAAACCCATTATTAAAACCGTAACCAAATTATAATTTATATTTAAAAAGTCAGAAGCGGGGGGCTATCCTAGGCCGGCTTGTTGGAATAAGTGCATCTTAAGACGTTGGCGGAAGAGGCGGAGGTCCGAGGTAGTGCAAAGGTCGGGGGGTAGGTTATTCCAGAGGGCCGGGCCCGCCACAGAGAAGGCTCTTCCCCTGGGTGTCGCCAGCCGGCATTGCCCAGCCGACGGCACCCGGAGAAGGCCCGCTCTGTGGGAGCGGACCGGACGAAGGGATGTATGGGGCAGGAGGCGGTCTCGTATATAGCTAGGCCCCGAGCCATGGAGCGATTTAAAGATGGTAGTCAACACCTTGAAGCGCACTCGAAAGGCCACAGGCAGCCAGTGCAGCTCGCGCAGGAGAGGTGTTACGTGGGCTTGCCTTGAGGCACCCATAACCACCCGTGCGGCCGCATTCTGCACTAACTGTAGCTTTCGAGTGCACCTCAAGGGGAGCCCCATGTAGAGAGCGTTACAGTAATCCAGCCGAGATGTCACGAGCGCTTGAGTGACTGTGTGAAGGGCCCCTCGGTCTAGTAAGGGGCGCAACTGGCGTATCAGGCGAACCTGATAGAACGACCCCCTCGCCACGGCCGCCACATGGTCCTCCATGGACAGCCGGGAATCCAGGAGGACGCCCAAGTTGCACGCCCTCTCCACGGGGGCAAGTTGTTCACCCCCAATGGCCAGTGTTGGACTTATCTGGCTAAACCGGGGTGCCGGAAACCACAGCCACTCGGTCTTGGATGGGTTGAGTTTGAGTTTGTTACTACCCATAAATCAATAGTTAAGCGAGTCACCCTGTAACCATGCTCAATTTTACTATCTTTTTTGCAGCAATCGTTAAGCAAATACTATGATCATTAAGTGAATCCATTTTCCCCAATGGATATTTTTGTGAGATTGTACAGTGCTGCAAATGTCTGTAAATGTAAGCGATTTACCAGTGCCCAAAATGTGGGGGAGACCTTCAGAACTTCAAAAGTAGGTCATAAGCAGCTCTGGGGAGATCTGTCATTGTTCAGGGAGAACTACCTGTAGAAGCAGCTATCTTAGGGATGAATTTATCACCGCTTTTCCTAACCGCTTTAAGGATTACTTCAAGTTACATTTCTGGTGAATAGGGTGGATATGTGCAGGTAGATTTCTAAACTAAAATGGTTTCTATTATGTTCTTCCTGGATTTTCCCCATCTAGTTTCTGGTCCTGGGATTTCTCGGTGACCCCCCTGTGTATTTACTAGCCAGATTTAAAGCCTCTTAACAAGGTCATCCATTTGCTGCCATCTGCCATGATGATACTGGAACTGTAATCTCTCACAAACCCCAACCAACTAAATGGGAATTGTAGGCATTTCTACTCCACAAACAAACCAGAGAAGGTTAGGCTAGAAAAGGAAAAATTTCTTCATCATAATCATAAATTTGTTTGTTTGTGTGTTTCTTAATTAACAGAATTGATGTCTTGATTGTGAGTGGTCTGTAGGGAGGGGAAGGAGAGAGGCAAATCATAAAATGTGTATAGTGGCATCATGCAGATGCAACGTCGGGATTCAAGGAGCCAATTGCAGGATTGGTGTAATGATGCCACTGCGCACCAATGTCCATTGGCTCCATTACTATTGATGCTGCTAGCTTCGATGGTATTGAAGTAGCACGTTTAATGGAATATTAGAGTTCCTCGGGGTGTTTTTTTCCTCCTCAATCTTAGAAGCATTGATGTTCCAGTATAGAAAGTATTAGATATCTTAGAAAGGAATGCAATGCTTAGAAATCCTTTTAAAAGGTTTTGTAAGAAATTGAAAAGGACAAAACAGCATGTGGTATGGTTTTGAAAAATGAAAGATTCTACAGCAAACAAGAAAATAAATGTTATGATATGGAATTTTACTGCTTACTGTTTTTACTTAGATTGTCAATAGATTTTCTGTGATGGTGAGAGAGCTCTGAAAGGGTTTCCCCCCCCCACCAATAGAAGAGCAATGCTAACATTTGCTGGTTCAAATAAGTAAATGACATAACTTGTGTCTTTTATATGTTACAATATTTATTCTCAAATGTTAAATAATAAGAAAAATAATCATGCAGATATTGGTTTCCTTTTTTCTTTTACTTTGGAGGAATTGCTATTTAACTCTGACAGATTTGATGGTATCATTTTCTCTGCTAGATTGTTTGCCTTTTTAATTAAAAGTTGAAGATTCCACTTTGGTCACTAAATTTTTCTAAGTTAACCTTATGCAATAGCCATGTTCAATGGAACTCTCTCCTGGTACAGTATTTTAGTGGATTGGTGTTTTTTTTAAAATCAGTGAATATTTATGAATGGAGATTTTAGGAAGAGAACTCATTTGAGTATAACTATAAAAAGAGGATATGTCATGGCTATAAACAATCCATAGATGATAATTTTAAGACTTGCACTATCTGTACATTATTGGATAATTTGTCCCTCTGAGTTATACATATATGGCAAATTGGGCTTTGCAATGCTTCTAATTGGTAGTAAATAAGCTGCTTAAAAGTGCACCAGAGCACACACTTAGTTGTCTCTGTAACTCCATCTTTGCCTAGCTTCTTTGTGCAGAGCCTCTGGTTGCCAATGACACAATCCCTGGAGGAGCTGCAGCAGTTTTGAAGAAGTGAAGGCAGGCTTTTGCACCTGAAATATCTTTTTGAGTTTTGAATCCAAATCACTGTGTAGCTTTTCTTGGCAAATGGAGTAAGGAGAAGCACATTCCAAAAATTCAAGTACAGAAGAATTGTGAGATGGTATACTTAGGCTTCTTTGATGCTTTTGTCCCCTAAGGACTATTTTGGAAGAGATCAACGTGCCTGCAAGCCTGGTCCTTCTTCTGGACAGGCTGGAGGAGAAGGGAGAGCTAGGGCAGAACTAATCATTTCTACCAGGTGACTGCCCTAGCCTCTGTTCATACACCATGAGTTCATCACTGGCTCATTGGAGAAGTTGTAGCTACCCAATTGACTCACAGTAAAAACCAGAAGAAAGGGTGTGTGTGTTTGTATGTCATAGTGAGCCTAACTGAACCCACAATGGCTTAATATTCTCCACGAACACTTTATGGACAAAAGATCTGAAAAAAGTAATGTATTTTTTTCACTTGATGGGCTATTTTATTTGTGACTAGACTAGAACAGAAGCAGCTTAAAGAAACTGTTTGAAGCCTGTAGTTCAGAAGATGGAGGCATTACGGTCTGGTGAAAACACTCCCTGAGGTTTGGTTTTTCTTTTCTTTTTTTTAGTATAAAGTATAATTGCAAAGGAATTTAAAAGAGGCTGGAAAATATTATCATTCATTTCTTTATTGTGCCTGTGGGAAAATGCTGTGACTGCATGCACTGATAATAGTGCCAGGTTAACTCGTTGCGCTGCTTGTTAACTTTGTAAGAGATCAGTGGCTTATTTGATGCAAGAGATCATCATCAAATTCACCAGGGGTTTCTTGCTAAGGTTGAACTCCTACTATGTCACTATTGTACAAACTATTTTCAGGGCAATTTAACCAGTAATCTGTAGAACTTTTCAAGAATATAAATGATGTTGAAGACAAATTAGTTACGACAGTGGACAGTTTGATCAGCTTCTTACATTTTATTATTTAGTACTTTATATTTTATTTTTCTACATTATGCTATTGTTCTAAAGTTGTTTTAATTTTGCACGTTAGGATCAAACTAAAAGTTAGGGTAAATACTTGGTTGTCCTACTGAATTGCTGACTTATTGAAAATAGTATTTCTTTGTTCAATTTTACCTTCTAGAGATGGAGTTTTGTGTTTAGATGCTGCTCTTGTTACCATTTTTATCAGGGTGGTGCTATAGTTAGAGCAGGATTATTACACTTTGTAAACTTCATCTTTGTGAGATCACATTAAAAGCATGTAATGGCAGAAATAATGCAGAAGGAATAATAATTTCGCTGTTGCACCTGAGTCGGCATGATATATTGTAAGTGTTGATTACATTTCAACCAGAACCATCTTTAGGATGGTTTTCTTCTCTCTGGGGAGCCTCATTTGCTATGTTACCATTTAATTGCTTGCCACAAAGGGAACTGGTAGAAGCGGTTACTTTTTATTCATACTGCTGCTATCCCTTTCATAATTTCGCTTGCCATAATATGGGTGAAGAAAAAGAACAGAAAGATCATGGTGTCATTAGCAGTAGTTCATCTAGGTCAGTGGTTCTCAACCTTCCCAATGCCACGACCCTTTAATACAATTCCTCATGTTGTGGTGACCCCCAACCATAAAATTGGTGTCTCGGTTCCTAAGACCATAAAAAATATGTGTTTTCTGATGGTCTTAGGCGACCACTGTGAAAGGGTCGTTCGACCCCCAAAGGGGTCGCGACCCACAGGTTGAGAACCGCTGATCTAGATCTAGACCAGAATTGGGCCTCATGCTGGCTGGGGAATTCTGGGAGTTGAAGTTCACAGGTTGTAAAGGGGCCATCGTTGCCTACTTCTGGTCTAAACCTGTGATGGTGAACCTATGGCATGCAGGCCACAGGTGGCACACAGAGCCCTCTCTGTGGGCATGCCAGCCACCGCCCCAGCCCAGTTCCACTGAGCATGTGTGTTTGCGCCTCCCTCCAGCCATCTGCTCTCTGCTGTGCATGCGCAGGGGCAGGGTTCATGTGGGGTGGTGGTGCTTGCATTGCATTTTTGGTGCCCCATACAACACCCTTGCACCCCATTTTTGTTTTAAGGTGGATGCAAGAGGCCTTCTAGGCCCAAAACAGGGTGCGAGGGGGTTGCACATGCTTGTGCGGGGGCATAGAGTAGTCACACATGTATTGCATTACGGGTGTTTCGGCACACAACAACAAAAAAGTTAGCCATCACTGGTGTAGATGATACCTGTGAGAAAGGACCTAGAGTGATATTCCTAACATACTGCCTTCCAACTATAGGCATATTCTATAATTCCCAAAATTCTTAGCCAAGATGCCATAATTGGTGGCATTTTCAATAACTCTATTCCAAGGGATATCTCTGGGCCATAGCATCATCATCATCATCATCATCATCATCATCATCATCATCATCATCATCATCATCATCATTATTGTATATAGATATAGACTTGTCTTGTGAAACTGTAGCCTAATACTTCATTTTGCCTCTTGTATATTGTATGAAATGATTTGTGTGTGTGTGCACGCACGTATATGTTTGTGTGTGTGTGTGTGTGTGTGTGTGTGTGTGTGTATGTATGTATGTATGTATGTATGTATGTATGTATGTATGTATATCTTAGGATTGTGTTTGATTCATCCCATTCTTTAGCTTGTGAGATGTTCCTAAAGAATAAAGAAATCAACATTTAGCTTATACTTACGATAGCATGTTTATGGGCCACTGGCATGTTGTCCTATCATGGTTTCCTCTTGTTTCTTTTTTATATTGAAAAAGTTTTATTGGTTTTACATTTTTTCTATAGGGTAGGGTAAAGGATACAAATAAATTTTGAGAGCATTCACGTCAGAGTCGTCGGCCCTTCCGAGACCTCAAAATACACAATAAAAAAAATAACAAAAAAAAAGCATTTTTCATAACACTACAAGGTAAAAGCAAGTACATATACCTAAATTCTCAATTCCATGCTGTCAGACATTTACAAAAAATCCAGAAAATATTATGCAAAATTGTTCAGGAAAATCAAGGCAAAGTTATTTTTTCGATCTAAGTCTCTTGGCTATTGTATCTTCTTTTTCTCCTCCCTGGCCCCCAGCGGGCGGGGCCGTGGCCCCCTCCGTCCCCCCTGGATCTTCCCCCAGGGCAGAGGAATGTTTTTAAAGAAAGGCTTCCGCCTCAGCAACTGTTTTAATCCTCACTCTTCCTCCTTCCCAGAACACCAGCATCCCTTCGGGTGTCACCCACTTGAACCAAATCCCATGATCAAATAAAATTTTAGACAAGAAGGAAAATTTCCTCCTTGCTTCTCGAATCTTTCTAGGAATCTGCTTCAAGATAGTGACCGTTTTTTGTTGGTAAATTAAAGGGTTCCCTCTCTGCGCCTTCAAGATTTCCTCTCTGGTTGACCTTCTAACAAATTTCACATGTATCTCTCTAGGCACTTCATTTATCCTGGCATATGCTGAGTTAATTCTATAGGCTAGGTCAATGTCCCCCCTGATCTCATCTTTAGGTTTTTGTAAATAGTCTGCTAAAATTGTGCTCATAAGATCAGGGAGGCATTCACCAGATTCCTCAAGAACGTTCTGAAATCTCAAAAAATATGTCATTCTTTCCATATCAATCCTAGACACATGCCCACTTGTTTCCTCAACCTCTTTAGTAACATTTTTAATCTCTCCCTTAACCCCCACCAGCCCCCCTTCCAATTCTTCAGTCTTCTGTGTGATTTCCAGCGTTTGCTTCCGTGTGTCCAATAGCTCCTTCTTGAAAATAATGTTTTCTGCCCTCTGGGCCTGAATTTCTTGAACCAAAGTTTGTATAACAGTTTCAAGAGAAGCCATCCGTTGTTCTAAACTTGTCAGTGCTGTTTCGTGAGCCATCTTAACTGTTAGAGTCAATGCCACCAAAATGGCGTTTTCAGGGTGGGGCTGGTGAGACTAACCGGGAGCCAAAAGTTCAGATCAAGGTTGAAACGTTGTAAAATTCAGGAACCAAGAGAGAGACAATTTTCCAACTCAATAGCTATAATAACGAAGGTAATCCAGAAAGGAACCACAAATCCAACAAGAAAAAAATTCTTCATTAATATCCAGAGAGAGTCCCAATTGTAAAGAGACGCTGGAAATTTTCCATAGTTAAAATAGTCAGGCAGGGACAAAGAAAAGCCACTTTCCACCGCCCATCTCAGAGCCCAGAGGAGAAAGTAGAAAAATAATTTTTTTTTTTAACCAGCCAGACCTAGACACAATGTTGCAAGTAGCCGCATACCACTTTCCCTTGTTAGAGACAGTCCGGATTTAAGATTTCCACTTTCTCTTCCAGAGAAGCCATTTCCAAGTGCTGCTTAAGTCCGAGGGGTTTTTTTTGAAAACAAACACCCCCCTCCCAGTCCGTTCAGCCTGGCTGGGAGCAGAAAAAAAAAAGTTTTTTAAAAACTTACTCTCCCCTCGCAGCTGAAGCCTCGGGAAGCCTTCCGACTGAGACGATTAACCCTCTTCATTGTTGTAAATGGCACCGTCTTCCTTAGGCGAAGGGAGACCCCCCCCGCAGCATGTTCTCCCTCACCTAAGCCGCGCCGGGGGCCACTTCCTCCACCGCCGTGGGGGGGGGCGCCCCCCGACGAGCCGGTTTACGGGAGACCCTCAAACAAGAGGGATCTCGCCCCCGTGGGGGGGCAGAAAGAGAAACAAAGCGGCGAGCGAGCGCTAGGCTCGCCCGTCGCCGCAGGAGCCGGAACCGGAAGCCGTTTTCCTCTTGTTTCTTCATCGTGCCTGGAGAAAGGACAGCTTTACTGTCAAAGCTTTATTGTGAAAAGATAGATGTCTATGGAGATTCTCAGTCAGGCAGGTCACGGTTGTCCCAAAGGTGCTTTTTCAAAAGGCAACTAGACATTGTTTTTCTTTAAAGATGTTTTTGCTTCTGATCCAAGAAGCGGGTATGATGAAGAAACAACAGGAAACCATGATAGGACACCATGAAAAAGCACCTTTGGGTGAAAAGAGGGAATTTCTATATTTACATTTGCAAGAGAACAATCTGAGATTGGATTTAAAATATTACATAAAATGTAACACAATAATACAGGATACATTTATTTGATGCATGTTGGAAAAGTGTTGAATGTACTATTTAATAGAGTCCAGAGACTGTTTCTCTTTTTGTCAACTTTTTGTCAACCTATATAATTGTGTTGGGGAAAGCATAGTTATTTCCTATTAAGAATATACCATACTTTGTTAGAAAAATGTATTTTTCTCCTCTTTCACCACGTCTTTTTAATTCAGATTTGAGGCACACAATACGAAGTAATAGCAAACTGAAATCCTTTTTAATAGAGTATAAATTTGCTAAAGTTGCTGAGATTGTCTCTTAGTTTTTTTTCATTTTTCATCTTCCTTTTATCTATTTCCCACTTTGGTTTTATCAATACAGTAACAATCAGGAATGTAAAATCTCCATTCTCTTTTTCAGAAATGTTGTTTTAGAAATTTATCAACATATGGAAATCTCAAAGACTTTCAGAATATCTGGCCTGGTTTTCTTTGCCAGACATGGCTGGCTTCCAGTATGTTTGATGTCAATTTATGTGTGACTGAGAAATAACTGTCACAATTCTCTTCAGGATGCCCAGAATAGTAGATGAGTGTTACAGGCGTTCTGATTTTTTTTAAAGGCTAATATTTAGTTTGCACGTGAATATGTTGATAGCAAAATATCTGTATACGTTGTTGCATTGTCCTCTTTTCCATATTGTTCCTTTTCACTGGAGATGCTGCAGTCTCTACTCTGAGCATTTGCCCCAATTGTAAAAATATTTTTGCAACAGTGTCCTAATGGTAAGTTTATTATGATTAGCTGATTAGATGGGAATAGTGTAGTGTTAGCCTTTGGCCAATAGTCAACATGAAATCTGAGAAATGCTTTATAAGGTAAAATAAAAGCTCAACAATTTCATATCCTGTTGTTAGTACGGTATACTGCATATTTGTCATAGAAGTGATATGAATATTATAGAATGAGAACTCTAGTCTTCTAGGAGTTACAATGCAGAGTAAGAAGGGCATACCTCATACATTAGCATTAATAAAGTGCAGATTTGACATAAATATTTATGAGAACGTATTTGTGGTGCATTTTTCCAGAGTCATGCTGTAATACAGCATTGGGCAGAAAGTAGGTTATGGTGTAATTGTGGCACTCTACATGATTTATTGTGGTCCAGTTTGTGCCTGATTTCTTGCAAAAGCTTGTAATCTCATTAGGTATTTATTTTAAAGGAGGAAAACTTAGACAACAATGTAATGCTGAGTAATTATAGTTTATCAAGATATTCAAAGCATCCTTATTTATATATTAAAAATATATTGGAAGATTGAGGAGAATTTAATAAGAACGTGAGTTAGATCACTGCTATGAGACTGAATAGTTCATCAATGAGAGTATGTTCTCTGTCTCTATAACTTGCAATATAGCAACATTATCAAGAGATACAAAATAATTTTTTCCTGTTAGTCTATATAGGTAGAATGGATGATAATAAATTCCCTCCGCAAGTAACAAGTATCTTGATTTCATTCCTATCCATCTGCGTTAACTATTATATTATTATTATTTTTGGATCATTTGCATTTATGATAACAGAGAGAATTGGTGATTGGTAGCAATTACGAGTATTGAAGCTTCCCAGGAGTCATGTGATCAAAATTCAGGTGCTTGGCAACTGACTCGTCTTTATGACTGTTGCAGTGTCCCGGGGTCATGTGATCCCCTTTTGTGACTTTCTGAGAAGCAAAGTCAATGGAAGAGCCAGTTTCACTTAACAACCATGTCACTAATTTAACAACTGCAGTGATTCACTTAACTATGGCAAGAAACATCATAAAATGGTGTGATATTCAATTAACAAACGTCTCACTTAACAATAGAAATGTTGGGCTCAATTGTAGGTGTAAGTCAAGGACTACCTGTATTTTACTACCATCTTGCCTATCACTACTCTTTGGAAGGAAAGACTAACTTTGCTACGGCTTCATTCACTTTCTCAGCACAGTTAAACTTTTTCAGCAAAATGATTTTTTTAAAGATAATCTGGCCAGTCTGTCAAAAGTTTGTGAACTGTTTTGAGATTCCCCCTTCTGTTGCCTGTGGCAAATTTTATAGGTGTTTTTCCCCTTATTTTCAGATTGAATCTTGAAACAGGTTCATATTAAATTAGTTTCTTTTCAGGTTGCAAACTCAAGAAAAAAATAATGCATTCTCTCAATCTCTGATTCAGAATCAGAATTAATTTATGCTGGCCCACTTTTTTTTTCTAAATATACACATCTACATTCATTCAATCTGTATATTTAATCATATGATAGAATAAAGCACTTTTCGTGTGCTTATTAATACAATGTCTTTGATTTCTCTTTATCCAGTTCTTTATAATTGATTACATGTCTCTTACTATATTTACAACTTGCTTTTCCTCCATATGCTCTAACTCACCCATTTTCCATCAGCATAAAATAAATCCCTTAGTTCCTAAATCTTTTTTCTGCCACTATGTAGTATTAAGGTGTTTTTTTAAAGAAATAAACGAATAAATTGGCTAACACTTTGTGGAGTACTAGTGATATTTTTGGTTACATCTATTTTTCTAAATATTTAAAATTATTTTCAAATCATGTGCAAAGTCAGATGGTATTCCAAAATGACTAAATTGCCTTGAAGACTAAACAAGTGCTCAGAAATGCATACATTAATGCCTAGCAATAATTGCTTAAAGTGTAAGAATTGTGTACCTTTCTATTCTTGCCTGAATACTGAAAGGAGACCTCAGATTTGGAAAGAGGATGCGATTAAACCTTCCTTATGCTTCTCAGCTTTTGGATTATCTGGGAATTAATGTAGTCCCAACCTATTAGCGTTGCACTGAGTGGTGCTGATAAATTGTGTCAGATGGAAGTTTCTGTTGTCTAATATACCAAACATTGATTAGAAGTAATCTTATTAGGCTAAGCTTTCCTAAACATATTAAGCCTTGTTTGAACTCCTATGCTATTATGAGCAGGAAAGTACTCCTTGGCTTCATCTCCATATAACCTGCCTCCCAATTCTCTGCAGAGATTGGTGCCTCATATTGTCTCTAAAATCTAGAACCTAGCATTCAATCTGAGCTCTGAGTTGTGTAGGGAGTTAACATGTTATTGACGGATGTCTACAAGAATGCTTTGACTTTTTATTTATATCCCACCTTTATTAGTTTTAGAAAGATGGCAAATTTATTTAATATTCCTTCCTCTTTCTACTTTCCCTGCAACAATAACCCAGTGAGTGGAGCTGAATTGAGCTGAGAGAGAGAGATACTGACCAGTAGTGGGATTCAATTTTTTTTACTACTGGTTCTGTAGGCATGGCAGGGGAAGGATACTGCAAAATCCCCATTCCCTCCCGATCAGCTGGGACTCGGGAGGCAGTGAATAGATGGGGGTGGGGCCAGTCAGAGGTGGTATTTACCAATTCTCCAAACTACTCAAAATTTCCACAGGGATAAAGTGCTACTGTTTCACGGTACCGTAGGGACGATTTTTATTGGTTCTGCAAACTGATCGTAAAAAAATAGCTTCCGAGGATTGCTCAGCTGTGAAGTGCATGATAGTTGTGAAGTGCTTGATCGTTCCCCTCCCCCCCCCCATTTTTAAAACATTTTTTTTCTTGGCAGTTCGGGTGATTAGACAGGGGGAAAAAATGCTTTAAAAAGTGAAAAAATTGTTCCATGACAATCAGCCGTCCAATAATGGGAATCTTTTTTTCACTTTTTAAATATTTTTTTTTTACTACCTATTTGTCCGAATCGGTAGTTAAAAAATTCTTTAAAAAGTGGAGAAAAAAGCTGTGCCGTGCAATTATGAGTCCTTCCCCCCACCACACACACTTTTTAAAGCATTTTTTACTACAGGTTCTGGCAAATAGATAGTAAAAATACTTCAAAAAAAGTTGGCCAACTTACCGCGTCACATGACGCCCTCCCAAGCCACGTCCAGTGAACCGTTTTTTACATTTCACCAAACTGTCTTATTTTCCAAGTGTGGACGTAACCGATAGTAGGTGAGAGGGCAAGATGTCTTCAGCTTAAACGTGTCTTTCTTATTATTATTTAACCTTCACTGGCAATTGGTTGCATTTGTTTATGCTTTATGGAATTCCATTCTACATAAACATGTTCTATGTGTATGTAGTCTTACATCAGTTCTTTGAAATTGCGTGTGATTAAATAGATCTTAATTTGTACCTGGAAGTTTTGTATTTTAATTATATTTTAAGCTCAACATGACTCAGAATAACTATGAACATTCCTGGTGATCTCTTGGATATATTCATGTAATATTCTAGGCAAGAGAAATGGCAATATATTCATTACCTTTTTCATGATGTTATCATCCGCCCGCCTCCAATTTCCCAGTCTAGTTTACATTTCTATTATTCCCCGGGAGTGTTCTGCCTAAATAGACCTAGGCCTAGATCAGTGATGGCTAACCTTCTCGTTGTTAGGAGGCAAAAATGCGACAGTGTGCGTGCAATAGTGCATGTGCTGGCATCCATAATGCAAAGCATGTCCCCACATGCTCAGGCACGCACCCCCCATGCTCCCTCTCCCATGCGCACCACACTACCTGCCTCCAAGCTGAGTGTGGTATTTCATCCAGAGGGCTGGGGGAGGCAGTTTTTGAACTCCACAGGTGCCAGGAAAGCCTCCGGAGCCCAGGGAGAGCAAAAAGCGGGCTGAACATGGCCCATTGGGCCTGTTTTTTACCATCCCCAGGCTCCGGAGACTTTCCTGAAGCTTGTGGAGCGGGGAAACTGCCTCTCCTAGCCGTCCGGAAGGCTGAAAATCAGCTGGCCAGTGTATGCATGCACGCTGGAGCTAACACTTCATGTGCCAACAGATACAACTCTGCGTACCACCTCTGCCACACGTGCCATAGGTTCACTATCAGAAGCCTAGATCAATTTTAGCTTAGTTTTAGACCCACCATTTTTTCATTATTTCCTACTTTTTCTTTCTTTTTAACCTTATTTGGAAACAAATAAACAATACTTAATGAGGCATAATTGTATAATTCTAATAATATATGATTTTGGAGGAGGGGTTATCCTCAATAATTCTTTTGGATAAATATATTTCCTATAAGGTAGTTTACTTTTGATATACAGTGTAATGCCCCTACAATAGATCTATTCTACTAATACAGTCTATTCTGGAATAACAGCATTTCATTGTTTTCCATTATTCAGCCAGATTTCTCATATGTCTGCTGTACCTATATTATTTTATTTTCAGACACTCAATAATTATTGGTTTATAAACTCTATCCATTGGCTTATTTGTACAAATAACTGTTACATGGTGTGTCTACTTATTGTTCATGCAACTAGACTGTTTGAGGGCATTTATTTGTGCGAATGAATTAGCAGATATATTACTGAAGAATCTCTGTTTTGCTGTTTCGGCATTTGCATACAATATTTTTTCATCCCTGATTATAGATAACTATAATGAAAAGAAACATTTCTATTTTTTAGCATTTACCAATTCCATATGAAGTACATCGATTTTGCTAGCTGACCAAGATTAATCTTATTTTTTTCTGAACCCTGACTTAATTTCTAACAATTTTCTCCAGTTTAGAATATGGAAATTTAAAGGAGAAACTCATATTTTATCATTTTAAATATGATGGAGAAAAATAGACTTGCCATGCGCTGCATCTTAAGACAGTGTATCTGGAGATTGTTCCTTATCGTTGGCACCTTCAAGATGCCTGCTTGCTGGGGAATTCTGGGAATTGAAGTCTATGCATCTTAAAGCTCCCAATGTATCTGGGAATACACTGGGAGCTTTAAGAAACGTGGTCTTCAACTTCCAGAATTCCTGAGCCAACAGGCATCTTGAAATTGCCAAGGATGAGAAACATAGCCTTAGGACAGCGGTGGACAATTATGGCCCCTTTAAAATCTATGAATTTCAACTCCCAGAATTTCTGAACCAGCGTGGCTGGCTTAGGAATTCTGGGAGTTGAAGTCTACAGATCATAAAGGGGCCATAGCTGCCCACCTCTGCCTTAGAAGTACTGGTCATGGAATATCCATTAGATTTAGAATTACATTTGCTTACTTCTGTGTCTCAAATGGCTTTTAGACAAGCATTGCCTTGGAACACCTATAATTTTTTAAATAAGTTATATATCTTCATTTTTATTTCTATATTTTGTATCTCTATTCCTTTCTATCTCCTTAGCTTGGAGCTGGGGACAGAAAGCGGAAGAGAACTATTTGCCAGTAGGTGTTTGGAAGTCAGAATCCTTGTTAGGGTCTAAGGAGATGTCTACATCTTTTCCATTGATGGGCCTGTATTGAAATACAGTCAACAATTTCCCAGCTTTGACTAATGTGTAACTGGAGATTTTTTCCTCACAGTAAGATAAACATAACAACAAAAACAATACACACAATTATTAAACTGAAAGGTGGAAATTAGAGACAAAAATAGTGCCAAGATTATAAAGGAATACAAATGACAAAGAGAAGATCTGAAGAAGAAAATGAAATAAGATAAATAAAATAAGAGACCAAAAAAAGAATAAAAACTGAAGGGGCAGTCGTAAAAAAAAAAAAGAATGCTTTCTAACCAATCTACTATCATCAGAACAAAGTGACAATTCATGGCAACAATGTGTAGGTCTTAATTTGCCATGTCACCCTGGCAGGATTTTATATAGTATTTTGTCAGTCTTTTTTGCGTTTTTTTTAATTTTATTTTATACTTTTTAACAATTTGTGTTTCTACATAAAATTGACTAATGTCCACTACTAAAAGCATTAAAACATCTGTAGTTTACATTTTATACTACAAGAATTGAAGTAACTGATTGAGGGGGGGGGGGGTTAAGTAAAGAGATCTAACAAGTAATAGATTATAATTAGAAACCTCAGAAAGCTGAATATGTAAAAATCAATACAATAGTTTAGAAATTAGATGCGGAATGAACAAGAAATAAATAGAAGCAGGACCTAAGATGTAGAAATACCTCATGAGAAAGAGAAATGGTTCCTTCTGCCTCTTTGGCAAAGTAGGCAATCAACAGGCTCAGTATTTCTATTAAGATCTTGGAGGTAGTAAATCTGTAGATCTTTGCAGTGCTTTTGTCTAATGGATAGATCCCTCACATATAAAGCAGTCCCTCATTCCTCATCTCAGCATGTCCGATAAGGATGCCGTATGCCCAGTTGCTTCTTTTCTTAAAAGATTTAAGCATTCTGACCCTTCTTTTCTTCTGGCAGTGATAGTAGGGCAAAACTGGAGTTATCCTAGCATCTGGCTGATGGAAAAAAATTGTTTCTTTTATAAGTTTAGGTAGCACCCTCGTTCTTCTTGAAGCATCGTTCCCTAGATGAAAATCCTTATGTTTTTCTGGTCTTATAAGGCTCTGAATCTGTTTTGTGAAATACTCTTCTTAGCTGTTGGATGAATATTGAACATCAAATCACATTTTCTAACTGAACATATGGTCTTTCCAATTGATCTTTTTGAAACAAACTGTGTATATCTGTTATGGCTCCTAACCATAGTTGAGAGGAAACTGTAGTTCTTTTGTGGAACTAAAATTATTTGTCACAAACATTGTAAGATTCCTTACAAAACTATAGTTTCTGCAGTTCTTTGAAGGTAGAACTCATAAAACGTAATATTTAATCATCCCACATCAATTCAACCTTAGATTACTTATCACTTTTTAATGCTAATTCCCATAGGGAGTGAGAGAGAGCATTTTGAGCATTTTGGGTTCAAAACATTTTGAACATCTGAACATTTATTTGGTTAGTAAGTGTACACATTTCAGGAAAACATGTTTAAAATGGACACCTTAAGCTTCACAGAGACCAAAACAATTGAAAGATGAGCAAAAAATCTATGTGTAAATTCCTGTAGCTGAGCTTCTTCAAGAAATGTCCAATAGCTGTGTTTTGAGTTAGATTTACAGTTGTAATAATCTTACATATAGCAAGTTTTACGTCCCAAATAATGTCAGGATGTTTAAGCTATGCTCTCTTGCTCTTCCACTTCTTTCTATTTTTCTTGCCTTTCAGTTACTTCACCTCTTGATTAATTCCTTTGTTGCATAAATAATAGCAAAGCTGTAACAAATTGAACAATATTAAAGCTAAAGAAGCAAGCAGATATCTGAATAGCAGAGAATAAGACCTAACATTTTGTTTTTTGGGGGGTGGGGTGGGGTTATTTTCCTAATCATGAACTGGTGGTGAAGGTCTAACACAGGGGTCTCCAACCTTTGCAACTTTAAGGTCTGAAGGACTTCAGCTCCCAGAATTCTCTAACCAGCAAAGTTGCAAAGGTTGGAGATCCCTGGTCTAACACATCCCTTCCATTCCAAATACATTGTTTTGTTCACAGTATTCTGTTGTCTTCAGCCCAGACAGTTGTTCTTGCAACCTAAGACAATTATTTTTGGAGTAAAGGATTGATTGCTGTTGCTTCTATTGAGTTAGCTGAGTTTTCTGTCTGGGAAGTAAAATGGATATTGAATTCCAGTTATAACCCCTTAATTTAGATAAAACAAACCCTCACTTTGACCTATCTGATTAGTCCACCTAGAATTCTTGCTGTTTAAGGCACATATTATTTCAGGCCTGCATGCAATTTTTAGTTTATTTTTAGAGGAGGGAAAAAGAATTAGGAAAATCTATGCTTAATTCACTAGAAAGCAAATAATTTTATTCTGTTTCTGATCTTCATTTATAGCACCAGCAACAAGTGGTGCAGGCTGTGGAACGTGCCAAGCAAGTGACCATGGCAGAACTGAACGCAATCATTGGGGTATGTGGTCTTTCCATTTTAGTCTTTTAAAAATTAGCTCACATTCCTTTTATTTTTTTACCCAAACAATGTTTTTGTTGTTAGTCCTCCTAGATAATAGTAGTAATAATAATAACACATTGGAAACCATTGGACTTAATAATTGGTTGTATTGCACTGCTGCACTTGCAACAAATTGGCCTTTTGTTCAAACGTAGCCTGGACAGTGGAGACTTCCTAACTTCCACTTTGCAATCAGGTCTGCCATTGACCATGACTCACTTTCATTTCCCTAAGCTGCACTCTATGAATGAGTATAAATTCAGAAAATGATTATTGATTTGATATTGATCTACAACACCGAGATTGTGGGCTAGAGGTATATCTGAGAATGAATGAATGAATGAATATATATGTATATATACATACATACATGTATATATGTATATATACATACATACATACATACACACAAACACACACACACACACACACACACCTTTATTTCCCAAGGTATCCACTTTCGTGAGCAGTTTACAGCATCAGTTGTGATATCAATCTGGAATGCAGCAATGCGAACATGGAGAGGCATCCACAGTGGAAAATCATGTATAAAATAAGAGGATTTGCAGAAGCCTTGTGTCTCTCATGTTCTGCATTTAATCATCCATTTATTTTTCAAATTGTAATCTATTGCTCAAGCCAAAACTCTCAGGGTGGCTAACTGTAAAAATTCCATGTCAAAGGATGATAAAACATTAATGCAAGACAACATCTCCTAAGAGGAACAAACTATCAGCTACAGCAAATGCATCTGTGTATTTTGGCCCTCAGATCAGACTGTTTTTTTTTTCTTCGCCCGCACAAGTTGTTTATGGTTGTGGATTCCTTTGGTGAATGAAGAAAAAAGTCCAAAAATAACATCTGTGGAGGATCTTTAATGCATTTCAGACAAGGTTTCCCAAACATGTCATATTCTGTGTGTCTAACAGTTTTCAGAAGGTGCATTAAACACACACAGAAGAAGAATTAGAACATGGACCTTGGAAGGAAGAGTTTGATGTGGCAAAAAAGCCCAGGGCAATGCTTCTAACCCATTAGGCTGTAAATGGCTGGGCTGCCTTATCAGGGTGTTGCAGGAAAGCATATTGCAACTTTGAATTGTATTCTTTTATTTATCTAGAATCATACAATTAAGTATTTTAACTTATCTCCCATTACAATAAGGCCTTGATGGCCTCTTGTAATTTGGCATGATAGCAGTCTTTCTGTATAAGTGGGTTACATTGCGGTAAAATAATTATATTTTGGACTGTATAGTCATATCTAGTGACTAGATTGGAGTGGTGTGTGTGTGTGTGAGGGAGAGAGGGGGGGGGGGCTTGAAAATTCAGCTACTTGCATTTGAAAATTGCATCCAAATCACTGGCATGCAGGTTGTTGGCGAAAGGGCCACATCTAATTTTATGCTACAGGTTGAAGGAGTTGCTCTCCTAAAATGGACAGAATAAGTTCCTGTTTTGTGGGAAGTGAGATGTTTAAAGAGTAAAAAGTGTGTCTTAAACATCTGAAAATCTTAAAGCACCTGTTTTGTTCCTTTAAATGTCTTCAGAGCCAAAAACTGCAACAACAACAAAAAGGCCAAACCTTTGGGCCATACCCATTATGGAAAGATTCTAGGGATCCTAAAGGGGATCTTGAATGACTGTATGAGTCCTAGAGGTTGAGAAGACTTACACAGTATGTTCATTACAGCACAAAAAGCCACAGGTCCCAGTGGGAAATCAGTTTGTACATGGCATTATTCATTTGTATCAGAAATTTAGCAACAGCTTAAAACTATCACCCCAATGGAGTAGTATTTGGGCATTTCATTGAAAATCATCAATTTTCTTCTGAAGTAAGGGGTCTTCAGAACTGACATATCATGCACTATAATTCTTAGTGTCCATTTGCCATTATGTTTATATTGACTTTTGATTGTTTAAGAACTGGCACGTTTAACTTTAGGATCATCTGGGAAGAGATTTTCAACCTTATATATTAACTTTATTGTGAAATATTATTGTTCATATATGGCCAAAAAAGCTTCCTTCCCTTTTGGCGAACATGAGAAATAGTATTTAGTTAATACTAAATACTATTAAGTAGTTGCTTAATGGCTTAATTCATCTAGCAATTGTTGGAAGTTATGATGGCGCTGAAAAATGTGACTAATGACCAGTTCTTATATTTATGATTGTTGCATGCATGGTCATATGAATGTAATTTGGATGCTTAGTAGTCATCACACATTTATAATGTTTCCCACAGTCATATGATTTCTATTTGCAGTCTTCCCAGCCAGCTTCTGATAAACAAAGTCAGTGAGGAAGCCAGCAGGAAGTCACAAGTCATGATCACATGATGTCTTGCTTAATGACTCTGCGTGATTCCCTTAACAACAGGGACTGCTGTAATATGTTTAACAGGGTGATCACATGATATTTCACTTAACAAACACTTTGTTTTGGGATGGTCCTAGTTAGGGTCGTTAAGCAACGTTGAATACTTCTTTCTTAGGGTTTTTATTTTCATTATATTGTATGACTCACTAGTAGCAAATTATATTTTAAAAAGCTTATTCAAAAAAGAATTATAAAATACAGGTGGGAAAAAAAGTCAATAATAGTCCATGCTTGATGTCTGTAATTATTCAGTTAGGGCTGGCTGTTTAGGTTAGTGTAATGAAGACCATAGCACTGTGCCTTTGTTTTTTTCTTCCGCTTGTAAAGTGTCTTTTTCCTTTTCCATACAGAATGTACAGAAAAGTCGCTCTTTTAGAAAATGCAGCATATCAAACACACTTTGAAATGCTAATTATTCCATTTACTTTCATTAAAATTCAAATTGTTGAGTGAAGATGTGGATAAGAGTTGGTGAATAATCAATCTGTTGTGAAGATATTCCTTCATTTATGCGTCTTACGTTTAACAAGAACATAGGAGTGCTCGCTAATCATGGCCAACAGTACTGTAAAAGCAAGACTTGTTTTTCTTAATAAGCTGTTTGGAGGACTTTTTCCTATCCTTCTGACCACAAGAAAATATCAGCAGTCAATTAAAAAATATAAACGAGGGGGAAAGTAACCTTTATGTCTTCTGAAGTGCCCCTTAGAAAGAATGGGGGAATCAAACAGAGTAGATTGCATAGAATCATGAACAGGTTTTGCTGTATGTCTTTACATTCCAACAGAGAGACCAGAAGATGAATATTTTTCCAATTAGTTTTTGTTATCTGATAAAACTACCCCTATCCAAATATTATTTGGATAAAATAAATTGCTAAATGTCATTGTAATGTAATTCTTTTCAGGATAAGTTATGAAAGCGCAAGCTTAGCTTCACTCTAATTTTTAGGCATTAAATAACTGGGCATTGTTTTAATCTGGGAGTCTGTAGCCTCTGATCTTGGATGTATATAGCTTGGTATGTTTTGATATGAAAATTACACTTTAGAATCCGTTACTATCGTCTCTAATCCTCTGTATCTGTAAATCTATTCTAGATTTTAGAAACTGATTTTAGAAATAGTGAGGTTTTAGATTCTCTAATTAAGGGGGACTTCAATAACCTGCTGCCCTTCAAACTCTCGCTGTTATCCGAAAAATCATGGTAGTTGAAATCCAGCATATCTGCCATGTTTCCCTGAAAATAAGACAGGGTCTTATTTTCTTTTGACCCCCCAATTTTTCAGGGAGGTATTATTATTTTTGAGGTGCAGGAGGCAGCAAGTGTGGTTACTTCATGGCTGCTGCTGTGTTGCAATATTTTTGGGGAGGGCAATTGGTCTTATTATTCGGGGAGGTCTTATTTTCAGGGAAGCAGGGTACTAGACTCAGAATTGGAGAAGACTTTCTACTTAGCATGTATATTTAAACCAAGAGAAAAAGAACCCTAAAGGATATCTAATTATGCTATGAATTTTCCTAAATATCTGTAACCAATAATATTCTATTTATACCATTGCTTTGAGCATATTTTCTTTATCCAGGAAAACAAGACGTAAAAGATATAAATAATTAGAAGTGGGACTAAATGTTTTTAAAGTATAGTTCTATATAGTTAAAATGTATGAAAGAAAGATACAGAGCTAATCAAGAATTTGTTTAAAGGAATTCAATCCTGTTTGAACACTCATACTATCGATCCTTCATCGTCTGATGTTAAAAATTTCACGAAATTCAATGAAACACCTTGTTAACTTTACAATATTCTCCCTTCATTGGTAAATGAAGCAAATCACTGATCCATGCTATTTAAATGCAGAATGCCAAAGTGAACTTGAAATATGGAGAGATGGGTTGTTCACTTGACAGTAAACTAGTTGTGTTTAATGGAATGAAACACTTATAATGACTTCTTTCTCAGGTTATGTTCTGTTGAAAATTACTGACAGATTGACACAAGTTAAATATTAGCTGTTCTTTTTTTTATTTTGGGAAAGAAAAATGATTGGAGGCTGGCTTTAAGATGAAGGCAACAATTATTGGTGAAAACAATTGTTATTACCGCAAAAGCTATTTTGCTCTATTGTCTGTAGAGTCACCAGGAATAGAACTAAACTTGAGGCAGTTTTCCTGATCAGATTAGATGTGTAATATTAGTGTTCCTCTTTTGTCTTTTCACATTTTCAGAACAGCTTATATATAATTATTTGGTTTTGAGTTTTTCTTGATATAGAAGGATTATTTCTATTCACAAAACAAGTTGACCATGCAGGAGACTTGCTCAGGATGAATTCCGAAAGATTTTTTTATTTTTAATTGATTCCAAACCCACTGTTTCCTCCTTTCTGATGAGTTCCATAAATCCGAAGTAAATTTGTAGGGGCTATGGGGCAGTCTGAAAAAAAGAACTATAGAAAGTAATTAGACTTGTAATTGTAATATTGCTGTAGATCCCATTATAGCATGTTAATTGATCTCAGTAAAACATTAGTAAAGTGTTACACTCATTAGAAGCAATGAGATCAACTAGCCTTATCTGTATGATTATGGCGTAGGAATGGAAAGGTCACACACCATTGGAACAATAGACATTCTATAGTTTTAAATCGGATTTTTTTTTAAAATTTCAAATATGCTGGGGCTAGGGCGTATGTGTGTTTATTGTTTTCTACAGAAATCTGGTTTGGGAACTGGCTACACAAAGGTGCAATTTGTCAACCTAGGGTAGAAGGTAAGCAGAAGACTGATGAGGATGAATAGGATTACCTTTGTTATTGAAGGAAACAAATGCTTTCAAATATTATTTTTTTTCAAATTTCTGGAAAGTGTACCACATACAGACACAAACAGATGCACACACTTTTACATGGTGCACTATACACACACACACACACACACATATATGTGGTCGTCAAAATCCCCATATTTATAAGTAATCCTCAATTTACAACCATTTTTAGTGATTGTTTGAAGCTAAACTGGCACTGAAAAAAGTGACGTATGACCAGTTTTCATATTTATCGCTTTTGCAGCATCCCTACAGTCATGGGATCAAAATTTGGACACTTGGCAGCTGGCATGTATTTATCACGGTTGCTCTATCCTGGGGTCACATAGTCACCTTTGGAACCTTCTGACAAGCAAAGTCAATGAGCAAGCCAAATTCACTTAACAGCCATATGACTAACTTAACAACTACAGTGATTCAATTAAAAACTGTGGCAAGAAATTAAAATGGGACAAAACTGACTTAACAACTGTTTTGCTCAGCAACAAAAATGTTGGGCTCAATTAGAGTTCTAAGTCGAGAGCTATCTGTAAATATGGAGATTATTCTCCTTGGAGAGAGCAATTTAAATATGTAAAAGGTGTTTCCTTATTGAAGTTGCAAGATAGAGTGCCATTTCCAACTTGCTTTCTGAATGTTGAGGCCATAATGACTCCAGGAGGAAGGGATCACAATGTCTTCCTAAATATCAGGGACGATGTTTGGAAAAAAACAAGAACTGCTAGTGTTTTAATGCCTGAAATACAGAGGTGAAATAGTTTCCTGATTACTGTATTTTTTAGATTATAAGACACACTGGAGTATAAGACGCAGCAAGGTTTTGAAGGGGCAAATTAAAAAAATAAGGTTTTTGCACTCTACCTGTTTTTTTGTCAAAGAAAGGGCATGCATAACCTTTATGAGACTTGTGGAGTGTTCCTGAGGGCTGGGGGGGGGGGGGTTGAGCAAAAACTGTCCCATTTTTCACAAAACGGGCCTGGTTTTTTTGTCAAAAAAGGGCATGTATAGCCTTTGCCCTCCCCAACTGCCAGGAGCACTCTGGAACCCTAAAAGGCTATGCATGGCCATTTTTGCAAAGAGGGCGGGGTTTCGGGAGACAAAAAATGCTGTATTCAGTGTATAAGACGCACCCAGATTTAACCCTCTTTTTTGAGGGAAAAAGGTGCATCTTATTCTCCGAAAAATACAGTAACTTTTTGTATAATTTCTTTTATTTATTTAACTAATTAAATAATGTGGTGTGGGTTTGGAATTCTTCAATGTGGGTGTATTTTCTAATTGGTCTTGACTCGCGGGGATTGCCCTGCAGTTTTCTTGAAAAGATTTCGGAAGTGATTTGCTATTGCCTGCTTGTTAGGGCAAGATCAGAATTCACAACATAGTGGATTCTAACTTGGTGCCTTGCCCACTACACCAAAACTGCTCTCAAATCAGTTTTGAGCTATTGTTGAAAGGTTCTGAGAAAATTAAAATTAGGGAGAATGTTTGTCTGATGAAAAACTGTAGCAGACTGATACAATTTTCTTTCTCCTCAAGGGAATTTAGCTGGAAGCAAGAAGCTGCAGTTCATATCCGCTACTATAAGTGTTAAAATTAACTCTTACAGCATTTGGCAAACTTATTATGATGATTTCTGAAAATAGAAAAGGAGTTGAGATTTTATGCCTTTTGTGTGAAAGAATACCAACATCCTTCCTGAAATATTAAAATTTCTGTGTTGTCGATTGAAATTTTACAGGCTCTCAAAGAAAGATGGTCACATTTCCTAAGACTGGCAATCTTCTTAAATTTCAGCCATTTCTTTATTACCCCAGTTACCTTGAATGCTGTTTAAATGTGTGATTTATTCAAAGATTTAAAAAAATTAACAATAAAGAATTAAATATGAAGTAAGGTACTTTTTTTTTTGCTTGAGGCTTTCTTTGAGTTACTTTTGATTCTTGTCAATTGCCCAGACGAGTCTCTTCAGTTTTGGCGTCATTTTTGGAAGTGATTTACAACATGAGTCTCTTGAACGAGAAAGGGATGTTGGGAGATGACACTCTTATCTTTGGGGATTGTCACTCTGACCTTTCCCCATCAATAATTACCCTCACTAAACAAAGACTGATTTCCCCCCGTTCAGGGTTGTTTAATTTCACAGGGTCTCCCCCCCCCCCCCCCCCAGTTTTGTGGTGTAAATTGGTTTTATTGGTTTTATTCTTGTATTTTTATGGCTTTAACATAAAAATATGTTAAAACAACAACACGCAACTGCCCAGATTGGGTGGGACTACAAATATTGTGTTATATATTCAGGGACAGAATATTCTAGTTGCCACTAGATTCAGTCAAAAGCAGTAAAATCTCCTAGATAGGCTATAACTGTACTTCTTAACAAGAAGAATAATTTATTTATTTATTTGGCAACATCAAATAAGAGTCTGGGTGGCTTACATTTTAAAACAAAACAATGATCTGTAATGTCAAAACACAATGGAAAGTATACAAAAGCAATGAAATATCTACAATAGAAGAGTGGTGTCAGGGTTCCAAGTACAGCCATAGCAAACAGGACTCCAAGGCAGGTAGGTTCCTCAAAGAATAGTTTTATTGGACATATCATACAAGCTGGTGAAAACCAACTCTGAATGTTTCCATGATTTTCACATAATTTCACAAGTTTCCCCCCTTTCCCAAACGATCAGTCACAATCAGTCAGTTTCTATGGATTTTTTGGTTGAAAGAAGAAAATATTGAATTTATTATTTTGAAATTTGGAGACTAGAAAGGCATGAAGTAGATGGGGAAAACTTTATGGTTATAATTATTTGATAGGGCAAACAGTAGAAGGCATAATTCTATTTTTTTTTCTCATTTCTTTTTGCATTCTTTTTTTTTCTTTCTACCTTTTTGTTTCTTAATTTTTACTATACAGTATTTTAAAATTATACACACACATACAATATAAAATATTCAAATGTCTACCTTTACAAAAGTTGATAATTCTTTATCACATTTGGTATTAATTGATTTTGATTTCCTCTTGTATGCAGGCTACTGCATACAAGAGGATATGTAATTATATATATGCCTAACATACAAGTAGACACTTCCAATTTTTATTATTTATATTGCAGCCCACAAATGAGGACATTTCTGCGCCTGTTTATCACTGAGAGAAACATAGCTAAAATGTAAGAACCAGGTATGCAGTGATGTTCCAAAAAATACAATTTAGCACCAGAAGTGCTGAACCTCAATTTTTAGCAGTGACACTTTAATGATAGGAAGCCTGCAAAATTATTTGCTATCAATTGTGAAGGCAATAACAAGCCTTGGTGGTTTTTCACACTCTCTGTATTAAGTGCTTTCAGAATGACAGCGTAAACTGTGTTAGAGAACTCCAAGGAAGTAAAACTGATTAAAATGTTCATGCTTGAATGGTGCTGATGGAATAGTTCATTTGGACTTTCTCTACCTCCTGCAGCTCAAGCTGAAATATTAAAATTCAGTGGATTTAAATCTCTCTCCCCTAAGCTCAGGGAAAAAAAACATTACATTTTAATAGGTTTTAAACTCATAATTCACTGGTTTGGAGCAATGCTATTAAATCTATTTAAATATTACTTGTATTACTAAGGAAATGATTTAAATGATTTTTGCCTGTACTATTTCTGATTCGTATATGAATATGAAATATATATACATATACTTATACACACACACACACACACACACACACACACACACACACACACACAATGTATGAATGTATCATTTAAAAAAACCATTCTGGCTGGGGTATTTTTTAAGTGTTTTGCTTTATGAATTTAAAATATAACGATTTGTAATATGTTTAAGAATTGCTAAAAACTTTATAATCATTCCCCCTTCATATTGCACAATGATTAGCTGAAGGAATTTATATTTCTCATTGATTTACTCGTTGTCAACATACCAGATTCATGCAAGAGAAAGCAATGAGCCCTCCCCCCACTCCCCCACCCCCATTTTGTAAGGTTTTGTGCTTTTTTAACAAGTAACCCATTGGTCAAAGCTTTCACCAGGCTGGGCTAAGAGTAACAGTCTAACGGACAATACATTATCTTAGCTTGATAAATTTGAGCTTTGGGAGGGAATAGAAACCTTTGGATGGCCATGTGGGATAGATAAGTGCATAGACATTCTAATAAAAATTTAGCATCAGTGCATGCTATTATCCCCACGGTGCCACTGGTCTGTGGCTCATGCTGCTAAATGCTAATGCATTTTTGTACCGGTGCTTAACACAGGAAGGGATTTCTGTCTCTTGTGTGTGAAAGGGTTGCCTTTTGCTTTTCAAATGAGTTTACTCTTTGGGTCTCTGGTCTGAAACAAAGGTTAAGAAATAAAGGCCAGGCTTTTGGTTGGCATAATTTGGCATAGCTCCATTGATTTCATTTGATTTCTCCCGGTTAAGAGTGTCTGCTTCTGAATCTGTACTAGGGCAGAGAATTTGATTGTGCCCGCTGATTCAGAACATTTTGATTTAATGTGGAAGGAAGGGGAAGCCACATTTTTTTTCTCTCCTTCAAATATGGATGGTTAAAGCTGACTCTGTTTAGTGAAGTCATTCCCACCAAATGTGCGTGTCTTTAGAGCTGCCACTTCTCCGAATCAGAGAAGGTGTGGGGTAAATTAGTAATAGACTATGACCTCTGTGCAGTGATTACTTATTTTCCTGGCTTTTTATTGTTTGATCAAAGACTCTGCTTATATTCCACTGTGCTTGGAGCTTTAAAGCTGAACAATAAACTGGCCACCTGTTGTATACTGTACACAGATTGCTGTGATGGCAAGGCCGAAAAGAGGCTTGGCTTAATGAGGTACCTACTTCATGTTATTGTTGTTTTACATTGTAAGCAACGCCAAAATATATCTTATTTAATCATAATACTGTGCATGGAACAGGAATGATAACTTGGCTCAGATTTGCCCTAGGATTGGTTATTATGTGATTCGGTACCTATTTCTGTTGATTCTGTTTCTTTCTATGCAGCGTAAATCGGCTTAATGCATTCTTAATGAATCCCATTTTTTTCCCAGTGAGTTTTATTTATCCTCTGTTTTATTTGTATTAACTTGAAAGCAATGATTGTTGGGCAGCGAAGCCTTCTGAAACTGCTTCATTTGTGGTGACACTAATGCAGTGCAGAGGGTATACAAGTTGTTAGTAATCTAGTTCCTGGTGTTGTAGTATTGTCTGTGTGGGTTAATAGAACAGGGTTGTCCAACCTTAGTAACTTTGAGACTTGTGGACTTCAACTCCCAGAATTCCCCAGCCAACCATGCTTTTCAAATGAGTGAAATGCTGCAGTGAAATTTTGGAAGTTGAAGTCTACAAGTCTTAAAATTACCAAGGTTGGACATCCCTGATCTAGCATATTATTTTTTTAAAATGTAATGCCTACTTTATTGTAATTTTGGCACCAAATACCTTTTTGTTTTCCATTACTTTTCATGTGTAAATTTCTTTTATTTTTCCACTGTTTGAATATGCTTTATTTTTCCTGGTGATTTGTATTTTAATCCTTATCTGATTTAATTTATATATATTTATCTTGCTTTTGTTCTCCTTGTGAGCCATTGTGGAAACTTTGTTATAGAAAGGAGTGCCTGTAGTTACATTTAAAAACAAACCAAACAAAGATTTGCCTGCTTTTATTGATTTTTTACTTGCCTTTGCTTACTTTTAGCAAACTTTGCCAGTGAGGTTTTTTTCTCCATTGCATAAAGAGAAATAGAAGTAAAACCATCTGTTTTGGGGTTTTTTGTTTCTCAAAAAACAAATCCTACTAAAAAAAATTAGTAACATAAAAGTTAAAAATGACCCATTTAGATTCATAAGGAAAGCAAACAATTGGGGAAAACTGTTTAGCTCAATTACTTAAATAAACCGAAATGGAAAGGTTCAGCACAATATTTTTCCCCCCAGATCTTATCTTCCCAGATACAAGCTTTCATGCATACATGCTCAATATTCAAGTTTTTTGTTCCGTGATGATCTCCTCTTTGTCATTATTGGCTTTAAAACTGCAACATTTATTTCTTTATCGGGATTTTCTCCCATTCCAGACTGAAGTATTATTATTTTTTAAAATAAATTCAAATTCAAATTCAAATTTATTCGATTTATGAACCGCCCCCTCTCCCCAAAGGGACTCGGGACGGTGTACAGGAAAAATTAAAAAAACCATATAAAACATACAATATATACAAAGTTAAAAATGAATTAAATTAAACCTGTACTAAAATTTAAAATAATGCATAATTCCACTTTGAATGGAGAAGAAGGTTCATGGGATAAGCATCACATGAAATTGTAGGGAGCCATGACAGCTCTCTGTGAATCTCCCTCTTTCCCCCCCCCCCCAAGATTTGATTTATTATTACAAGGCTGGTGAATGGTTTCCAACATCTTGTAGTCAGAGATTTGAAGTAAAGAGTTAATGTCAGTTTTGTTTGGGATAGATTTAGGGGAACAGGAGAATTCTTGGCCAATTCTACATACATAAGGTGACCATCCGTCCCGCTTCTGGCGGGACAGACCCGCTTCTCCATTAGATATCCCGCCACCCGCCTTTTCTTCAAAATGTCCTGCTTCGGGCGCTCTGTACACGCTCATAGGCGGGCGCCTCTGAGCGCCGGCTCGGGTGGGGAGGCCCTCGGAGGGGGGGCGCATGCGCTCTGGCGCGTCACGCGCCTGCAGAAGGTGTCAGGGCACGCTCCCCCCACCCGCTGAGCACTCTTTAAAGGCAGTGGCGGCGGCTCTCAGCGCGTGAGGGACGGCCTTCGGCCCAATGGTCAGACGCATGGCTGCTGGGTCTGGCAGCGGCGCAGGAGGTGCCGGGCGAGCAGCGCAATGGTCCGAGTGCGGAAGGCGAGAGCGACACGCTGAGTGCCCTTCCCGGCAGCCGCCCCGAAGGCCGTCCCTCACGCGCTGAGAGCTGCCGGATTGGTCCGCCGCAGCTGCCTTTAAAGTGGCCCCTGCGGCGGCTGTTGGGAACGCGCCCCTGCCCCGACGCCCTCTGTGCAGGCGTGTGACATGCCGGAGCACAGGTGCGCACGTGCGCGCACACATGCTCCCCCCCATCAACGGTGTCCCGCTTTGGGATTTTGAAAATCCGGTCACCTTATACATACAGTATGTAATACAGCAACTCAGATTATTTATCTATGACAAATTTTGGTACTATGGACTATGGCATTATAGCTATGGCAATAGCACTTATATGCTGCTTCACAGTGCTTTACAGCCCTCTCTAAGAGATTTACGAAGTTGGCATATTGCCCGCAACAATCTGGCTCTTCATTTTACTGACTTCGGAAGGATGAAGGCTGAGTCAGCCTTGAGCTAGTGAGAATTGAACTGCTGGCCTTCGGCAAAATTAGCCTGCGATACTGCATTGTAACCACTTTGCCACCACAACTCTTTGATCAAACTAGTGATCAAATTATGTCCTCCTTAAAGTAAATGATTCACAGTTCCTAATGCCAGGCATTGTACTTCTGTACTTCTCTAAAAACAATAATTACATCGAATGTGACAAAGTTAAGGGAACCGGATCAACTTTGTTCTTCTATATGTAAATCTCTGACATCTTTTAATCAAGTTAGTATTGGACAGAGGAGCCAGATGGCCCAAACAAGTTCACAAAGCCGTATCACAGTTGAGAGAAAAATCAGTCATCCAACAACACAACATCTCCTTGGTTGAAGAAAACTCAATCAGGCATTTCTTAGATAATTAACATGTGAGAAAAGGATAAAACAGTCAGACACAGATTTACATGCTCCTTTATTTTCTATATGCTGACGTTGAGCATCTGCAGTGATGAACCTTTCCCATTCATATAGATTTTCCCATATAATTTAAAAAGTAGAAAGCTAGGGTTGTAACTTCTGAAAAGTGAAAAGCAGCCCAGACTTGCAGTGTCAGTAGGAACTACATATTAAAACATTGCCTGGAGCAAGACTAAAGTATTGTTAGCTAAGTGTTTTTTTTCCCCACCATGAAACTCCTACACAGAAATTGTCTTTGTGTTTTTCCATAGATAAAGTCTGTGTTGTGCAACTTGACTGTTGCATTGTGCTTGAGATAGTCAAGCACAATGCAATAGTCATTTAATGATTTTAAATCAGAAATAGTCATTTAATGATTTTTTTTTTAATGCTACTGAGCTTTGTCAGGAATGATTTTGGGAAAGATGTGATAATTTACTTTTAATATCTGAAGGGGGCATTGCATTGGAGGCCATGACCTGTTCTCTGTCATGCCAAAGAGTAAGACATGGAATCATTTTATCAGATTACAAAAGACCAAATTCTGATTGAATGTTCAGAAGTCTTTTTAGTGATAAGAGCATATTGATAGTTTAACCAACTCCTTAACAAGGTAGTAGATTTCATCCAATACAGGTATCCCTCGATTTATGACCACAATTGTGCCCAACATTTCTATTGATAAGCGAGACAACTGTTAACTGAACATTTTGCAACTTTTCTTGTCATGGTTGCATGGGACCTGGCTACTTGCAAGACCGTCTCCTGCTACCAAATGCCTCCCACCGACCAGTTCGTTCCCACAGAGAGGGCCTCCTCAGGGTGCCGTCGGCCAAACAATGTTAGCTGGCGACCCCCAGGGGGAGAACCTTCTCTGTGGCAGCTCCTGCCCTCTGGAATGACCTACCCCCCGACCTATGTATGACCACTGACCTACGTCTCTTCCGTCGGGCCTTGAAAACGCATTTATTCCGTGCGACTGGCCTGGCGTAGTTTTTAATCGATTTTAATTGATTTTATTTAGCAGTTTTATTTGGATTTTAGAACAGGCCCCTAATTTAATTATCATTTTAAAGTATTTTATATATTGATGTTCTTTGTTGTTTTATTGATGCCTGTTCACTGCCCTGAGTCCCGCAAGGGAGAAGGGCGGTATACAAATTTAATAAACTACTAACTACTAAATGAATCACTGCAGTTGTTACAGTTTACGCTTGTAAAGTGAGTCTTGCTTCCCCATTGACTTTGCTTATCAAAAGGTTGTTTAAAGGTTAATCACATGACCTGAGGACAGTGCAGTCACAATATGAGTCACTTGCCAAGCATCTGAATTTTGATCTCGTGACCATGTGAAAAATGGTCATAGGTCACTTTTTTTAGAGCCGACGTAACTCTGAACAGTCACTGTTGTAAGTTGAGGACTACCTGTATATGCCATCGGAGATTGGACAGTCATGTGTTGGGGATGCCTTACACGGAAACCTCTCTGTACTGAGCTTTGGGGGAGGGTTGGGGTTTGTTGCTATAAATATCCCCATTCAATTTGTGATTGTAAGAATGCATAATTTGTGCTGATAGGGTTTTGATTCAGTGTTCCGGAATTAAAGTGCATCCAGCGTTCTAGCCTTAACTTTGCCTTGCTGTTTCCATAACACACTTTCCAGGTTTCCTTATTATTCCGCCTTACCCATCTAATAATCATACTCCTCCCCTCCCTTTGTAGCTGTTTTCATATGCAGCGTGATTTGAATCACAATACCGTTGAGAATATTTTTAATTGGATGTTGCTCCTCTTTTTTTCCCCAGCAGTGAGGAAAGGATGTACATACAGCATGTATGTGGGTTGAGATATGAAGTGAGGTCTTTGCGAGATTAATTTGTCAGTTAACACTAAAGTGTCTTTGAGTTGGAAGAGGATGTTAGGACTGTTTGGATAATGGCAGTAAGCTTTCAGGGTCTGTAAGGGAAAAAGCACTAGATTACTCTGGCATGGTGCTGGCTGGAAAATATCCAGTAGAAACCTGAATACTTTCCAGGAAAATTGGCTTCTGAATGTGCTGACTCCACCTAGAGAACATTATCAGCTAATTTGTCCATAGGATATATGTACATTTAAAAAAAAATTCGTTAACTTTTTAGATATGGGCAGAAGGCATCCTCCAAACTTCTGTTATCAATATTTCAGGTTTCACATTAGGAAATGACAGTGAAATCAATGTTAAAAACTTTTAAAGATTCTTTTCCCCTTCGTATTCTTTTCCTTCAAATATACCAAATGTCAGCCTGGTTTATTATTTCTAGATTTTTATACCTAGGGATGGAATGAAATGCATGCCATGCACTGATACTTAGATATTTATGAATGCATTTAAGCTCACTTGTCAAATATGAAAGTTGCACGGGGGGAAAATTGGACATAATTCTTTTAAAATACTTCAAAATATTTATTATTTATTGAAAACGTGGTGTAACTGCTCACCATATATTGAATTTTGGGCGTCTCCCAATCAACAAAAAACAACAACATAATTCATATATCTACTAAAAACATAAGCATTAAAAAACTGGCACAAAGTTAAGCTTCCAAAATCCTTGTTAAAGCCTCTCATCCAGCTCACCCTATCCTATCATTTAGGGGAAAAGCCAGATCTTAAGTAGTTTCTGGAAGGCTAGGTGGATAGAGGGATGTCAAACTTTAAGGGAAAGGGTATTTCACAGAGCAAGGAGATTCCTTTCTTGGAATCTTTCCATCCTTCCTGGATCCTATAAGGTAGCAGTGTTTAAGGGAAGGGGCTTAGAACATGCCCTCCTATCTCATCCAGTAGGCTGAATAGATGCCTTTAGGGAGAGGTGGCCCCTGTCCTTGTGCCACATAGGATGTTATAGGTAATAACCAGCACCTTGAATTGCACCCAGAGGAAAACCTGGAACTAGTACAACTCAAACAACAGAGATGTCATATGGGTAAACCCATCACTTCATACCAGTGGTGGGATTCAAGATTTTGTAGTACCGGTTCTGTGGGCGTGGCTTGGTGGATGTGGCAGTGGAAGGTTACTGCATTTCCTCCTGATCAGCCGGGATCGGGAGACTGAGAATAGATGGGGGCAGGGCCAATCAAAGGTGGTATTTACCTGTTCTACAAAGTACTCAAAATTTCCGCTACCGGTTCTCCAGAACTGATCAGAACCTGCTGAATACCACCTCTGCTTTATGTACTGCCTCATTCTGGGCCAGTTGTATCTCCCATGTATCTTCAAGGTTAGCTCCATGTAAACCACATTGCAGTAGTCCAACCTGGGATGCCCGTCCAGGTTTTATTTTTAAAAGATAAAATGTGCCATGCTTAATGTGCCCCTTGGTTTAAAGATATTACTTAATTCCATTTGATTCCAGAAAATAAAGCCATAAATGATTGCCTTAATTATAAACCATTTAATTATCTTGTAGAATACATGTACAAGAATAACAGAGGGATGAAACAATCGAAATGTTGCTCATGATAATGATTATAATCAGTCCATCAAAATGGAACAGTGATGAATTATGGAAAGAATAAGGTGAAATTCTTTAGTCAGTAAATGCGGAAAAACAGCCCTTGGACTGCAATTAGGTGAAGGCTTGGAAAAACCCAATATAATATTTATGCATTATTGACTAGACCAGAGGAGAGTGGAATGTATGGTTTTGCATTGATAGTAGGACGGGCAGATTTAATGGAGCAGAAATGCTTAAATTAAATACTTAAATTCATATCTTTGAAATATTGCCCTGGTAATTCTGCTGGTGTTTTTAAGATTTAATATTAATTTGAACAGATGCCCACTGTTGGCTAACTTTAGAAAATTTGGCTTGAATTTATTTCTTTGGCTAAAGCATATGTTTTCACTTAAACAAAAACTAAGCACTGATTAATCTTCTCCAAACTTTAGAATAATGTTGGTTTGACAGATTGTAAACCCAATTATGAGCCACTAGATAAAAGAAGGGTCAAATTAAATGCCCTTCTTTCCAGTTATGAATTTAAAGGGCAGAAGAAAAATGAATTGTGGGGAATTGTGGGGAGAGTTTTGAAGCAAAGGAGTAGGTGTATTTTTTTTTAATGTATAGTAGGACAGTTGTTGGCCCTCCCTCCTTTGAAAACAGTCTTAAAACAGGACGGGAGGGAGGGAGGGAGGGAGGGAGGGAGGGAGGGAGGGAGGGAGGAAGGAAGGAAGGAAGGAAGGAAGGAAGGAAGGAAGGAAGGAAGGAAGGAAGGAAGGAAGGAAGGAAGGACAGCAAAACAAAACTTCATTTGTTTAAATAACATGGTTTGGGAAAGCAAAAGCCGATTTTTAAAGCCATCTTGCAAATTATTGCAGGTGCAAGTGTGAAGTGAAAGAGTTGCTTGTTCAGGGAGATTGAGTGTGGCATAAACCCTCCCTCCACCCACCTTCCTTCCCTTCCTCCCACCCTCCTCTCCTTCAGCAGCGACATCAACAAACCATCTAGGCCACAATGGTTAGTACAGCAGAGAGCTTGAAGCAGCTTGGGCTGAGGTCAAGCACTCCAATTCTAACCTCTCAAGGGCTTTCTCTATGTGTTGCCAGTGTACTGGTAAAAATGACTTTAAACTCTTGTCAGCGCAGCTACTGGTGCATGCATCGCAGTCCCACTCAAATAAACCTGTCACAACACAGAGTCAGCAGCTAGAGAAGAGTACAAGGGCAGGCCTCTAGCTTTTCATTCGAGCATCACTAAACGTGCACAGAGTGCCCAATTATTTCAGCATTATTGAGCAAGCCTACAGGAGGACCCAAGCCTTGCTACATTAGATTTTCTTTAGTAATTTGCTCAAGTACCGCTGAGGACACTTAAAGGACTTTAAACGGTGGCTGCAACCAGTTTCCTTTTCTGGATTGTTAATTCAGGTTCCCTTTTTGTCAAATGAACTCTTGCTGCATGCTGGGTGGCTGCTTGGGGAGAACAGCTTAATGCTTGCTTTCTCAATTTTCAGCTTTTATTTTCCTTCGATAAATAAATAAATTAAAAGCAGAACTTAATGGCTGCCTTGATAGTCAACTTGTGCATTTTGATTAGACTTTCGGTGTCCTTACGAGACTGCTCCTGGAAGAATAAGATTGAAGGAGGTTTCACTTCAGATAGCAAGGTGTTATTTTCCTTTTGAATGCAGACCACGAAAAACAATATCATACAGCGAATAACGTTGCAGCGTCTTCTCCCCAATCTGGACTTGAGCCAGAGTTGTTGTTTAAGGCAGGCATTCAGAGGAAATGCGTTGCATAAGCTTTGGTTATAAGCATCGGTCACATCCACTCCTTATTCTCACGTTGTCAGCCTCCTCTTTGCTGTTTGCTTCGGCTGCCATGTGAAACGGGGAGGGAGGGGTTTTGCTATTCGGGTATGGGATTCTATGGTGCAGGAGAGTGATTTGCAGGAAGGAGTAAATTATCGCCATCTACTTCGCATACCAGTGGCTGGGGCCGTGCGGTGGTCAAGGTCAATGATCTTGCATGCCATCCTGATGATGCTCCTTGAAGAGGCAACCCACATGACACCGGAGGGGTTTGCGCATTGGACAATGGGGTGGGGGTTATTGGGAAAAGGGGGTTGGACATATATTGATATGTATGCTTTCGCGCCTAAATGTTTCAGATCTTGCTTAGCATCTATGCTATTCATTTCATAACCAGTAAAAGTACTTTTGATTCCATCCAAAATGTAGTTGAGGGGTTTCTTTCTTGGTTATCGTTAGAAGCAGACCTGACACACGTACACTGTGTTTGTGCCCCTTTTGTTTCTTCAAGAGTTGAAATAATTTGTAGCAAATCAGGATAATTGATTAGTTGACAGACATTGAAGACACCATAGTCCAGGACCTGCACATAGTTAGCCACGCTGAAAGTTTTTCTTCTTTGGAACAAATTCAATAACTCTGTTTAATTTTTCACAGCAGCAGCAACTCCAGGCCCAACATTTATCACATGGACATGGCCTTCCAGTGCCTCTCACTCCACATCCTTCCGGATTGCAGCCACCCACCATTCCACCCATTGGCAGCAGTGCGGGCCTCCTAGCCTTGTCAAGTGCCCTTGGGGGGCAGTCTCACCTTCCAATCAAAGATGAAAAGAAGCATCACGATAGTGATCACCAAAGAGGTAAGACTTGTTTTCTAGGTTTCAGCTGTCAGAGAAAGTTGCTTCAAATGTTAAAAGTGCAAGTTCCTTGAGTTTTCTTTTTCACATCCCTACTCTTGTCTTTCCTTCTGATGTAACCTTCTAGATCAGTACTGCTGTCCATCTGAGTTGGGAAGTATGGGAGCTATAGTTCAAGCCAGGGGTGAAATCCAGCAGGTTCCAACAGGTTCTGGAGAACCAGTAGTGGAAATTTTGAGTAGTTCAGAGAACCAGCAAATACCACCTCTGGCTGTCCCCAGAGTAGGGTGGGAATCAAGATTTTGCAATATCCTTCCCCTAAGAGTGGGGTGGGAAGGGAGATTTTGCAGTATACTTCCCCTGCCATGCCCACCAAGCCACACCCACAGAACTGGCAGTAAAAAAAATTGAATTTCACCACTGGTTCAAGCTAGCCAAAAGAATCCAGATTTGAAAAGGGCATTCTTTTAGTTCTCCATTTGTCTCTTTTAAACTCTAGGTTTTGGGTCAGAGCCCTGCCTATTTAATGGAGAAAGGTTAAGTGTTCACTCTCAATTCTTCTGAAGTTTGGTTGGTCAGTAAGTGGAACTGAAGAGAAAGTGCCATTCTTGTCTACAAATATCCAACCTGTTTTAATAATGGGAGGCAATCAACTCAATCACTTTTTGTTCGCAGTGTTTAGGACCATAAAAGAAAATGGGAAGAGCTAATAATTCTTTAAGTTTCCATGAATATTGAGAAGCCCTAATCTTATCCATTGAAGGGGGGATTCTCTCTGACTTTGGATTCTTCTCTACAAATGTCCAGCCTGTTTTAAATAATGGGAGACAATGTGATCTCTGAGATCAAAACCATGTTTTCAAACTCAAACAGGGTTCTCCAAAGAATCTTAAGAGCCAATGTGACTATCCCATGTCCCATTCAGCTTCATACGAAGTCTCTATGAGCTGCTTATGGCATCTTTTGAAACCAACTTCATTTTGCAAGGACCGATCTAGATCAGGCATACTTGACCAATTCTTATCCTACTTCCACAGGAGAAAATGGCCAATAACTGCCAGTTATTATGTTCATGTGTGCAATAGGATTAGTTAATATACAATAATAATGGCTAGAAAAAACTGTGAATTCTCTAAATGAAAAAGAAACCATCTTTAGTTCCATGACAATGGAATAATGGAGGAGGAGAATGGTGCCAGGAAAATGTGATCATAAATAAACCAATGTATCTCATTGTGTGTAATTAAATAACTGTGACATTTTGGTGTTTTATAATACAAAGGTCACAATTTGGAAGAATAGTGTTATTAAACATTAAAGATTAAGGAGGCCTATGTGCTAAGATATAAGGATCAAATGCAGAAGTAAGCATGCAACTGGTTTACAATTCTCTTTGAAAAAGATGCTCAGTCCTATATAATTTTGTGCTACTGCTATAGCATCTTTCAAAGGCTCTTGACTGACCAGTTGTGGTTAATGGAATCAACTTTAAACATTGGTTGTGCACGCGTAATAATTAACTTTATAAAAAAGGTAATATCTTTGCCACTTATCTTTTAATGGAGACTAAGGTTGTGATATGTTTTTCGAGATAGAAGAAATATACAGTCTGATATAAAATTTATTCTATCTCTGTCTCTTTCCTTTTCTCCTTTGCTCATGTTGCTGCTGCTGTTCTGCTTGAAGACAGAGACTCCATAAAGGTAAGATTCTATTTCACAGATGGAAGGAGTGGGCTAAAAGAATTGCAGTGCATTTATTACAATTGAACTAAGGCATAGGAAAAGTTATTATGGTAACTAGGTGGTGATATCTATATTGATTAGTCTTGGGTAGACAATTTTAAAACACTAGTTAAAAGTGAAAATTCACTGCTGGACTCTGAGCTTGTTATGTACCATGTCATCAGAACAGAGTTAGATGTCACATAATGTAACAACTGGTTCACCCAGAACCAGAAATGTGAGCCCCCGCATGCGCATGTCTTCAGAAACATGGCAATATATGGCCAAAATAGCACCAGGATGGGTGGGCAGGCCCGTGTGGGCCCAGATGGGCCCACCCACCAGTCGGAACTACCTGTTTGCCCCAAACTGGCAGCAGCCCACCACTGCATCAGAAGGATTTTCCATTGTCAGTTGGCATGGAGATGCTTCTACTTTTGTTCTGAACAGAAATCCCTTCCAATGGGAAAGGGCTCTAGCACATCTTCTGTGAAGAACCTCTATGAAGATGTATTGTTATCACCTGAGGAGAACCTTGTGCAGACAGGGGAGAAAAGAACCGAGGTGGTGCAGTGGTTAGAATGCAGCACTGCAAGCTACTTCAGCTGACTGCTAGCTGCAGTTCGGCAGTTCAAATCTCACCAGCTCAAGGTTGACTCAGCCTTCCATCCTTCTGAGGTGGGTAAAATGAGGAGCCAGATTGTTGGGGGCAATAGGCTGACTCTGTAAAGTCTGTTTAGCTCTCTATTTAGCTCTCATCAGCTAGCCATACCCTTACTGGGATTCGAACCAGGGAAGTATTACATGTTAGGCAGATGTTTTAGCCACTAGACTACTGGTTTTTATCCTGATCAGCTGAGGAGGATACGTATATGCTTGTGTCACAACACCCTGTTAAGCCCCAATTAAGGGAGGAAGCATACTGCTCTCCTTTTCTGCCTTTTGGCTCATCCCCAGAGACCATCTAGACAGAAAACTATGAGTTCCGTTGTGTAATTTTTTTATATGTGTGTTACGTTTTTGAGCTGATCAATAAATAAGTCAGGGAGACTAGTATAGATCTATTTCGAGTTGTGTATATACTTGTTGTGACACAAGTAAATACTTATCCTCCTGTCTCAGCTGATCAGGAAGAGAACCTGGTGGCCTAATGGCTAAGGCTCCTGCCTAGCATGTAATACAGCCCCGGTTCAAATCCCAGTAAGGGTATGACTAGCTGATAAGAGCTAAAAAGCTCGAAATAGATCTATACTAGTCTCCCTGGCTTATTTATTGATCAGCTCAAAAACGTAACATACATACATACATACATACATTCTTGTTTGTTGGCTAATTCTTAAAAATACAATATGCTGTTGTTAGAAACTTACTGGGGAATAAAGCAGGAGAGGAAGATCCTTCTGGGAGATGTTTTGTGTTCCATGGCAGGAAAGATTCATATCAGAGTCTTCCTGCCTATCAATCTCCAAGGAGTTCTTATTTCCAGTGTATGTTTCCACGAAGGCTGAAATGGCAGAGAATAAATATATCATGGGCATGGCTTTTATCTGTTAAATGGCTTAAGTCCCATACTATGAGCCCTATAATGCATATTTCAGTGGGGTTAGCATTGGCATCTGGAAGATTATTTATATTTCAACAGGCCGGTACAAAACACTGCCTTTCAAAATATTTAGTCAGAAATGTACCCTAGATCTGACACTAATCTATTGCTAAGCAGGGACATCTCAGCTTGTATACGATGTAAAGCAGAATATTAAAGTCCTTTTAATCGTTCTGAAGTCTGTGGGTTTTTAAAACAATGTTCTGCCAACTAGCTTCAATAGCGTCTGATATGAAAATATAAATACGAAGACAATTTTATTAATCAAAGAACAAAAAAGGCTGCAACAAATAAAAATCTGCCCAAAGCACAGTAAAATTACTTAAGCCAGAAAATAAATTAAAAATCTTTATTTTCTAAACAAAACCAATGAACCCGCCAACTCCTGTGGCATAAGGACATCAGAAAAAGCTTTGGCAGAGCATAAAATGAATTAATTTCATGCCATCAACATTTTGTGCCATCAACGTTTGAGAGCAGACTGCACATCCAGAATGGATTTCATTTTGGTTCTTTTGAAGGAGATCCATAGATGGGAAAAAGCCAATCTCGTCTCCATTGGTAACAGAACCCATATAGGTTATAGCATTTAAAGGCCAATACTATCTTTGTTTATTTTAATATTTATATTCTGCCTATTCTGGGCAATGCTCAAGGCTTGGCTGTTGTTTTTTTTAAAAATAAGAACAATAAGGGCAAACAGAAGAGAACTGAAGGCACAGCAATACTTCTGGATGTAATGTCTCGTCTCTTGAGTTAATTATTTGGCATTTTTTCTAAGACAGCTATTATTTAATTTGGACATAATCAAGATATGTATCACAGTGACTAGGCCAATGTTCCAAAGAAGATACAATGTTGGCAAACAAACCTTAGATAATAAAGGTTTTTAGTTGCCTAAAAATAATTGATGTTTAGATTGAGCAAGGAAAAGGGGGAGGGGGAGGATGGAAGAAGAAAATTCTGATTTCCATCATAAAAACAGCAAACTTTCTCTACTCCATATTGTTTCTCATACTTCTCAGTCTGTATTTGTCAAGCACAAAGAATATTACATTAAGTTGCAGTTTATTATCAAGCCTATATATAGGAATCTAGTCAAATAAAGTTCAATACTAACTTGGCACCAGATAAAGGTCAATGGAATTCAAGAGGGGTTGTGTTTAGGCCATTTGTGGGATTGTAACATTTCTAGGCTGATGGCTTATTTAACTCTGCCCCCCTCCTCTCTTCTCCTAAAATATTACATTTAAAAAATCCAATTCTGCACGTTTAAACAAATATTAATAATGTACCTATATTTAATTTATATACCGTATACAGGTAGTCCTCAATCTATGACCACAATGGAGCCCAATATTTTTGTTGTTAAGTGAGACATTGTTAAGTGAGTTTTGCCCCAGTTTGCAATCTGTCTTGACACAGTTGTTAAGTGAATCATTGCATTTGTTAAGTTAGCAACATGGTTGTTAAATGAATCTTGCTTTCCCATTGGCTTTGCTGGTCAGAAGGCCGCAAAAGCTGATCACATGATCCCAGGACACTACAACCGTATGAACCAGTTGTCAAGCATCTGAATTTTGATCATATGACCATGAAGACGCTGCACTGGTTATTAAGTGTGAAAAACGGGCATAAGTCATTTTTTCAGTGCTTTGAATGGTCACTAAAGGAACTGTTGTAAGTCAAAGACTACAGTACCTGTACATAGTATAAACCACTGATGTTGTACTTTTGAGTTGATCATGGAGTTATGAGTGTGTTTACAGATGAGGGAAATAGTTTTACGTTAACCAGATGAAGGCTAGAGAAATGAGATATCTAAAAGCTGTTCTGTAGAAGATTCATGGTTTCAAATTTTACCAGTTCTTGGTCTCTCTCTTTTTTAATATGATGACAAAGGTCTGAAGCTTGATCCCCAAATCAATCCTTTGCTGGTTTTGTTATGTTATAACAGAGTAGAATTGACCTTGTTCTTGTCAACTTCACAGTTAACCTCGGGGTTCCTAATAGCTACAAACTGATAGGAACTGTCAGTTTTAAATCCACAACAATTTTCAGTGTGTGTAGCAGTGGCAGATTAAAAAGAGGGAGAGGGGGGGAAAGGGAAACGAGGAAGGAGGGGGAGGGAGGGAAGGAGGGGCACCAACCTACAAATAAACCAGTTTTCCAAAGAACAAGGTCTAAAAATGTCCTTCCAGATTGTGGAAAAAGAAACTTAACATGCCCTCACACAAACATGCAGGTAGTTCTTGAGTTATTGAGGCCAAAATTTATGTTTCTAAATGAAACATTTGTTAAGTGAGTTTGCCCCCCTTTTTTGCCACTATTACGAAGTGGATCACTGTACTTGGTAAGTTAGTAACCTTACTGTTAAGTGAATTTGAGTTTGCTTGTCAAAAGATTGCAAGAGGCAATCACATGTCCCCGTGACACAGCAAGGGTCGACTTTTCTTGTCACAGTTCCGAATAGGCTGCAGCCCCTTAGTGGGCCGTGGCTCCAGGATGGAGACCCCTGATATAAAGAATAAATCTTATCAAATGTCTTCTTCGGTGGTGACATGTGCTGAATGCATCCAGCAAGACCGCACTTTCCTTTGAGGTCTGAAGGTAGGATTGAGGTAGCAAGTCTGAAGACTTTCATTGTTGTGAAGAACCCCTCTTCAGTATGTATGGCCAGGTTGTCTGCTTTTTGATCTTTAGAAAGGTGTTGGATTAATGAACTAATGTGCTATTACAGCTTTTGCTACGTTTTTGTTAATGTTTCATATTTGTTGTGTGCCAAATTTATTTTCCTATGTATTAGGAGATTAAAGTCTGCTATTTTTTTAGTTGCTTCGGATGGGGGTGTATAAATACTTAATGAATTGCCTAATGAATGCTGAATACACTTTTCAGTTTTCTTTGAACGTGCAACCTTCTAATTCCAAATAATGTTATGTCTCTAATATAAACATTGACACCCCCTTCTTCCCCCAATAATACATCTTGTGACTAATCAAGAAACTGCATCTTTCAGCCATTCATAGTGGCTCTTCCATTTTTTTTCTGGTTATTCAGAAATGCCAAACCAGTAGTTGTCAGGCAACTACCAGGCAGCTAATCATATACAACTGAATAACTTCTTTTTATTGTACTTTTAAAGGGTAGTCTTGACTTACAGCCATAACTGAGCCAAAATTTTCTGTTGCTAAGCAAGACAGTTGTTAAGTAAATTTTGCCCCCATTTTATGACCTTTCTTGCCACAGTTGTTAAATGAATCACTGCAGTTGTTAAGTTTGTAACATGGTTGTTAAGTGAATCTGGCTTCCCCATTGACTTTGCTTGTCAGAAGGTTGCAAAAGGTGATCACATCTAGGATAGGGCAACCATCATAAATACCTTCCAGTTGCCAAGTGCCCAAATTTTGATCATGTGACAGGATGAGGATGCTGCAGTGGTCAGAAGTGTGAAAAACAGTCAAGTCACTTTTTTTTAGTGCCATTGTAGCTTCATGTGGTCACTACATGAAGTCAAGGATTACTGCTATTAGATCACAAGTGACTGTAGCTATTTCCATGTGTTTTTCCATAGCAGTATGTGCAAGGCTCTTTGATTAAAATAGCAAACTTTGTACAGTAAATTCTTTCAAAGCTAAATATTATGAACTACTATGCTTGGCAGGTTATTTGTTTCATTTTTTCCAGGACAGGAACACTGAGAATTTATGGTTACATATACTTTGAAATTAAACCTAAGAAAGGCATATTAATACATTGCTGTGTGAGTTGTGAGTGCGTATAAATTATCTTGTTTGCTGGCCAGCAATGCTCAAAAAGTCAAGAAAGGGCAATGGAAATGAACCAATGAGGTGTGTCATTGTTTGGTAGATGAGACTAATTCACCTGCCATTATTTGGGTTCTTCCTTTCTAAACCATTAGGTGGGCATCCAGTGTGACAGCATACAAAGTACAACTCTTTTTCAACTGATTTATTAGACGATGAGAGCTATAAATAAATGTTTGTCTTGTACAGCCATCAAGTAGCAAAGTTGGATTGTCTCTGCGTCTAGGGCTTGTTGCCAGCTTTGCAAGGTGAAATAGTTTGCTAATTTCTTTAAATGTTATCCATAATACCCAGAGTAGCAGTTAGTTGCTTGTTCTATTGATCTGTTCTCTCTTAAGTGGCTCCTGGTTAAGAAAGGCTTTTTATGATTGTCTGCTATGTGACTTGAGATGGTTTTTATTGGCCAGAACGTGCCAGTTGCCAGCAGCTGGAGACTGTGTGCTTGTATGAAATAATTTATTCATGCAAGATAATGCTCCTTAACATTTAACAGGTAATGAACGTGACATAAATTTCCTGCTTGCTTTTAATTTTCCCTTTCCTCTTCTAATGTGCAAACAGGCAGCTCTGGTGCTCTAAATAATAAGTAATTTTTGGCCATCTGTCAAAAGGAAATTTCAATACAAATTTAAATTAATGGTGCCTGAAATTTTTTATAGCTTCTCTAAAAGCCTCTAATGTGCAGAAAATTCTGAATCTGCTGGTAGTAATTAGTGTACCATGTAATGAGGATGTGGGCAACATTATGCAGCCCCAGTGTAACATTTTGATATGGTAGCAAAAGTTTGATTTATACAAGGTTGTGGCTGGGTTTAATTGTGAGAGACGCTTTCAAGTGTTTTCTTGAAGATACAGATTATTAAGCAGGGCAGATTTTAGAACAGCTCATAAAATGTAAATTTAGGTGTTGCTGTAAGAGTGAAATAATTAAGGTAAGCGACTCACTGGTATGCAAAGGAGAGAAACCTGTCCAATTATATTTATGTTCTAATATTTTGGAAGAGTGCTATTGCCCTCATCACATGGTTGTCAATTTTGTCATTCATTCCTTCCCTTTTATATTATTATTATTATACTATTACTAAGTCCTACACCACCAACCCCCAATTCTCCCAAAATAAAGGATTTGTGAAGTAGCAAAAGAACTAAATGCTTATTATTACATACTTCATTTATGTAACTGAAAATATTTAGGCAGTGTATGCAATGAAATTCATGAAGAGGTATCTTTAACCTAGAATGCAAACTCTTAAAGTAGGATGTTAATTATTCATATTAAAAATTGATACAGATTTTTCTCTGACCATTTGAAAAAGAAGGGTTAAAAATGTCCTAAATCTTAAATTGAGATCTATAACATAGTTCAGATAAACTAAAATGATCCTTACATATATTTTTTTAATTTTACTCACTGTAAAATCTGAGTTTTTATCCGTAAGTTAGCTGATGAAATGAGTAATATGAGTTTTAGAAAGTAGTGGGACATAGTAAAATTTACTTCCAAATGAATACGCAGAGAATAGCATGACTCTTGGTCTTGTGCATGAAATGTTTTTCATTCATTCAGCATGGACTGCTAGGCTGTTTTTGAAACTGTGTGGCTCCTTATTCTATCCTTAGTACTTGTGAATTGACTATTAAAGGAGAAACACCGGATTACTGAGGTCCAGTGAAGCCATGGGAAACAATACCGTTGTCTGTCCAATCACTAAACCTCTGGTGCTTTTATTCTTCAAAAAACAATGTGATCTAAATATTGGCACTTACCTATCTATGCAGTCCTTGATTACACAGATCCCCTTTCACGTGGGTTAACCTATACAGAATAGAATAACAGAATTGGAAGGGACCTGGCAGTCTTCTAGTCCACCCTCTGCTCAAGCAAGACACCCCATACCATCCTGGATAAATGGCTATCCAATCTCTCCATAAAAACCTCCAGTGTTGAAACACCTATAACTTCTGGAGATGAGCCATTCTACTGATTAAGTGCTGTTAAACCATTATGCAGTGATGAATATGCAGCTTGAAAGAGAGATATACCGGGTGATGAGCGATTTGGAGGAAATTAGGGAGGTATATGTATGCTTACTAAACTGTCAAAAGATCTTTCCGGGGATGGGCAAATATATATGTGTATATATATGTGTCAAGCAGTGGTGGGTTTCTGCAGGCTCGCACCTACTCGCAAGAGCCGGTTGGTGAAATTTAGAGAACCGGTGAGAGGGGGTTCCACTGGCGTACCTGGAAGTAAATCTGGCCCGCCCCTGCCAGTGACCCAACGGGAAGGAAAGGAAAGGAAGGAAGAAAGGAAAGAAAGAAAGAAAGAAAGAAAGAAAGAAAGAAAGAAAGAAAGAAAGAAAGAAAGAAAGAAAGAAAGAAAGAAAGAAAGAAAGAAAGAAAGAATTAATTAATTAATTAATTTATCATCACAATTGAGTCCAAAATTTTTGTTGCTAAGCAAGAGCGTTGTTAAATGAGTTTCACCACATTTTAAAAGGTGGCCACTCCCACCCTGTCACATGACTGCCAAGCCACGCCCACAAAATAGGCCACACCTACAGAGTAGGTTCTAAAAAATTTGAAACCCACCACTGGTGTCAAGAAGGCCACCAGCAGGATGCAACACATTTTCTGCACTCAGCTTCTGCTTCCTTAAAGCCGTCTTAGTTCAAATGCATTTTTTTTCCCCATGACCATACAGCCATTGTAAAACTTTTTAAAGAAGTCAACTACTAACTTCTGCAGGATGCTAAAGAAAGAGGGGCGCTAAGGTTACCAGATTACCTTGCCAAATAACTTTGGAAATGTATTTTTGCCATTGCTTAAATACTTCAGTCATTATACCAGGCACAAGAAACTAGGGGCCAGGATAGAGTTTAAAAGCACTGCAAATTTATTCCATGCAAACATACACTAGAATCTGATCTACCAACAGTCAAGGCGAATTGGTGCCAGATAAGAGTCGCTGGACTGCAAGGGGGGCAGGACTTAGAACTCTTTCAAAGGTTTAAGGACTCCAGACTGATGATGCGTTTGTCTTTGCTGTCGGGCTCCGCCTGGTATTATCTAAATAATAATAATAAATTTCTAACCTCAAAACTCACAATGGTTTTAAATATCTGAAAGGCCTTTTCTACAATAATAAGCTGCAAATATTTCCCTAGACAAGATTTTTTTATTGCATGCCATGCTATTGACCATTAGATGGAACATCTAATTAGAGCCAATCCTATCTTTGAAACCTCAATGGTTATATTGTATGGTGCAGGTTTCTGTAAAATATTCAGCGGTATTAATGGAAGAGGCGCCAGTTAAATTTGCATTTTCTAAACAAGTTGCAGTGACTCTGGTCAAATTATGAGGATTTGGCCACCAATGAACTTAGCTGCTGGCAGTAGAAGAAACACACTGCTGTCAGGCCTATTGTATCAGTTAGTGGTGAAATTGTTGCATGCATAATTGGGCCATGGGATTCTACAGTTGTAGCAGGTATCAATGTGTATGTAGAGAGAACTGTCATGCATGTTAGTAATATAGTACACCATGGTTGCAAGAACAAGAGGCTACTTGGATGAAAAAAAATTGTGGGATTCAAATCTATCTATGCTCCAATGAACTACAGCAACCTTGATGGGTGATGGGAAGATTTGCAAAGATTGTCTCACAGCCTAAGAAATTCCTGATAGTGCAAAATATTATGGGACATTTTTTTAGCAAGGCACTTGGGGAGCAGCTGAAATCCATTCATCTATGAATGCTTTTTGTCTTATTTGTCTTTCAGACAGAAATAGGAAACTGTAGCCATATATTTTGTGAGGACTTGTGATGCTGGTGACATAACAGTCTGGGCCTACTATAAATCTAACCTATTTCTTGTGATGCAGCTGAATGAAAATAGTGTCTTGAATTCTGTAGAGATGCACTAGTTTCTATAGCAGAGCAGAGGCGAAATACCATTTAACAATTTGAAATACAGGTGCATTTGTTTTTAATAAAAAAAAACCTAAAATGGCACAAACCCTGCTATTTTTCTTTGTACAGAGAAATAGTGGGAATTGAATCTGGTCTCACAGGACTTGTAGGGATTAGCTCCGTTGGTCCCCTGCTCAACATAGCTGAATCTCTTGAAGTAGTAGTTCTGATGATCAGATCAGAAAAACAAGAGTGCTGGAAAAATTGTGCTGTGTAATTAGAAGAGATTATTTTAAGAGCCCAGGAGTCTGGTGATTGTCTTGCTCTCTGTTTAGAAATATGGCAGATGGTCAGAAACCACAACGAAGAACCCCACAATTTATCAGGCAGGCTACTATTTACTCCAACTCAAAGGATGACATGAATTTAGGACTGATTTTCCAGGAGAGTGTTTTGCAAAGAGACCCAGGGTGAATTACCCTTTCATTTAGAAGAAAGTATTAGTTCTAATATTGGAAAAGGAGGGGCTGGTCCTTTCCTGCAAAATAATTAGGGTTTATTTTTATTTCAATTTATTCTGCTCTCACAGTACATGTTGTTTGGCATTAATTGATACCTGCCTTGGGGCATATAGACTGTGGGGAATGTTACAGGTGCTCTAATATCTGTAATGTAATTGTTTGTGAACCAGATGAATGAATATCTATGGGGCTCAGCCAACTCTCTGATGATGAAACTTGAGTGGACTGATGATGTGATTGGGTGAGACAAGCTAGCTTGTTCAGCATCACATCTACTAAGCACTGAAGTGTAGCAAATATTAATTAGCAAAGCTTTAGTTTTTATATTAGTTTGTCTTAAATGACTAACACTGCATTTTTCTTCAAAATGTATTTTCCTGTTGACTTAATATCCTATGCATATGTATGCATACAGAGACATATATGTATGTATTTAAATTGTGATTTAATTTACAGTCTTGTAAATTGACCTTTCTACCCCACCTGTTTTGTGTTTTTTTACATGTGTTCCTTATGGTATTTGTTGTACATCGATGCTGCTGTATGCATATTAAGTAAACATGGAATGTTTATTTAAGGCTAACAACATATAATCTAGAATGACTTTACTATATACTTAGTCAATTAATTATTTAGAATATGGACATTGGAGCCCAGAATACAGATGGTGTAGTTACCCAGAAGGCAAACATCTTAAATGGCCTTAAGTTCCAATATTGAAAAGACCCGTCAAATATGTTCACTAGGAACAGAATGTGATATTGGCTGTGAGGGACTGAAATGTGAGTAAATTTGTTTCTGGGCTTCCAGTACTTCCAACTGTTATTTTTTTCTATACATCATGGTAAACCACAGTATAATGTTTTGGTTTGTATTTTTATGTTGTGTGAATCTAGCCCACTTTATTTTCTATGCCATAGTTTGTGGCCTAGGTTGATGCATGAATCTGGCTATTTTTGGCTTATTCATACGCTATGATTAAGCAACATACAGATTATGTTGATGTATGAATCCAGCCTGAATGTGGGTTCTCATTACTGAATGATCCTCTCCACAGAAATGTAGTGAAGAGGACATTAGGTCTACTGTGACTGACATAACTTTCCATTTGTGGAAAATCCTTCTTGTGTAACGTAAGAATCAGTTAATCATGTGAATCCACATCTATATATGAACGGAATTAAGGTGAGCATAAGAGGAGACTTATTGAGTAAAACAGTTGTTTTAAAAATGGGTAAGCTGCTGGCCAGTTCAAATATTCTACCTCCGAATATTTATTTCTAAGAAAAAAGGGAGAAAGAAACTACTGAACTGTGTCTTGAGATTATCCAAACTGTCATATAGTTTTACTATCACAATTAGCTTTTATGTTGTAATATTGAAAAGTGCTGTGTCTTATTCACACATAAAAAAATTTATGAAAAGAGAAGAGTTATATTCCAATGCAAATGCAGTAAAAATAATTTTTACTCTGGCCAAGGAAATAGGTGTTATTGTTTGGCAAATTTTAAAGTGGTTTTTTCCCCTCTTTCATATATTAATTTTATAATTAATCTGTAAGTCTCTTTTGAGTCAATCTAGATTACTCATGATATTGTGGAAATGTCCAAGTAAATTTATTGGCAATTATTCAGAAGTTGTTGCCATTGTGTTTTTCTGTACTTCAAGGAACCTGGACAGTTGCTTGGGCTGTGCTTACATCACAACTGATTATTGGTCATTCTAGTTCAATATCATTGACAGTGATGCAAAACATCTCTCCACAATTTTAGGCAGGAATGTTTCCCATCTTTTCCTGGAGGGACTTACTTTGAGTCTGGAAACTTGTACATATAAAGCATATTGAACCATACGGCCTTTTCCTTTAAAGATCTCTGCTGTTTACTTTCATCACACTATTGTGCTATGTTATGGGGAACTAGAAACTTATGGTAGTTGATAGAGTGGTCTTATTTCTAAGAGTGAACAGGGACTTGCTCACTATCCATGGTATTAAAATATTGAATTTTTATTAAAAGGAGGACTTGTGGCTGCTATTCATCAACATTACTATGGTTGAATTTTGGGGTCCTGGGTGCTCTCTGAGCTTGGTGGTTTCCTTGCAGAAATGGCATTATCAAACAGGATGACATCAGTTCTGATGATGTTTCCTAGTTTGGTAAAGAAACATCTGCAAGAAAACTACTAAGCTCCAAGAGCACCAAGGACCATATTGTTATTTTGATTGTTCCTGCAGGGGGCAGCCATATTTAGTAAGGCTATGTCTTCTTCACCCATGTAATGAATGTTTCAATACAGTGAAAAGATATGCTTTCCCCCATATGGTAAATATCGGTTAAGATCACAGGAAGTCGAATTCTTTGTTTTGTGAACGGTAGATTCAGAAAAATCATTTTAACTTCTGCAATTCCAGAAAAGCAACGTATCCCTAATTAATTCAACGCGCTTTAACAATAGTGGAGGAAAATAGTGGGCTCTAAATGTTCGCCATTTGGAAAAATCTGATAAGAAGGAATTAAATTATTTCCTCTTCAGTTTTTCATGCCTAATTCTTTTAATTAGGCTAAACAAACACATCTTGGGTGACCCATTGCCTCTGGCAATTTTTGAAGTACTATATTTTCCTAAGCAACATTTGGCCTTTTGAAGAACAAAATAAAAATGGAAATGCTAATGGATTTTTTTTTTCCAGCCAACTAAAGGGAAGAAAATAAAAATGTCACCATGGTAACAAAGCTGCTTTCTAGATGGCTTCCTAAGATATGCCTGAACTAGAAGCAGATGTCTGATTTAAGAATCTTGCCTCCTTCAATGTAAACAAATAACTTCTAGGCAGGTGTTGGAAATAATATGGAAATCCTATTAAGGGGCCCAGAGTTCCTGTCAGTCAGGAAACCCCGGCCACAAAAGAGCTGGTTGTTTGAAAAGAGGCAGAGTAAATTCTCATTAGGCTTTAGCTTTCCCAGGAAATGATTGTCTTTGCATGTTATTTCTCCTGTGAATCTATTGATCCATTCTGCTAGCCTTCTTTTTTCCCCATTCACCCCTCCCTCTCCTTTGGGGGGGATTAACACTTGATAGGGACTGCTGCTCCAAGATTTGTGACATTTGTGATTTTAACCCTTAGCCTCTTCAAGGAAGATGGGAAAAGACCCTAACAAAACCTCTTTAGTCCTAAACCCTTGCTTGTCTGTTCAGTGTGAAAAAACAAATTAAGGGGTTGGGGGTAGGGAAGATTCTAGATAAAAGCCACTGCATTAGGGTATTGGTGGGGGAAGAAAGACCATGTAAACTTCTGAAACAACTGCTTAAAGTTCAGTATCATCGATACCAAATGTTTCTGGCAACTGGAGAGTTTGAAATCACTTGCAGGAGGACAGCTCGGATTAGATTAATTTAAAAGCGATTTAAATGAATAAAGGCTCCCCCCACTCTCTTTTTTTAAAGTATTAGGAGCAATTCATCCCCCATACATATTTATTTTATCAGGGACTTATTTAAATTTATCTTTAGGAAATAATGTTGACGTATCTTAGATTTGGCAACTGACAATCTTTTCCACCCTATTTATGTTGACTGGTGTGTGTGTGTGTGTGTGTGTGTGTGTGTGTGTGCGTGTGCGCACCATGGCTGTGCATAGCAATGTGCTTAATAATACTCTGAGGGTTAAATGTGGATAAACACAAAACAAGGCTCTGAAAAGCCTTGCTATTATCATGCAGCATTTCTTGGCCTATAGTCCCTGAGACGCACTTCATAAAGCCAATAAAGCACACACTGGTGGTCTCCTGTTGCCCTAGCAACGGGCCATAGGGCACAGTGTATGTGAAATGCATGAACATCTGTGAATTAATCTTTTTTAGTTTGTTCTTTTCTTGGCCCTGATTGGGCCATTCTGGCTTGCGCTTGTGACAATGCGCGAGGAGGGATAAACTGAAGAGTTCCCCTGGGCCCTGCCCTAAGTGGTTCGCAGAATGGAAAGTGAAGTGAGATTTATCCAGGCAGTGCTTTCAGTAGTTGAGGGATTTAGTCTGACAGCCCTCTCGGTGGGACGTTATTAGCTTACTTTCTTCCTGCATTGGGGAAAAGAATTAAAAAAAAAATCTCTAGTAAATCTAGGCATGATGGGCTTGATTGGATGACCACGAAAGAATAATCGGAGGAGAAAATTGAAATAATCACTAGGGTGTATGCTATAGTCTTGGACCTTAACACGCAAACACACACACACACACACACACACACACACACACGGCTCTTATCGGGCGAGGGAGGGAGAGAAAGAAAAAACACATTCAGGAAAAAGCCCAGATGGAAACCCGGAAGACCAAGTGCTGCCCTTTGATTAGAGTGCACGTTGGCGTCTCCTCTCAGATCTTTAAATCTGAGAGCTGAAATGGTGGCGGTGGTGAGTATTGTTTTAGTACTGCTGGAGCTGGAGCGCAGCGCTTCATAATTGCAAAGCGGATCGACATCAGCCAGCAGTGAGCTGTTCAGATGAGCCTGCGCGTTTGTATGTAGTGCATCTTTCCAGGGCACCCCTTGGGCACACTACAACGTAGATCTTGTGTTCGGCTCCTAATGTCAATACCAGATGCTCACTTGTAAACTGCTTGGCTTACCCTTGTTGTTTTCCACTGTGTCGCTGAGAGGACTGTAGGGGGAACACTGTGTACGTCATATAATCAGTTAATGCTGCATGCAGTCAGTATCTTAATGAAGTGAAATACAGCTTTAATCTGCTAATTGCATTAAGAGGGCAACAGATTGCTCTGTATTTCTCTTTCCTCTGAGCTATAAGCTTATCAAAGAATACCGTGTTTGAGCGATGCGTGTTGTATTGAGTCAGCCCTTAACTATTTATATCTAAATATCAACTGATGGAAAATTTACCTCTCGGCGGTCTGGATCTCCTGAGATGGAATATCCTTCTATGAATATTATTTGTTTGGGGAATAAATAAAACTGGAAATTGCCGCTGCAGTAGATTTTTATCCACATGTAAACTCAATGCTAGTTTAATTGGAAGTTGAACTACTGTACTCAATAGGGCTTATTCTGTAGGAAATGTTACAAACTGCAAATTTTATTAGTTATCAAATTTCAATTATATGACAGGTATCCAAATACTACAGATTATTGAGTTAAGGATAAGGATATATTGTCCTTAATAATTTTTATTTTGGAATAATAATCTTTGGATCAGGATTAAAAATATATAGCCAATTTTTAATCCTGATCCAAAGTTTATGGATGGAAGAAAAATATCCTGTACTTATTAAAACAGAAAATAATAGATGTGATAATTACTAATGTAAACTGTTATAATTACACCATCTGATGTAACTCTGTTGGCATTTTTATTTCATATTTTTGCTATAGTGAAACACAAGACATTTGGGTGTGAATCAGATTAATGATTTATGTTTGTTTAGAAGGACTTTGAGTGCGTGAGTCATTTTTAGCTTGTAAACTAATCTGTATTTTTATTTGCTGTACTAAATTGATTTTATTAAGAAGGATATCTTGTTTGTTGATGGTTGATGCTGCTATCATTACTGTCTTTGATTGGCCGCTTTGTTTTGTTTTTATATTCTGCTTCTAACAAATTATTTTTTTTGAACTATAGTTTCTCACCTACAACTTAAGCAGAAGTTGGAGTACATATTTATTATATACCGTATTTATTCGAGTATAACGCGCAAAATTTTCTACCCAAAAAAGAAATCAAAGTTTGGGTGCGCGTTATAAACGAGGGCCGGTCCATTGAGGGCGCAGGCGAATTGTGAGTTCGCACTGCGCCTTTTCCAGGCTGCAGCCGCTCACTGTACGCGAGGGCAAAGAAAAAAAACACGTTTTTTTAATACCGATTTTTAATCGAAAATTAGGGGTGCACGTTATACACGTGTGCGCATTATACTCGAATAAATACGGTAAATAAATGGCTGGAATGCCATCTACTCTTGTTTTTATATTTCTACATTCTACTAGCTTTGCATTCACATTGTTAATAGATCTAAAACCCAACGGATAACAATAAAAGCAGAAGATGAAGAGCAACCACATAATTAAAACAGTGCATCAAACTATGTGTGTGTTTGTGTGTGTGTGTGTGTGTGTGTGTGTGTAAAAGAGAAAGAGAGGGAAATATGTCAGGAGGATCAGCTGAGAGAGATTAGGAATTTTTTCACAAACTCAAAATTGTTTATCAAAAAGGACACCAGAATGAATAGCAAGTGAGTCTCCTGGGGAGACATTTCAAAAGGAGAAGATATAGTCAACAAGGTCTCCCCACTGATTGTCAGCTGACTGCCTTCAGAGAATAAAGGCACCCAGAGAAATCTTCTTGCAATGGCCTTAGTACATGAGTGGTGGTGGGTGGGGAATGTTTACTTATCAATGCTTAACATACATAGCATATTCATCAGTATTTATGAGACATGAGCTGTTTCACATATATTTTTCACATATTCATATAATATTCTGTTTTACTTAACAGAGGCAATGTGTTTCAAGTACTCCATTAAGAGCTTGGAGAGGTTTCTAGCTACCTCTGATCCATGGAAAGCCACAAATAACTGTGAACCACTCACTGCCTCTCAGCCCAACCTAATTTGCAGGGTTGTTGTTTAAAAAAAATGATTTAATTGAAATTGTTAAAAAGGAAAATAAAAGCTAATACAACTAGTGTAGAATAAGGGAGGGAGGGAGGGAGGAAGGAAGGAAATAGACAAAAGTGCAGAACAAAGAAGTAAAAGAAAATATAAAAAAGTAGCTTCTGATTTATTTATAGCAGTTATAAATATAAGAATAAATTTACCTCTTACTCTAATGTTACAACATGACTCTCAATTTTTCTATAATCAGTTTTTTTTTCTAAACATCAAATCGTAAGTCATGTTCCTTTTTTTCTGTTTCACGCAAAAACTCTAAAGGGTTTTTTATTTCTCAGCAACAAACATAAATAATTTCTGGAAGAAATTAATTTGACCATCTCTGCAAATTCTATCATGTTTATCATCCACCTCTCCATTGTGGGTAATGTCACATCTTTAAACCATTTAAAAATCTTGCTTCAGTTATCTTGTATAGAAACCAAGTTCCATGATTTATTTATTTATTTGCAATTGTTTATCCATCAGTCCCCAAAGAAAAACCTGTGATTTCAATTATATATTAATCTTCAACATCTTCTGAAGTAGTGTATGTATTTGAACCCAATACTTTCTGGCTTTTTTACATGTCATCAAGCATGATAAAATTCCTCTTTTTGTTCTTCGTATTTCCAGCATAAACTTTCAGTACCTTTATACATTTTAGACAATTTCTCCAATGGCATGTACATGTAATATGTCATTTATAAAAACTCTCTTTAAGATTATAACGCACAGTGTAACTTTCAGTCCTTTCAGCCACATATTCTCTCACTGTTTCCTTTGTAGGTTCTGTTTCAAATTTCAGTAAAAGTTTATACATTTTAGCCATAACACATCCAACATTTGTACATGGTTTTGTTTCAAACTGAATCTTATACTGTTCAAAACGAAATGTTATTTTGTCTCCTTTAAATCTTTTTAATCATTGTATATAAGAAAACCATTGACAAGTATGTCCTTCTGGCATAAGATCTTTTCTTGTACTAGTTTACATTTCCCTTGACAAAACTCTGCTATCTCATAATAAGCTAGCCATTTGTGCTTATTTATCATTTCTAGTCTAGAGAACACTCTTGGGCTGAGAAAAACAAAAGTGATTTGGGCACAATCTAACTTTATATCTATTCTATATTTTCAGTATGGCATGCTGACAAAATGATTTTTTAAAATTTTGTCATATTGTAAATATCCACGCCACACGAATCTCAAGTCATGCTCTCTTAGTTCTATAAACCTTTTATTTCTATTTTTCAATACCATCCGATTGTTCATCCAAACTATACAGCAAGCTGTAAAACATAATTTCAAATCAGGTAAAGCCAATTCTCCTTTTTCTTGTATTGTACATTTTGTAACATCTTATGTTTAACTCATGGTTTTTCCCCCTGCCACACAAATTTAGATATATCCTTCTGCCATTGTTTAAATAGTACATCAGTTGTCAAAACAGATATTGTCTGAAACAAAAATAACATTCTATGTAAGACATTCATCTTAATCACAGAGATCCTCCCCAGCAATGACAATTGTATTTTCTTGTATCTTTTTTAACTTCATTCCATGTGTGAGTTATTGCAAGATAGTTATTTTGAAATAAGATTCAGTTCATATTTGTCATAATGATATCCAAGTATTTTATCTTCTTCTCCATCTTAAAACCTATTTTATTCATCAATTCTTTTTGATCTTGTATTTTTGTGGTTTTGTTAACAACTTTCTCTTCTGTTTATTATTAACATTAAAGCCTGCTAATGTGCCAAAAATTTAATTTGCCCATTAATATTTCAACTCACTTAAAGCATCTTCCATAACCAGCATCAAGTCATCTACAAAAGCTCTTAACTAATAAGTCTTTTAAAAAAATTCTTACTCATATATCCCAGAGGTACTGTTCAAAATAGCTAGACTTTCTTGTTTGTCTGTTTTTTCTTTGAAAAAGTTTTGCTTGTTATCCAAGAAATTTCTTGGATGAGAAGTGAAACGATTTCAAGAGGAAAAAATAAGAAAGTCCAGTTGCCTTTTGAACAGCACGTCTGGGACAACCATGACCTGGATGACTGAGAATCTCCATAGACTTTTACTCCCAATCCTCTCATTTTATGACTCTGTTCAGTATTTCAACAACCAAAATAAACACAAGATGAGACATTTAACAGCCATATATTGTTCTTCTTTGCAGGTCATATGGTTTTGTTATATATCTCTATTAACAATAAGATATTCTTTCTCTGAAGCTGAAATTATTTTATCATTTTAAAACATCTTCTCCACCTTTCACAGTTTCCAAAATGTTAAGCAGAAAAATCCAGTTCAAATTATCAAAGGCCTTCTCTGCATCTAAAGAAGTCAATACAGTTTGTTTTTCATTATATTGTTCCAGATATTCTAAAATGTCTAACAGTTGTAATATTGAGCTTTTAGGTATGAACCAACATTGGTTCTCATGAATAATTTCTTGAAATATTATTTTCAATCTATCACTTAGAATCATTATGAATTAATATTACTTTAGTTTAAATCTAGCAATTTATTTTCTGTTAGATTTTCTCCCTCGTGTTTCCGCCCCCCCCCCCCCCAATCTTTCCTATCTTTCACTCTTGTTTCAGCTCATGTTGATCCTGCTGTACATTAGTCTAACTCAGGGATGTCCAAACTTGGGAACTTTAAGATTTGTGAACTTTAAGACTTGAGCATAGCTGGCTGGGGAATTCTGGGAGTTGAAGTCCACAAGTCTTAAAGTTCCCAAGTTTGGACATCCCTGGTCTAACTAGATCAGTCTTAGCAGTCATACTTTTTGGAAGTTAAGAGAAGTGATTTCACTTAAGTTCCAGAAAATTAAGGCTATATATGACATTGTTAGATTCAATGTAAATAAAATCCGAAAGGCGCTACCAAGTTTGAAATTAGTAAATACCAAAGGAAGAGCTGAAAAGCAATAAAAGTAGAAACAACTTCAGGAAAGCATTGTTCTCAGAAAAAATATGTGAGGTTCTTTAGATGATTCAAAAATAATAACTTCACATCTATATTTTGTCTGATACTTGTCTGACTATGACAATTTGTTTAGCGTTGAAATATACATGTGATATACAGGTAAATCATACATTTTGACTAATGGAGCCTGCCCATAATAGTCCATATAGTTATACATTATAGTATAACCATTATGGTTGTGAATCATAATGGTCACCCCAAAACAGTTCGGTCACATGTCCATCCTGATTTTACAATCTCTTTTGTGGTGATCATTAAGTTAATGTGGCAGTCATAAAGCAAAAGTCATGGTCCTTAAGTGAACTCTATAGTTATTAAGTGAACTCATTGTTCACTATGATGCAGTTTTGCCAAAACCCAGAAGTGCTAATTTTTTGGCAAACCATCATAAAATGTGATTATCTGATCATGGGACACTGCATATTACCATAAATGGGGGTGTGTTCCAAGTGCCCAAACTGACCAGGAAGGGCAACTGTTGGAAATTTTGATCCAGGTCATAAGTCCCCTTTTTTGTGTCCGTTTTAACTTCAAATGGTCTCTAAGTGATTCATCATTAGTTAAGGACTACTAGTATGTTAAAAGCACTTTTATGTGACTGAAATTGAGCAATTAAACAGATTTGAAGATATTTGAAGTCTTGTAGCATACTTGATCAGCAGGCCACAATTTCTACTCCGATGAAGTTTTAAATTTCTTTTACGGAAATGCTTAACTGACTAACTTACATCTCAGATGGTTACCAGATGTAAAATATTGATGCTAATGGAAAAATCAGTATTTTACTATGACTTTAATTCTAGTATCACTCCAACCACTCTTTAAATCAACACCTGGGTCTTTCATAAATAGTAACATCATACATACTGTTGAAAGAATTCTTCTTTTTGTATTTATTTTAAACAGAATACAAAGAAAATGGAGCTTACTCTAAAAAGGGTAAGAAAAGTAATCAGAAAGTAGAAATAGGCCTCCAAGAGTGATTGACATTTAGCCTTGAGGGGGGAAAAGATTAAGTGGTACATGATAACATTCTTTGTATATCTAAGAGTGTATCATAAAGCAGGTGGGTAGAACCATTTCTTATATTGTTCCAGAATACAATGAAATTAATTACAGGTAGCGAAATAATTTGCAGGGAATATTAGGAAAAACATACCAACAATAAAATAAGTTTAACAGTAAAACCAATTACTGTTAAGTCCCCTGGGTATATGTCCAGGAAGCTGGACAACCATTTTTTAAAAATTCTAAACCTTGATTTGAGCAGGCATTAGACTCAATGGCCTAAGCCACTCTTTTCAATTAAACTCTTGTGCATAAAATTACTTTAATACTATAACAGCTCAGCAGTTTTACTGCCAATCATCCTGAATTAGAATAGTGATATTTTCCAGTTGAATTTAGATGTTAATGAGCATCAGTATTGCATACTGGTTAAGATGTTGGACTCTGCCACTTTGGCCAGTCACTTTCTTTCAGCCCAATTTTGTTGCAGAGTTGTTATTGTGCAGAAAAATAGTAGGAGGTTTTTTGTATACTTTTTTTTTCTTTTATGAAAGCTGGTCTAAATTCTCCATTATTTAGTCTATTCCCCTTCCTTCTTTTGGGGAAAAGAAATGAATACATAATGGAAAAAAATAAGAAAGTGAAAAAGCTAATTGAGGGTGAAAAAGAAAATATAAATAAATAAAATATATAGTTGACATCATATTTTAAATTCATTGTTTCATCGATTAAATAATTAATTTATAAAATAAATAAGAAATAGCTTTTAAAATGAGTAAAACCATGTTAAATTCTAAATTCCCCAATGTTTAGAGAATGGGTCTTCAACCTTGGCAACTTTAAGTTGGCAGACTTCAACTCCCAGAATTCTCCAGCCAGCTGACTGGAAATTCTGGGAGTTGAAGTCCTCCAGGCTTAAAGTTGCCAAGGTTGGAGACACCTGGTTTAGCGGATTCCCAGATACTCTTATCATCATTAGTGTGTTACCATAGTTGTACTTTTATTAAAATCAGTAGGTTTAGTCCTCAAGCAGCTGTGAAATAGTTAAATGGTGATATTTGTTCAATGATCTGTTGATTATTATATCTGATTACTACACATGAGCAGCATCTTATTAAATATTTGCAATATACATATATGCTGTATGTTTGCTTAGGGCTTCCTGTTGATTAACCTTCAACTAATTTTAGCCATATAGAACTTAACAACAACAAAAACAATCATTATTACCTTGTTAATTGATAGTTGACTTATTGTACCTTGTACCTTGTTTCTGTAATGGTGACTCAATGAGCAGTTTTCTTAATATTTTCTTAAACAATGTCAGCCAAATGCTAGCCCGATACCTTATAATATATTTGACACAAGACATTGTTTTATTGCCAAAATTACCTAATTTTCACCAGCAATTTCCTATTAAGTCTAGAAATTAAAGAATATTACATTCTTAATTATGCTCGTTCTTTGTTCTTTTTCTACTTTCTCACTCTCCAATTAACATGAGTATGGAGGAAAGAAGTAAGAGGTATATCACGAACAGATTGCTGAAATGATACAATATTGAAATGTGATTTCTTTGTGATAAGATTCTCTATGTCATAGTACATTTTTGCAATGGCAAGCATTTAGTCCTGAAAAATTCAAACATAAACCAACCACAAATGGAAATTATCTGTTGCTACTCTTGCCAGGCACTTATGTTAGAGTTTTGCTGTAGATTTCATGACTTCAATGATTAAGCATCTTAATCTTGTTCTCCCATGTCAAATGATGCTACCCAGTATAAAACTAGGTTGCAGTAGTAGGCATAATTACCACTTTCCCTCTTTTAATAAAATGTTACACAAAATTTTTATGTTAATATGACTTTATATTAGTGATTTGGGATGGATATTAATCTAATCCTTAACAAGGGAGAGAAGTGGAACATTTGGGACAGTGTTTCAAAGAATATGCCATAAATTGGCACATATGCAAGATACATAATGCTGCATCTCATATTTTTATTATAGATATGTTTGTCTTAATTATTCATCTTCTGTTCTGAAGTTAACATTGCCTTGTGTATTTCCTCCAACCATTATATGTAGATGACAGACTAGAGGTGTAATTTTTATGAAATATTTATTTTGTGCATTATGATTTTACCAAAGGGAGAAAAATATTCTTTATATTCTGGATTGTGTGAGAATATTGGGCACAACCAGGACACTTCCTTCCAATCCGTGAGTGGACAAAAAAAATACATCCTGGCATAAATCTTAATTCCCTCATTGCTGATCCATATTATCCCTCAGTATTAAGACTGATAAGTGGTGCCGACCTTACTGGTGTAATGCAGGACAAGTTAAGAAAAGTGATTGCTGGATTCCCCTGGCTGCGTTTCCCTTCCTAGTGAGGGTTACCTACCCCCAATCACTCTTCTTAATATGTGAAGATGGGTAAGTATAGATGAATGCTTAGGACAGTGAGCCATTTGTCATCTCGTCTGACTTAACAGGTGACAGGTGAGGAGGTTGCTCTGCATCTGCTATCTGTCAGACTACTTCCAAACACAGGTCTGGTGCTCTTCTAAATGAACACTAGGCCCATGTCCAGGAATAACCTGGCTGCAGAACACAGGTCCATATTAAGGCATTTGGTACAGCAGAAGGCAGCAATCAATAACAAGCTGTGAGAGATGGTCTTCACATGGATAGGATGCCTAATGGCTACTTTCAAAACAGTCTACAGATATAGCTTTCAACGGAAGAGAAACTGTCCCTCTTCTTTTCACCAAAAAAATCCCCCAAAACCATTCCCAAATCCTGGCTGGCAGCTCTTGGAAGCAGCCTGTGGAAGAAAAGAAAAAGCTTTACTACATGAAATAGCTTAATACGATGTTAAGGTACTTCAACTTGGGCCTGGATACGATGAAGAAAGCAACATGAAGACAGTCAAATAAAACACAGGGATAGTTTAATGTGGCGCTTTGGAAGATGAAACCTTTAAAGTTATACTTCATATACTTTTTTTCAGTACGGTCATTGTTATCAACATTCACATATTGGCTTCACTGTGCAAAGTAGGTCACTATTTGAGGTGGTCCCTTCCTGAGAAATCAATATCATCCCAGGGAACTGAGATATAATTTGGGCCTTGGTCTGTTCATTATGGGGTGATACAAGTCTCATCACTTTCCCCTTACTATTAAGCATTTGTATAAAGCCATGAGGAGAGATCATTTGTTGGCACGGGGCAAAGGTGTTGTCAAAATGGTAATGATACCGAGGTCTTCATCTCTGCCCTCCTCTGTCCGTAGACAGTGAAGGCCTTGGTAGGAAGAAATACTCTAATGCTGAACTCCATGGAGCAACTGAGGATTCAAATAAAGCCTTCTGAATCAGAGATGGTTCATCTATATATCTGGTTGAGGTTGTATTCCCTCATTTCAGGGATTAGTTCACAACCAGGACTCATAGTTCCTGCTTTAGCAGCCGGTGAAGGCTGTAGCAGAGCAACTTTTGTACAATACTTTTGACCTTTTAAGGGTCAGGAAATCTTGCATGCCCAGGTTACCTTACACTTTGCCTATTGCAGTTTGCTCTATATTGGGCTGCCCTTGAAGGTCAGCTGGAAGCTGAAACTGATTTAGTGTGTGACTACCCCGAATTAAATTTAAGTACACCTAAATGTGCCCATGTTAACACCCTTTTTCTGGGAGCTGTATTAACTTCCAATAGGCTTTCTAGGTGCAATTGAAAGTGTTGGTTATTAATTTTAAATGCAAGGACTAGAAATCTCCATGGTTGCTTGCTGTGGAATAAATCTGCCTGTCCAGTGAGATAATTGCCTTTTGCTAGTAAATATTCCTTTTAGGATGTATGAGCATATATGCTTTCTATGCTTGCATGCCTTCACTCAGAATGCGCAATATTTCAGATTCACTTTAAACAGATGCATGTATGGATGTATGGAGCTATGAATGGAATTCTTCTTTGAATCTCTTTAAAGCAGCCATTTTTCCAGCATCCGGTAGCTATTCCAAAGGACATCTGTACAACCCTAAGAAAATACGAAGCTGCTTTAAAAAGTTGTAGACAGGTGGCTATGTCTATGCTTTTACCCAAACCAGAGGCCTGTTTTGGAATGAAATTTAGACAAAATACAGTGTGAAATATAAATCTCTCCCCACCTTCACACATAACATGCTGTGTTGAAATAAATTGGAGGACATATGTTTTTGTCATGGTAAAATGCAATTTAATAAATGACAATTTGTATCCATGCCTTTTCCTCCATCACATGGGAACACTTTTATAGAGTCAGTGATTAAATGCACGCACTGTCTATTACACTGTTGTTTTTTAGATTCCTTTCCATTTTCTCCTAATCTAATTATACCCTTGCCTTCTAAGTAGTGCTGGTAGGCTACCTTGTGAGGTTCCCAGCTGAGCAGAAGTTAGAACATTAAGGATCCACTACCTTACTCTTTCATCCAGTACTATTCAAACACGATGCTTCTTGCTAATCACCCACCTCTGAATGTTAACACATAATGAGAGTGTCTCAGTGTGTTTTCTCATCAAACTGTGGAGTATAAATATAACCCCAGAGATACAAGCAGCCAACCTCAGGTAGTTACCACAGTTACATATATACCAGAATCCCCTTTGTTTGTAATTGTACCGAAACATATTTAAGAGAAAATATATATATATAATGCAGCAATAAGTTGGTCTTTTAAAATAAATAAATGAAGTTTACTCCTGTTCTCTGTGTTAGGATTTGCCTAATGCGCCTTCCGCTTAACAAATTGGACAGCTGGTACTTCCTCTGAAATATTTGAGGAGCTGTCCTTTAAGCAGTTTATGTGACGAGCCTTGAATAATTCATGCACGACAAATGATTAGACAAGGCCTCATCTATCTGGCTGAATTATTCTGCATGTTTGCTGAAGCAGTAGAGCGGGAGAAGAGCATTTCCTCCTCCAGAGGGTTTTACAGTGGTAGTATTGACCCACCCCTGGTTATTGGGTTTCAGCCTTTTGTTGACATTGTTGTAAATGAAAGCGGCCTGGACAGGCCTTGAGCAGCTGGGGTTGGATAATTGTGAAGGATTTGCTGTGCGTTGCTGTTACCCCCAGTGTTTGTAGTGGGTTGTTTGCTTTGCCTTGTGTTGAACTGTTGACAAAAGCATTAGATACAAATGGGAACAAATAAAGTGGTGAGGTGCCAGGAGGGCCTGGCAGGCACGCCAGTTTACAGACTGACTGAGATGAGAGCTGTCGGCACTTAGCTTGGATGGGAAAGTGCCTAGAAAGTTTCTACACTGTTTGCATTTCTCTCTCTCTCCCTCCCTCCCTCTCTCCCTCCCTCCCTCCCTCTCCTTCTTCCCCCCCCCCTCTCTCAACCTATCCCTATTTCAATTGCTGTTAATACATCAGAGTAAGTCTGCTTCTCCCCTTTCTCTGCTTGAGCATTTCTTTGTTTTTATTCTGGGTGGAGTTTCAGCTTTGCCCTTGGCTGTTAATGTGGGTGAATATGGTACATGACACTGTAAGAGTTAAGAATAAAAAAAGAGGGGGAAGTGGAAGAGACAGAGAGTTGAAAAGAATGGTAGTGTGGGAGGGTAGTTGCAGGATTAGACTATTGCCCATTGGAATGGTATAACCAGCAAAATTGAAGTCATTTACTGGAACGCTTTTAATTTGGTTTAAACAAAATGCTCTTTTGTATATTCAAATAGGGAATAGCTCAGCTGTTGTGAAGCCAGAAAATTAATGGTATTTTTAGTGAAATAGGGAAAAAAGCATGTCAACAACATTGCTGGGGATGATAATGCTGGAATTTTTATTCATGAGGAATTATCAATTCAGTTTACTGGACAGCACAGTATGACTGTGAGTGACAGCTATCCTCCGCAAGACAGTTTCATTTAGTGTTTTAAAAGGAGGGTGAAATTTGAATTCTCCACCCACCCCCCTTTCCATTCTGCTCTTTCTGATCTTCATAATGTGAAAGGAGTCTATTACAACATTTCTGACTGAGGAGAGTAATAATCTAGCGATGGGGAAATTATTAGTGGATTTGAAGCCAAGAAAATTGTGGTGTGTGAGAGAAGGAACACTTCTACAACATAAGGGATCGACCCCTTAAAGTTAAGTTTGTTCTTTACAAACAGTAGAATTGTGACACTGATTCACAGATTATAAAACATAGAATCATACTTCTTGATCAGTTACTACTTATGAATCTCTCTCTCTCTCTCTCTCTCTCTCTCTCTCTCTCTCTCTCTCTCTCTCTCTCTCTCTCTCTCTCTCTCTCCTATCTATCTATCTATCTATCTATCTATCTATCTATCTATCTATCTATCTATCTATCTATCTATCTATCTATCTATCTATCTATCTATCTCTTATAGACCTGACTTTTCTATCGTATACCTAGATGTTACCCAATTATCATTCAAGCAACATTTTTTTCCACAGCTGTCTTTTTTTTAAATCAGAAAAGACTTAAAAATATTCACGAGAAGAAAATATGTGAGCTTGGCTCACACATGTTGTAAACTGTTTAGTTCTAAACATAGTTGTTTGCATAAACCACATACATTCTACTAACATAGGATCCATGGTTAAAAAACTATAGAGACAAGATTGATGAAACATGCCAAATCAAAACAAAACAAACCACATTACAAATTCAGTCATTGTCGCCTTTCACCATGGATGGTAAATAAGATCAAGAGCTCCTAATCTAAAATGGAAACAATGGTAGAAGAAAGGAAATCTGCAACAAATTATTGAAGAGTGGAATTTTCCAGGCCATTTTGCCAGAAAGTAATGTCTTCTTTGATGGCTTTTCTCTCCCTTAAAGATAAAGGCTTCCCTTGCACATATGTTCTAGTCGTTCCCGACTCTAGGGAGCACGGCTCATCTATGTTTCAAAGCCAAAGACCCAGCGCTGTCCAAAGGCATCTCTGTAGGCATGACTCAACGGTGAAGGCGCACAGAACACTGTTACCTTCCCATCAAAGGTGGTCCCTATTTTTCTACTTGCATTTTTACATGCTTTCGAACTGTTAGGTTGGCAGAAGCTACCCTACTCCTATTCCTACTCCTCCCTACTCGTCTTCTTATCCAGTTTTCAGGGTTCTTTTTTCTTTTCATTTCTCCCCACCCTCTTCCCCTTACATTCCATAATTGCTGAAGACATTAAGTCATCAAAGAAATCAGTATTTCTGCCCTTCCCCTGTAGACTTAATTTCCCTGGATTTTTTGCACTTCCAGCTAATCCCAAAGCTCTGCTAAACCTCCTAATCCTTCCTGTTTGTGTGTGTGTGTGTGTGTGTGTGTGTGCGTGTGCGCACACACATGTATGTATCGATATAGTGGTAGAGTTTGTGCTGCTTAGATGTCTTTTATAGAAAGGAAATGGCATTTCAGTGCATTTTTGCTGCTTGAATATTTGAGGCTTTAATGGACATTTCAAGGTCTGTTCGTGTGAACATTTGGATAGAGGTATTACCTAAATGATGTGCTGGATAGTTTTAACTAGATACAAATTTAAAAGCCTTTTCTGTGCATCAGGGATGGGTTCCTGCCAGTTCTAACCTCTTCTATAGAAGAGGTTCCATAAATCTACAGTGCCGTTTAGAACCGGTTCCAGCTGCCTCCCCCCCGCCCGTCCGCACATCATCAAGATGAAGAGCGAGAGGAGGAATTCTGGGAGTTGAAGTCCACAAGTCTTAAAGCTGTCAAATTTGAACACCCCAGGAATTTTTTTTCTAAAGGGTTAGGGGTGCAAGGGTCTTGTAACTTGACAGCCTTAAGACTTGTGTGCTTCAAATGCCAGAGTTTCTGAGCCAACATTTTGGTTTCTAAGCAAGAGCATTGTTAAGTGAGTTTCACCACATTTTACAAGTTGGCCACACCCGCCCAGTCACATGACTGCCAAGCCACTCCCACAAAGTAGGCCACACCTACAGAAGAAGTTCTAAAAAAATTTGAAACCCACCACTGCTGTACGTAGTAGTTACAATGTACTTTAAAATTTTAAAACAAAGCAAAGCAAACTGAACCACTTTATATTGTAATAGTCATTTCCAACTCTCTCTTTAGAGCCAGCCGTGCATGAGCTATGGTATTCCTTTGTTGATTTATAGACTAGGCTCATATATTGTTTTAAGTCATGGTTAAACCCTGGTTTTATTGAATAAACTGCAGTTGATTATGTTTATGTGATACAGGCTGACAAGGTTTGCTTATTTTATTTATTCGTTCACCCTCATTTGCATGTCATCCCATCTAGCAATTGTAGGAGGCTTGCATTATAAAACTGTCATATTAAAATAAAAACCATAAATAAAATAAGAGTATCTCAACATGAAACAAACCAAACTCCCTATCAAAACAATTAGAAATAATCATATTGCTGGTAGACAGCAACAGATGGCAAATGCAAAGAAGCTGAAGAAACTGGACCACCAGCTAGCTGCTACAAGAACATTACACAAACTAACTACAAACAATGGCACAAGAAAGTAGCAACAACGCTACATAGGAATATCTTTGAGAAATACCATTTGCTTGCAATCAAGAACTGATGGGACCACAGAATATACAAAGTAATTAAAAAAAAAACACCTGAAGTGCTTTGGGACTTTAGAATTCAAATAGATAAGCACCTACCACCTAACCCCCCAGACCAGTGGTGGGATTAAAAAAAAATTACTACTTGTTCTGTGGGCATGGCATGGCTTGGGCGTGGCTTGGTGGCTGTGGCAGGGGAAGGATACTGTAAAATCTCCATTCCCACCCCACTCCAGGGGAAAGTTACTGCAAAATCCCCATTCCCTCCGGATCAGCTGGGACTCAGGAGGCAGAGAATAGATGGGGACGGGGCTAGTCAGATGTGATACTTACGAGTTCTCCAAACTATTCAAAATTTCCACTACTGGTTCTCTAGAACTGGTCAGAACCTGTTGAATACCACCTCTGCCCCAGACATAACAATAGTCAATATGAAAGAAAGAAAGAAATCTGAAGAGTGGACATAGCAGAACCTGGAGCCAGAGAAGAGAAAGAAGTGGCAACAAATCACAAAATTCAAAGACCTGCAAATAGAAGTAGGATAACTGTGTCAAAAGAAAGCAAAAGTAATGCCAATAATAATAGGCGCCTTGGGCACAACCCCAAAGCAACTAGAGTACCACTTGAACCCCATTGGCACTGACAAATTTGCCATTAGTCAGTTGCAAAAAGCAGCTTTATTTAGAACAACTTACTTCCAGCAACAGTACCTTTAACACCAGCAAACATCCACATCTGTCTATCCCAGGTAAATAGGGGATACAAATATCAAACTCAGTCCAAACATCTGGCTTATTGTGTAACAGTTTTCAAATTGATATGCCACTTGAATTCCAGTGACTCCAAGCACGTGATAATTAGAAAGTGGAATTTTGATTTTACCTTGTAAAAGTAATCACCTTTAAATTGTCCACTGGTGTCTAGTAGGTCTCGTGAAGCATCCCAAACTAGGATACCTACAGTTCACATCTGATGTCTGAAAACTCAGGATGTAGTTTCCTAGACAACATTTATGAAATGTTAACTTTGCAAAGATCTAAACCTACACCAGAGACATTGTTATCTTTGCCCCTGCTGGGTTATTTGTATACTGGAGTAGCTTGTTTGGAAACATGCCTATACTCCTTAAAATGATATTGCCAGATTGCTACCAAAGCATATTTTTTTTCCTTCTGTTTATACAATTGCATTTCTAAACTATTTTAAATGAAGAAGGTGAGGTTTATAGTATTCAAAAACCCTTCCAGATTGTTTTTATTTTGTTGTGTTTAAAATGCCTATTCATTATGAGAATGTTAGGAATAAAGCTAAGAAAAGCTTAGATCCAGTGCTAGAGCTATAATACTAACACATTAAATCCCCTTTCCTTGAAAGTGATTGTAACAGCTGGATTGATCTTGCAAATTATATAATTTAGGAATATATGCAAGAACACTGTTTTACTGGGATTACTATAATTCACTGTTAACAAAAGCAAAATGAAATATGGGTTATTTTATGGAGTACTCATCAAAAGACATTTTCACGAATCTAAAGATAACTCATTTGAATACAACAAAAGGTTACATGTGCAATATATAGCTATGACACTATGACACTGTTGATAAAATTTGGGGAGTAGACAACAAAACCTGTTTTTCAGCTGTTCTTTTGTAAAGTAAAAAGTGTATTGGCCACTCAGTGCTCACATTTTTTTTCCCTTACAGATGCAATCTCCTTTCCTTCTTTTTCATTTTGGCTGAATTTAGGATTTGTGGTTGGGATAGCGATTATAATAAACCAAGCAATGTTTGAAAATTATTTAATATTTTCCTTTGTTAAAAATGTAGTAACTATTGGTTCTAGTTTAGGTAATGGAGAATAGTATGGCTAATCAAAAGCTTTCTGGTTTGATCGCTCGCGCTGCAGAAGGACTAATTCTTACCCAATTTATTAAGTTGTGAGGTATGACTGTACAGATTGGGATAATGTATCTAATAATTTTTTATCACTATTACCAAATTCTATTTAAAATTAGTAATATATGGTATGTGCTTTCTTCTTTGCTTTAGATCACAGTTTCTAAAACTATGTCAAAAGCCGTCACTAAAGGCAGTTCTGTCACAATTTATTAGGGCAATCTTTGATAAGCTCATGAAATGTTCAAAGCGTAGAAAAGGTTGTACCCCATGATTATCTTAATGTCTCCAGAATTGCATTTGGAATAAATTATCTGCCTTTTCTCTGCAAAAACTTTGAAAATGATTGCCTCACTAGAACAATAAAAATATATTTCTACAGTTCTATAATTGCTACTGATACTAACTCAAGGGAACTGTTTTCTTTTTTTAAAAAAAATGGTAGCATGGAGTTTTCTTTGAAATCAGACAAAATAGCTATTAAGTCAGTGTATAATTGTTTAGAATGAGCCAATTATTTACACATTTAGTAGAGCTATAATAAATAATTACTCAGTTGGAGAATCTACTACAGTTAAAAGTACAGCATGCGAATGAGCTCAAATTCTGTTAACTTATTTACAAGTTACTTTCAAAAAAGAATGCTAATAAAGTTCATAACTAAATATACTAGAGATGTTTATAACAGATTCATTACAATGCTGGAGAAAATCACTAATTATAGAGTTCATATTGTGCATTAAACTGTAATAAGATCTGTTTGATTTTAATTTAACAAAAGGATTCTCAAACTCTGTATCATAATTACTAATGCATTACAAATAACTTAGATGGGGGGGATGTCACTATTTTTTTAAAGCTGCTGAAGCTTGCATAGGGAAAGTGAGTGGCAAAGCCTATCGTGCATTTCATAGCACTCGTGCTTTGACGAGGCAAAATGGCTTGCACACTCAAAGTAAAAACACTTAAAATCTCTTATTTAGCATCTACGTGCGACTGCTGGGTGAGAGCATCCGGTGAGGTATCATAAATGTACTAATCATACCCAATTGCACATCTTCATCCCTGGCAAATTTACCATTGCTTTGGCTCTCTTTTCCTGGTTCCTGGAGGCTGCGAGGGTTAGGATTTGAATAAGGTTCAAATGAACCGTGACAAGATTGAGTGGTGCTGGGTTTTGAAATACTCTTGACTTTGGGATTATGCTATCTTTGGTGCTGGATGGGCTTACATACAGAACATTTCTTTTGAAATCTGCAGTTAAATTGTGGCTTGGCTCTCAATCACTGTTCAATTTCTGCTGACCTCCACATTTGGGTTTAGTTTTCAGGATTCCAAGTTTAATCATTGGCATTACTAATTAAAAAGACAGAGAGCAGATGATATGGGAAGACATTATTCATATCTTTGTTCCTAGATATTTTGGGTCAAGTATATAAGAATATAATCCTATATAACTGTCCCTACTTTATGTACCTCTTTCCCTGCAGCAGCCAACAAGTCATCCCAGGGAGTTCTTATTTATATTGAATCGGTTTGTGCACGTAAACTAGTGATGTTTAGGCAACAATGACACCCTGTAACTTTTGAGATTATCAGAGACCTCCTTTGTGTCTAGACATGTTATTTCCTTGAATCAGCTTTATACTACCACTATCTTGAGCCACAGGCTTTTTCTCTTTTTTGAAATTGTGTTTGTATCTGATGCCTAGATTTATTAGCTTTTACCTATGCTGGCTGCACATCAACTCCTCTGAAACTTGCGCAAAGGCTTCTGTGTGCAGAACTTTGCCATCCGTGCAACCAGAAAGGAAAAGGAAGTGTGTATTAGGAAAGCACTATATAATTGCAAAATACTTTCCTTTCATGAAAGACAACAGTGTGCTCATCACGTGCAAGAAACGGGGCCAAAGCTCTCCATACACACACAAAGACATGCAGATATAGACTGTCTTTGGTTAGCTACCATGACTGGGACTGGCAGCTCCTTCATTAAACAAAATGGTCACTAAGTAAAACCACATTTGGGCTTCAGCCTTTCTTTGCTCTAAAGACCTGTGAAGGTGATATATGGTGGTAAAGTTACTTTTTCATCACCATCGTAACTGTGGATAGCTACCAAACAAGGCAGTCAGTAAAAACAAACCAGCTGCCTGTCAAGACTGTGACTCCTGAGCATTTTGGCCTTTTATGTGCGCCTAATGTAGCAAGTTCTTTATCACTAACAAATAGAGAAGGGGATTATTTTTGGACAGGGGAAGTTCTTCCTATTTGTTTCCTTCTGTAGAAATCCTTATTATTATTATCTTGTGTCGCTTTATTTCTATTAGCTTTCCACCCCATGATGATGTTCCAATTACTCTTTCCCACCAGCTTTGCTGCTGAGGTCTTGGATTCCCTTCACTGCGATATTTCAAGCATGGTTGATTACTTTTCCACCCTCCGTTGACTTTCACATTTTCAGTACTGGAGTAACTGCACCTCAGCGGCATTGCCTGTTTTCAACGATTGTAGAGGATACTGGCCTGTAAAAGGATTAACATTAAACATTCATCCTGGCAGTGACCCTAAGTGCAGCTTTAAGCTGTCTTCTGTATACTTGCGCCTCAGGAGGAACCACCAAAGGAACCACAATCCATTCTATTAGAATTGTGTTATACAATAAAGCGGGCATTTTTTACTTAGTTGTGAAAGTTAAACTATCCGTATGGGCTGTACCAGTGATCAAGACATAAGATAAACTTATTTTAAAAAATTTTTTAAAAAAAAAGCAAACTCTCTTTGTAACTTCATGGATGAATCCATTTAGTTTGCTTGGCAAGATTTTTCTTTGTATTTTTGTTTATTTTCAACTTTAGCTCAAGCCTTACAATTCCTTGGAGGTCTCCCATACAAATCTCTAAATGTCAGCTATCACACCTGAGCTCTTGAGGCCTTCTGAGATTTCTCCTCCTCCGCCCACATCCTATTATTATGCAATGCTGTTGCCACTTTGTTAGCAATTTGCCCTATGTGGGTTTTCTAAATAGAAGCGAACAAAAAGGAAAATCAGACTTATTTTTCCCCCCAAAACTCATCAACTTTATTGAAGGGAAGATTCATATTCTTGTTATATAGGACTTTGTTCTCTGTTAATTAATTAATTTCACTTAATCAGCAATTAGTGAAGTTAATTAGTGGGTAAAATGCCATATAAACATCAAATGCCACATCTTAAAAACCAGAGTTTCTATTAAAAAGTAATGATCATGTCCTTGAATTACTAACATCAATCTAATTATCTGAGAAAGCCAAGGAAAAAGGATCCAGGCATAGGTGAGTTGTTTATGAATGAGAAGGGATATACACCAATGCCCAAGTGGCTTCAAATATATTTATACACCAAAGGCCAAATTATTTTGTATGATGTTACTTCAGAGTAAAAGAGAATCTGTCAGCAATGCATTTCGCTTTGGAAAACCTCCACAGAAATTCTGAAAATCAGCCGCATAGCTTTCTTTGAAGGCCATTTTCCTGCTGCACATACTTTATCACTTTTTTATAGTTTCTTTTATACTTTGAGCAGAGTTTACAACCACAATAATGCCATTCAGATAATTATGGTGTAATTGACCATTGAGCTAAGCATCCTTGGCTTTTACTAGGGTTTGTTTAATACCTCAGGATGGTCAATTATCTCATGATCCTGACTTTGTTGGGAATTATTGTTTTAATTATTGCACTCTAAATACATCATTGTCCCAGTGCTGTAAAGCTTCACAAGGGAATGATTACACTTTGCAGAGGTTTTGAGTTCCCAGCCTTATTGCATGGAAGACTCCCTGCCTGCCTTTAGTCATTATTTCTAGCACTAATTTCATTGCCTTACTTTTTCTCCTATGCCCACCTGAGGTCAACTGCCTGATGCTTTATCAAATGGCTGAACAGCATGGCTTGGTAAAAGCCGGTTGCTTAGTTTGTTCTCTATTCAGCTGTATTACTTTCCTCCCTCATTGCCCTTGGAGCCATGCATGTTAATGTAAGTAATCTTCAGCAGACATTGGGGGTTGAAGGGTAATAATAATTTTTGGCTTGTTCAAGTGATCTGAAGGACTAATTATTGCAAGCAGACAGGACATCGATGCTTGCCCTCATGCTGATGAGATATTTATGACTTTCTAAGAGAGGTTCTCTCACCTTGTTAATGATCAGGAAAAATGAGCACAGTCATAATGGGACTTGTTACCATCAGTGTGCTGATATCTAAAACTATGTTAACAGACAGTGTACCAACTCCATTCATAGGTCCGTTAGTACCATCCCGGGGGCGAAATGCTACTGGTTTGGATCAGTTCTCCTGAACCAATAGTAAAAAATGGTACTGGTTCAGGCAAACCGGTATTTCCAACCATCAGTTGTGATGCGTGATTTATATTAGCTAGAATAATTGGATTTCCTACTTTCTAGCTAATCTAAATCGTGTGGCACAGCGGATCCCTCCCTTGCTATTTTACTTATCTTTGCAACTTGGAAGGCTTCAAATTGCTCTTTTTATAGCGCTGCACGGACACACCTTAAGCATCCATGTGTGCACTTGGTAGCAGACTCTCTGAACAAGTGGCAAACTTCAGAGGATTTCACAGTTGTACCATCCTCTAGATCACATTTACATCCACCCTATTGGTGGTATTACACTCTCGCTATGCTGCCGTGTGAACATTTCTAAATGAAGTAGTTCCTCTTATAATACACTTAATGTATCATAGAAATCAAGCGCCTTAGCTAGAGACTAGATTGACTATAAAAATACCATGTGGATGGAAATGTTGTTTGTTTATGTTTTATCTTACTATTAAACGTCTGCCATCCATCTTGCTGAGATAACTCTAGGAGGCTTATAGATGTAAGTCATTAAATAGTCCTGACATAGTTATTGCAACTATGATGATAACAAAAACACACTAAAGAATGCTTAGTGTTATCAAACAGATAGGGGGGGAAAAACCCCTAAATGTAGCTATTGGTACCTATAGTATTAGCTAATAACCCACTGTAATGTCATGTATGCTTTTAAAAATATGTTTGTCTTAATCTTTGATTAAGATCTCCGGGTAATGAGCATGGAACATTCATATAAGAAATTAAATCCCCATAAAAGATGAAGGAAGTAATTTGACTGTTAGATTGACCCAAGACCAATTGTTTTGTCCGATTGCCATTGCTAGACCTAATTGCAAAAGTCCTATTGCCTTTGCTAGACTTAATTGCAAGTTTGATATGAAAACAAAATTAGGAAGATGATACGGGTTCTTTTTACAGAAAGGTGAAATATAAAAATTGGGGGGGGGGAGGAATGGGATTTGTATTAAAACAACAAGTCTGCTAGCAGCATACTACATGATCTTTGCTAATTCAATTCTTTTAGTAATTCGTTTCCCAGCAGCAGCATATAGAAAGCATTTTAAAATAATAATACAGGGATATTTCTGTGTTTTCGAACAACAGAAAACAGTTCTTGTCATTGTAGTGCATTTAATTAATCATATTGCAATAATTAAAGGAATGTGGAAACTTTTCGGAGTGTTTAAGCTTAGCCTATGAAGTAAATCATGTTGTAGGTAGAAGCAAACATTGTGTGTAAGTCCTACTATATCCTCAATGGTCAAAATCCAGTTAATTTTAAAAATGATTTTTAAATTGGAAAACACGTATATTTGCAGAAATTCGAGCACACTATAAAAGTCAGTAATTTTTCAATATAGATACCATAATATGTTTGTCCTAAAATAAATATATGACATTTCTACAGTTGTGTATTTTACTACAATTTCTTGTATTTGGAACATGATGTCTATACACATTTTTTTTTCAATATTTGAGTTTTCACTCACATGTTATTTAGAAAATGAGAATTTGCTACTTCAGGTTCATTCTGTTGTATCAACCAGATCTGAAACCAGACAATTTCAGATTAAGTTACAATTTTGGGGGAAAATGTTATTCCCATAGTTTTTAAGAATTATAATATTGGAAGAGACAAGCAGATGACTGAAGTGGTTCAGTAAATTGAATAATAGGAAATAGATTTGCTGTCCTGTTGTTCAGTCTACATCCAGCCTTACATTTTAATGTGGGGTTTTTTTGTATTTTTTACAACTGAAGCTTCCACTGTTGCTTTTAATCCAGGGGCAAATTCTGATACCTTGCTTGCAAAGTAAGGCAGTATTTTTTCTATTTCCACCATTTTCCATCACCTCTCCTGCGCGACCTGCACTGGCTGCCGGTGGCCTTCCGGGTGCGCTTCAAGGTGCTTGTTACCATCTTCAAATCGCTCCATGGCACGGGGCCTAGTTATTTGTGGGACCGTCTCCTGCCGCATACCTCCCACCGTCCTATCCGCTCCCATAGGGAGGGCCTCCTTAGGGTACCATCTGCCGGTCAGTGCTGGCTAGCGGTGCCCAGGGGAAGGGCCTTCTCGGTGGTAGGGCCATCCCTCTGGAACGACCTACCCCCTGAACTTCGGAATATCACAGACCTTCCCCTCTTTCACCACTCACTTAAGTCGTATCTTTTCCATCAAGCCAGTCTAGCTTAGAGTTTAGAGCTTTGATATAATTCAATCTTAGCCAACGAGTAAATGTATTTTAGAATTTTAATGGGAAGCACAGGTCCTTAGTTTAATTCATTTTAGACATTATTACTATATTTATTGTTATTTATTGATTTTAACTCCCTGTGCACTGCCCTGGGTCCATTTTGATGGAGAAGGAGCGGTTATATAAATCGAAATAAATAAATAAATAAATTTTACCTATTTAATATAAAGGCCAAATGCTTATTTATATGAAGAAGTGGCAGGTATATTTTCCATGAAATGTTTTTATGCTGGGGCAACTTGGATAAATTTGAGCATGATGCATGAAACATCACTTCATCTATATAAATAAAAATGTAACAAGAGTTTGTTCAAAACCGCTAATCTCCGAAAGTATTGCACTGATTGCTTCCAAATTTTCATACAATGTTCCTTTGAAATACAGCACCAATGATATATATAGATTGTCTAGATGTCACATCTGTGCCAGGTGCACACAAAAAAACAGGAGGAGGCAGGTGATATGTTTGCCATCTTAAATTATTCGTAAAAATAATAAAGACAGAATAAAAATAAATAAATTACAAATAGGGTGAAATATGAATATAGTTCCTATTTTAACAAATCTGACTGAATTGATTCAGATCAGAACAGCAAACTGAGGAGCATTTTAATACATATAAATATATTTGTTTTAATATACATAACAAGTTTAATATATATAACAAGTTCATGTTAATAAACTTCTGTTTACCACATAATATATGAACCTTGCTTCATGGAATTCATAAAGCACAGAGAGAGAGAGAGATGCATTCACAATCAAAATTTTGTAGGCTTTCTAAAAAGAGACAACTGGCTATATTAAACCTCATTGTTCCTGACCTGCATGTTTATATATATATTTTATTTCTTCCCTATTATTTTTTTCAAGGAAATCAAGTTAGTATTCATAATATTCCCTTCTAATAACCTTTTTGTCCCTCACACTTACTTTTCACAAATATAGTGATGGTTTCAGGTTTAGACCTACCATAGTTTTCGGAGTATAAGACGCACCTTTTTCCTTCAAAAAAAAGGCTGAAAATCCGGGTGCATCTTATACACTGAATACAGCATTTTTTGACTCCCAAAACCCCACCCCTTCACCAAAATGGCTGTGTATAGCCTTTAGGAGGCTTGCAGAGTGCTCCTGGGGACTGGGAGCAATGAGAGAAAAACAGACCATTTTTTGTTCAATCCCCACCCCCAGTCCCCAGGAGAACTCTGCAAGCCTCCTAAAGGCTATCCATGCCCTTTTTTTGGAAAAAAAATGGGGCAATTTTTAGGAGGTCTGCAGAGTGCAAGAACTTTTTTTTTAAAATTTGCCCTTTCAAAATCTTGGTGCGTCTTATACTCCGCTGCATCTTATACTTCGAAAAATACAGTAATAAATTTGTACTGGATCACACCAGCCTTAGTTCATTCTAAATAATACAAGTTACTGTAATTTATTTTGGGGTAACGTATCTAGTGCTGGCTGTGTCTAGAGAGTGTCATTTTGGTGACTGAAGAGTGGCTTAACAACAAAAAAATCATAAGGTGGGCAGAAACAGATGCTTTGTTCACCCAATTCATGTCTGTTTCCAAATCTATACTGTCCAATAATGTTTTCCTCCTTACTATTTCCAATTTGTGCAATTCCAGTCTCTAACCACAAGCAGCACATCTTGCTTAGATATTCTGTCAGTTTCAGGATGAATTTAAGTAACTTTAAAGCATCTTTTTTTTCTGTATCAGTGGTCAGAGGAAAACCTTGCATAATTGTTACACAAAAATGATCTTCTGACTGAAAGTGTCCATTTCCAGTCCATTTCAATTTACTGATGCCTAAAATATCATTAATTCATTTCTGCTTCCGTTGTGTTGAACTTTCTCAGATTCATGCTTCTTACCTTTCAGCGTTCCCACTCTGTTTCTGTTTTTGCAGCTTCAGTTTTTTATTTCTCAAATGGTACATCAGCAACTAGAAGTTGCAAAGAGGTTAATTTGACCCTGTCATAAGCTTCATCAAAACATCCTTAATTTCTCCTCAGCAACATTTTGAACTCCATCTGACTTTGGGATCCCTAATCCAGCACCTTGACCCACAATCACAATTGAGCCCCAAATTTCTATTGCTAAGTGGGACATTTGTTAAGTGAGTTTGGCCCATTTTATGACCTTTCTTGCAACAGTTATTAAGTGAATCACTGCAGTTCTTAAATTAGTAACATGATTGTTAAGTGAATTTGGTTTCCCCATTGACTTTGCTTGTCAAAAGGTCACAAAAGGGGTTCATATGACCTTGGAACACTCTAGCCATCATAAATATGTGCCACTTGCCAAGCATCCAAATTTTGATCATTTGACCATAGTGATGCTGCAATTCCTGGAGAGGTGATGGCAAGACCAACTTCTCCCTAAGCCCTGATTTTGGCAACAATTAAATTAGTTAAAAATGTTTTCTCTCTGCCGCCAGAAGTGTAATTTCTAATGTTGGATTTCCCCCCATGTGAAGCCGTTAACTGTAGCAACTCCACTGCGCCGTACAGTAGAAGCCATTTAAGGCAGTACAATACAGTAGGCTGTATCTTAACAGAACACACACCCCGAGGGGTGTTAGGGTTGTCTCAACCCCCACAGTATTTTTCCAGAGAGTAAATCATCTGTGTACCAAGTTTGTTTGAAATTGCTGGAGGCAATCCAGAGTTATGCTGGAACATAAACACACACAAACACACACACGAAATAGAAATAGCTCCTATTAGATAGAATAACAACATTATTTTCACCATGGTACTAAATTGTGGCCTGACAAGTAGAATTCATGATTCTGGAACTAGTGTGGCTATCCTTCCTGTCAGTAATTGATGTCACTCAGGTTTCCTGATATAACTTCATGCCCATTGCATAGAGAAATCAAGTGGCTGTCAGGCACAAAAAATCAAAACCATTTGTGCAAATTGCAGCATAAATGTGTCTGCTCAACTAACCATCAGGTGCTAGATAAAGATCAAAGGAATTCAAGGGGGCTGGAGGTAGATCTCTTGGCTGGCTGGCTGGCTGAAGAATTCTAGGAGTTAGTCAATGAGTCTTAAAGATGCCAAATTGGAGACCCTTGCTCTAAACTGATGATATGTTTTACTCCGCCTTTGCTCCCCCCCCCCCGAAGCCCTACCACTCTTCTCCTACAGTCACACCGATTTGTGTGCCATTTCTTAGAAACCAAAAAAAAAGGGTAGTGATATAATTGTCATACTATTTCTGTCAAAATTCAAATGCATGCAATCTTCTCTTAGACACTCCCGGCCTGCCTTTCTGAACTCATCAGAAAGCTAATATGCTCATTTTAAAATGATTTTCTTTTTCTCAGATCTGCCTCTCTCTGCTTATTATACTCTGATATCAAGGTCAGGCTTCAGGTACCATAACAAGAGCACTTCTTGCAAATACATATTTGTCTACACATGTTCCAAATTGTTAAGCTACTGAGCAGCATAGATTGGCACAGTTGCAGCTCATCCTTTAAACAGCTAATCATAATTAGCTACTTTATCACACTAGTAGGGTGTTCTAAATTATAATTTTATTAAGCACCACAATCAGAGATCGCAACACTTTTTGTAGCGGTGAAGCTAACTAGATTGAGAAAAATACATCTATGTTATTTCAAATTTATGAAAATAAATACTTGGGTTGAAATCAGAGTGATAGTTTACTCTTGGCTCTTAAACCATCATTCTAATTGTCATTCAGTAATTAGTTTTCTCCTTTATTGCAGCCAATTACAAAGGGAAAGAGAGAGATGAGTCATAGTGAATTGAATTCAAATTATAATCTGTCTTCTCTCCATTTGTACAATGAATATAAATGGAGCAAGGGTATTTTTAAGACATGCATAAGACAATTTGCATAAAGATGTGTAAAAAAGCTACAGATTTTAATAGCACTGGGATAGAGGGCCCTGCTTCTAAATGTTTCTTCTTATAGATAAAGGAAGCTTAAAACATCTTTCTATTGATCCCTTCTTTAATCAAACTCTCTCAATATAATATTAAGAGATAACAAGGATGGGAGAAATAAAGCTATTATCTAGGAAGGGAAAATGGAATATACATAAATCATACTTATTAAGAGGTATGCCAAAAGTATGTTTCTGATGTAATTTTTATGGTCAAATCTATGTTTTTATTTACATACATTATTGGTGCAGACCACTTGGAAATCACTTCTGTCAACTAATGCTAAAACATGAATCATAATATTTTTGTGTGTGTGTGTGTGTGTATTCAGAACCACACTTTCTGTATACATTTCATGTTTCTTTGTATGAAACGATACATTGTTAGTGTTTCGTTTTTGATACCTTTGTTGCAAAGTTTGAACAGGCATGATATTCTTACATGAAGGAAATATAATCAAGGACTTGGAACACAAAAAGTTGCAAAAATATTGACTGCATCATTTTCTTCCACCAATCAATGTTAGTTGTGTCCTTACTTTTTAAATATTCAGGAAGGTTCACTAATAATTATAAAGTTAATTTTAGCTGAGTTAACAGATTGTGTTGTATTTCTGCATCGGAGGATGTCTATCACGTACTGTTCTCTGTTTTATGAAGTGCAGAGTGCAGAATAATGCAATTAAGTTAGAAGAAGGAACAGTTTCACCATGAAACCAATTTGTTTAGAGAGGAGGGGTGCACTCCTCACTAGAAGGTCATGGAAAAGGTAGAGAGTCACCTCTCAGGGATGCTTTAATTTTGATTCCATTCTACTGAGTGAAGGATCTGAAATGGCATTTTGCAACTCAGCGACTCTCTGATTATTTGTTTTTCAGGAGTCCAAGTCTTAGTAGAAGTGGTCTTTTTTAAAAAAAATACTTCCAATTCTTTCTTTATCTCTTTCATACCTGCCCTATATCTTGCAGAAAATTTACTAATGCTAATATGGTATTATTATTATATAGTTTGCTGGATAGTTTGTGTGTGTGCTTGTGTGTGTTTGTGGGTCTATAAGCATTACAGTGTGGGGTTTTGGTGGGGGGGGGTGGATTGTGTGTGTATGTATTGTGGCATTAACTTTTGTGCAACATTCACACATCAGAGGAAATACTGTTTTTTTTCTCAGATTTTGTATTGAAACCAAAACACAAACACCAAAAAAACCTGCACCAGCATATGGATCTGCTGGGGCAGAGGCTCCCCAGCTTTATCTTTCATGTAACAAAGTAAAAAGTGGCTACTTGAAAAGTAACTAGCATAGTTTTTTTTTTCCATTGACATCAGAAAACTTCCGTGCCTACCCTGTTTCCCCGAAAATAAGACCCAACCAGAAAATAAGCCCTACCATGCTTGTAATATAAGCCCTACCCCCCAAATAAGCCCCAGTTAAGATCATCAGCCAGATGGACACAATTAGTACTGTATTCTCCCCAAAATAAGACCTAACCAGAAATTAAACCCTAATGCATCTTTTGGAGAAGAAAATAATATAAGATCCAGTCTTATTTTCGGGAAAGCACGGTATTAGGAATTGCATCCTCTGGGGAAACTGGTCTTGCTAGCTTATTGCAAAGGTAACATGGAAATGTTTCCTTTCAGAGATCTCTTCACAAGAAATGGTTCCACTTTGATATGTTATATTGCAGGTCTGCTTTTCAAGTATTGTAAGCACATTGGCCTATTCCTTTCAATAAAAGTCAATGGGCTCTGTTTGTGACTGCAACCTGATTCTTGAAGTGGTAGACTTTTGGTTGCTGCTGTGTTGATCAAGGAGCAGCTCATGGCAAGATCATTTATATCTGCTTGTTTTAGAAAGGCGTAGATGGCTCTGTCCATGCTGGCATATCTTTTGTCCTTTCATTGGGATATGATACAAGCAAAACTGGAAAACTGTGCCATCTGTCATCTTTCCTTGTTTTCCCTCTCATTTTAGAGCTCATCTGTATCTCCATCAGCAAGTTTTAGAGCCTCTGAGAAGCATAGAAACTCAACAGATTACTCTTCTGAAAGTAAAAAACAGAAGACAGAAGAAAAAGAGATAGCAACTCGTTACGTGAGTGAAACCATGCACAGTATATTTTTTCCTATTGTTTGTCATTTTATACTGCCGATAAGGATGCACCAATTTCGCCCCAAAGAGTTTTAGGCTGTTCTGTACAGTCTCAAAGGGATCCTATCTTTTGTCTCCAAAAACCCTTTTCAGCTGAACTTAGGTCAGGAAAAAGAAAATTTAACAAGCTTGGCTTTCCTCCTCATGGCTTGAAAAAGGGAAACAGCACCATCTCTCAGGACTCTCTTTGACAAATATCCAAACTTTTCCCTAAAGCTGTTGCATTTCTTTTATACACCTTACATTTATATTCTGTTTGAGCAAGCAGTTAATTTTTAAAAAATAACAAAAACCTGATATTAAAAGTAGCCCATAATTAACAGACTAAATGTGTATTTACTGATCTGCTAAATGTTGGGGTTGTTTTTTATAATTTTTTTAAAAATGGCAAATGCATTTCTCAAGAAAACTCCTCTATACAGTGATGCGCACCGGCCAGCTGCTCTCTTTTGGGTTCTGGCATGCATGCATGGTCCAGAATCCAGAAGAACAGTTGGCCACCACGCTAAGGCCTGTTATTTCAGAGCTTGTAGCATCGGTCAGTTAGAAAGCTGATTAATACTGATGTCTAAATTATATTCAGGCACATCTTCTTGTGCACATAATGCCCTAAAATGCACTCCACATTATTGCCGGTGTAAGGAAATGAAAGGGGCCTATTAATTGGATGAGAAGTAGCGAAGACCAGCTGGTCAGCACGCATGTGCATAACGGAACCCAGAAGAGCAACTGGCAACAGTATGAGTGCCCACTGCGTGCCATAGGTTTGCCATCACGGTTCTATAATCTAGGAGTGATGCAGTAGGAAGTCCTCGCCCACAAACTAGATAGACAAGCTTTTTTTCTATCCAGAAGGGTCTTTCTGCAGATATCAGCATTCAGAGAAGTTTGCGGTGGGAGAGGTGATCTCTCAGATAATCAGATTTTAAAGTGTTTAGCCAATATAACACGTTTACATCTGCCAAGCAAGTAAATCTTTCGTTATAATATAAGCACTGACTGATTCCTTTTCTTTACTCAGTTATCTGTTCAGATGCTGCATTTGCAACATCCAGTTTCAACTTCCAGAAACGTAACCTGGTAAATTAGAAAGGGAGAGATACTCATTGCCCGCTTAAAATTCCTGACGAGCCATCTGATGAGATTGGTGTTCCCAAGCTCCTTTTTTAATCCAAATTTTGATTCATCCGCTAGTCTGTATTACTCCAGAAGCAATGATCTACTAACCACATATTTAAAAATATAACTGTGGCTTGTTGTATTACAGCCCAAGGGAGGCTATATGAATTAAAAGTCCTAACTGATGTTGTTACCCATTTTGCATTGTTTTTGATATGGAATGAAAAGTGTAGCTTTGACAAGCAAGTGTTTTGGGTGCTTAACTTTTTCTTCTTCTTCAATGCAGGATAGTGATGGTGAAAAAAGTGATGATAACTTGGTGGTTGATGTATCCAATGAGGTATGTGCAATTTTGCTTTGGGGGGCATAATTTATCACATGTATTCCTCAGGTAACATTGAAGACGCTTAGAAAATGGAGGAGTGCTACATTGCAGGTGGTTGATACGCTGATAGCAAATCCTACTTCACCCCCTGCACATCTTGTTCCCTTCCACCCATCTTTTTACCATCATTTAAACTTCTATTGCTACATATATTTGTATGGTTTACTGCTTTTAACTTTGTAAACCACCCAGACTCGCCTTGTGCTGAGATGGGTGGTGAATCAATATAACAGATAAGGCATAAAAATAGTGCTGCTTTGTTGTAGTAAAAAAGGCATCATTGTATTAATCCATATCTTGAGATGGAAGTATGATTTCTTTGTGACTAATGATTTATGCAGGCAGGGGAATATAGCGTACCATTCATGAACTTCACTAGGAGGATGCAGTCACAAAGGAGCCATATGTTATTCACTGGAACAAGTAGGAGACCTTGATAATCGTTACATTTCTTTTTTAGGATCCGTCATCTCCACGAGGAAGCCCAGCACATTCTCCAAGGGAGAACGGCTTGGACAAGGCTCGCCTACTCAAGAAAGATGCACCAATTAGCCCAGCCTCAATAGCATCTTCAAGCAGCACTCCTTCTTCCAAATCCAAAGAACTTAGCCTTGTAAGTGACTGTACAATCCACATTCATCTTCATAACTGTGTGTGCACCGTTGGGTATCTAACTTGAGGTGGAAGATAATGAGATGTGTCGCAGTAGTACATCATAATATAACACTAAGTTCAATATATTTCTACCCAAAAAATATATTTTGCACCTCAGGATCTTTTGGAGTGATAGAAAGTATTTATTCAGCTAGCCAGCTCTGAAAATAATGTATCTATCTTTTATTGTATTTTTTTTCCTGTCGGGAAGCTTGCTATTCTGTGAATAAATAAGAGCACACAGGGGTTCTTTGAACCTTATTTTATTTTATTTTGGTATGACAATTTACAGTAATTTTAGCTTCCTGCTTGGTTGTGATTTGGTTCTTGGCTTTATTTGTGTTACTTGGCTATATCTAGCTACAGTCATAGTCTGCCTAAGAAATAATATGTCATTTACAATAGCCTTTCTTTTCTTGCGCAAGTCAGAATTCAGAGAAAGGCTGCTAGCAAACCGAGAACAGCACTGACTTCCTTTGATTGATATTCTGTGTGTGTATATGAACTTGCATGAGAGAGACTAGTTGTTTTTCTAGGATCTCCATCTGCCACAATTTCCTCACAACTAGTCTCTTCACCTGAGATTTTCACATGAATATTTAAGACTGAGGCATGCAATTTAGTGGCAGTTTTTAAAGGTCTTTGGAGGCCCACATGTAATTTTGATGTTACAAAATTGTCACACACTCTAAGGAGGGTCAAACACACATTTCAGATAGCATTCAACTTTTTTTTTTGAAGTTGTAACACACTTAATTATTAAAGGAACATCTCCAAGTTACGTTTAACTCTAAATAACACAATGGATACCTCCCTGTTTTTCTGTAATTATGCAGAAATGTCTTGCTGTTGTCATCTTCTGACATATACTTCAAATAATGCTTGTTGCGTGAATTTTGGTAATCCAGCATTTTCAAACTTTACCCAATAATATTTTCCTTGAATAATGAGTTAATAATAGAAGAAAGCTGGTTTGGTGTAGAGGTTAAGATACCAAGTTAGAAATTGAAAGAATGTAAGATCTAATCCTGCACTAGGCACAAAGCCAGTTTGAGTGACTCTCTCTACATGGGGCTTCCCTTGAGGTGCACTTGGAGGCTCCAGCTAGTGCAGAATGCGGCCGCGCGGGGGATTTCGGGAGTTTCGAGATATCCCATGTAACACCTCTCCTGCGCGAGCTGCACTGGCTACCTGTGGCCTTCAGGGTGCGCTTCAAGGTGTTAGTAACCATCTTTAAAGCGCTGCATAGCATGGGACCTGGTTACTTGTGGGACCGCCTCCTACCACATACCTCCCTTCGACCTGTCCGCTCCCACAGGGAGGGCCTCCTCAGGGTACCGTCTGCCGGACAATGCCGGCTAGCGACTCCCAGGGGGAGAGCCTTCTCTGTGGCAGCCCCCACCCTCTGGAATGACCTGCCCCCCGACCTTCATACTATCACGGACCTGCGTTTCTTCCGTCGGGCATTAAAAACACACTTATTTCATGCGGCCGGCCTGGTATAGTTTTAAATGGGATTTTAGTAGGGTTCTTAATGATAATTTTAGCACGAGTTCTAAATTTAATCTATTTTTAATATTTCTATTGTATTTATTGTTGTGTTTTTATTATTCCTGTGCACCGCACTGAGTCCCGTCAGGGAGATAGGGCGGTATATAAATGTAATAAACTTGAAACTTGAAACTTGACTGTGGGCCAGCCACTCTTCCTCAGACCTAGGAAGGAGACAATAGTAAACTACTTCCAAAAACCTTACCAAGAAAACTGCAGGGACTTGGCCAGTAATCCCCCTGCCACCCCCTAAAAAAGAGTATAGGGCTGGAGGTATCAACCAGGAAATAAACAACACTTGCAATTTCAGGAAATTAATAGAATAGATTTAGGCAAATCACTAAAACCTTGATTTTTTCTAAGATTTGACTATTTTTTCTTACAAATTCAAAAATACAGAAGATGGATTCCTATTTAATGTAAAGAAAAAAAATCAACTCTAATAAAAAGTTGACTATAAACATAGTATATAATTAGGAATATTGTTAAACTTCTTCCTGCTGCACAATTTCAAGCAGAGGTTGGATATCCATCCAGCAGGGGTGCCTTGATTTAACTGCTACATGGAGCTTAAAGGCCTCTTCCAATTCTGTGTCTCATTTTATTGAGTTTTAGATAGGCTCTAGGTAAATATGCATAATCTGCGAAGCAAATATGCAAAGGAATTATGACAATATAAAGAAGTGAAGTAATCTAATAAAGGATTTTTAAAGGTATTGCTTGTTTGGTTATGTTGTATGGCTATAACACCATGTTCTAGTTTATAAATTAGGTAAAGGGATATTTTCACATTCTATTTAGAAAAAGCTGATGTCTGAATAGTGTTAGTTTCATATTACATGTTAAGAGTAAATAAGGCTGAATTCTCATGAACATAATGTGCCATTAATATTTTGCAGATTTAGATTCAACCACTGCTATTTCTCAATACTGTCTCAGCTTTTATCATGCAATTTGCTTGAACTCTATTGTTAGTACAACCAACTGTAGGTTGGACTGCTATTGGATAATATATATTATAATATCCTGCATCTTGGTAAAATAAATATTGTTCGTTCTGTTCTGTTCTGTTCTTTAAATGAAATATTATTTGTTAGTTCTGTTCTTTATTCTTTAGGCCAGGGGTCTCCAACCTTTGCAACTTTAAGTCTGAAGGACTTCAGCTCCCAGAATTCTCCAGCCAGCAAAGCTGGCTGGAGAAGTCTGGGAGTTGAAGTCCTTCAGACTTAAAGTTGCAAAGGTTGGAGACCCCTGCTTTAGGCAATCATTCAACCTGGCATTTTCTGGATGGCGAGTGGCAAGGAAATGTATGAAATATCAAAATTCTTTGGTTCAAATAATGCAGTGGTTTTATATTCATTACAATGGCCAAAGAAGGGCTACATCATACATATGTTCCTTGTTTTAATGCCCACTAAAAGTACACCAATGTAGATCTCAATAAAATCAATGTAGATCTCAAGTTTCATTCACTGTGATTTTTTGCATAAAATCTGCTTCTCTCCCTTTCAGAATGAGAAATCCACCACCCCTGTGTCTAAATCAAATACCCCAACTCCACGTACAGATGCTCCAACACCCGGAAGCAATTCTACACCTGGATTAAGGCCTGTTCCTGGAAAGCCACCAGGAGTTGATCCACTAGGTTAGTAAATGTAATTGGAGAGGGGAAAGGGTAGATTTGTCTGTCAAGTATATGCTGCTTGTTGCACGCACATAGTTATAGAGTATTGAATGTAGATCTAGGATCAGATTTTATGTCTTCCTTAGATTTGCTACCTCATCGTGGGTAAATCTCATCTGGTCTGGCATTGTCCAAATGGGCTGATCTACAACTTCTGTAATCTGTAATCAGCCTAGCTAATTACCATTACGATTGGAGATTATATGAGCTGTAATGCAAAACATACAGTATGGAGGGAATCGGATTGGAGAAGACTGAAATGCACCTAGACAGGGATATTTCTTACAAACTTGTTCAAAAACAGGATTAGTCTTTTTATTCCACATTATAGGAGAAAGATTGTGTCTGAATAACTATGTGTAAAAAACAATTAGCTATTTGCACTCAACATAGGAAATATCTGTGGATATTTTTTTTCAAAAGGCAACTGAACTGTTTTTTATTTGAGGAAGAAGAAAACATTTTGCTTCTTACACTACTGATGAAGCTTCTTGGATAAGAAGCAAAACATCTTCCTCCTCCTCCTCAAATAAAAAATAGTCCAGTTTACTTTTCTTTGGGGGTGCGGGGGTTGGAAGCACCTTAGAGTCAACATTTCTTTTGTTTATGAATATGGCATTTTTAACTCCAATATTGTTAGCAATATGCATGATTTCAGGGAAGAAAGCTAATAGGATGAGTGAAAGTCCTTAAAGAAGGTCTATTTAAACAAAAAAATCAAGGGAAACAATAGGAATTAGTCTAGCTGCATTATTTTAGGGTGTGCTATCAGAAAATAAAACAAAAAAACTATACCCCAAGAAAATACCAGGTACCCCACAGCACAAAGGTGTCAGAAAGACTGCTGAGAATGTAAGTTGAGATTAGTGTTTTTCTTGAGAACTACAAAAGAAATGTTTAAAAAAGAGGGGAGTCAATTTATTTTAAAAATAAAAAGAAGAGAAAAGATTCAGGTTACCAACTACTCAATGCTCTTTTTTTCTCTACCAAGAAAATGTGTCCCACTCAGTCGAAGGGTTGATAGAGATTTGGGACACCTCAGCTTAAAAATAGGGTTCAAACAAAGTTTAAAGAAGAGTAACAAAAAGGATCAAAAGCCTGGAAATTAAGTCTCTTACCATATTTTTCAGAGCATAAGATGCTCCTGAGTATAAGACGCACAGTAGTCAGAACTGGTCCGTCAAGGCAGCAGCAGTTCTGGGCTGAGTTTTTGGCCTCTGCGCCTTGTGTTTTAAGCCTTTGAATGCTCCGTTTCAGACCTGTTCAAGGCTTCGGGGATCGGGAAAGGACATTGTCGCCGATCGCTGCCCGAAAACATGACGCACATAGGCCAAAAATGGGGCATCCAGAGGCTGAAAACATGATGCGCTGAGGCGGTGATCGGCAGTGATGTGTTCTGGTAATCTCCACAGCCTTGAATGGGTCTGAAATGGAGCGTTCGGAGGCACAGAGGCCAAAAAGGCAAGGCACAGAAGGCGGGGAGGGGGATCTGTGATCATTCCTGCAACCTGGAGCAGCTCTAAAATGTAATGTGTAGAGACCGAACGGTCCGGGCCAGCGGGTGGGCGGGACTACATTTGGTGTATAAGAGGCATTCAATTTTTCACCTTCTTTTGGGGGGAGGGGACTGTATCTTATACTCCGAAAAATAGAGTTATAAGAAAGGGAGCAAATGAGCATCTTCAGTTTTGAAAAGAAAAACCAAGCAAGAATATGTTATCATTCTTTTCATTCCTAAAAGAATATTACATTAAATAGCACCAGGTCTGATTGATGATGAAATTATAGTTTTTGGTTACAAGAAGACATATATCAGTCGAATGTAAGGTAATACTTTTTAACAGAAAAAATGTAATTCAATAGGGAAAACAGTTGACTAGGGAGGTGATGAACTTCCTTCTGCATATGTAGAAGACTAGTTAATAGCCCCCAGGCAGGGATTTCTTCATTTGAATAGCTTCTTTCAGTTCCATAATCCTAGGTCCAATTTCTTAAATTTTATTTGGGACCTCTTCAATCATGCATAATTTAGGAGGAATCTCTTGAGTAAATTTGCAAAAGAATTAAAGGTCAAAATTCCCCTCGCACATATGTGCTAGTTGTTCCCAAGTACTGTCCAAAAACGTCTCCGTGGTCACGTGGCTGCCATGACTAAATGCCGAAGGTGCACGGGACACTGTTACTTTCCCACCAAAGGTGGTTTCTATTTTTCTACTTGCATTTTTACATGCTTTCGAATTGCTAGGTTGGCAGAAGCTGGGACAACTAATGGGTGCTCACTCCATTATATGGTGCTAGGGATTCAAACCACCGAACTGCAGACCTTTCTGATTGACAGGTTCAGCATCTTAGCCACTGAGCCGCTGCGTCCCTCTGCAAAGGAATTATGACACTCTATTTTAGCCCTCTAAAAACAGATAATCCAGTACAGAATCCTTGTAATATTCAACTTGTTTTTCTTTTCTTACCCATTTTCCTCTGTCCAGCATTTTCTTACGATATGATTTGTAAATAGCCTTTCCTTTTCTCCCATTTCTTACCTTTTGTAGCTTCGGGATTAAGAACACCCATGGCAGTCCCATGCCCTTATCCTGCCCCATTTGGAATAGTACCCCATGCTGGAATGAATGGTGAACTGACCAGTCCTGGGGCCGCATATGCGGGTTTGCATAACATCTCTCCTCAGATGAGTGCCGCAGCCGCAGCTGCTGCTGCTGCAGCCGCCTATGGAAGATCCCCAGTGGTACGTTTCTTGCATATTATACATTAGTCAAAGGCTGGGAGGAGCTTGTTTTCAATAAGATGGTGACTTATAATGTATGGATCAGACCTCACTGTTAACCATTTGCTGGGGGAAAACTGAAGTGTTCCTTGGGAAATGGGACCTACTTGGCATTATTTAAGATAATAATTGCTAATAGTATTTTTTTTAGTGTTAGAGACAATCTATACCAGTGGAGGACTCTGGACATTATTATGACTTAATTTCAATGACTGCAATTCAGAAGTATTTGTCTATTTCTCTGGCGGCAATACATTGTGATTTGATGAGTTACCACTTGTCAAATTTTGTGCTTATCTGGGGACTGATTAAGGGTGGTGAGGGTGGCAGGTTAGTTGGACGTTGCATTCTTTGTCCAGATGATGAAAGGTTTGAATCTCAATTTACAACCATTCATTTAGCAACTGTTCAAAGTTACAACGGCACTGAAAATAGTCACAATATGATGAGACCTCGCAGCTATGATCATTGCAACATCTCCACGGCCACGGGATCAAAATTTGTGTGCTTGGCAATTGGCATGTCTTTACAAGGGTTGCAAAGTCCCAGAGTCATGAGATCCCCATTTGTAACCTTCCCAGCTGACTGGTGACACAGGACCTTCCTCCCACGTGACCCTTCCCATAGAGCAGTGTTTCACAACCTTGGCCACTTGAAGATGTCTGGACTTCAAAGTTAAAGTCTGGACATCTTCAAATGGCCAAACACTGCCATAAAGGCTCACCTGGTGCATCAGGTTTTCCAGGCACCAGATAAATGCCTTTCCGTTTTTTTTTATTTTCCCAGGCATCTATCAAACAGATAGAATTTTGAATTTCAGTTAATCTCTCCAGGGCCGCTTTCTACTCCTGTTTAGCGTTTTCCTGACAATTGATGTCTTAAAGGATTTCCTTGCCACTCTCTTCAGAGGCACTGTGTCTCTGAATATTATTTGATGAGTTGGAAAGTCTCTTTGAAGCAAATGAGTGGCTAGTTTTAGAAACAGGATGTTGAATTGTGGACCTTGGCACAGTCCAGTATGGTTTTTAATCTTTGTAGAAGGCTCTCCATAGTAACGTTTGATGTAAGACTGAAAAAGCGGCGTTCCAGCATTTCCCATTAATGCTTAAAACTTTCTTTGTTCTGTTTGTGGGAAAACTCCAGGTTGGTTTTGATCCACATCATCATATGCGAGTCCCAGGCATTCCTCCGAATCTGACAGGCATCCCAGGAGGAAAACCGTGAGTGTTAAACACACTAACTCAATCATATTATTAAGCTTTTGTTCCCTTTGCTTCCTCTCGATACTGAATTCCATGTGTGGCAGAGGGTGGTTAATCCTCCTTTTAATCTTAAAAGCCTATTTGGCAGTTTTTCCTGTAGGAGACTATATGCCAAGGGTATCAGATGCCGTGGATAAAAGAAGGGCATAGGGAAGGGGTTATATTTCTGCAATGGGGCATGCTGGACTAAGGTAACTCTGCTTGGCACAGAAAGACACATTACAAAAGCCTCTGTGGCGTGCATGTCTTTAGTGTTCTGCCCCTCTGTTTTAAAAATAATTCCTTTGTGCACAAAAGAAGCCCTGCGATGAAATGCAGACTCGCTGGATTCCATAAACAACAACGTTGCACAAAAGAACACTGGAGTGTTCCTGTTTGATTGAAAGTACCGAAAAAGAATTATGATATCATAGTGCACAAATGGATCTTTGAGGAAATCGACTAAAAAAGCTGCTGACCTACTGTAACTAGCTTTGCTATTAAGAGAAACAATTATAGAAATAAGGTGTAGAGTTTTCGCCTGCTTTACTTCTCAGCAAGAGAAAACTACACAACAAACCCAGTATAATTATATGAGCTCTTCCTGTGAAGCCAACTTAAATAAAGTCCAATAAGACTAAGGAGAATGACTTGCCCAGTTATATAATGGGTGTGGGGTGGTCGCATATAGAAAAGAGCTATATATAGAAAATGTATTTAGTTGACCTATCCTGAATGATACCATTCATGAAATATTAGAATTACCATGTTCAATTGGTAACTTAGCACTTAGATCTTTTATAAGTAGAAGTTTGGCAGCCATGGGTGAATAGTTTAATCTCCTCAAATTCTTGCCTTTGTAGCTTAAGTCCTTTCAGATATTTTTCTATAATGTGATTACATTTTCAATCACTAAGTAGACTATATGATCGTATTTATTTATCTGAAAATAAAGAACAGGCAGTGTAAAACCCTCCAGCTGTTTTGGACAGCACTTGATATTATCTCCAGCCAGTATGAGCAATGGTTGAAATTGATAGACGTTTTCATCCATAACTTCTATATAGCACTAAGTACCATATTTTAATTAAGTTTACTTTCTTTTACTGCAATAAAGCAGACAGTTTTTCCTTTAAAGGAAGAAATTTGTGAATTATCTTCTCTATCTTAAATTAGATTTCCATGTGGACATTATATCTATTAACTATACATTTTCTTGCAGTATACTCTAGATCAACTTTAATAAAGTTTTATCTAAGGACTTCAACACATGATACCTTAAGCATAGAAATTTTAAGCACTGAAATGCTCTCTCCCTGGAAGAACATTTGCAGAAACCTATTGATAAATTATTTGCAAATGACATATCTGCCAGTAATACAATGTCCTACTTCTGATTTTAAAAAAATACTATTTCCTTGACTGTATAGAATGCCCCAACCTGCCTTGTGTTCCATTCAAAATAAAAATATCTTTTCCACTCAGCAACAATCTAAAATATAACAGTATATCATTATGTATTTTACAAACTGTATATTAGTGTTAACCATGTTTAATAAGTTTTCATTAGTCAGTATATGAGGAATTAAAACAGGATTTCTCTCTGCTTAACCTAGAGCGTACTCATTTCATGTAAGTGCTGATGGTCAGATGCAACCTGTACCTTTCCCTCCTGATGCCCTCATTGGGCCAGGAATTCCACGTCATGCACGGCAAATTAACACCCTAAACCACGGAGAAGTGGTATGTGCAGTTACTATCAGCAACCCAACAAGGCACGTGTATACCGGTGGAAAAGGATGTGTCAAGGTCTGGGATATCAGTCATCCAGGAAACAAAAGTCCTGTCTCTCAGCTGGATTGTTTGGTGAGTAAAAATAACAAGAAATCTTCAGTGGGGTGCCCCATAAGAATGATAGCCTTAGAAAGATATCTGTGGCATGTGTACATAATTCAGTGGGTGTGATATTGTAGTGTGTAGATATGTGGCCAAGAATTATTAAGCTTTACTACTTCCTTAATTCTTTAACCATTTTTTATAAACTATGGAATTTAATGAATGTTAAAAGGACCTCTCCACTTTTTAATAGAAACATTGTGCTTAAGAATATTGGTTATATGGCTAATGTAGTTAAATCGAGGAGTACATGGATCCTTGTTTATAAATGCAACCACATTCCTCATGCCGCATGACCGTCTCGTGAAAGTCTTTCTTGCCAGTCCAAATTCATACTGGAGGATTCCTATCCTTTGAGACATATATTTTTAAAAATTCATCAGGTTTGCCATTGGCTGAAACCTACGTGACAGTAGGATAGTTTAATAGAAACACCATTAAGCATAACTAGATAAAGTAAGATTTTAATTCCATATTCTTCACTGTAAAGCTTGATTCACTACACTTCAATAGGTCGGTACTTTTTAGAACACAAAGAAACAGTTGCCCCTGTTATTTTGTCATCTTCAAATAAGAATCATCCAAATCCAGATGGCAGAATTCTGTTAGTACAGGGGTCCCCAACCTTTGCAACTTTAAGTCTGAAGGACTTCAGCTCCCAGAATTCAAAGCTGGCTGGAGAAGTCTGGGAGCTGAAGTCCTTCAGACTTAAAGTTGCAAAGGTTGGGGACCCCTGGGTTAGTACACTGAGGCAAGGTAAAACTCCCACGGTAGATAGGAGAATATTAATTAATTATGTATGATAGCCAGAACCCATTGGTGAGCATTTCCTTATTCCCCTATTTAATATTGTTGTTTTTACTGAAAACAGTACCAAATGAAAGTATGCTGAACTCTATGAGTAGATTACGAAAGGTACAGGTCAGAGGTGAAATGCTACCGATTCAGGCAAACCAGTATTTCCAACGTTAGGCTACTGTATGATGCACAATTTATATTAGCTAGAATCATCAGATTTCTAGATAATTCCAGCTAATCTAAATCGCATGGCACAGCGGATCTCCACCCTCGCTGTTCTACTTACCTTTGCAGAGTCGGAAGGCTTCAAAATGTTCCTTTTTAGTGTGGGGGTGCGCCTCAGGCACGCATGCGTGCAAAGTGCATGCTTGGTAGCAGACTCACCAAACCGGTAGCAGACTTCATAGGATTAAACCGCTAGTACAGGTGGACCTTGTTATTAGCAGTCTCATTCATGGTTCCATGTAGCTGTTAATTATAGGCTAGAACCCATTATCTACACTAAACAATTTAATTTATCCTTGTTTTTTGACCTGCTGTTCTGATCTGTTTCTCATTTTGCATATGTGCAGAAAACGTCCTCCGCCCCCACAATTTCCCAGTGATCTGCAGCATTCTTGTGTTATCTTCACCTTCCTGCATGTTATTTCCTCCACAATGAAAATGAACAAATGCACAGCAGAGAATTGTGATGAAGTCAGAGCAGATTTAGCACAACGTTTTGGGAGAGAAAAGGAAACTCTCTCAACTCCTGATAGATCTTAGCATCAAGTTCAAAGGCCAGAGAGAAAAGGAAGGAAGGAAGGAAAGGAAGGAAGGAAGGAAGGAAGGAAGGAAGGAAGGAAGGAAGGAAGGAAGGAAGGAAGGAAGGAAGGAAGGAAGGAAGCAAGCTATTTTTCAGGGCTCTAGGACCAAATCTTTCTTCTACCCATAGATGTGATATTTTGTTATTTTAGGTTTCATGATCTGTAAATGTATGCTGAATGAAAACTCTGTGAAAGAGATCCATCTGTATTTTACCAGATCACCCTTGCTGGAGCATTCAGATTTTTGCAACTAATTAGTTGTGGGGATATATTTTACAAAGATAACTCTTTGCTGAGAATGTGACTGTATCTTAAAGGAAAACAAAGCATTGTTTCATTATTATTTTTTAGCCTTGCATTCAAATAGTTCATGAGCTCATTAAAACCAAGAGGGAATACAGTAATTTTATAGATTTCTGTTTCATTTTGTTATGCTTTTCTTTCTCCCGAGTAATCTCTTGGTGGTGCTTTCTGTGTCTACAGAACAGAGATAACTACATCCGCTCCTGCAGATTACTCCCCGATGGCCGCACCCTGATCGTTGGGGGGGAAGCCAGCACGTTATCCATTTGGGACCTGGCAGCGCCCACTCCACGTATAAAAGCAGAGTTGACGTCCTCAGCTCCTGCCTGCTATGCTCTAGCAATCAGTCCCGATTCCAAGGTGTGCTTTTCCTGCTGTAGCGATGGGAACATTGCAGTATGGGACCTTCACAATCAGACCCTGGTCAGGTAGGTCAATCAAACCAGATTAAAAAGCATTGGTAAAAGGAGCTGTTGCCATGTTATGAAGTTGTGTAATGTGCCTTACCTTTCAGAATCTTTCTCCCACCTTTGATGTTCCGTCTTTTAGACAGGGAAGAGTGACAGGGCCTGTTGTGTGTCTTTTCATTCCATCACGGAAGAAATTCATCAGCAAAGTGCTGTTTTCCCAACAGGAACCATTAGCAGCTCTTTCAACCTTAAGCTGAGCTTGAGTGTGTGTGTGTCTGTCTTTCTGCCTGCCTGCCTGCCTGTCCGCTGGCAGTGAAAAGCTAGATTTCTGATTCGTGCAGGGCTCTATTGATTTTCCAAATTCATAGGATGCCTCAGGGCATCCACTAGAATGTCAATTATGTATAGATACGGTAGGGAGATTAAAATAAAACGGTGTCTCTGTAACTGGATAAAGAAGAACTAGATGGCAATAGAAAATATATGCTTGCAGATGGTAATAACCATGTAGATATGATTTTGGGATCCTGCCAAAGAGTGTCACTAGTATACCAGTCATTTGTGTTTTTATTCTTTTTTTTTTAAAAAATCCATCTTTGCCTTTGTTGTTTCTTCTTTGTCTCATTATGAGTCCTGGGGGCAAAGTGGGGGGGGGGGGGAGAAATGTTATGTCTGAATTTAATTTGCTCCTGAGATCTGAGGGCAGGGCAGGTAGTAAACCTAATTAAATAGAGATAAGAGTATGAGTAGCCCCAGGCTGGGAATTCACAGAGATATATTGGTTTGCAGTTATCTCTAGTGGAAAGGAAAACTAAATGAAAACGAATAGCCTGTGCAGAATCTAAAGAATAATTCTCTGTGAAAACATGAGATGTCATCAGCTCATAACCAAATGGAGGATATTCTGTATTAAACCCACTTTGAAGTCCTGCTCAGACCTTCACAAAGCCTATCGGATTAACTGTGTGGAAGGAAAGCAGAGGGAGAAATGCTTACTCCATCCATCTACCTCTTCTTTTCAAGCTTTCTGTGTAGATGTCTTTGATTAGCAAGATGCCCATTCTATTATTTATTTATTTTATTTATTTATTTATTTATTTTATCGGATTTTTATACCGCCCTATCTCCCAAAAGGGACTCAGGGCGGTGCACAGAAAGGATAAAAAGTAGTAAACACAATAATAATATAAAAGTTAAAAATACATTAAATACAATGGGTCTGTGCTAAACTTATACTTAAAAACAGTTAAAATTATTATAATTGGGACTATCATAAAAGCTATGCTAAGCCAGCGACATGGAATAGGTGTGTTTTTAAAGTTCGACGGAAGAGGAGAAGGTCCGTGATAGTGCGGAGGTCGGGGGGCAGGTCGTTCCAGAGGGCAGGGCCTGCCACAGAGAAGGCTCTCCCCCTGGGGGTCGCCAGTCGGCATTGTCCGGCAGACGGTACCCTGAGGATGCCCTCTCTGTGGGAGCGGACAGGTCGAAGGGAGGTATGTGGTAGGAGGCGGTCCCGTAGATAACCAGGTCCCGAGCCATGGAGCGCTTTGAAGATAGTTACTAACACCTTGAAGTGCACCCGGAGGGCCACAGGCAGCCAGTGCAGCTTGCACAGGAGAGGTGTTACATGGGAGTATCTAGAAACTCCCATAATCCCCCGCGCGGCCGCGTTCTGTACTAGCTGGAGCCTCCGGGTGCACCTCAAGGGAAGCCCGGAGTCTGGGGTAGAAATGTACAGCTGAGTATCATCAGCGTTTTACCAGGTTCGCCTGGTACGTCAGTTGCGTCCCCTATTGGACCGGACGCTCTTCGCACAGTCACTCATACCCTTGTGACATCCCATCTAGACTGCTGTAATGCTCTCTACATGGGGCTTCCCTTGAGGTGCACCCGGAAACTACAGCTAGTCCAGAACGCGGCAGCGCAGGCAATTCTGGGTGCCCCTAGGCATTTCCACGTAACACCGCTCCTGCGTGAGCTGCACTGGCTGCCTGTGGTCTTCCGGGTGCACTTCAAGGTGCTGACTACCATCTTTAAAGCGCTCCATGGCACGGGACCTAGCTATCTGCGAGATCGCATCCTACCCCATACATCCCTCCGACTGATCCGCTCCCACAGAGAGGGACTTCTCCGGGTGCCGTCCACTAGGCAATGCCAGCGGGCGACGCCCAGGGGAAGGGCCTTCTCTGTGGCGGGCCCAGCTCTATGGAATGACCTACCCCCCGACCTCAGAACAACTACGGACCTCCGTGCCTTCCGACAAAAGCTCAAGACTTATCTCTTCCAACAGGCCGGCCTGGCCTAACTTACTTTCCTGTCTTCTCAGTCTGAACATCTAAATTGTTTTAATAGGGTTTTTAAGTTTTTTTTTTTAGGATTTTAGGTCTTTGAGCGCAGGGATAAATTGTTTAATTTGATTTTATATATATTTATGATGTATTTATGTTTTGTATGTTTTAATTCCCCTGTGCACCGCTCCAAGTCCCTTCGGGGAGAGGGAGCGGTCTACAAATTAAATTTATTATTATTATTATTATTATTATTATTATTATTATTATTATTATTATTATTATTATTATTATTATTATTATTATTATTATTATTATTATTATTATTATTATGCCACTGAGAGCTTCCCACCGGCCCGTACGCTCCCATAGAGAGGGTCTCCTCATGGTGCTGTCGGCTAAACAATGTCGGCTGGCGACACCCAGGGGAGAACCTTCTCCGTGGGAGCACCTGTCCTCTGGAATGAATTGCCCCCAGAGTTAAGAATTATCCCTGACCTATGCACCTTCTACCGTTCCCTCAAAACCTTTCTTTTCCAACAAGCCGGGCTGGCATAAATATGATTTTTTAAATATGATTTTTTATTAATTTTAATTGGGGTTTGTTGATTTTTAATCTTATGAGAGGCCAAATTATTTAATATGTTTTTAAATTGTTTTTAACTTTTATATATCTGTTTTACTTTGGCTGTACACCGCTCTGAGTCCTTCGGGAGTAGGGCGGTATAAAAAATAAATAAATTAATTAATAAAAATAAATAAATCTGACTTCCCCCATGACTTTGCTTATCGGAAGTCAGATGGGAAGGTTACAAATGGGAAATAATAATAATAATAATAATAATAAATTTAATTTGTAGACCGCTCCCTCTCCCCGAAGGGACTCGGAGCGGTGCACAGGGGAATTAAAAACATACAAACATAAATACATCATAAATACAACATAAATCATATGACCCTGGGATGCTGCAACCATTGCAAACACATGCTGGTTGCCAAGTGTCTGAGATTTGATCATGTGACTATGGGGGCAATCGTAAGTGCAAGGATTGGTTGTAAGTCACTCTTTTTCAGTGCCTTTGTAACTTCAAATAGTTGCAAGAATTCAGAAAAGTGCTTCCAGCATTTTAAAATTCAGTGGATGTCCCCTGTTGAGGTCCTCGACTTGCGACCGGTCCTCGACTTACGACCGGCCGCAAGTCTTCGACCTCACCCTTGTAGGCTTGGTAACAGCCAGTCGCGTCTGATTGGCTCAGACGCGACTGGCTGGAATTAAGTTGCCAGGCCTCCTGATTGGTTCCCCGTTTGACAGCTCTTGTTTGAATAGCTGTCAAGCGGGGAAGCCCCTGTCTACCGCACCTTATGTCTATGTTTTGCGGTTGTGTGTTTTACCTGTTCGGTTGCCAATAAACGGCTTGTTTTAGAACCAACCTGAGTCAGGCTTCTTCCTTTTGTCGATCCACAACATCCCCTTTAAGAAATCATAGAGTTGCTGTCTCTGTTATTTGAGGGAGCTCTTTAAAATCGGCAGGGAAGCTTTTGCAATGTTTTAGCAGAAGAAAGTGATTGTCTCCCAACTTGGCATCTTTAGGCAATTCCAGGGCCACACAGATGGAGCCAGCTGCATTGACATTTCTAATGATGGCACTAAGCTCTGGACGGGAGGCTTGGACAATACTGTGAGATCCTGGGACCTGAGGGAAGGGAGGCAACTGCAGCAGCACGACTTCACATCCCAGGTACTCTTCTACAGAACATATGACACATATGGAAGTCATCGTTCTCTTCCGTTTTGCTTTCTGCATTCTTTTACTAGATTAGGCCATGAAAGGAAGTATTTTTTTAACATTGTAGATTTGGGAGATAAGAGTTCTTTCTTGATCCCCAAGAGGTTATTGAGTCTTATTCACAATCTGTCAGACATTAGAGATGTCCAAACTTAGCAACATTAAGAATTATGGATTTTCACTCCCAGAATCAAGGCAGTCATGCTAGCTGGGGAATTTTGGGAGTTGAAGTCCAAAAATCTTAGCGTTGTCAAGGTTGAAAACCACTGCTCTAGATAACCATTATCCTTTCTGTAAAACGTACATCAAAATAATTTCTTTCAGAATATTACTTCAATCCATCTGAGCAATAACGTTTAATTTTACCCAGTATTAATTGTGTTTTAGTTTTAGGAACTTATTATATTGAGCTCCTGCAATAGATCAATAGATCTTTTGAAAGAAAACTGTAGACATTTTTTTCTTTTATTTTGGTTTTTATCTTTCAAATAACAATAATTATGTCACTAGGTATCTTAAGTCATAATAATCTGTGTGCATTTATAATTTCAGATCTTCTCGCTGGGCTATTGCCCTACTGGAGAATGGTTGGCAGTAGGGATGGAGAACAGCAATGTTGAAGTGTTGCATGTCACAAAACCAGACAAGTATCAGCTTCATCTTCACGAGAGTTGTGTGTTATCCCTTAAATTTGCCCATTGTGGTAAGCAATTTAGTAAATGCTAGTTTTATCATCTACTTGCTAAACGTATTTCTAAAAGATACAGAAAAGGAAAAATAATGTTTAATTTTGCATGTGTGACTGAATGTTTGGCACAATGTATTGCTTTGACCAGAAGAAAACACAAATGGAGACAGGGAGATAAGAAGTGGAGCTTTGCTGATGTAGAATTAATACATTTCCTCTAATTATAATATAAAATGTGTTTTCAGGCAAGTGGTTTGTAAGCACTGGAAAGGATAATCTTCTGAATGCATGGAGAACACCTTATGGAGCCAGTATATTTCAGGTAAAAATCATTATCCAGTTCCTCTCCCTTCAGCCCCAAATCGTGTAGATCCATATCAACCAGTGGTGGGATTCAAATAATTTAACAACAGGTTCTCTGCCCTAATGACCAGCTGGGTAGGGGGTGGCTCAGTGATCATGTGACTAGGTGGGCGTGGCCAACTCAACGTCACTCAGATCAATGGGCGCTTCACCTTAGCTGTTACAATGTAATAAGGATTAATTGGAGAGGCAGTTTCTGTCAGCAGGGCAATAAAGATTAGGCTAGAAACAATGCCAGAATGTTTCCTTCCTGCCTCCTTTACAGGATTAGACCTGTAAAGTGGGAAAAAACAAAATGAGATTTCTTCCAACAACCGATTTTCCGAACTGCTTAGAAAGTTAACAACCGGTTCTCCCGAATAGGTGCGAACTGGCTGAATCCCACCACTGAAATCAACTTTCAGAACTGTGGACTTCATCTCCCAGAATTCCCCAGCCAATCATCTTGGCTGGAGAATTCTGGGAGTTGAAGCCCAGAGGACTTAAAGTTGTCAGGGTTGGACACCCCCGATATAGACCTAACGATCCAGCATAGAACATTCAGGAAGAAGAAATGGAGGAAGATAATATGAATGTTCTCTGGGCAAATCCCAGGGATGGACTGATATCACGAATTTTAAGTGCTTCATTTGATTGTAGCTTATGTCAGATAATAATTGCACGTACTGTATAAACTCCTGTCAGTGGTAGATTTTTACAAAGCACATCCGTTGACCAAATCTGCTCTCAATAGTGTTGCAGCATTCATCCTTTGAGAACATTATATAACATTTTAAAGCCTTGCTCTTTTTAAGCCTTTCATTTTATGCTGAATCCATTTCCAGCCCCATTGCTGAAATTGCTATTAAAGAGTAAATAACACTGGTTTTTCTTCCGCACCTATTACAAAGTGGACTCTTTGTAGCAATCAGAACTTTTTGTGATAGGCATGTGTATGTGTAAACACGTATGCACACAATAACAACGGTATGATAACCAAACATGAGATAAATGCTACAATATGAGAAATCCGTGCGGGAATTGAACAAAACAGTAGAAGCAATGAAAGAGAAACCAGGCCTATGACTCACTAGGGAGAATTTAAAGGTCCTTTTAGTGCAGAGGTTCCCAAACTTGGCAACTTTAAGACTTGTGGACTTCAACTCCCAGAATTCTCCAGCCAGCAGAGCTGGCTGGAGAATTCTAGGAGTTGAAGTCCACAAGTCTTAAAGTTGCCAAGTTTGGGAACTTCTGTTTTAGTGGCTTTGGGTAGTACTCTGAAACCAAGTATGGAGACCTCAATCATTTGTCTCGGAAGCACATGTGGGCATGTTTCCCACTCTTTTCCTGATCCCAAAGATATGTTTTCTTGATCCCAAGGATCTGTTTTCTTGATCCCAAGGATCTTGTTTTGCTACTCTGGAGCTTGGCCTTCCTGAGCCTTCCTTTCACCCCGCTCGGTCTGCCTTTTGCATTTTTCTCATGCCACGCCTCTATTTGGTTTGAGGCCTGTTTCCCACAATCAGGCAGCAAAACCACAACTGGCTGACAGAATCACTGAGGCCTAATTGTTCCCCCTGCGAAGCCTGAACTCAAGCTAGGTTCCAAGTTTTTCTGCACTGCATGGAGCGCCTGACTGATTTTTCAGCTAAAAGTAGGCTTTGAACTGTATTTAAGCAAACCAAACCATTCATTTTCTATCACAAACTGCCTCCTCTGCGGGCTGCTTTTAGACATCTGGTTATCCCAATTGGTTATGAATACACATTAGGTCACTTCTGTTTTATTTAAACTCTTCAAGGCTGCAAGAAGGAAAATAATACTGTGTAACAAGTATGTTTTGTTGATTTTAATCTCTAGAGAAGAGTACATGTATGCCAAGTACAACCTTATTATTCTCTCAAGCCTGGAGAGTTAACTGCAATTAAGTTTGAAGATGCACAGACTGGAGAATAATACCAGACAGGAAGCAGAAATGTATAATTGAACCATCCTGTAACTGCTTTATTTCTTAAAAGGAACTAATTTACTATTTCATCTGATTTATGCAGAGAATGGTTAACACATGCTTTTTTTTTTCTTCTTGTTTTAGTCCAAAGAGTCATCTTCTGTACTTAGCTGTGATATCTCTGTGGATGACAAATACATTGTCACTGGCTCTGGGGACAAGAAGGCTACAGTCTATGAAGTTATTTATTAGAGACAAATCTGAATGAAAACCGTACTCCTTCTAGTAGCACTTTGCTGTATATTACTTTTATTTTTCTTGTTTCCCAATCTGAGGGATGAAAATGTTCAACACGGTTGTGGAATTTTCCCACTAGACTTGCTATTTAATAGCAAGCACTCATTAAGAACATATAAAACCAAATCTTCAGCTATCTACTTGGAAGAAGATGGAATAAGCATACTTAACAGGGAACTGACTCTTTTAATTATGTAACATAGCTGTAATGTATTTATTTTGTTAAAGAAATCTTTCTAACAAGGAACTGATTAAACAAAGTAGTCGGCGTCTGCCTTGGATTTGAAGGTGTGTTGCGTTCTTGATGACTTTACGTTGGTGGGTTGTGTGTGACTGTTGGGAAGCAAAGGGAAAATGTGTGTGTGTGTTCTTATTATTATGTATATCTGCATAAGTTATGCAGATATTATTTAAACCAAGAGTTTAATTAAGTCATCTAGTTTAAAAAGAATACAGTATTACAAATGGCAATGACCTAGTTCACATTAGCCTGTAGGGATATGAAACATGCTAGAGAAACAGGATCTTTCCTCCATACTTATCATGCCATTCAGATATGGATGGTCATAATGTCTGAACAGGATACAGAAATTTCAGTAATGATAGGCCCACCTCCCAGACTATGGATTTGTCCAGAAATAACACTAATCTATTATTAAGTGTTGCATGTATAAACCTTCCGAAAACCACAGGCTTTTTCTATAATGCATTGCAATGAAATGAAATGAAAAGCATTCATTTTCATTATAAATAAAGTATGGCTGATGAAGTCTACTAAGACAAACTGAGACATATTGAGTGGGATTTATTAAAAGAAACATACTTCAAATCATAGTTGATAGTCTTGTGTTTATTTCTCCTAAACTAGCTTTTCTCAACTTCAGGCCATTCAGCTGTTTTGGATGTTAACAAGTATCTCAACCAATACAGCCAATGATCAAGAATGATTTTTTTTTATCTGCTTGAAGTTGCTCTAGAATAAAAGGAAATGGGAAGCTTGTAAATCCAAGGCTTAGTCAGGTTTATTCCCAGAGCAGAGTCTTATGCAACTTGGACACTCTCCAGTTGAGTTGACTTTCAACTTCCCAAATTCCCAGCCACTGCTTTATCCTAAAGTTTACACATCTGGAGGGAACTTAGGTCAGGGAAGATTGCCATAATTACAATTACCAAACTGTAATTGAGGTTTTTGTCTGAAAAGAATAATGGACAACAAATCTATAAATTTGATCAAACTATACGGCATTGTTTTCTCTCTCTCTCTTTCTTGCAAAATATGTATCCATCAAAAATTAGAAGGGAATGAAATCCTATTTTACCATGTTCTATAGCAGGGGTGTCAAACTGGTGGCCCATGAGTCAGATGTATCACGTGCAGACCACGCCCATCCCAGCTCTGCAAAAGGGGAAAATGTCGCAAAATGTCACATGATGACAACGTGACGCACCGAGATGAGTAGAAGTTCTATAACTTCTAGTTAGGATACCAAGCCACCAGAGAAAAGATGAGTGATTGACAACTCAGACTAAAATAACAAGAAAGTGATCTTATTAAAGCTTGGAGATGAGTAGAAGTTCTATAACTTCTACTCATCTCCAAGTTTTATTTAATAAGATTACTTTCTTGTTATTTTAGCCTGAGTTGTCAATCACTCATCTTTTCTCTGGTGGCTTGGTATCCTAACTATATTCTCACAATGTTTTACAAATCATTTAGGTAGTTCAGATAATTATTTCTGATTCAAATGAGTATTTCCTTAAGTCCTGCTTAAAAGTAATAATATTGTTTTGAGGATGTGCTCTGCATGCGGGAGCATGCATGTTTTTGTAGACGCCATATTTGGAGCGAATTCAGTAAGTTCATATTTCTAAGGGAAAATTAAATACAAGAAATTGTGAAAATAAATGCCAAAACCAACTATACTCTTAACAAGTTATTTTAAGCAGCCATTTGACAGTGTTTTGTCAACCCCCTGCAGAGTGTATAATGGCTAGACTTTGAGACGTTTAAGTAGAGTGCATTGGTCAGAATTTTTAATATCACTTTTATTTTTGTATATTTCAGAGAGAAGTACAATAATGTGTCTCAAAGATCATCTTCATTCTTTCTGGATGTTTTTGCTACATTTCTTTGAAAAGAAAGATACACGCCTTTGGGCAATTTTGCAGTTCTAAAGATTACAGAAAAAAAATATTTGATACATTCATTGGAGATGGCACTGAGAAGGGAATGGATTCCGACACGAATACGAACTATAAAAGTGAGGACCTCAGAGTTAGAATTTAGAAGAGCACTCATTCTGAAGTGCAGAACAAAATGGATTTTTCACTCGGAGAAGGACTTGCTTTATTTACCGCCAGTTCTATCCAAGTCTTAGTTGAACGTCTCTGAAATGGACGCAGGCTGAGCCATTGTGCCAGAAACCATGTGTTATCTTTTTATGTTGTTGTTGTTGCTGTTAAACTATGACCTGTGACATATTCCTTTTGAATGCTTTAAAAAAAAAACCCTTTTAAGTCTGTGGATCTGCTGATGTACAGTGCCTTTGCTGCTATGGATCAAAATCAAAAGAACTGTGTAGATAAACCTTTATTGTGTAAGTAGAAAATTACTTAATTTCATACTAGAAATGGGTTAATGCTGCAAGTTAAAATGGACTGTTCATTGAAGTTCCAAATGTGGTAGCAAATAATAATATTAATAATAATAATAATGTGTTAAGTGCTCAGTGTTTGATGTCATTAACAGTTTCGTAATACTCTACAGTGTAGAAAGATTTTGATACTAAACTGTGTCATTGTACATAGTTCTAATGCATTGTATTGACCACAAGTACTTCTATAATGGTAGGTTATTGTTTGTGCATTCAAACTTTTAAGCATTAAACATAAGTAACTTGTAAGAAAATATTTTTTCTAGTTTTTCCTTCTTTTGTGTGATACAGTACAAAAACCAGCAAACAGATGTTATTGCTTTTTGAACTTACTCTTAAGAACATATGATATATATTAAAAGGTATTTCCCATTCCATAGTTTTTTTTCTCCCTGAATGAGTTTATTAAACAAAAACATTGTGTGATTATATGAAGTGAATTGTTTGGCAACTTTGTAGATGTTAGTGCCAGATATGGTTTCAGCATATGGTTTCCATTAATATATCTTTCTTCCTATAGTACAGCTGTAGTCACCCGCTTTTCATGTGGCAGCAAACCACAGTGTGTTTGGTTGTTAACTTAGAGTGGCATGTGAGCCATGCCATTCTGACTTGTTCAACAAATCACTGTTTGGGCGGTGGGGGGACCTCTTAGTACCGATGGAAGAGAATATTTGTATTTCAGAGTTGAACTGTGGGGTCGTTGGTGCTTGCAGGAAAACAACAAAGCTCAAAGAGCACCAAAGACTCCATAATACCCTTTTTTCTTTATTCAGCCTTTAAAAACACCAGGTTCCTTCCCAGGCGTGAATCAGTGGGTATATACAATTACAGTGGTACCTCGGATCACGAACTTAATTCGTGAAATGACTCTGGTCGCGATCCGATTTGGTTGTGATGCGAGGCACAATTTCCCATAGGGTTCAATGTAAATCCGATTAATCCGTTCCGACCTTGTTTTTTGGTTGTGATGCGAGGCACAGTTTCCCATAGGGTTCAATGTAAATCCGGTTAATCCGTTCTGACCTTGTTTTTAAAATGTCCGCGGCTCCGGTTCGTGAAGCGAAACGGAGGTCGTGAATCCGGGCATTTTTACGAACTTTTCCGTTCGTGATGCGAGGGCGGAGTTCGTGATGCGAGGCAGAGTTCGTGAAGTGAGGCGGAGTTCGTGCAGCGGAGCATTTTTTACGAACTTTTCCGTTCGTGCAGCGAAACGGTGTTCGTGAACCGGGGCACATTTTTTGGGAAATTTTTGGTCGTGAAGCGAATTGGACGTGATGAGAGGCGTTCGTGGTCCGAGGTACCACTGTATTTTATATCAGCTGAAAAGAACGAACGTTGCTGTTAAAAAAAATAAAAAAAATAAATGGATGTAAAGTATAAATAGTTAAAATATTGGTGGTGAAGAGCATGAAAATATTTGAAGATTATTTGTATTTAATAGAAGTGTATGTTGCATCAGATTTGAAAGAGACAACAACGACGAACGGCTTCTAAGAGTGTTGGACACTCACATGGCAGCTTCCAGAAATTCCTTAAAGTAGCTGCAGTTTTTCCCAGGATCACATGACTGTCCGCCATGCTGTAACATAACCACAAGGAAAAATATTTTGGTCTAAGACAGCAATATCGCTTAGACTTATATACTGTTTCATAGTGCTCTCTAAGCGGATTACAGAATCAGCATATTGCCCTCAACAATCTGGGTCCTCATTTTACCAAGAAGGATGGAAGGCTGAATCAACCTTGAGCCAGTCAGGATCGAACTCCTGACAGTGAGCAGAGTCAGCCTGCAATACTGCATTCTAACCACTTCACCACCACAATGCTATGTGTACACCCATGTGTCCTTTCTCAATTCAGCTACCTTTAAGCTACTTATATCTAACTCAACCCCTCCTTTATTTATTCATCCATCCATCAATTCATTTATTGATTCTGATGAAAGGGGGGAATACGAAAGAGACAGATTTGCTCGGATTATTTTTTAAGCAAAATATTTTATGGACAATTTTAATCCAAAATTATTTACTACATTTTGTAATGCTATTCTTACATATACATTTATGAGGAAGGAGTGTATTTCCAGTTCAGCAAAAACCACGAATTATAGTCTTTATCTACACCTACAATTTTGGAAGCTCTTGATGTGTTAAGAGCATCCAGCAGAAACTTTCCATTTGTTTTTTTCATGACATTGCCAAAAGGCATTGCTAAACTTAAGCATAAACCTGATTTAGGTTTATGATATAAATACATTCTTGCACCTCGAATATTTTTTTGGTAGGTTTATGAATAGATTAAAAAGCAGATCATATCCCAGTGTATGTCATCCTTAGAGATCCAAGATGATAACAGATGAGCAGTTTCAGAAGTGAGTGAGTCAACACAACAATAAGACTCCAAGGCTGTTTTATCCCTTTAGGCTCTTCAAGGTTTGATTCATATGGTGAGCCCTTCCTTCTATTTATAGCTCTCAACCTAGATTTTGAGGGTAAAGTGTTTGTCTCCCTTCATCTGGCAAAGTGTTCAGTAAATTTCAATGCTGTTGAAGTGTAACATCTAAGTATGACATGATCATCATAGTATACTCCAGGGGTGGGATTCAAAAATAGCAGCTATGGATTCGCTGCACCATTGCTGGGTGGGCGTGGCCATGGTGGGCATGGCCTACTTGGCCTCCTGGACCATGGCATTGGGGGAATGTTTTTCTCCCTCTCCAGGCTCTAAAGGCTTTCCTTGAGCCTCTGGGAGGGCGAAAAGTTTCTCCCTGGGCTCCGGAGGCCCTCCAGTGACCGGAAACAAGCCTCCAAAACTTCCAGAACCTCCAGTAGGCCCATTTGCCCCCCTCCCCAAGCCTCTGTGTGGGCCCTGCACTTACCTGGCATGATGGATGGGCCGTATGGAGACTCCAGGGAGGGGAGACATGGGCAGCTAGTGGTGGCATTTGGGGGTTCATAGAACTGGGCAGAATCCTAGCTAGAGGATCGCCGGAATCCATGCAAACCCCCAGCGTCCCATCCCTGGTACTCCTACACTGGCTTCAACTGCACACTGAATGGAAAAAAATAGCCCACTGGACATTTTAGGATTCCACTGATCAATTCTCAGAGAGATGAGGTTTGATTCCTGTTCCCATCTCACCTTGCTGCTGATTTTACTGATGATAAGATGAAGTTAAAGCTTTCATTATGAAGTTATCCTTAAAAGCTGTTTTCTTTTCAGCATTTCTTCTGCTGTCATGCTTCCAAGAGGCTTTCTAAAGGTACAGTACAGGTAGTCCTCGACTTACAACATGTAGTGACTGTTCAACATTACAACAGCTCTGAACATAGTGACTTATGATCATTTTTCACACTCATGACCATTGCCGCATCCCGATGGTCCCGTGATCAGAATAAAGACGCTTGGCAACCGACTCATATTTATGATGGTTGCAGTGTCCTGGGATCAGGTAATCACATTTGCAACCTTCTGACGGGCAAAGTCAATGGGGAATCCAGATTAACAACCATGTTGCTAACTTAATAGCTGCACTGATTAACTTAGCAACGGTTGCAAGAAAGGGGGTACAAAACTGACTTAACAACTGGCTCACTTAGCAACAGAAATTTGGGCTCCATTATGGTCATATGTCGACTATCTATATATGCTAACCCATCCACCCACCCCGGGTGCCGTTGGGTAGTTCTCATTTGCTTGGGGATATTTTTATTGGAGGTATATTTATATTGTATACAAGATTTTGGGGAAAAAAATGTAATCAAAATTGGAATTCTAACACAAGTAAATTGCCAGAAGATTAAGCTCTTTGGAATGGATGAATAAGTTATAATCCTTATTTGTACAAAGGATTGTGCACTAAGATTTTAAAGGGTTGGTGAAGAATCTGCTTATGTAATATAGCAGGGGTCTCCAACCTTTGCAACTGGCTGGAGAAGTCTGGGAGCTGAAGTCCTTCAGACTTAAAGTTGCAAAGGTTGAAGACCCCTGTAATATAGTCTGGGGCAACAACAGAAGCATTCACATGGACACAACAATGATTGATGCTTTCAGCTTCCCTTTTTCCACTGTGGGCCCCCTTTATGTTTAACAGGAGAGATGAGGCGTGAAAAAATATGCTACAGAAGTTTCTCTTTCACAAGCTCTTAAATTATGTACCTGCCACATCTGCTTTTGAACCAAAAGTTTCGTAACCTAACCTTTGAGACTGTTTGGAGTACAGTCGTATCTCTGCTTCACGGTCGTTTTTCTTTTCCTTTTTTTCTTTTTAATGTCAAACCCAATAAATTTTTTTTTTTTTACTTTTACCAAATGATTTTCTGTCCCAGTTACAAGGAAACAGTATTATGGTGTCTTTTTCATTATTAAAAAAGGTGTAGTCTGACATTTACAACTTGTTCATAAAACTGCTCTTGACTGCAGTATAGCATGGTTGTCATTCACTTGCTTTCATATGGATGGAGTCAAGAATGTTTTTCCCAGTCCTTATAAAACCTTTTGTAGAGACCAAGAGGATTATCTTGCCAGTAAAGGCGCGAGTTTTCCAATTTCTCAAAATAGAATTGTTAGAAGGAAAAAAGAATTTCTCAGAATATGCTGTTGAACATTTTGGATAACCCCTTCTGAAAAATTGAAGCAAAATGTAACATGCCGCATTTTGGGCCCAACATGTGAGGCAGTATTATAATAATTATATAATCCCTTCGGCCTGTCCGCTCCCACAGGGAGGGCCTCCTCAGGATGCCGTCTGCCGGTCAATGCCGGCTGGCGACTCCCAGGGGAAGGGCCTTCTCTGTGGCGGGTCCAGCCCTCTGGAACGACCTGCCCCCCCCGATTTTTGCACCATTACTGACCTATGCCTCTTCCGTCGAATACTTAAAACACATTTTTTTCATCTGGCCGGCCTGGCATAGATTAAGGGTTTAATTTTAGAGTTAATATTTTAGTGGTCTTAACTATTTTTAGCACAGATTTACTATTTAATTTCTATTTTATATTATATGTATGTGTTGTGGTTTTTACTTTTTCTGTGCCCTGAGTCCTACCACGGAGAATAGGGCGGTATATAAATTTGAAAAATAAAATAAAATAAAAAATAAATTACAGTGTTCCATTCTATATAAATAATAAAGTCTATGAATTGTACTTCCTCCACCCAAAAAAAGATATTCAATGGACAAAATATTTTTTTGAAACAAAGGTGTTTTTTTTTTGTTACATATTTTAACTTCTTTTATAAGAAGTTAAAATATGTTGCCTGGGTTTTTCCCCTTAACATCTTCTCATATACATAGTTCATTTTACATCATCTTTTCATTTCCAATTTCAGCCATATTATTTTCTTAGTAGATAAACAATATCGCTATTTGCCCCTCCAAGTTAATCAAACTTAACATTTCATTTCTAACTATTATTCCATTTTACTATAGTTAACACCTAGCCTCAGATTTAATTTTGTATAGTAAACATTTCACTTAGTTAATTATCCACAATTAATAGTATTAATCTATTTCCCTCACATCATATTAACTATATAACATTGTTAATGTTAGCATATTTCATTTTATTCTACTAGCAAATCCTTTTTCTCCTTTCCTAAAAATTTTCTCTTGGTCTCTCAGAAACTTCACTTCTTTTATATTCTCTTCTTTCCAATGGGCAATTTTGTGTGGGTGGGTATATTAGTACCCAGGCAGTACTTGACTTACAACTACAATTGAATCCAAAGCTTCCATTGTTAAGCAAGACAGTTGTTAAGTGAATTTTGCACCATTTTCTAATCTTTCTTGCCACAGTTAACAGATTAACAGAGTTGGAAGGGACCTTGCAGGTCATCTAGTCCAACCCCCTGCCCAAGCAGGAGACCCTACATCTGCCTCTACCTAGGATTGAACTCACAACCTCCTGATTGGGAGGCGAGAGCTCCACCTCTAAGCCACAGCAGTCTTCAGTTGTTAAGTGAATCATTGCATTTGTCAAGTCAGCAACACAATTGTTACGTGATTCTGGCTTCCCCATTTGACTTTATTATTCGAAGGCCACAAAAGGCAGTCACATGACCCCAGGACACAGCAACTATCATAAATATGAGTCAGTGCCAAATGGCTGAATTTTGGTCACATGACCATGGAGAGGTTGCATTGGTCATCCATATAAAAAACGGTCATAAGTCACTTTTTTCAGCGCCCTGTAACTTTGAACTAAATAAATGGTTGTAAATTGAAGAATATCTGTATTTGTATTCTGGGGAAAGAATTCGGCCAATGAAAAAAAAGTGGTTTTAAAGGATACACATTTTCTATATTGAGAAATGAAACAAAATTCAAATTTTAACAGAAAGAGAAAGTCAATGGGGAGACGACATTTCAAGTATAATACTTTAAATGTGCCCTTTTGATGACAATCAGTAATTGCTAAAAGCATCTTGTGGTAACCATGCTGCTTGTCAAGAGTGTTATCTATGTAATTTTACCCGAGCTAAATCTTCTGAAGTAGGCCAAATTGCTACACTGGGTCTCCTTTCCGAGGATAGCCTCGAAGCTCAGATACAAAGAAGAAGGCAACTTTATTTATTCCTGAAGATGGGTCCTTGTGGCAAAGTGCCTTTGTAATGCCTCTCTTCCATTATGCTCCCCAAATGAGGGGTTGCTTTGAAAAATTAGATGTCATGAAATCATTCAGAATCATTCTGCTAATGGATAAAATGCTGATAGAGACACCTTTAGAATTAAGTTTCTCTCCCTGTGGAGAGCAGGATTTGGTATAATTAAAATCAAAGCATGCTATATAATTCTCATCCAATATAGACTTCCTGGGTAGCCTACCTTTGCATTTAGGTGATTGGAAGTGAAGTGGAAGATATGTTAAGCTGACAGAGGAGTGGAAGGAAAGCAGCAGCAAGAAAAATGCCTTCCTCCCCCCTTTTCTTAAACCCATAAAATACTGTTCCTAAATATGTATTGCTCATCTTGTGTGTAGCGGATGCATTAAAGCAAGAGTGTAAGCTTAAGTCTGAAAATTGTTCTATTTTTCAAAAGAGGTTATTGGCTACATGCCATTGAACTTCCAAGGCATCAGCATTTGATGGACTTGGACAGGCCTCATGAATAAAGTTGAAACTAATAATACAGTTGTCTTCACTCATTCTGTTGGCTGTCTTGGCTTGTGAAAAAAAGACCATTAACCATATCATGGTGATAATCGTGATGGGTTAAAAAAAACAAAAAAAGAGTGAAACACCCAAGGAATCATTGATATGAAGTAGGGGTATTTTATCTATCAACTTTTTAACCTTGAGAAGGTAAAGGTGCTATAGGAGGAACTCTGTAAGAACTTATTCAAGTTCAAGCCATAGCTAACTTTTAGAAAGTGGCCACATGGAAGCCATGTGAAAAATGGACTATAAATGTAGGTTCTTTCTCTCTTTGACAGAGCTATTGTCCTTTCAACTAAGCAAACTTGTAAAACTATGCATTCCTAAATGAAACTGGAGATGAATAGGAATTATGTAGTGATTGTAACATCCAGAGTTTTTCCTTTTGGCTAGAACTCTGTGTTTTATGTATTTCAAAGGGTGTGAGGGTATGTATTTATTTTTATTTTATTTATTTATCACATCGTCTTTCCCTCAGAAAGAAGCAACTCTGACCTAGCTGAAGGGTGATTTTGATTTATACATATAAGGAACCTCAGTGAGCTCAAGTTATTGTGTAAAGTAGGACGACAAACTTGTGTGTCACATGATGTATTGGGACTTTTCCCCCCTTTGCTAAACTGGGCATGGGCGTGGGTAGCCATCAGGCCCACAAGCTATGAGTTTGACAGCTCTGGTGTAAAAGATCGGTGGTTTGGGCGAACCGGTACCTCTGACGAACAGCTGGAGCGAACTGGTTTTCCCCGACGATCAGAACCCGCCTGTCCATGCTATTTTCCTACCTTTATCTTCTCAGCTGATTCACGTGGCAGAGCAGATTACCGCGCGAATCAGCTGTGTGTTACTCCTCCGAAGAAACCCGGAAGTGAAGATTTCTTCAAACTGAGCACGCACGAATCGTGCAATCAACGAACTGGTTGTTAAACTGGGAGGATCCCACCACTGGAAATAACCCATGAGTGGGGCTTGGTTAATAAGTCCTTAATCCCAATTTAAAGTTTCCCTTGATTTCTCTTTCTTCCCCTCATGTTTTATCACTGCAGATATATTCCTCTGTTATGTAAAAGGCAAAAATATTGCAAACAATTGAAGGAAGGTCAGCAAGACTACCTTAAGCATGCATACTTCAGTTTTAGAATTAACCATGGAGAGTCTTCACAGCCTTCAAGAGTGATGAAAAGCGACAAGATTCTACTTACATTCGGAGGGGGCTTAGGGAAAGCATACTATCCTGCCCCTTTGCATCACCTTCCACACAGAGAGAATAAAAAGCTATAGGAAAGAGCCTCTTCTGTGTCAAAAAACCTGGGTGTCTCAACTAAGCGGAGAATCTCTAACATCAGAAGAAGCTTTTTCCTCCAACATGTCATCTTCTAGCTACGGAGCCTGATGTGAAGAGGGTAGGTAGGGCTTGTTCCTGCTTTCTCTGAGCATGAGTAGAATCTCACAATTCCTTACAGCGTGTGAGGAAAGCTAGAGTTAAACCAGAGTTCAAGAGGAGGACTTAAATTATGGAAAAATGGCAAAAGACAGGAAGGAGAAAGTCTACTTAGCGCAACAGGGAAGCCACAATAAAGCACGAGACTTTAGGCAGAGCAAATTAGTTGGGTGTCATGAAAGGGCAGCACATTGTTTGCTTAATGCTATTATTACTATATTTTTAACACCAGGGAGGGGAAGTGGTGCTTAGGAGATTTTCCTCCTCACCTGCCAAAATAATTTAACTGGCTTTGGTATTATTTGCCTTGACACAGAAGGGATGGCAGGAGGGAGCACCATTGGATACCAAATAGAAGCAAACTTTATAGAGCCAGCTTTGCATTTCTAATATGAAGGGTTTAAAAAAAAAAACCAGCCTGTTTTTCAAAATGCAATTCTAAACCAGGAATTTAAAAGGTGCCATCAAGATTTTCTTTTTCGGTGTGTGTGTGTTTGTGTGTATCAGAGGTCGGCTGTTCCCAGTTTTACTACTGGTTCACTTCATGTACGCATGTGCGCAGTTCAATGTAAATTGATCTTCGTGCATGTGCAGAAATATTTACAGTGAACTGTGCATGCACACGCAGTACTAAACAACATTCCGGCAAAGGCAGCAACAACTGGGAAACCGGTACAGGGGTGTGGCCAGCCTAGGTTGCTGCCAGTTCTGCAACCCAGGCCAAAATACCACTACCAGTTCGGCTGAACTGGGCCAAACCGGGAGCAACCCACCTCTAGTGTGTATGTGTCTGCATCAGAGGTGGTTTTCTTTCGGTTAAGATCAGTTCACCCGAACCAGTAGCGGAAATCGTGGGTGGCTCCACCTATCTGCCCCAACTCTATGGCATCCCGTTTAGGTGCTTTTCTTGACAAAAGTGCATGCGCGGAAGGCTATCTGCATGCATGGACGTGGCACATGCAAGTGTGCACACGCATGCTCACATTTACGAACCGGTAGTGAAAGTTAGTGAATGCCACTCCTGATCTGCATTCATTCTAACAAATTTTCATCCCATAAACGTGGAGGGCTATTCTATTTGCAAGATGTTTGGCCAACTTTAAAACAGTCGCACACCTGCTTTTAGGCCTAGGGTGCTTATGTTCAACAGAAAAATAATCTTCCTGATCTTCTTCACAGGGTTGTTGTTGCCAGTATGAGAAGTCCTTCATACATGGAGAGTGCTGTGAAAAAAATAAAAAAGCTAAATGTTATTAAGTTGGCTGTGGTGAGTTCAATAAAAATTTATGGCCAAGTAATTGTGCCTAGCATTGCAGTCTTAGTCACAGATGGCTATCACTTGCATAATTTCATTAGAAATGTGAATTGCCAGGATTTGCTCTTTAGGCATTGCTGCTCTGGTTCACAAAGTTCACACTTGCTGCAAATACAAGGACAGTGAGCGTAAAAGCAAATTTATCATCGTGCCTTTTCTCCCATCCAGCCTGCATTCATCACTTAAAGTAATCAGTTTTGTTAGCTGTGGATTTCAGCTGATTGTGTGACTTTTTTTGTAGTCCATTAAAATTCCAGCTCGGTGAATTAATGTAAGAATAGCCCTTGACTACAAACCTGGCCTGACGTGGGAGATGTATGAACTAAGCAACACTTTCCTTGTCATCTGCAGCCACTCCAACTTCTGGCTGCCTTTTTTTTTTTCTTTTTTTGGTCCAGCTCTGCTTTTATATGTCTAGTTAAAAATCTGTTAGGATTTACTGCAAGCTTTGTTTATGCAAGGATTGGAGCTTTGGATGGTGTCAATTAGGCAAAGGCAAGGAAGTGAAGGCTTCGGAGGTGAAACCAATGGATCAGGTTTGTCGGTGGGAAACCAGCTGTAGGATTAGCTGGGAAAGGAAACCACTGTGCTTGCTCTGGCACTCACCGAGGGTGTCAAACAGCAGTCTGGAAAGAGCAACCCTTGATTTGTTTACATGAAAGCGAGTCGAGCTCTTCACCGCTGACAAATTGTGTGTGGCACATCACAACATTAAAGTTTACCATAAATCACTTAGTTCTTGCCAAGATGAAAGGAAAGTTTATCCTTTTGGTGCGCGTACACATGTGTCAGGGTGTGTGTAGCAGTCTCACCCATGACAGCCTGATGGCTTGTAACAGTTAAAGAGGCCGTCAAAGATCCCTTTCACATACAGTATGCACGCGTTCTGTTCTGTTTCTCTCCCACACAGCCCTAGGGAGGACTTATTAAAAGACAGAATCCAGAAACAGAACGACAAAACGCCCCGGCTGTCACTCACAGCTCAGAGCTCAAAACAATCATCGCTTTATTAATAAACTATAGCCCATCCTGAACAACAAACAACACTGCACTTTCTCTGGCATAAGGCGGTGGGCCTATACCTGCATACGAACACCTTGAAGCCAATTCTCACAGGCAACAAGAAACAATGATGCTAACATGGGAACCGGATCCTGCAACTAACCAGATATCTACTTTGCACGTCCATCTGCAGCAACTATCAATGGTCCCACCAAGTTCCCCCCGTAAGATTAAACGAACTATCAGAAGCAGGGGTGGCTTCTGCCCAGCTTTACTGCCGGTTCGCCTGTGTGCATGCGCCGTTCAATTAAAATTGTTCTGCGCATGCGCAGAACTTAAAAACAAGATGGTGGTGCCAATGGCAGCACTGAGGGAACTGGCTTGGGGGCTTGGCAGGCCTTGGTTGCTGCCGGTTCCAGTGACCCACGCCACCATACCACTACCGGTTCGGCCGAACCAGGCTGAACCAATAGGAACCCACCATTGATCAGAAGGGCATATAGGTAGGCCTTGACTTATGACCACAACTGAACCCAAGATTTCTGTTGTTAAGTGAGACATTTGTTAAGTGAGGTTTGCCCCATTTTACAACTTTCCTTGTCTCCATTGCTAAGTGAATCACTGCAGTTGATAAGTTAGTAACCCAGGTTTTTAAATGAACCTGGCTTCCCCATTGACTTCGCTTGTCAAAAGGTTGCAAAAAGGGGAATCACATGACCATGGGACACAACAATGGTCATAAGTATGAGCCAGTTGCCAAACATCTGAATTTTGATCCCATGATCACAGGGATGCTGCAAAGGTCGTAACTGTGAAAAGTGGTCATAAACGCTCTTATAACTTTGAACTGTCACTAAATGAACTGTTGTAAGTCGAGGACTACCTGTATATACCCTCCATTAAGCTCTCAGAGCAAAGGGATGCAGGTATCTATTTTATTTAGTTATTTGTTCAATGCATATAGCTGCCCATTTCATATACTGGACTCTGGATTACAAAGCTAAGCACACACACACACACACACACAGACTCACAATAATTCAAAGCAAAACATATTCAAAACATAAAAACATAATCGGCAGTAGAGCACCATTTGTTTTCCTACAATTACAACCGCTTAGCAGACTCTCCACCAACATCATCTGATCCAGGTGACAAACTCATGCCTTAGCCCTTCTGGAAAGTCAACAAGGTTGTAGACAGTTTGACTTCAGGAGGAATGATGTTCCAGAGGGTAGGTGCCACACAGAGGTGATTGGTGTGGAATTGGCCCAGATCGGCCGAACCGGTAGTAGTGGAAATGGGAGGCTCTGCTTACCCACCCGGATGCTTCTGTGCATTCGCAGAAGTGTCACATGTGAGCATGCATGGGAACACGCCCAAACTAGTAGTAAAAAAAATAGCAACCCACCTCTGGTGCCACAGGAGAAAAGGCTCTTCCCCTAAGTCCTATCAGATGTGCACCATGCCACTTCAGACAGATCTGATGAGATGAGTAGATTCTTCAAATAATTTACCCACACTATGTAGGGCTTTATAGAACATTACCAGCACCTTGAATTGAACTCAGGACCAAACGGGTACCCCATTCAGCCCACCGAGCTGAGGAACGTGCTGACCTAGGAATCCACATAACTACCATCACATTTTATGCCAGCAACGTTTATGGATGTTTTTCAAGGACATTTTTCAAGGATATTTTCAAATATACATAGCATATTGCAGTAATCTATGACCCTGATGTCAATATCTGAGCATAGGGACTCCTGATCCAAGAATGGGCACAACTGGTGCACAATTTGAAGCTATACAAAGGCCCTCCTAGCCACCTGCTCCTCAAGCGGGAATGGCAAGCCCACAATGACCCCTTATATTATGCCCAGCCTAATATGGGATTTTACATGACTTCAAACCTCTGTTCCCCAAAGTTGATGCACGGTAAGTAGTCATCTAAAGTGTGAAGATTGAGGTCAACTCCAGGTAGAGGTTTGGAACTCCATAAAATAATATCTGGCTACCCATGGGTAAATATTTGAAAGAAGGTTGAAACTGGTGAATGTTGCCTCCTGGTGGTCACTGTAACTGAAAGCATGAGATTAGAGGTGTCCTCACGTGTTCTTCCTCTAATGCACAGGTGCCAAACTCACGGCGTTACATTGCCATCATGTGACGTTCCATGATGTTTTCCCCTTCACAGAGCTGGGGTGGGTGTGGCCTGCTCATGATGCATCCGGCCTGCGGGCCACCAGTTTGACACCCCTGCTCTAATGTGATGTATGCCATCATGTGCCATCTCTGCAAATTCAATGTAAGACAAAATGAGACAAACATTGTGCAAAAGAATTAATGGATGCAAATTTGATACCAGGACTCAAGAGCAAAGGATCAGAGCAAGACATTCTGTAGCAGACATCAAAGTGAGGGTTTTGGGAAAATGCAACTTTGATTCCCACAGTGAGTGAAGGGTTTTTCAACTGCCATACATCAAAGGCCATCTCAGGAGGACTCAACAAACACAATGGGATTTTGACACACTACTTGATCATGTACTTGTAATCAGTGTCTCATGTAATATGCATCTATGTAATATCAAACTACCTTTCCTTCGTGTCTTCCCTTCACCTCACCAACCCAATCTAAATCCTAAATCGGACTAGCCCACTGTTTCCTAACCACAACAACTTCCAGGTTGTTGTCTTCAATGCCTAAAATTCTTATCAAGTCAGAACTCCATGCTGATTGTGGAATTCTGAGATTTGAAGACCACACGTGTGGAAATTGCAGTGGTTGGGAAAAACTGGTCTAACCGCTTGATGCATCTGACGAAGTGAGCAGCAGCTCATGAAAGCTTATGTCTTTTAATTTGTTGGCTGGAAAATGTGCTATCAAGTTCCTCTAGAAAACAAAGGTGGTGGAGTGGTTAGAGTGCAGTACTACACTCATTTGTCGGCCATTTTATTTCAACTGTCATTTGTCGGCCTTTTCATTTGCCTGGAGAGAGATTCCTATTGTGGCTATCACTGCTTTCTGTATTCCACCTGGCGCTCAACCAATTTCATTGTAATTTTATTATTACAATGACAATAAAGATTATTATTATTATTATTATTACAGCCTACTTCAGCTGACAGCTAGCTGCAGTTTGGCAGTTCAAATCTCACCTGCTCAAGGTTGACTCAACCTTCCATCCTTCCTAGGTTGGTAAAATGAGAGCCCAGATTGTTGGGGGCAATAGGCTGATTCTGTAAACTGCTTAGAGAGGGTTGTAAAAGCACTATGAAGCAGTATATAAGTCTAAGTGCTATTGCTATTGATTTTTCTCCCACACGTACATCTATATAATTCTCTTTACATTTCAATCTCACTTTTCTTCAATGAAGCAGCACCATATCCTCAATAGCATTAGCTCCATTGAGAGAAATGTGCATTCAAAGACCCATCTCTCCTTACAGACATAAAAGGATACACTCATGGGCACAGCAGGGGCACAGCCACCATCTTGGCTTCTTCTATCCTCTTCCCACCTGTGGATGGATGCCTCTGTTTTGGGGACATCTAAAAGAGCTGATTTTTACACTGTTGGATATTTTCTAATTTTCCCCCTGTGTGAAGCTGGGGAGATAAATTAAAACTGAACACAAAAGTGTGCGTAAACAAGGAGGTGAGTTTAGCACAGTGGGAAAGTACAAAGAGAAATCATTCTTTTTTCCTTTTGACTTAAAAAAAAGTCCTTTAATTGGCACACAATCTCAAAAGTGCAGGAGCTTTTGTCATTCGTTTTCCAGCATAATCACCTGACACACAGATCAGAGGTGGTATTCAGCAGGTTCTGACCAGTTCTGGAGAACCGGTAGTGGAAATTTTGAGTAGTTTGGAGAACCAATAAGTACCACCTCTGACTGGCCCCACCCCCATCTATTCTCTGCCTCCTGAGTCCCAGCTGATTAGGATGAAATGGAGATTTTGCAAGTATCCTTCCCCTACCACGCCTACCAAGCCATGCCACATGCACCAAGCCACACTCACAGAACCGGTAGTAAAAAAAATTGAATCCCACCACTGACACAGATCACACCTGTGATCAAGGCAAACAGGGAGCAGGAGGAGGAGGAAGTTGTTTTGCAAAGTCACAGTGAAAGACGGCACCCCTTCAGCCCTTTTCCTTTTGACTTCCATCAAACTGATACATTTTGCTCAAAGCAAAGGTAGCCATTTTTTTTCTTTCTTAAGCTTGGAACACTCCCTTTTCTGGTTATGGAAATGGTAATCCTTGCACAAAAGCTCTATGGAGGCACTTCTGGTGTAATAACTGCAGTAATAAAACAATTCAGTCACATTTAATGCTTGATATCTAATAATAATAATAATAATAATAATAATAATAATAATAATAATAATAATAATAATAATAATAATAATAATAAATTTTATTTATAACCCGCTCTCTCTCCCCAAAGGGACTCGAGGCGGGGCACAGGAAAATTAAAAACAATAGACACAGAGTACAAAATTTAAAATCACAATTAAACATATCCTGCGCTAAAAACATCTATAAAAACTAAAAACTGTCCCTAAAACCCCTTAACACTATAAATTAATTAAAATTACCCTAGGCCAGCCAAACGGAAGAAATGAGTTTTTAAAAGCTGTCGGAAGGAGCGAAGGTCTGTGGTTGTTCTGATTTCGGGGGGAAGGTCGTTCCAGAGGGTCGGGCCCGCCACAGAGAAGGCCCTTCCCCTGGACGTCGCCCGCTGGCACAGCCTAGTGGACGGCACCCGGAGAAGTCCCTCTCTGTGGGAGCGAATCGGTCGCAGGGATGTATGAGGCAGAATGCGATCCCGCAGATAGCTAGGTCCCGTGCCATGGAGCACTTTAAAGATGGTAACTAACGCTCTTGTATGAACTACCTGTAGATATATTTTAATCACATATAGTTCTTACTCTTCAGTCTAGATCAGGGGTGGGGCTCAGCTTTGCTGGCTGGAGAATTCTGGGAGCTGAAGTCCTTCAGACTTAAAGTTGCAAAGTTTGCCCACCCCTGGCCTAGATACTGCATTCATGCACTCCATCTCACACGCATGCATGTGCGCGCACACACACATCCAACATGCATATTTTCAAACACGATAGATTTAAATTTGAAAAAAAAACCAACCAACCAACCCTGATCTTCACTGCAACCATTGCCATATGATCAGAGTTTTTGCATTTGAAAATGAATTGATTCGACTCTTGATAGTGCCCCGTGCATACATTTTCCTGATTGCATATTAACTCAGTTAAATATGCATTCATGAAATGACAGTGACAACCATTTTGTTTTGATAGAAATAAGAGGACAAGGAAAACTACAAGCCTCAGTTGCTTTCCTCTATAGGCAAATATGGCCCCTTTATAACATGTGGACTTCAACTCCCAGAATTCCAGAGCCAGCTGAGTCAGGAATTCTGAGAGTTGGAAGTCCACAAGTTGTAAAGGGGGCATAGTTGCCCACCACTGCCATACAGGAAGATAATATGTGGCACCTACTTACTTTCAACCTCAGCTAATGAGTAAATGTATTTTAGAATTTTAATGGGAATGTTTTAGCACAGGTCCTTAGTTTAATTCATTTTAGACATTATTACTGTATTTATTGTTATTTATTGATTTTAACTCCCTGTGCACCGCCCTGGGTCCATTTCGATGGAGAGGAGTGGTTATATAAATCGAAATAAATAAAATAAATAAATTTCACCCTAAGGAAAACAGTGATGAACCTTACAGCCAACTGTAAGAAACTGTTTTCTTCTATTTTACCCCTCTTTCTTGATAGCCCTGGGGAAGTGTCAGACTTCTGGCCCTGGTTTGATTGTAAATCTCAGTTCTCTAGAAACTCAACCCTACATTCTGAAATTAGATAGCCGCAGTTTCACTGACTCATCTGTGATAAATTGTTTTTCTGCAAAGAAGAAGGAAGCTACATCTCAGATCAGTTTACTGCAAAGCAGGAATAAAACCCTGTATAGCACTCTGTCTGAAAGAAATCAGTAAACGAGTGAATAAAGAATCTTTAACTTCTTAAGACACAGACATAACTGTTGAAAGACAGTAGTCAGCAGAGATCTGAAAAATAATTTTAATCAAACTAAAAAAGCATTTTGGAAACAAAATTGGAATTAGTTGTTTGCCACACAATTCAAAATAAAAATGACACAGATTTTTATACTTTGGAATTCTTCAAATCTTGACAGACTTCTCAAAAGAGAAAAGCCAGACTGTGTAGTTTGTTCTCTACATTTAAGTATCTGAAATGCAAATATTCCCACCTCTTCCATCAGCTTGGATGAAGCCTGGTTAGATTGATTGCACAGTTGCTCTGATCAATGTAATACTTCACTCTATTAAATATTGCTCTCTATTAAAATAGTCTATGGCATGTTGATATGCTCAGTGTGCCAGCTTTTTTCCTCATTCATCCTCTGAATGATATCAACAGTGTGTCATTCTTAATAATGGGGAATTGAAATTTAGAAAGATAGTTATTTGGGCAAATGAACTGTGATATTATAGCTCATGTATTCCCTGCTCTTTAGACAAGAGGCAACATCTGCTTTTGTCTTTGCAGATTTCTACAAATTGCTCTGACAGGGTTGTTCTTTTTTTTTTTTTTTACAAAAAAAATTAACCACAATTCTAGTAGGTCATGATGTGGTTATATTAGGTCATGATCAAATCAATTCACCAATTAGTAATATTTATTTCTGTTTATTATTTAATTTTTATATCACCATTTCAGGCACAAATTCCCATTCAGAGTGATAGGCAAGCTCTTATAAAATATAACCGTAGAATATTATAATAAAAAGTCCACTTCAGGACATGTTGCCAGCCCTAAAGATGGAGCTATTGTGGTTACAGCATCACTCCCAATAAATAAAAACTTGTACCTTTAACAAAAAGGAGATTCATAGGTGTAGTAGTAATAATCACTGAAATTATCATCTATTGAATGAATGAGTCAGTTTCATTCAATTAATTGCAACTTACAGCGATTAACATGTCCTGAGTACTAGGGTATCCATACAGGTTGTATTTGTCAAAAAATAAACATGGTGATTATAATTGTGTGGTTGCAGCCCCGTTCTCTGTTTATAAATATTGTAGAGGTAGCACATTAAAGAGGGGGGGGGGGAGAGGCTTGCATCACACACTTGCAACTACTAACTTGACATTTTAACCAATTAACATGCCTGCATATCACACTACAAACACCCACAATAAATATATTCAAGTGATCCCACTAAACAAATGTAAACAGAGCCATGGTGGCATAGTGGTTAAAATGCAGTACTGCAGGCTATTTTTGCTGGCTGCTGGTTGTTGGCTGCTGGCTGCCAGCAGTTTGATTCTCACAGGCTCAAGGTTTTCTTAGCCTTCCATCCTTCCAAGGTAGGTAAAATGAGGACCCAGATTGTTGGGGGCAATAGGCTGAACTCTGTAAATTGCTTAGAGAGGGCTGTAAAGCACTGTGAAGCAGTATATGAGGCTAAGTGCTATTGCTATTAAAACAATAATAGAGTTTGGTACCCTTAGCCAATTGCTTCATTGTTGATCGCTGCCAGTGATAATTTTCTCACAAAGTTGGTGCTGAGTGATATTTTAAAACAAAACAAAAATGACAGATAGATTAGAGCCAAGTAATGCAGATCCCACTACCTATGTTCATTACAGCAAGCCTATTGCTGGGCAGGTAAGTGATGCTTCATGAAGATATTCTGTCAAAAGGGCTGGAGAGACAAGCTGGCTCTGAATCTGGTCTTACTGGTTTGATTACATGGCTATAATTTGCAAATAAATATTCTGGAAGATACAATGTATTTTTAATGAATAAAGGAGGATCTGATCCACACCTACATACATTTCTGTCCTACCTTTGCATGTGTATGCACCTGCTTAGCTAACCATGCAAGAAGAGACTTGCTCTTCTTGCATGGTTAGTTCCCTGAACAAATAAACCACTGCTGTTCCAAGGATCTCGACCTCTAGACAAGCATGTTTATAATTATGAAATATCTTTAGTTTAAAAAGAAAGAGTTATCTAATATGAATTGTGATGTTCTAGGTCAGGGGTCTGCAAAGTTGGCTCTTTTAAGACTGATGGACTTCAATGCTGGCTGGGGCATTCTGGGAGTTGAAGTCCACCAGTCTTAAAAGAGCCAACTTTGCAGACCCCTGTTCTAGGTTATTCTCTGGCTACCATGCAGTTCACTAAATTCAATTCTGGACATAACTTACACTTCTGAATGAAATTAAGATTCATTCTTGGTTGGGGTTGAGATAACTTACAATCACAGTCTGTCTGTTTGTCTGTCTCTATCTATTGATCCATCATCTATTGCAGTGATGGCAAACATTTAGATACCGAGTGCCCAAACTGTGCACATGCACATGCCCAAACTGAAAGGTGCGTGTGCGAATGTGCGGACATGCATGCACATGCGGACAGATCTGAAGACCAGCTGGCCAGTGGGAGGCAGGGCATCCCAACACCAACTGCATGGCAAGAGGTGAGATCTTTTTCTTTCATGAGCTTCTGTTTCATTGTTTGCAGGGAAACAGAAGCTCATGAAAGAAATACCACGGAGATCTGACCTGGGGCAACGGCATGCGTGCCAGCAGAGAGGGGTCTGCGTGCCATTTCTGGCATGCATGCCATAGGTTCACCATCATGGGTCTATCGTCTATCTACTTCATGTGAAGAACAGTATTTGTACCCTAAGGTTTGTCTCCTCCTGAAGAGAGGACTGAGCATTAACAAGATTTAGCGCTTAGAAATCAATCCCATTTCTGCTTGATATCAGTGGTATCCTTTTACTTAGTATAGAGAGTAATCTTTTGAAACAATTTAAGGTTTCACTTCTACATTAAGATGTATGCAATCCTAAACATTTCTTCTCCAATTTTTTAATCATTTAAACACAGTTATTCTGGTGAATCTCAGGATATTATCGTCCACATTTCACCCATTCTAGAGGAATGAGCAAAGTGTCACAGTGTAGTTTGGCACTGTGAATGAGATATAAATTAAAATCCACCACAAGCCATACTTGGAGAAGACCTTCCAGTATCCTTATTTGCCTAAGCAAATGAATGCATTACTAAGCAATTTATTACAACATCCCTAATATTGCGGCTGGCCACTTGCCAAGAGCAGATCTGAAAAAGGGAGCCACAAAAGAAAGCTGTTACCACAAAACACAAAATACTAGCCTTGGAAAATATAAATCCTGCTGTGTGTAGAAACCCAATTAAACATTATCACAGATCCTGTCTTCTCCAATCCCATTCCTTCTCATCACTTTCTTGCATTATGAGTAGTATCTGTCTTCCTCAATCTCAGGTCCTCTACCAGACAGACTCGGAGTTTGAGGTCCTGTATCTTAATCATTGCCTTATCCTGAGATCTGTTGGAGACACTTTCCCAGTTTAGGACTCACTGCTCCAACTGCTCCTATTGCCAGTGGGACTACTTTGGCCTTGACTTTTCACATCCTCTCCAGTTCCTTCAGGCCCTGGTACCTGTCCAGCTTCCCATCCTCCTTCTTCCTGATGTTGCTGACCTGACTATATCTATCACCACTGCTGTCTTCTGGCCTTTGTCTACTACCACAAGGTTTGGTTCAGTGGTGGACTGCTCACCAGTTTACTACCGGTTCACTCGCGCACGTGCTTATACACATGTGCAACGCTTCTGCACATGCACAGAAGCATCAGGGCAGGTGGGTGGAGCCTCCCACCACCACGATTGGCTGAACTGGGCTGAACCTGGAGCAACCCACCTGGTTGATTAGTCAACGCCTGCTGTCTATCTGGATCTGCAAATTTCATAGGATTTTAGCCCTATTATTCTCCACAACCTTCTCTGGAATCTTCCATCTGGACTTGGGAAGGTCTTGTGTATACACTGTGCAGACATTCAGTGCCAGTTATTTGGTTGTGCCATTCAGTATATGCAGTTCCTGCCTACACATCACATTCTGCCCCTTTCATAATTGTTACTCCATAATTTTCTTTGATCACTGCAAGTGGTTGGTGGGGCAGTACGTTTGTCCCGCCATGCCCTCCACAGGCTGACCATGACAATCATGAAGGTCTTGTGCAAAATGAGAAGCCAATGAGGGACTTGAAGCATGAGTGGTTAATTTCATCAGATCCTAGTTGAGCAACTCACTCAGAACACAGTTAGTGTAAAATCTGGTTAACTAATAGATGCTCTGCGATTAAGGAATTAAATTATAATAAATTTAAATAAATAAATAAATAAATAATTTAATTTATAACCTGCTCTCTCTCCCCAAAGGGACTCGAGGCGGGGCACGGGGAAATTAAAAATACATATAAAACCACAAACAATACAGTATTAAAAAAGAATTAAACTAAAACCCTGCGCTAAAATCCCATGTTAAAACTAAGACAAACCCCTAAAAAACCCTAAAAACAGTTAAGTTATCCCAGGCCGGCCAAGCAGAAGAAATGTGTTTTTAATTTTTGATGGAAGGAGCGGAGGTCTGTGGTTGTTCTGATTTCGGGGGGAAGGTCGTTCCAGAGGGTCGGGCCCGCCACAGAGAAGGCCCTTCCCCTGGGCGTCGCCCGCTGGCATAGCCTGGTGGACGGCACCCGGAGAAGTCCCTCTCTGTGGGAGCGGATCGGCCGCAGGGATGTATGGGGCAGGATGCAATCCCGCAGATAGCTAGGTGATTGATGGGTGAAATGACTAAGGAGCTCGAAAGATGGAGCAAAATTCCGATCTCACTATTAGAGAGGATAGCTGCTATAAAAGCATATATCCTTCCAAAATGGATTTTTTTGTTCCAGATGGCACCTGTAAAATTAAACAAAGAATTTTTTCAGAAGCTGGACCACATCACTTTGAAGTTTATTTGGCAGGGGAAAAATCACATATAAAAAAGAAAATGTTGCAAGAACATAAATTGAGAGGAGGCACGGGACTCCCAAACTGGGAGCTTTATTACCATACCTCAACCCTAATTTGGGTCAGGGATTGGGTCACTCTAACAAGAAGACGGATTTTAATAATCGAAGGCTACGACCTGCTTCAAGATTGGCACTCATTCCTATGGCCCAAAAATAATAGGCAACCTAAAAGCTTCACTACCCACCACACTAGGGGGACCCTCTACAAGACATGGGGGGAAATTAAACAACAGCTGTATACCCAAATTCCAAGATGGTTAGCCCCAATTGAAGCAGTAACTTATCCAACTGTCCATAACCCAAAGAGAAACTTAACATATGGAGACCTGATGGATGAAGTTGGTAACATTAGAACACAGACAGACCTACAGCTAAGGGGTTGGAAGGTGGATTGGTGGTCATATGCCCAGGCAAAATCTAAATTTAACGAAGACCAACAAGAGTTTGGAATATATACGACAAATCAAGATATTGATAAAATTCTTTGGGATACACCAACAAAATTTATCTCCAAGGCATACAAATTGTTACTGCAAAGACATGTTGGAGAAGAGATAATTAAAGATGCCATGATTGCCTGGGGAAGGAATATAGGGAGGAATATAGGGAGGAATATTAAACTAGAAGAATGACAAACAATTTGGGTCAAAACTATGAAAATGACCCTGGCCTCCTCATTTAAGGAAAACCTGTATAAAATGCTATATAGGTGGTACCTACCACCTGCTCGAATTGCAAATATGTTCCCAAACTCATCAGATAGATGTTGGAAATGTAAAACGGCCAGGGGTACGTTTTTTCACCAATGGTGGACCTGCCCAATAATCATTCAACTCTGGAAAAAAATACAAATCTGGCTTTTGGAAATAACAGGTATGAACTTCCCCCTTAAACCCGATCTGTATTTGCTAGGTATTAAACCAAGTGAAATTCAAAATCAGGACTGGTACCTCTTCTCACATATAATAACAGCGACTGGGATGGCTATTGCGCAGCACTGGGAAGATACCAAACCACCATCAGAGCACCTAATTATAGCCAAAATCTTCAACTGCGCAGAATCAGACAAATTAACATATATTTTAAAACATAGACAAAATTCAACCTATGCCCAAAGCTGGAATAAATGGTATGCGTGGTACAACAGGAGAATAATGGACACCAAGGAAATCAATTAGATAGAGTACTTGAGAAATAAATGTGAGGAATAAACAAGGTAATAGTAAATTATATATATATATTTGTTTTCTGAGGTTTTCGCGGGTGTTTGTATGTAGGTCTTTGGTTGTTCGGGTTTTCTCCCGCGTAGAATTGGAAGTATCTTCACGACGTTTCGATGAAGTCTCATTCATCATCTTCAGGCTGGTGCTTCCGGCTTGGTGCTTCCAGGAGCAATTGCCAAATTTAGTCAAATCCCTCTGCAACTCAGACTAACACAAGCACAACCAGGCCCCCACCCAAACAGAACACGCCCCCATCCAATCAGAGCACAGCCAAACTCCCATCCAATCAGAGCACAGCCAAGCCTCCTACCAATCAGAATACATCTCCACCCAATCAGAATGCTGCCAAGCTCCCACCCAATCAGCTCACACCCCCACTGGCAGTTAAAAAGAGGAACCGGCTGAGATCTCCCATTGCTCCTGGAAGCACCAAGCCGGAAGCACCAGCCGGAAGATGATGAATGAGACTTCATCAAAACGTCGTGAAGATACTTTCAATTCTACGCGGGAGAAAACCCGAACAACCAAAGACCTACATATATATATATATATATATATATATATATATATGAGAGAATATTATCACAGCTCCTGTTCAGGGTCCCTTTAAGGGGAGGAGACTTAACGTCATCCCTCTCTGCCCTTCGACTCAACCTAGAGATCATCCAGACAGAGAACCAATTAGATTACTGCTGTGTATGAAAACATATATATATGTTTTCGTAGATTTTCACGGGTGTAGGTATGCTGGAATTGCTGGCTTTGGGGATTTTCCCGTGTATATAGCATCGAGATGTTATTGCAACGTTTCGGCAAGATCTCACTTGCCGTCGTCAGGCAGGATTATGTCTGTGACTGTCTACATATACATACATACATACATACATACATACATACATACATACATACATACATACATACATCTAAGTATAATTGTAAATAATAACTGATAAGTTAGACTGGGACAAACTTAACTCTTGAATTAGGGGACTAGACATATCCCCGGTATGTTTCTTTTTCTTCCTTTTCCTTCTTTTCTTTCTTTTTTTTTTCTTTTCCCTTCTTTCTCTTTTGTATGTCTCTCCAGTTTACCCCCACCCTATACTTGTTGAATGTTTGATTTTATATTAATAAAGATTTTTTTTTTTTAAAAAGAACACAGTTAGTGTCATTGGGAAGCAATCTAGAGCTTTGCACCCGGGTTGACCTAGCAAGATTTGCCACAAATGAATCAAAAGAGGAGCAAATCCAATTATTCCTTTGGGAGAAAGAAGACAATCATAAACTTCTGAACCAAACCCCCATAGATGCCAGATCTTGTTATTCATAGTTTAGTTATCTGTTGTTTCATGCTGGAACATAACCCTTGTGAATAACAAGAGCCACCTGTTACTCTTGTGCATCTTTTAAATTTTGATTTAATTTTAACTGTGTTTGTATCATCTTTAGAAAATGTTCCACATCTGCAAATCTGCCTGTCTCTAATGCGTGGAAGCCTTTGACAGGAGCCATAACTTTAGAAGAGCTAAGACAGAGAGGAGGAGACCAGAATTTGTTTTAAAAGGGGGATATTTCACATTGGAAGACTTGTCCAAGTGACCCCTTGACCTGTTCAAGGCTCTTGTGATTACATTAGCCACAATGTTAATCCCACCCTTCTCCCAGCGATTTGTATAATTTTATTCTAAACATGGCAGAGCCAAGCTGAGGCAGCTTATAAACCTGGCTTGCTTATTGCGCTCCCCATAGTTGGTGGCTCTCTTGAATAAAAAAAAATTCCCATGTGGGGCAAATTTCTGTTTTCTGTTTATTTGGAGGTTTAACTGTTTCTGTCCTCCCTCTCTCAGCCATTTGCACAGAATTTGTATTCAAAGGAGAAAACATGATTTGGAGCACAATTAAGCATCCATATTATTCAGGTTGCAAGTAACTGCTTTATTTTTTTTTTCCTGTGGGAGAATAATTTTATACAAGCAGGCAAGGTCAGATATGTTTCCACCTCGGGGGATTTGCACAGATGCTGGGGGTTTGCACAGATTTGGGCGCTCCTCTAACTAGGATTTTGCCCAGTTCGATGAACCCCCAAATGCCACACCTGGCTGGCTCTGCCCACCCCACCCTGCCCCTCCCACCCTGTCCTTCTCCTCCCTGAAGTCTCCACATGACTTCGTTCATCATGCAAGGTAAGTGCAGGACCTGTGCGGAGGCTTGGGGTGGGCAAAAAACGGGCCTACTAGAGGTTCTGGAAGTCCAGGAATGAGCCTGGGGGAAGCAGTTTTTATCCTCCCAGAGGCTCCAGGAAAGACTCCGGGAGGGTGGTTTTCACCCTGTGGAGTCTGAAAAATCCCCCCCCCCCGCCATGGTGCAGGAGCCCAACTAGGCCACGCCCATCATGGACACACCCACTCAGCAACAGGACAGTGAATCCATTGCTGGGACTTTTGAAGGCCACCCCTGATCCTCATGTATGCTCCAGATTGCCTTCTCCCACTGAAATCCAGATTGCAGCACAGTATTGCACACTAATAGTCCACACAAAGCTTGGCAGATACCAGTAGCTGGTGGCAATGTTAGGGTGAGAAGGCAACATCCCTCCGGTGATCCTTCAACACTTGTAGATGACTTTAAAGTACGTGAAACTCTTTTGTTGATTATGCTTTCGTTCAGAAAACTCAAGGCAGCCTACATCATTATTTTCCTGTATTCTAATTTTATCTGCAAAGAGCTCAGTGATCTGAGATGGCTGATCCAGCAACAATGACAACAATTCTGGAAAGATGAATCTGCTACTAATTGAGTACTTAGACCAGGGATGTCCAAACTTGGGAACTTTAAGACTTGTGGACTTCAGCATAGCTGGCTGGGGAATTCTGGGAGTTGAAGTCCACAAGTCTTAAAGTTCCCAAGTTTGGACATCCCTGACTTAGACCAAGTGTGGCTGGCTGAGGAGTTCTGAGAGTTGAAGTGCACTGGTCTTAAAAGTTTCCAAGATTGGACACCCCTGGTTTTGACCTTAACTTCTGTGAGTTCCAGCAAACTAGTTCAGAACAACTGGAAAGCACCCAGTGTCCTATGCCTAATTTATATAAACAATGTGAGGGAGCAGCTGAGCCTGCCTTGGGGAAAAATATAAACACACTTATTTGTTGCCTCCACAGTAAAGTATTTAGATGTACATATTTAAACAATCTTTTGTGTATATCTAATAATGTGATATGTGAAGCAGCCCACGTTTTTTTTTAAAAAAAAATCCTCCAGCTTCTATTTGGAGTGTCAAAGACCGAATCTGAATTTCTAGTGGATGAAAGCAAATTGATAACTTCAGGCAAGGTCAGAACATTTTGACCCATCCTTCTCTTATCTTAAATAAGCAAAATATGTGGAGCATGCAACATTTTATATCCAGTTTATTGGGTTTAGAGATAAGACAATGTCCTGGGAATAATCCAAGAAAGAGATTGCTGAAATCATTCCTCCTTCTTTCCTCCTCTTTGTCCTTTCTCTTATATTCTCAGACTTTTCAAATTAGTTCCAATCTTTCATTATGGACAATAAATTTAGTTTGGCCTAAAAGAACAGCAAACCAATATGAAGTTATCCTGCTATATGGGCACTCTGGTGCATCCAACTGCTGTCTCTGCAAGTATGGCTTTATAACACTTTAGATTGAAATAAAACACCTTGAATTCCTTCCAGTAGAGACTAATAATACAGACTTCTACTTTCTATAGCAAAAATGCTGAGATTGCAGTAGCCAAAAAATGTAAATTATTTGGGAAGATGTGTGAAAGAGAGAGAGAGAGAGAGAGAGAGAGAGGGAGAGAGAGAGAGAGGGAGGGAGGGAGGGAGGGAGGGAGGGAGGGAGGGATAGATGATAGATAGATAGATAGATAGATAGATAGATAGATAGATAGATAGATAGATAGATAGATAGATAGATAGATAGATAGATAGATAGATGATATAGCTAGATATAGAGACAGAGATAGAGATAGATGATACAGATATAGAGATAGAGATATCAGGATGCATTTCTCCCCTATTCCAGCAAATGTTGCAATGTATGCTCTGAATCAGAGGGAATGATGAGATACAGAGCTGGCAGGGTAGCCTACAAAAGGAAAGCAGATACTTAACCAATTCCTGAAACTGATGCTAGTAAGAAGTGATCAAGAGACAGCATGTCTACTTTGAGATGCTTTCTTCCCATTGCCTAGATGTCACTTATCATACCAGAGGGCATCAACTTCACACAATCTATTTCAACAACTTTCCTTTTACTTTCTGGAATCACCTGAGTACATGTAGATAGTTGCTACCATAGTATTATGGATACACCAGGACCACTTATTCAATTAATTAATTAATGGTGTACTGTTGTGCAGTCTGGGCCTTCTGATAGGTCCATATTTGGCTGATTTCTAGTTTTGGAATGCTGACCAAGGAACGTTTTGATAGATTCAAAGGATATACACCAGGACTGCACATGCTTTGAAAAATATTTGGAAGGAGTGCATGGGATATTCAAAAACAACAACACATCTGTGCGATTCAGTAAAACATTTCATAATTTACAGACTTCCATTGGAACATGGGGAGTAAAAAAACCTGTGGTCGCTTTAATGAACCAAAACTTTAAAGCTATAGATATATAAGGCAACTTTTATTTTTGCAACCTGAACTTTTTACATTATCTATAATTATTACAAGCCAGTTCTGAAACTTCTTATTCAATTTTCAAACTAAATTCTAAATTTTGTTTCTTTTTATATTTCTTTTTTTTTCGTTTTGAAAAAGTTTTATTGGGTTTTACAAATTTTTATAAAAATAGGATAAGGGATTGTAAGGAGTTACAAAGACATATTGAGAACCTCTATGTTGGAGGTGTTGGCCCCCTCTGAGACTTCATAAAAAGAAATATAAAATACATTAAATTTTTCATTTTTCTACAAAGTGGAAAGAGATACAAATATTTCAATTTTAAAATCTATGCAATCAATCAGTTATGCACATTCAAATAAGATTTATACTATACAGAAAAAAGTCACTTATGAAATCTAAGTCTTATGGCAATTGTATCATCCTCTCCGTGACCTCCAGTGGGCGGAGCCATGGCCCCCTCCATTCCCCCATTTTCATCCTCCAGGATAGGGGAGTGTTTTTTCTTAAAAAAGGCATCCGCCTCTGCAATTGTTTTAATTTTTACTCTTCCCCCCTCCCATAACGCCAACATTTCCTCAACATCACCCACCAGAAACACACCCCCTTTTTAAATAATCTTTTATATTTCAAGCATAAAAACTAGAAGCAATATTGCAGTAGAAACAAGACCAAATAAAATCTTTGTTTAAAACCATTTACAGTACATTGCCATCTTAATCAAATCTATTTTCCTTCTATACGCACATGTGCATGTGTGTGTGTGTGTGTGTGTTCTCTTATCTCTCTAAGGGCTTGGGGACCCCTGATCTATATTAACAAAATCATTATACTCTTTCAGATTCTTTAGTGTTAAAGAGAAAATTCTTTTATATTCACTTTAAAACTCTAAACATTACTTAAGAAATTTTAGCTTTACAATTGAAATCAATTAATTCTAATGCATCCTTTTTAAACTTCCTTTTAACATATATTCTAACAAATTCACAGGAAGCGTAAAAAAATGAATGCACCCTACAATTGAGAGTGGAGATATGGATGAGGGGGACCTGAGGTACTTATTCTGAATAATTTTTGAAGCTTGCAAGTATTGATGGTACTATGTGAGTCGGATCTTATACATCATTCTGAGTCCGATTGAAAGGGATAAAAAAAATCTGTTTCTTATAGGACTATCTACAACTGATGCTCAATCACATCTACACATCTTCATTGGAAGGGAAGACCAGACAGGCATTGCCAAATATTAGGATAACATTTTTTTTTCTTGAAATGTAGTGCACCACCATCTGCTTCAGGGCAATTGATGCCATCTTCTATTCAAAGAAGAATGATCATCTCTCAGATCCAAACACACACATTCATATACAAGTGAATGCAAGAAGTGAGGTAGAGCATGGGCCTGAGCTGCATTTATGTAGAGTTGCATTACAGAGAATTCTATCCTTGTTCTTATTATCCAAAGCTAAAGTGAATCCCAGATGACGTAACAAATTGTTGCCCAAGTCCACTCATTGGATTCTCTTCAAGTCTATTCCACAACAAATACAAGTGATTTTTATCAGCAAAATGTCTAGCAAACATGTCACAGCGATCCAAAGAGAGATATGAGAATTAGTTCTCACACAGTCGGTGAAAAACAACATGACAGCAAATCTGAAAATTGCAAAAACAAAGGACAGATGGAGACAAACCAGCCCACTCAAAGGAGGAGGCCAAGTAATCAGTTAGAAAGGGCAGAGAGGAAAATGAAATGCAAGGTTTGAACATGGTTTTCTATACTATAAGGCTTATTATTGATTCCCAGCCACTTCTGACATGCTTTAATTATGGCTTCTTATTTTCTTTCATAAATATTTTTTATCCGCGATTCCTGGATTTCTTGTGAGTTTGCCATCACAGTTTGTTTCTGCCAGGAGATAAAGCCTGACAACAGATCATCCCATAGCTCTCTCTATCCAACAAGATACATATTAACATTTCCTGGCCCCAGTAATGGCTGAAAACTGCTTATTGTCACAATGTAGGCTTAAAGCTGATTACATATAGTATCTGTATTTGCTCCTACTAATTCCTCAGGCTGCAGGCACTGTTTTTAGTCTTTTATCTCTTAAGAGTTCCTCAGTCAATCAAGGAGTTTCTAGAATTGGTGAACAAACAGAAGCTAATTAAAGACTATCACACCCAATGTCCACATTGTCTCTACATTACAGAATTCACTCAGAGACATAGTTTGCCTGCCAGATCAATGGCAAAATCCATAAGGTGTCTAGTTTGACCAACCTATTCATTGAACCAAAGGTATCAAGGAGCTACACGTTAACTAAGAATGGATGTAACTATGACAAAGAACTGATCACGATGTCCTCCACCTTCAAATTACCGTTCCAAGGTAAAAGCTAGATCCTTTGTGTTAGCTCTATGAATTTGGCCTGTTAATCAAGGACCGATCCATGGTTACGACAGAGGTCATAAATTTATGATCCTTCCCACATCATAATCCCAGGACATAAAGACTCAAATGCCTCATTGTCAACATTTGAGAAAAATCACCAACATTCTGATGAGCTCTGAGTTAAGAAAATAATTATATTGTGATGCAGATCATGAAGTACATCCTCAGAATCTCTTTGGGGCCTCACAATCCAATGCAGGCAGTCACATTCAGCCAGTTGTGAAACCGAACTCCCAGTCACAACCAAGGTTTCAAAGGATCATCTCCATCACCCTCCAGCCTTGGGCTTGCAAGATGAACTACAAATCTCTGTTAAGGCGGCATTACCATCCTCACTTAACCAGTACTTAGTTACACAGAACAGATGTGCTTGTTCATTTGCTTTAGGGCAAATTGATAGATTAGTGAGGTTTTAATATCATCAGCTATCTGAGTCCAAGAATACAGCCTCTAGGACATGGAGAAGGCTGTTGGACCGGAAGAGGGACCAACACCAAATTGCCAGTTTCTTTCCTGGAAAAGCTGATCAATACTTTTTGTCATATCTTCTTCTGTTTGTCGATTGGGAGATACACAATGAAGAATCCTAGACTCATTCACCATCAACCAATCATGCAGAATTCCTGAAAAATTATTCAATACCTTCTACCTGCTAGCAAAATAATTCAGCTATCTGGCTAAAAGCCACTTCTGCCAGCCCACTCTCCATCTTAAAAACCCACCCCCATATTAACTGTACCCCTGTATTAAAAACAAACTCATCCATCATCCTACTCCCATTATGATCCCAAGGTTAAGATGTACAGTGGTACATCGTTTCACGAACACTTCTGTTCACGAACAACTCGGTTCACGAACAGAAAAGTTCATCAAAATATGCTCCGGTTCACGAACTCCGCTTCGGTTCATGAACAGGAGCCGCGGCCATTTTAATGCTATTTCCTGGCTGTCACATGGTTGTGACTTCCTGTAGGAAGATCGTGGCGAGAAGGAGACACAGAAAAAAGTACACTGTGAGTACTTTCAGTGACTTTTTTTGATTTTTGTTATGCTTTTATACATTACTATACTGTACTAATGTGTATTGTAATTTGTTTCATATTTTTTGTGCTTCAAAAAAAAAAAAGATCAGAACAGATTAACCGGATTTACATTAAACCCTATGGGAAACTGTGCCTCGGTTCATGACCAATTCGGTTCGCGACCTGAGTCAGTTCACGAATTAAGTTCGTGAACTGAGGTACCACTGTATAGTCACCCATTGCCCTCCTCTGCCTCTCATCTGCAGAGTGACAAACTTTGCCAGCAAGACTTTATAAAAGAGGAGGACGCAAATTCAAAACCAAGTACATTTGGACTGTGTTGATTGAATGGGTGACCTTCTACCATGAGGTCACCCCATCATCTCTTGGTTTATAATTAGCTTAAGCTCGGCTAATAAAAGATCTAAGTAATATTAGAAAAAATCTATCTTGCGATAGCTACATTTAATAGATATATTTTATACTCCACCTCCCAAAAACGGGGAGGCTACCAATTACTACAGTATATCTTTAGTTCCTTTTCTTAATATGATCAATGGTACAACCAAGTACTGCTTCTTTCCATAACAAGGAACATGACCAAATTCCATGTTCTAGGCTGGTAAGGACGTAGTTTTAACAGCTATCGTATTTTCTTTATTCTCCTACTTTTCTCTGGATTTCCTTAACTATTTAGTTGATGAATAGTTTTTGTTAACTCCAAAGCTTATATACTATTTTGTAAAACTCCAGCTATTAACTTTATATGGATTTGGATGCATGTCTCTCTTAATAATTCTCTTGGGGAGCATTACTGGGTTATCATGACATTCTAAACTGGTCATACCAAAATGCCCTATATGTGGTTTAAAAATAACATGGGTTCACTAATGCTCTGGAATGATGCTCTTAAACTTCCATTAGCTATCAACTCCACACTAGCAAGGAGTGTAAAGTTACAGCGAGATGTCAGACTGAACTAGCTGGGAATGTGGTATGCAATTTAGAGGAAAGTGATTCTAATGCTTGCACTCTTTGCTTAAACCATCTGAAAGGAGCGGAAAAATGCTATCATAACTCTCAAAGAGAGATGCAGAATATTTGGTTTGATTAAGACAGTGCCAATAATAATCAGGATTGCAGTTGATTGGGAAGCAAGGCAGATAGACAGACAGACAGACAGACAGACAGACAGAGAGACAGACAGTTGGGGGTGGGGAGGGGAAAGAAGTTGTAACTTCTCTTTTAGGTCAGAAAGTTGGGAATGAGGCTGGTTTCTTCATTGCATGCAAAACATGCTAAGAGCATTGTGGATAAAATAAGATGAAGGAAGGAGATGAATTTAGGACTATGGGGAAAAGAAAACCTATCTGAATAATCTCTTTTTAATGTGCACAGAGGTATGTCAAGTCTTTAAAAGAGTCCAATTATCCATTATGCAGTTGTTAGAATGCAGCATTGCAGGCTAATTCTGCCGACTGCCAGCAGTTCGATTCTGACTGGCTCAAGATTGACTCAGCCTACCATCCTTCCAAGCTCAGTAAAATGATGAGCCATTTTTATTAGTAGTATGGCAATTGACTAGCAAATGTAGACTTTATTTATTTTTACTTTTCCTTTAAATTGGATGCCCCTCCCATGATCTAGCCACTGTACAGTACAACTGGCTACATTATGCGGACTTCAGCCAGTGTGAAGGAAGAGCAGGTAAGGCAAGGAAAAGAGATTTAAATCCTTTCCCCATCTTCCACTCATCCTCATTCAAATTAGACATTTTGAAATTGTTATACCAATTAATAATAATAATAATAATAATAATAATAATAATAATAATAATAATTTTATTTGTAGACCGCCTCCTCTCCCCAAGGGGACTCGGAGCGGTGCACAGGGAAGTTAAAAAGCAAATATAAAATACATAAATAGTTAATATAAAAATTAAACGAATTGTCCCTGCGCTAAAACCCACTATACTAAAACTAAACTACACCCCCTAAAAAACCCAGTTAAAAACGGGTTGAACGAGTTAAAAATTGACTATTATCTCTCTTTTCCTCTTCCTTCCTTCCTTCCCTCCCTCCCTCCCTCCCTCCCTCCCTCCTTCCTTCCTTCCTTCCTTCCTTCCTTCCTCCACATTGATTTCTTGTGCCATCTTTCATCTTTCCGTGTTGCATTAGTAGTTGCACTTTTACTACCTCCTTCAAAGTCCAACTAATCTGGACTCTTTGTCCTATTGATTCCTCCTATGTATATTTAAATATCATGATATATTATGACTTGGAAGCAGGTTACCTGAGGGACTGCCTTTTTTAATGAGTCTCTGTCTAGCCAATTTGACCAAGCAGACACCCTATAAAGAGTCATGCTGCACATCCTGTTAGCCAAAGACAATTGGCTGATGGAGACTTGAAGATAAGCCTGCTCTGCAATAGGCCCGCAGCTCAGAAAGCAGCTCACCCACCCCTCAGAAATTAAAATGGCCCCAACCTTGATAGCCTTTTGTAAAGCTATAAAAACCTGACTGTGTTTCTGAGGCTGGGGTGCCGACTGTGCTTAGGGCCCCATTTCTTGGCTTAATTTCTACCTCGCCAAGTATGTCACATGTTGTATGTATTTATTTTGGACTTGTTTTCATTATTTCGAACTGTTTTTATTGCTTTGCTTGTATATTTTTTGAATTGTAAATGGTTCAGATTCATTGTCTGAGATGGGCAGTTATAGAAATTGAACAAATAAATATTAAAAATTGCTTTCTTGATGTTCCAAGCATGCACCTGAATACACCACCTTCACTTTCCTGTCTCACTTACAAACAGAACTTTTGGGCTCAATTGTGGTGGTAGGTTGAGGACTATCTATAGCCATGGAGCAGTGGTGGGTTTCAAATTTTTTAGAACCTACTCTGTAGGTGTGGCCTATTTGTGGGCGTGGCTTGGCAGTCATGGGAGTGGGAGTGGCCACCTTTTAAAATGTGGTGAAACTCATTTAACAACGCTCTTGCTTAGCAACCAAAATTTTGGACTCAATTGTGATGATAAATTCTTTCTTTCTTTCTTTCTTTCTTTCTTTCTTTCTTTCTTTCTTTCTTTCTTTCTTTCCTTCCTTCCTTCCTTCCTTCCTTCCTTCCTTCTTTCCTTTCCTTTCCTTTCCTTCCTGTTGGGTCACTGGCAGCGGCGGGCCAGATTTACTTCCAGGTACGCCGGTGGAACCCCCTCTCACCGGTTCTCTAAATTTCACCAACCGGCTCTCGCGAGTAGGTGCGAGCCTGCAGAAACCCACCACTGCCATGGAGTTTACATAGTTGTTGGTTGTCTTCTGGCCAAATTCCATGTCCCTATGGTTATGACCAGGAGTGGGATTCTACCAGTTTGAACTGGTTTGGGCGAACCAGTACAGAGGTGGGTTCCTACCGGTTCGGCTGAACTGGTAGTGGCTTGCCGGCCTGGGTCACCGGAACTGGCAGTGACCCAGGCCTGCCACACCTCCGAACCGGTTCCCTGGTTGGTGCAGTGTGGGTTTTTCGCCCCATTTTTAATGTTCTGTGCATGTGCAGACCTAATTATGGGCAACTGCCCACATGCACAGAGTGTGTGTCTGGTGCACACACGAGCAAAGTGAGCCCGCATGTACAAAATTGCGCACGCACTGAACCGGCAGTAATGTCGGTTCAGCAACCCACCCCTAAACTGGTAGCTCCGAAGATCAGCTGGGAGAGAACTGGTTCACTCCCGTGAGCAAGTGGGCCCGCCCATCCGCCCCTGCACTTTACTTAGCTTTATCTTCTCAGCTGAGTTGCGTGGCAGAGTGGATTGCCATGCTTCAGCTGTTTTCCTTCCCAAGCAGCAATCAGAAAGGTAAGTATTCTCTAAACTGCGAAGCGCGAGCTCAGCGAACCGATTGCTAAACTGGTAGGATCTCACCCCTGGTGGTGACCATGACTTTAGATCAGGGGTGTCCAAACTTGGGAACTTTAAGACTTGTGGACTTCAACTCCCAGAATTCCCCAGCCAGCATTCGCTGGCTGGTGAATTCTGGGAGTTGAAGTCCACAAGTCTTAAAGTTCCCAAGTTTGGACACCCCTGCTTTAGATCTTCCCCTGATTCTATGTTAAGAAGTGACTAGTTTGCCTTCAGATGACAGGATTATTCAAGGAAAAGAAAGGGGAACATGATAAACTTCCTTCAGACTTCCCTTGGCTAGAACCACCAAAGGAGATTAAATGAGCAAACCCCTCAACATCTTTCTTGGCTCTCGAAAGGGGAGAAAGAGAGTTCACACTCAACGCGAAATCTATTTTTGTTTCCCCCCTGGGCCTATGCATCCAAATGCACTTTGCAAGACGTTTTACCTACCCTGAATTGCACTAGATCTGTTCTTCTTCAGCTTTCAAAAGTGTTTATGATTGTTAAAATAAGAATGAAAAATAGGGATGTGAAACAGATGTTATTTTCTCCTGCCAAACTGTCATTTGTTGCTGCAATCCAAGAACTCTCTTCTACAGGCAGAACAATGAATCCAAATGAAAAGACTATAGGCTGCTTCTGCAAACAAAGGATTTGACATGTGGGGCAGCTGCAGTGGCAAAATGTCACATCTTGCGTCTTTCTCCTAGCAAATACTGCATTTAATGACCATCTATAGCTTCCTTTTATTTCAAACAGCATCTAATAAATTATAGATATTTGCAGCAAATATACAGCCAGTTCAAGGAAACAAACGGAATGACAGCTGAATGGTGGGGTAATCCAGAATGCTTTGTCATTATAGTATATTTGTTGAGATATGAGTCTTATTTGCAACAGTTACAGTTACGTTTGTAAGTCTATTTGAAAAAGAGCATACATCAGGTTTGAAAGATGAGGTCCATGCATGAAAGCCCAAGTAAACTAATTTATTGCTAATCATGCTTGTGCACATGTATCTTCTCAACTAATGGTGAGCATCTTCTGGGAGTTATACAAGAGCCCATGGAATTCAAAGAGGGTTGGACTTAGTCCGCTTGTGAGTACATAGGGATTCTAAGCAGCTCCACCTTTTTTTAACTCTCCCTTTAGATTTTGCCGTTCCTTCTACAGCATACTCCCATGATCATGAACCCTATGGCATATGTGCCAGAGGTGGCGTGCAGCACCCTCTCTAATGGCATGTGAGCCATTGCCCCAGTTCAGCTTTGCTGCGCATGCGCCTCTTGCTGGCCAGCTGGTCTTTGGGTCTCTGCAGTGCATTCACGAGGGTGGAGGGCGTGCAGGGGGTCACACTTGCATGGGGTACTTGCTGGCCAGCTGGTCTTTGGGTCTCTGCAGTGCATGCATGGGGGGGGCGCATGCATGGGAGTCATGCACACATTGCATTTTGGGTGTTCAGGCACACAAGTGCACATTTGCATGCACATGCACATGTTTTGGACACTCGGTCTAGAACAGGTTAGCCATCACTGGTGTACTCTATCTGCTCTCTTCAGGTTTTGAAGTAAAGGGACAATATAAATGCAGGCAGTCAATAAATAATAAGTAAATGATGTGATCGAATCTTTAACAGAATCCAGTCTGCATATCTGGGAGATTACTTGTCTTAGCCTTTTCATTTGCAAATCCTTTTGTCTGAAGTTGGCATGAGAGCCCCCCAGGGGTGTGTTTTGGTTTTTTTTAAAAAAACCCTGAAGCTTCCCCCCACCCCCGCCCCAGTGTAAGGAATTTTGTTGTTTGTATTTGGAGACAATGGCAAGATTCTGCAACAGTGGGAAATACCAGAATCATGTTGCAGCTCCTTGGCCCCCAAGATCACACTGCCAAAATCTGGTGACCTAATATGAAACTTTCATGATGTTTGTTTGTTTAATTTGTGTTTATTATGTTTCTTAACTTAACATGTTTTATTTTAAAGAACCACCACCTACACTCCAAGGGTCTGAAATTTTGGCTTATTTAATTCAACCTCATAAGACATCCTGTAAATCAGGGGTCTCCAACCTTTGCAACTTTAAGTCTGAAGGACTTCAGCTCCCAGACTTCTCCAGCCAGCTTTGCTGGCTGGAGAAGTCTGGGAGCTGAAGTCCTTCAGACTTAAAGTTGCAAAGGTTGGAGACCCCTGCTGTAAATAATACCAGCTACTCCCAATTGCAAAAGGATTAGCGGCTCCATGTGGACAGAGACAAGGAAAAGATGGAGAATTTGAGCCTAGGAGTCATTACTGAAACACATACTTTCCTAGGAAAACTTTGCTTAGGCGACAGAGATTGCAGCTTCTGAGAGTGAGATTTGATGGACCACAGATTCTGTCTTGAGCTGAGAATAGGGACAATTAACATCTTGAAAAGTCAGAAGAGAGCTGGGGGGGGGCATTGGAAGTTTTCTAGTCCAACTCCCTCCTCAAGCAGGAGACAAATGGCTACCCAGTGTCTTCTTAAAAGCCCCTATTGATGAAGCACCCACAACTTCTGAAGACAAGCGTATTCTACCGTTATCTCAGTGCCATCTTATACCAGCTTTGGCTAACCTTTTTGTCGTCGCGTGCTGAAAGCCTACGAGCATGAAAGCATGTGCCCCCTCCATAATGCAATGGGTATGCGACCCCCCCACTTGACCCCCCCGCTGTGTGTGCATGTGTTACCTTCTCTGTGCTTCCCCGCCCCTCCCATGCATGCACCCTCACCCATTTTTGGCTTTCAGGTTGGTGCAGGAGGCCTTCCAGGTCCAAATTGGGGTAGAGGGCATGGGGCCCCAAAATGCAATGTGAGTATACCCCATGCATAGGCCCCACCCCCTGTGCATACACGCATGCATCCCTCTGCATGCACCCTGAGTTTGAGTTTTATTCGATTTATATACCGCTCCTATCTCCGCAATGGACTCAGGGCGATGCACAGGAAATTAAAAAGCCACAACAGACAGCAATAGATACAATACAGTGTTAAAATACAATTAAATTAGATAACCTGTGCTAAAATGTTAACTAAAAATATTAAAATCCCCTACCAAATGCAATTAAAAAAATTTCTAATCTAAAATCTAAGATAAAATCTGAGCTAAAATCTAAGCTAGGCCAGTTAGGTGGAAGAGGTGCGTTTTAAGTGATCGGCGAAAAAGGCAAAGGTCCGTGATGGTGCGAAGTTCAGGGGGTAGTTCATTCCAGAGGGCCGGACCTGCCACAGAGAAGGCCCTTCCCCTGGGCGCCGCCCACCGGCATTGACCGGCAGACGGCACCCTGAGGAGGCCCTCTCTGTGGGAGCGGACCGGTCGAAGGGAGGTATGTGGTAGAAGACGGTCCCGCAAATAGCTAGGCCCTGTGCCATGGAGCGTTTTAAAGATGGTCACCAGCACCTTGAAGCGCACCTGGAAGGCCACCGGCAGCCAGTGCAGCTTGAAGCGCAGTAGGAGTGTTATGTGGGAGCACCGCGAGGCTCCCAAAATCCCCCATGCGGCCGCATTCTGCACCAACTGGGGCCTCCGGGTGCACCTCAAGGGGAGCCCCATGCATGGCAGAGACCCAAAGACCAGCTGGCCAGCGGGAGGTGCGCACACATGCACAGTGGAACTGGGCTGGGGTGATGGCTGGAGTGCCTGTAGAGAGGGCTCTGCATGCACCTGTGACACAAGTGCCATAGGTTCGCCATCACGGTCTTATACAATTGGCCAAACCCACACTCAACATTATCTCCCCCGGCAGAGTTTCTCTAAGATGAACGATTCTGCCTTTTGTTTATGAATCATTTTTAGTAGTTATCACCAATGGTTTTGCATATTGCACAGCTCTAGCATTAATCAATGGATAATGCCATTCCATGTCTCTCAACCTAACATGCCTCCTTTTTTGCTTAGCAAAAATGAAATTATTCCCAAGTATGGCATCTTGAAAGAAATTATTATGATTATATTCTACCTTACTAGTTAACCCAAATATTTATTCCTGCATGCTGAATTTCATCCTGCAGTTCTTGAGACTCGTGAGCTTATATTTTTAATTGCCATCCTTTACTCAGATTGCCTGTATTCAATTTAAATGATCAAATATAGAATTTTCCTTTCCCTGCATGCTTTCCCTTTCTTTGTTTTCTATAGATTTAAATGTGACATGAAACTGTGCAGCACATTTGTTATTCTTGAATGCTCGCTGAGAGCATTTTATAACCCAAGAGAATACACATAATTTTCTGCTTTAAAGTCATAAGAAGTTATTTGTCACTCAATCAAAATAAAAATGTCACTTCAGTATGGATTTGCCGAATTGACAGAGTTTTATTTTCCTGAGCAAAACAGACAAATCCCTATTCCTAGCTCAATAATATTTGCAGTTTTGCTAATTCTTCCCCCCTCCTATCTTGCCAAGAAATGTCACTTAATGGAAGTTATAAGACAAGCATATAGTACTAAGTTCACACCACAGAAGTGGTAAAATTAACATTATGATAGGCTTGAATCTTTGAATAATTTGATTTTTTATAAATCTGATTAGTTTGTCTGCCAAAAGAGAAGGAAAAAAAACTTCTTCCTTGGTTTTTTTTCAACAGATCTTACTCCTCTGAGAGAGGATCTTTTTGAAGTTTGCTCTGTCAGTCACTGGAAAATGATTTGCATGCTGAAGGGATTGTTTCGTATGATCAAAATAGCCCATTGAATGTTGTTGTTTCCATTGATTTAATTAGACAGCAGATCTCTTTAGAAAGTGTTGGGGAAACACCAGTAATTAAAGCCACAAAGGTTATCAAATGTAAGTATCATACAAAGCTTTTATGAATGAATTTGTCAAAAGGATGAAATGGTGCCAGTACATATGCAAAACTTCTTTTCTGAACACGATATCCTCTGCAGCTGATGAAATAGGCTTTGATCCATGAAAGCATGTGATAATAAACTGATTAGGCTTTAAAATGGGGGGGGGGGGGCTTCTTGTTTTTGCTGCAAGAACTAACATGGCATTCTGCTGGGAAACATCCTCATTTCCTCTGCTGTGAAGACAGATTTCCCTCGGTTGGCATCAATCTGCTATCACACCATTCAGGTGCAAGAAATAAAATTAGGGAATGTTTGCTGAGTTTGCATTTTTTTAAGCCTGCACGCCACCCGGCATCACTCGCATGAGATGGGTGGCAATACAAATTGTATGCATTAATTTATTAATTAGATCCAAATCTGAAGAAAGTGTTAAAGGGGGAGGGGAGAGAGAGAGAGAAAGAGAGGATGGCTAAAGATTTTCCAGAAATAAAAATTGCTGTCTTTTATTTGACAAGAGCTGAGGTTAGAATGAAGAATGAAGGCTTAGAATCCAGCAGTTAATTAGGATATCACTAGGGTGGTGAATATAACGAAAGGGTGGCTATCAATCCTTTGTTACTTATAGGCAGGAGAAAGAAACTTTGGGTTTAACACTCCATTAGGTTTCTCTCTGTGTATCAGTGGTGGGTTTCTGCAGGGTCGCACCTACTCGCGAGAGCCGGTTGGTGAAATTTAGAGAACCGGTGAGAGGGGGTTCCACTGGCGTACCTGGAAGTAAATCTGGCCCGCCGCTGCCAGTGACCCAACGGGAAGGAAAGGAAAGGAAAGGAAGGAAGGAAGGAAGGAAAGAAAGAAAGAAAGAAAGAAAGAAAGAAAGAAAGAAAGAAAGAAAGAAAGAAAGAAAGAAAGAAAGAATTTATCATCACAATTGAGTCCAAAATTTTGGTTGCTAAGCAAGAGCGTTGTTAAATGAGTTTCACCACATTTTAAAAGGTGGCCACTCCCACCCTGTCACATGACTGCCAAGCCACGCCCACAAAATAGGCCACACCTACAGCGTAGGTTCTAAAAAAATTGAAACCCACCACTGCTGTGTATGGATTCTTGAGCATTGGTCATTTTGAAGTCACTGTGTTTCCGTAAAAGGGTTGAAATATCCAGGTCAATTCCTGGTCTTTATCGTGACTGTGTCGTATTTCAACAAGAATAAGAGGCTGATGTATTATTTCTCCCCTGTTTGAAGATCTTGTAGATTCTATGTAACTAAATTTGAAATACTGCATCCAGTTCTGGTCACCATGATACAAAACTGATGGTGAAACCATAGAAAGGGTACAGAGAAGAGACACAAATATGCTAAGGGAGCTGGAGGTTAAACTGTACAAAAAAACTGTTGGGGGAAACTAAGTATGTCTGGAGAAGACTCATGGATGACATGATATCCATCGCACAATACTCGAAGGGCACGGAGATGAGGGCATCGATGTATTCTCCATAGCACTTGGGGCAGTGATGGGTTTCAAATTTTTTTAGAACCTACTCTGTAGGTGTGGCCTATTTTGTGGGCATGGCTTGGCAGTCATGTGACTGGGTGGGAGTGGCCAACTTGTAAAATGTGGTGAAACTCTTAACAACGCTCTTTCTTAGCAACCAAAAGTTTGGGCTCAATTGTGATAATAAATTCTTTCTTTCTTTCTTTCTTTCTTTCTTTCTTTCTTTCTTTCTTTCTTTCTTTCTTTCTTTCTTTCTTTCTTTCTTTCTTTCTTTCCTTCTCTTTCTTTCTTTTCCTTTTCTTTCCTTTCCTTTCCTTTCCTTTCCTTCTTGTTGGGTCACCAGCAGCGGTGGGGCAGACTTACTTCCGGGTCCTCTGGTGGAACCTCCTCTCACCGGTTCTCTAAATTTCACCATCTGGCTCTCGCGAGTAGGTGCGAACCTGCAGAAACCCACCACTGACTTGGGGGTAGGACAAGAAGCAACTTGTAGAAGTTCAATGGAGGGAGATCCAATCTGGAAATTAGGAGTAATTTCCAGATAATCAGAACTATTAATCAATGGAACAGTTTGCCTCCTGGAGTTGTGGATGCTTATTCATCAGAGATTTTCAAGAAAAGACAGGACAAGCAATTGTCTCGAATGGTATAAAGATTAAGGAGAAATTTACTGACAGAACAATTAATCAGTGGAACAACTTCGCTTCAGAAGTTGTGAATGCTCCAACACTGGATGTTTTTAAGAAGATGTTGGATAACCATTTGTCTGAAGTGGTGTAGGGTTTCCTGCCTAAGCAGGAGGTTAGAAGACCTCCAAGGTCCCTTCCAACTCTGCTGTTTTATTCTATTCTATTCCTGCCTTGGGCAGTGAGTTGGAGTTTCCTTTCAGCCTGATGAGTGTATGATTCTAAATAATATATATTTACCTTTTAAATATATTGTTTTTCAATATGAAAAGATGGTGTGATCTGTAGATCTGTAGCATCCTCTGCTTTGGAGGCCTTCAGCCCCATGAAGATGAGGGCTAGGTTTCCCAAGTCCAAGATTGGATCAAGCAGGAGGCAGGGTTTTGTAACATCTTTGCCTTTGATTCTGTGGTAATAAATAGGGTTACAAAGATCAAGATAGGAATTAAGTCAAGGAGCTTGCCCAATCCATGGTTAGCAAACTCTGCCTGCTGCTCTTTAATTTTCCATCCCAGTTTGTTGCAGGTTTCGTTTTTAGAAGGCCTAGTGCTGCACCACAGGGTGTTGGTAGCCTGACCCTTTAGCATAAGGAACAATATTTGTCACATTGTGGGTGTGAATTGTCCAGAGCTTGAAGACTCTCCCTAATTGGGGAATGCTGGCTGGGGAATCCTGGGAGTTGAAGTCCACATATCTTCCAGGAACCGACGTTGGGAACCACTACCATAGAGACTTCCTGAGACCAACTGTTTCTCTCCTTTCCCATTCCCTTCAACATCTGGGAATTTCACACAATATTTTCCCTTAGGCTTTAGAGTTCAAAGTGGGACCCTTTAGAAGCTGCCGCCTGAAAAATTCCTCTTTGTGTCAGGTGGAAGAGCCTAACTTGTTTGTGTATTTTGCTAGGCAGTCTACATGTTTATTAGTGAGGCACATCTATCAACACTTGCCCACATGTTACTTAGGGATCTAAAGCTGCCATCAGACTCCAGGAACTCATGTCTTTCCATTTTTAAGTTGCCTTTGCTGCACCACCTGCTTTTCTGCCCTTGTTGAAATATTTATTTTATTCCCTTTGTGCATCTGCGTTTGTTCTGAATGTGTGTGTGTGTGTGTGTGTGTGTGCGTGTCCCTCATTGTTTAAAATCCTTTTGGTGCTGAAAACCCCCGTGCCTTTTCTTGTCAATGTACTTTCTTTTAGCCTTCGGCTGTCAGCGTTCTTTCTGAAGCTCTTTGCTCTCGCACGATCCTTTATTTCATTTGTGAAGCCTGTCATTTTATAATGTCTACAGCTCTTCACGAGATGTGGCATCTCCCAGCTTCAGATCCATTAGCTGTTCTACTTTATTCCAGATGATTCCAAAGTGTTTTGCAAGTTCTCCACTTCACTGCACTTAATCAACGGAGACACTAAGCAATAGATGGAGTTGGTAGATATTAACACAAATTGAGCCGAAGCTGCTGGTTTCCCATTTCTCCAGGTAAGCTACTCATTATCCTGTGTGACTATATGCCAACTGATTTGAATGCATGAGAATAAACAGAGATAACTATTCATCACAAACTTTCCTGCCCACCTTTTCTGCTTATATTAAGGCATCTCATTAGGCAATTCTTTTCTGGAAGGAAGAGATTTATAGGGATGTTACAGCGGCACCAGCCAAAATGTAGTCATACTGTTTAGTACTGAAAATATCAGAAGGAAAAAAAAAATTGGAATGAGCTTCCTCTTACCTGTGTTCCCAAAATTTAACACAAAGTTGGCAAATCAGTAAAAAAAATATTTATTAGGAAAATGTGCAGTAACAAATGAAATACAGTATATACAGTATACACTAAGTATATATTACTTAGGAATGCGGTGGCTCAATGGCTAAGATACTGAGCCTGTCGATCAAAAAGGTCGGCAGTTCAGTGGTTAGAATCCCTAGCGCTGCGTAATGGAGTGAGCTCCTGTTCCTTGTTCCAGCTTCCAACCTAGCAGTTCGAAAGCACGTAAAAATGCAAGTAGAAAAATAGCAGCCACCTTTGGTGGGAAGGTAACAACATTCCGTGTGCCTTCAGCATTTAGTTATGCCGGCCACATGACCACGGAGACGTCTTCAGACAGCACTGGCTCTTCAGCTTTGAAACAGAGATGAGCACTGCCCCCTAGAGTCGGGAATGACTAGCACATATGTACAAGGGTAACTTTTATCTTTACCTTATATATTACTTATAATCTTTAGAGGAGAATATTAGTAGTTCAGATTTGAAATGAGGGGTCTTTGGTGCTCTCTGAGCTTGGTGTACCTGATACGCCAGTTGCGCCCCTTTCTGGATCGTGGTGCCTTACAGACAGTCACTCAGGCTCTTGTCATTTTGCGCCTGGACTACTGTAATGCTCTCTACATGGGGCTGCCCTTGAGATGCACCCGGAGGCTCCAGTTGGTGCAGAATGCGGCTGCGTGGGGGATTTTGGGAGTTTCAAAATACTTCCACGTAACACCTCTCCTGCGCGAGCTGCACTGGCTGACGGTAGCCTTCCGGGTGCGTTTCAAGGTTTTAGTGACCATCTTTAAAGCACTCCATGGCAGTGGGCCTGGTTATTTTCAGGACTGCCTTCTACCGCATACCTCAATTTGACCTGTCCGCTCCCACAGGGAGGGCCTCCTTAGGGTGCCGTCCGCTGGACAATGCTGGCTGGCGACGCCCAGGGGAAGAGCCTTCTCTGTGGCAGGTCCCGCCCTTTGGAATGACCTCCCCCCAGACCTCCGGACTATCATCGACCTTCGCCTCTTCCGCCGGACTTTAAAAACCTATTTTTTCCGTATGGCCGGCCTGGCATAGTTGCTACAACCACGTTTTATTAGATTTAGGTTTTAAATTAACTGTCTCTTTTTAGCACGGGTTAAATTGTTTAATAGTAGTTTTACATTTTGTAGAATTTGTACTATTTGTATTGTTGGTTTTTAAGTCCCTGTGCGCCGCCCTGAGTCCCTCTTTTGGGAGATAGAGCGGGATTGAAATCTAATAAATGAAACGAAATGAATGAAATGGTGGTTTGCTTACAGACATTTCATTAATTTGGGTATTGAAAGTTCTGCAAGAATACGATCAAGGACAGAGAGAATGGAGGACCGCCCTTTACTTATTATCTGTTGTTATTTTTGTGACAATAACCGTGTTATTTATTAGTATTGTGGATATTAGATATAGATGATTAAAATAAAATGTGGCGACCAGAAGATATCCAGGGGAAGTCGACAGTGTCAAAATAATAGGTGTGACCAGGCAATCATAGCCCCATCTCTTTATTTAAGGGCTGCATCACACAAACATAAAAAATGATCACCTGTTGTGTTCGTGTACATTTTGTTACCAGTTCCTGGAGGGAGAGGGGGTTGCCTTTCTTATCCCAAATATCTCGTGTTCGAATGGAAACAAACAGTAAGCAAAAATAATAAATGATGATTTTTCATCTGTTCTGCTAAAACCAAATAGGCTTTCTTATGTGTTTATTTATCTTTTAAAAAAGAAGAAGACACAAACAGGATTACTTTTTGTTTAATAACAAAAAAGAAGAAGCAAACCACACATATTACCTGTTATGAAATGTTGCAGGTGGAGAAGGGATGGGATGGAATCTCAGCAGCACTGCAGAGAGAGGCCCAGAACAAGAGATTGTACAGTCCTGAGCTGGATAGCAGTGAGAAGAAGAGGTTCAAAATAGTCACATCCTAGAACAGTGATGGCTATCCTTTTTGTTGCCATGTGCTGAAAGTGTGTGTGTGCACAACAGAAAACACACACACACACACACACACACACACACACGCACACGCACACATAATGCAATGCGTGCAGGACACCGCCTTGTCTGCCCTGTCCCCTGTGCATGCACAAGCATCTTCTGCATGCACCCCGCCCCCGCATGCATGAGAGACCTGAAAATCAGCTGGCTGGCGGGAGGCACGCATGCATGCGCGGTGGAGCTGAGCTGGGGTGACGGCTCAGGTGCTCACAGAGAGAGCTCTGCGTGCCACCTGTGGCAATGTGTGTCATAGGTTCATCATCACAGTCCTAGAATCTGACTGGTTATATCTATTAGGTTAGAATTTTTTTATTTATTTCGGATTTATACCCCGCCCTTCTCCTTGTTAGGACCCATGCACAGGCATTTAAAGAACCATAACAAAGACAATATATATCATTAAAAACATATTAAATTAATAAATTATCAAACCCGTGCTAAAAACCCATTTAAAACCCTACTAATTAGAATTTCTATATAAAAAGTCAGAGATGGGGGCTATGCCAGGCCGGCTTGTTGGAATAGATATGTCTTAAGACGTTGGCGGAAGAGGCGGAGGTCCGAGATAGTACATAGGTTCCAGGGGTAGGTCGTTCCAGAGGGCCGGGCCCGCCACAGAGAAGGCCCTTCCCCTGGGCATCGCCAACCGGCATTGCCCGGCCGACGGTACCCGGAGAAGACCCTCTCTGTGGGAGCGGATCGGGCGAAGGGATGTATGGGGCAGAAGGCGGTCTTGTATATTTTAACTGGTCTAGCAAGATTCTATCTATTAAGCAAATAAAGAATTGGACTCAGTTGGTTTTCCCGATGTCAGCTTGGTGATTGGGGATAAAATTCCTCTATTTTGAAAACATGGCAAAGTTGTTAGAGTTTTAAGAGATGATGTGCTCTTTCCTCTTTCATCACATTGTGCATTTCCTATCAAAGCTGGACAACTGATGGGTGCTAGAGTGGGTTGGAAAATGTATCACCAAAACTCATAGATATGAACAGTTAATGCAATTGGAATGTCATTTTCATAAGCAGCTCCATAACTGCTTTAAGTTGTAAATATGAGATACTGCAATGCTACGTTGGTTGTATGCTTCTATATATTCTTGTGAAAATGGGTAGAACCATATTACCTGTTCCAAATGATAATGAACAGGTAAATATGCTAGCTCCTTGTAATGCTTTGTAAGCCTGGCTTCAAGATGTATTGTTTTAGCAGATGTGTTCTGAATTGTCAATAGTTAACCTAAATAGGCTTCATTAAGTGACTGCCTCATTTATCAACCATTCACACTTATGTTTGCAGATCTGTATTTAAAGAAAAGTTGAAGCATCGTTATGGTTTCACTTAGTGACTGCTTCACTGAACAACCAAGTTGCCAGTTCTAATTGTAGTCACTAAATGAGGAATTCCCATACTTTTTAATATATTGTAACTATTTTGTTTATAAGACAATCATTTCAGACTAACTAGATAGTTGAAGGAAAGCTCAGTAGTAAAGTCAGTAGAAAATCATTACTAATCCTCTTTCATTGGTCATCTCTACTGCTGAAATAAAGGCTGATGTCTTTTGACCACATTCACCAATATTATTAACATAAGCCTTTCATTTAGGGAGAAAAACATGTTTACATATAAGCACTTCCATGTAACCACTTTTGTCAGAATTCCAATGGAGGAACAGGAAATAATCAGCCTTCCTAGAGACTCATTGGATATGGTGTCTCCTCCTCCTCCTTTTGTTTATATTCACCAAAAGATTTTGAGTTGCAACAATTCCAACAGAACTGCCAAAGAAGTCAATGTAGATACAAAAAGTACATTCAGAAAGGAAATGGAAAGGAAGACTATCAACAGTTAGCTTGGAAATGTAACAATGGAAACAGGAATGTGAAAGCTTAAATTGAACTGAAATTATCAAAGGATGCGAAGACTAGGGGAAAAAAACAGGCTTTTTAAGATGTGTTTACAAGAAAGAAAAAAGGAAGAATTTGTATGTCAGCTACCTAATAAAGAAGACAAATGTTAACAGCTAAAAAAGAAAAAAATATATTCCCATTTTATTTTATTTTATTTTTTCCAATGAAAAGATTGTGAAGGCCAAGTTGAAGGGGCAGGAATGAAGTCTGTGATTAATAGAACATGGTCAAAGAATATCACTTCACTTGGAATGAATTTAAGTCTCCAGGACTAGATGAAATTCATCTTTGGATACTGAAAGTTGTAAAGCATATCATGAAGAAATCAATCTGCAAGCTTTTGAGAAGAATGCTCTAATTATGGTAGTCAGCATAAACTTGTCAAAAACAAATCTTGATAGACAGATCTGTTTTGTTTTGTTTTTAATCAGTTATCACCCTTAATGGATTATGGGAATGCTGTAGCATACAAACATACCTTGACTTCAGTAAAAATATTTGACAGAGTATCCCAATACATGTTCATCAAAAACCTAGTTAAATATAATTTGATGTCTTGACAATTACATGTACAGTATACTGAGCTGGCTCAAAAATTGTACTCAGACAGTGCTCATCCAATTGGAGAGACAGATTAAGTGAAGGGCCTTGAAGATCATTAATGATTTGGATGAAGTGGTGGAAGGAATGCATTATCAAATCTGCAAATGGTACAAAATTGGGTGGGCTAGAAGGCAGAAATAAAACAGTCTTAATGGGCTGGAAAAATGGATGGAAAATGCCTGACCTGAACTCAATAAGAGTTGAACAGATCCTGCCTTCAGAGTGCTTTGTCAACCACAACATCAAAAAAACATCATAGATAGTAACCATGATGAAAATCACATTGGGAGAAGACTAAGTGACCTATGTTATGAGCTGGCAATAAATTGAAGGGAATATTATGGGGACATGCTAGTTAAAAACAGCACCTGTTTTAGGCCCATCATGAGAGGGATTTCATAATGAACCCCTACTGATTTTGAAACAGGTTCAAAGAAGAGCAACACAGATGGTCAGGGAATTAGAAAATAAGTGCTACTTTCTACTTTATGGGTCCATAAAACCTGAAGAAAAGATGATTGAGGTGGAGTATGATAATACCCTACAAGCAAACCACATAGAAACAATTCAGTGCCAATCTCTCTCATTCCAGAATGCAGAACATAGGTTAACGGGTTTGAATGACATTCTTATTGAACATGACAAAAAATGTCTTTAAAGCAAGAGCTCTTTTTATGGCGAAATCAATTACTCAAAAAAAGGTTGTGAGCTTCCTTTAATTGGATGTATTCAAGAGGAAATTGAACAGCCATCTCCCTGGCATGTCCTACTTTAGATTCCTGCACTAAGAAGGACATTGGGCCCTTTTAGCTTAAATGGTGCCTTTTAACTCTCTGCGTTGAAATGAAGCCCATGGTTTTATCAGAAACCTCCTCCCCTGTAGGTTCTCCTAAAAGACTTTCATCCCTGAAATGTGAACACTGAACCATTTTAGAATCACAAGTAGACCTTGACTTAGAACCACAACTGAGGCCAACATTTTTGTTGTTAAGAGAAACATTTGTTAAGTCAGTTTTGGCCCACTTCATGACTTTTCTTGCCACAGTTGTTAAGTGAATGATTGCAGTTAGTTAAGTTAGTAATGTAGTGGTGAAGTGAAACTGGCTTCCCCATGGACTTCGCTTGCCAGAAGGTTACAAATGTTGATAACATGATTGCAGAATACTACAATTCATCATAAAGATGAGCCAGTTGCAAAGCAGCTGAATTTTGATCATTTGACCACGGAGATGCAGCATTAGTGCCAACGCAGTCAAAAGTCACTTTTTTCAGAGCCATTGTAACATTGAACAGTCACTAAATGAACTGCAATGTAAGCCGAGGGCTACCTGTTTACAGATAGAAAAGCCTTCATAGTAGTAGTGGTGTTAGGATATTCAGCCTTATATTGGGTTGACAATATATATGAGTCTATGTTCTTAAGGAGTTATGTAGCTTTAAGAACTGTTTAAATCTGATTGGCTGTGAGTATCAGCTATACTATATAATCAAGGTCAGGAATGCAGCTCATTCCCTGTTCGATTCCTTGTGATCCTGTGTTTACCTGATTGCTGTTGGAGAAGAAGAAGGAGTATTGTTTTGTATCACTGTGAGATAATTCTGTGTTTGGTGTTGGACTGTTATTTGTTTAAGAAGTTAGTCAGAAGAAGCATTTTAGTTGCTACAAAGTAAAGACTATTTATTTTCTTACTATCACTGTTTTAGAGTTTGTTTGTGGTTTACAGCAACGTATCTCTTTACTGTCCGGTGAATTACACGATTCCGCATTTATTTGCTAACATTGGTTATGGGACCAGAGTTGCTAACAAGTGGGATTCAAAACTTTTTCCTACCGGGTCTGTGGCTGTGGCTTGATGGGTGTGGCATGGCTTGGTGGGCGTGGCAGGGGAAGGATACTGTAAAATCCCCATTTCCTCCTGATCAATGGGACTCAGGAGGCAGAGAATAGATGGGAGCGGGGCCAGTCAGAGACGATATTTACCGGTTCTCCAAATTACTCAACATTTCTGCTACTGGTTCTCTAGAATTGGTTAGAGCCTGCTGAATACCATCTCTGCTTCATAGCATAGTGGGTTGGGATGGAGAAATGGGATTAGAGCAGGGAAACACTGATGATGAATTCTCCTTTCTTTATTATCTGCTCCAGTTGAAATGGCGAACTTTTGCTCCAGTTTAACATACAGACACCCACAGGGAGAGGCAAAAGTGACAAAATATAGACTATTACACCATGATGCAAAACCTGCAACTTACAACTCATGACACATGTCAGGAGATACAATCAGTATGCAAAGGTGGGATTTGCATCATGACATCACTGCTTTGTGTGTGATTTTGGTTTGATATTTGCTTGATTCATAATCTGGAGGAGTAGACTTAACAATGCTTTAGAGCAGGGGTCTCCAACCTTTGCAACTTTAAGTCTGAAGGACTTCAGCTCCCAGAATTCTGGGAGCTGAAGTCCTTCAGACTTAAAGTTGCAAAGGTTGGAAACCCCTGCTTTATAGGGATAAGGAGGCACTTGGGCCTCCTGATGGAAATTTAACTGGATTACAAATTCCATTAATACTGACCACTCTAAACGCAAGGGGAAAGCAATATTTGTGAGATGCTAACAACGAGGAAGTCTGTTGAGAAATTGATCCTGAGTAAATGGATGACTCATTGAGCTAACACAGCAGACAAAACTGGTGTTTTGGCCAGAGTGAGAGGAAAAAAATATATTTTGAGATAATCTCTTCCATCAATTTCTAAAGTTACTTATGGGAAAATTGCAGAGCTGTGTAACAAACTCTGACTCTTCCCCTCTTTGCCAGCCTTTGATTATCCTGGAGAGAGACCATATTTTAAGAATTTTTCATTTCCAGCTAAAATCGCTCAAAGGGAAGCTGAGCCATTGGGCAGCCAACTCTGAGCTTTTCCTGTCCTTGAAAGCTTTTGCTTATCCATGGAAGTCTCTCTCTGAGCCAATTGAGGCTGAGTCTCCTTGAAAGACTGGATGTGAGCCCAGGCGGTGCAATGACAAAGCAGGCAGAAGCCTGCAGAGGGTCTCACCTAAAATGGACTTGTAGTTGCAGCTTCTAGGAAGCTGCTAAGCTTTTTGGAGTTGATCTTAGTACCTCGAGTATAGTGCCTCCTTAGACCACATATGCCCAGCTTTTGGGTATCCCTGGAGCAGCCCTACTGAGTTGTTGTTGTTGTTGTTGTTATTATTGTTATTATTGTTATTATTATTATTGTTGTTGTTGTTATTATTATTATTATTATTATTATTATTATTATTATTATTATTATTATTATTATTATTATTATTATTATTATTATTATTATTATTATTATTATTAAAATTTCTAAACCGCCCCCTCTCCCCGAAGGGACTCGGGGCGGTGTACAGGAAAATTAAGAACATCTAAAAACATAACAATACATACATAATTAAAACCAAATTAAATAAATTAACCCTGTACTAAAATTTATAAAACATTAAAACTGTATCCCATTAACACCGGATTAAACAATTTAAGCTACAGACTGGGGCAAGGAGCATAACTTAGGCCAAGCCAGCCTGATGGAACAGATAGCTTTTTACTTTTTGGCGGAAGGAGCGGAGGTCCGTAGTAGTCCTAATATCGGGGGTTGTGACATAGCCTGGAAGATTTTGTCAATCTAAGCCCAAGAACGTCCGAAAGGTTCTTTTTTCACTGTGTCAGAATATTCATGAACTGGAATAGGACATAGCAACAAGTCAGTCATTGGGAACTGGCTGGAATAGGACATGGTAACAAGGTCAGCCAATGTATAGGTATGGCAACTGGGTCAGCCAATGGGAATGATTTGGTGACTGAGACCATGCCAGACAGCTCAGAGCCTGGGTGTGGCTTACATATGTAGCTCTGAGTCTGCACAAGAGAAATAATCTGGTCTGCTGCTTAACTGAAACTCAATAACATGTTCTCTCCTCTGCCTGTAAACCAGCTGTTGGTATTGTATATATTACTTCATGTGTTATTATGTATATAATGATAAAGTTAATTAATCATGCTGAATCAGTTATCTGTGTGTGGTTTCTGGATTTGATTTCTGCAACAAACTCTAACAAACTGGGCTTTCCAGAGAAAGTCAACCATGACCTGGATGTCTGAGAATCTCCATAGACAGTAAATCCAAGAATGATGCAGACCAATTCTTCCAGGATTCAGTTCCTTATTTGCATACACACAACAGAGTCTTTTCAGACTTACTACTCTCACCTTAACAGATATACCATAAGCAATTCTGGAGAGTGTCTATCCTAATTCTCTTCCACTTCCATAGTCCTGGGCTAGGCTGCTTCTTGTCCACACCCTCCACTTTCTGGAATATACTCCTTCCTTCTTGGGAAATTTCTGCTTCACTGCAGTCTATTGCAAAGTTATCTGTAAAGTAGTTGTGTATGGATCAGAAAAAAAGTGATACATCAATAGTTCCCCGAACTGCCCTCAGCTATGCCAAGGTGACCAAGGAAATCAAGACACCTGCTGAGTTAAAAGCACTGACAAGTAGCTATTGCAAGGGAACACCAACTTTAATTCTCTTCCTTCTATGAACTTTTGGAAGCCCAATGTTTCACCAGTCCTTGAGAATCAGGTCTATAGACAGGAAGGTATATGCCCTTCCTTCCTTCCTTCCTTCCTTCCTTCCTTCCTTCCTTCCTTCCTTCCTTCCTTCCTTCCTTCCTTCCTATTCCCATTACTATCCATCTTTATTTATAAGTTGACTTCTCAGTTTTCTTCTTTGTTTACCTTGAGCCTATCTGCCTATAGAAAGATTGGCAGCATACAAGTCAAGGAATGGATGAATGAATGAATGAATGAACGAATGAATGAATGAATGAATGAGCAAATGAATGAATGAATGAACAGATTTGCCTTTTCAGTCTCTTTTCCTTTCTCTCTCTGCACCTTGACCCTCAAATTGATTTTTTTCTCCCTGCTCATTCAATACCCTTCTATAGGAATGATTTGCACAGATCATGTCGCTCTTCCTAAAACCTACTGGGTATGTATTGACCCATCAGTAGGCCCCCAAATTCTTCATTGCTGTCCTTCAAGACTGTTTAAATGCCTTTTCCTGATTGAATGAAATTTCCCCAATGACAGCTACTTCATTGCTATTTCCCACTGACTTGCTTTCCTTCTGCACATTTAATGGAAAACCCTAAACCAACACTTGGAAGCAATTACATATTCTTATTTCCCTCTAGCTTAACTTTCTTTTTGTAAGAAAATCTTTTTCAGTTCTCGGATTTCCTTTCTTTTTTTAATATTGCAATGTTTGGTTTCATTAGTAGCACTCTTTTATGGCTGCAGGTAGAAACCTCAGTAAACAGATTTCACTTGGGGGAAAAAAAAACTTATTTAGCATGACTCCGGAGACTAGCTTCCTAATAAATTTCTTATACCCTGCAGTATTTTTAACAGTTAACACATTACCTTGCTTATACACGATCGATAAGAGAGTTAATTTACATCCTGTAAAGGTGGGAAAAATGCCCCCAGTATTAATCTTTCTGGTCTAATGCTAATTGCCAGTGCATGTATTGTAGCAACGTGTGTTAACACCAACGCAGTTAAGGATTTGGCAGCGTTCCTGCAATATTTATTACTGTTCTTCATGATGTGAAAGTTTGTAATAAACAATAATTTATAGAAATCTGAAATTTGGCCCAATACTTTGCAATATATATTCACGCTAATTTTTAAAAAAGAGTGTCTTTGGTATTAGTATTGGGAAGTATTATTTTATATTCTGGAAGCAAAAATTAATAATAAAAAAGACTTGTTCATGAATATTTTTGTTTTTATCCAGTATATCAGATGCTTAAAATGTTATACCCCAAATAAATGTTTTCAGTGTTGCTGATTAAAGGAGTAAAGAAGAACAGGAGTTTTTAACTCTGTCCCCCCACATGGTTTATCCAAAACATATCCACATTTTATTTGTTTACCCGCTTACATAGAAACCAGTGGTGGGATTCTACCAGTTCGCACCTATTTGCTAGAACCGCTTGTTAACTTTCTAAGGAGCTTGGAGAACCGGTTGTTGAAAAAAAATCTCATTTTGCTTTTTTCTACTTTACAGGGCTAATTCTGTAAGGAAGGCCAGAAGGGAACATTCTGGTGTTGTTTCTAGCCTAATCTATATTGCCTTGCTTATAGAAACTGCCTCTCCAATTAACCCTTATTACATTGTAACAGCTAAGGTGAAGCATCCATCAATGTGAGTGCCAAGGAATGTTAGTGTTCTGGGAGGGGGGGGGGAGAGTAAGAATTAAAACAATTGACAAGGCAGAAGCCTTTCTTAAAAAATATTCCTCAATCCTGGAGGATGAAAATGGGGGAACGGGAAGGGCCATGGCTCCGCCTACAGGCGGGAAGGGAGAGGAGGATACAATAGCTAAAAGACTCAGATCACAAAATTAACTTTCCTTTACATAGTGTGACCTTCAAATGGATGTCTATGAAAACAAATGATTGATTGCATGAAATTTGTGACATGATATATATATGTATTTCTTTCCACTTTGTGTAAAAAAAAATAAGAGGAAAAATTGTTTTTTGTATGAAGCCCCGGAGGCAACCAACACCTCCGACATGGACGTCCACAAAATATCTTATGTAAACCTTATAACCCTTTTCCTTTGAAAAATTTGTTAAAACTAATAAAACTTTTTTCATATAAAATAAATGTGAGTGCCATTGAGTTGGCCATGTCCATCCAGTCACTTGACCACCAAGCCATGCCTACCCAGATGGTCATTAAGGCAGAGAACCAGTTGTTAAATTATTTGAATCCCACCACTGATAGAAACTTATGACTTGTTCTACCCAAGTGGCAAAGTGTACATTACCAAAATACAGATCTTTCATGCCCTGACCAAAAATGAAAAAAGAAAAGAAGGAACAAAATGTCAAAACTTTATATAGTTCAGTCATACATCGAGGACTTGATATCAGCCCTATTAAACATGGGTTTGGGGTCATTCTAAAACACACTTAGGTTTAACTGTTGAGTCTGTGGGGTTCTTGGTGGTCTCTCCGCTTGTTGGTTTTCTTGCCGACCTTTCATTACCATACTAGGTATCTGATGATGCAACATAGCTGATGTAATGAAATGTTTGCAAGCAAACCACCACAAACTGATAACACCTCGGACCTCACAGTTCAAACCTGAGCTACAAATAATATTTTCTACCAATGTTGGGCCTCTCCTTAAAGTCGATCTTCAAAGACCAAATGCAAGGCCTGTGTCTAGAATGGAGTAAAAATGAAAGGAGATTCCTTCAAACCAATGTCACAATTTGGATTGCACCTCCCTGCACCTCCTTATGTACTTTGCAAAGATATTCATGCAATTACTAAATAGGTCACATCTCATGTTATATACAGTATATTTGGAACAGCATTTCTATATTCTATTGTTTTGGAACCATAACCATTGCCTTTTTATCATAGGAACCTCACTTTTTTTGAGATCAAAAGCTTTATATGAATCTTGTGGAATGCTTTCATCTAGACAAGGGAAAGTTGGACTAGACAAAGTAGAAAAAGGGCATGTTCAGGATAGAAATAACATATAGCATAGCATAGCATAGCATAGCATAGCATAGCATAGCATTTAGATTTATATACTGCTTCACAGTGCTTTTACAATCCTCTCTAAGCCCTTTACAGAGTTCAGCCTATTTCCCCCAACAATCTGGGTCATCATTTTACTCACCTTGGAAGGATGGAAGGCTGAGTCAATCTTGAGCCTGGTGGGATTCGAACTGCCAAATTGCAGGCAGTTGGCAGGCAACAGAAGTACCTTGCAGTGCTGCATTCTAACCACTGTGCCACTAAGGCTGAGCCATCATGACCCACATATGTCTTAAACTCATCATCAAATTGAATTCTTATTACAGTCAAAGACTAACATAAGGATCTTCTTTTTCTCATGTTGCCCATGTTGTGCCAGTGCCTGGAAGCCGTACGGATCTGGATGGGAAGTAACGGACTCAGGCTCAACCCGACCAAGACCGAGTGGCTGTGGTTTCCGGCCGCCCGATTCAACCAGCTCACTCCATCGCTGGCCATAGGGGGAGAACATCTTGCCCCTGTGGATGGGGCGCGCAATTTGGGTGTCCTCCTGGATGCCCGGCTGTCCATGGAAGATCAAGTGACAGCCGTGGCCAGGAGGGCGTTTTACCAGGTTCGCCTGGTTCACCAATTGCGCCCCCTGTTGGATCGGGACGCCCTTCGCACAGTCACTCATGCGCTCGTGACATCCCGACTGGACTATTGCAACTCTCTGTACATGGGGCTTCCCTTGAGGTGCACCCGGAGACTTCAGCTAGTCCAGAATGCAGCCGCGCGAGCAATTATGGGGACCGCAAGGTCCACCCATGTAACACCGCTCTTGCGCGAGCTGCACTGGCTACCTGTCGTCTTCCGGGTGCGCTTCAAGGTGCTAATTATCATCTTTAAAGCGCTCCATGGCTCGGGACCTAGCTATCTGTGGGATCGGATCCTGCCTCATACATCCTCATGGCCGATTCGCTCCCACAGAGAGGGACTTCTCCGGGTGCCGTCCACTAGACTGTGTCAGCGGGTGACACCCAGGGGAAGGGCTCTCTCTGTGGCGGGCCCGGCCCTCTGGAACGACCTTCCCCCCGATATTAGGACGACCACGGACCTCCGCTCCTTCCGTCTTAAATTAAAAACTTATTTTTTCCGTCTGGCCGGCTTGGGATAGTCCCCCTGTCTTGGGGTTTTACTGGGTAGATTTTAGTTCAGTTAGTTTAATGGGAATTTTAGCACAGGCTGAGTTTAATTTGGCTTTTAAAATTGTTTGTATATTTTATTGTTGTTTGTATGTTTTTACTGTTTTTATTCTACCTGTGCACCGCCCCGAGTCCCCATGGGGAGAGGGAGCGGTTTATAAGTATTAAATGAATTGAAATGAATTGAAATGAATTGAATTTAGGATATAAGATGTAAAGTTTCACCAAATCTAAAGATGTAGTGCTGCATAAACAGGGATAGAATGAAGATCACGTGAAGTGTTAATACCACTTTATAATGACTTGGTAAGGCCACACTTGAAATACTGCATCCAGTTTTGGTCTCCATGATGTAAAAAAATATGTGGAGACTCTAGAAAGAGTGCAGAGAAGAGCAACAAAGATGATTAGGGGACTGGAGGCTAAAACAGTTGCAATAACTGGGTATGTCTAATCTGATTAAAAGAAGGACTAGGAGAAACATGATAGCAGTGTTCCAATATCTCTAGGGGCTGCCACAAAGAAAAGGGAATCAAACTATTCTCCAAAGGACCTGAGGGCAGGATAAGAAGCAATGGGTGGAAACTGATCAAGGAGAGAAGCAACCTAGAATGAAGGAGAAATTTCTTGACAGTTAGAACAATTAATAAGTGGAACCACTTGCCTCCAGAAGTTATGAATGCTCCAACACTGGAAGTTTTAAAGAAGATATTGGAGAACAGTTTGTCTGAAGCGGTGTAGGGTTTCCTGCCTAAGCAGGGGGTTGGACTAGAAGACCTCCAAGGTCCCTTCCAACTCTATTATTCAGTAAGAATGCTGTTATGCACCTCCTGAGCTAGATGAGAATAGTTGTACCCTGTGTTTGTATCTCCAGTTCTCAATCTGTTCAAAATGTCTCAGATCAAGCTTTCTTTTATACCATGTCAATGGCAATTGTACAGTATATGAGAATCTTGAATTCCTCCACTGCTTATAAAAAAGGATGCTCATATTATATTTTGAGAAAAAAGAAAGGTTGTCTCAGTATGCTAACCTCCTCCATCTGCATGCAACAATATCTTTACATAGAAAGAGAGGGTTATTATTAAAATCTCACTAGATGAATAATTATCAGCAGAAGTAAATTAAGCAGAGACATTCTGGATCTAATGAATTATTGTGCACCCATTCGCTAGTTCATACACTTTTTGAAAAAGGTGTAAGAAGATACTGCAATTAGTTGACGTACTATAGCTTATTTAAAACCAGGGGCCGTTATACAATAATTAGATATATTCTTCCATTGCCTAAAGTTTTCTCAGCATCAAGTAAATTTCCTCTTGAGTAATGCATAGCACTGGTCACTACAAAAATCAAGATATCAAAAAAAATGTCTTTCTACCATATGCAAGGCTAGTTTGTAAAGTATGAAATGTATTTTGTTTATTAAATCAAAACATTTTAATGTTAAGATTGGAAATCTTTCCTCCTCCTCCTCCTCCTCCTCCTCCTCCTCTTCCTCCTCCTCCTCCTCCTCCTCATCTTCATATCAGAAGTAGCAATTTTAGAGAGAATTTTCTGGCTGAAATAACAAGGCCTGATCAGGTGTTCCATTGTACTTCCAGTTCTTTGTAAATGTCTTAAAGGTTTCCTTACTAGAGAGATTCATCTCCCCCCCCCCCCGCCCCCCCCCCCCATTTTAACTTCAGACATATGGCAGCAAAATTGTTCCTTGGAAAGCTCAAAGCTGGATGACAAATGCTCCTTTCCCTTCTGGTGATTCATCCTCAGTGTTTTTTAAATAGCAAGACATTGATAATGTCTACCAATCTAAGCCAAGTCAAAGCTTCCTACTGTTTCTTCATTAATGGGTCTTTGTAATGAATTGCCTTTTCCCACTGCATCAGTTGAAGAAAATCCAGATAAGGTAAATTATTAAAATTCAAAATGCAAGGTTGTTACCTTCACTGTGGCAACTAGATGTCTTTGCTGAATTGGTAGCTGCAATTGAACCCTCTTTGAAATATATTCAAATGCTCAGTTATTATGGGGATCAGCTAAAGTTCTTTATTCCAGATATACATCCTGGATTGAAAATGATTTAATTTATTGCATTATATATATAATTTATTCTTGGCAACCCAGATAGCAGTACAGAATGTGAAATATGTCCGATTTCTTCCTAGTTATTCTAATGTAATGAAAAGTTACGAGAATGATGCAGTTCTGCACAACAATATTTTTTGTATTATATAGAAAAATGCCAAATGCAATGTACATGTGGATCCAAAATCATTCACATTTATACCAGCTATAGTAATAATTAGGAACTTTTGTAGAATGTTGTACTTACAACATATTTTTTTTAAACCCCTTACAACATTTTACCCGGCAAACCATTCCTTTTTGGAAAGGCACCGTAAAAATATTTTCTGTTTTGAGGATTCTACAGAGGAATTACCAAGTCTGTCATCTGCATCTCTATAACTTTCTGGTTTGGTTCTGCAACCCAACAAGACAGAGACACAGACTTCAGAGGATAATTAGAACTGCAGAAAAAACAATTACTACCAACCTGCCTTCCATTGAGGACCTGTATACTGCATGAGTCAAAAAGAGGCCCGTGAAAATATTTACAGACCCCTTGCATCTTGGGCATGAATTGTTTCAACTCCTACCCTCAAAACGACACTTTAGGGCACTGCACACCAGAACAACTGGACACAAGGACAGTTTTTCCCTGAATGCCATCACTCTGCTAAACAAATATTTCCCTAAACACCGTCAAACACTGTTACTTACTAAGGTTGCATTACTATTACTATTAGTCTTCTCATCGTTCCTATCACCCATCTCCTCCCACTTATGACTGCAGGACTGTAACTTGGTTGATTGTATCCTTACAATTTATATTGATATTGTTTCCTGATTGCTTATTTGTGCCCTATGACTATCATTGTTATACCTTATGATTTTTGATGAATCTATCTTGTCATGTACTCTGAGAGCATATGCACCAAAGACCAATTCCTTGTGTGTCCAATCACACTTGGCCAATAAAGAATTCTATTCTATTCTATTCTATTCTATTCTATTCTATTCTATTCTATTCTATTCTGTCTATTGGAAGAACAACACACAGAAAACCTTCCACAATGCCTTTTCAAGAAGAAAATTCATTGTTTCAACTTCCTTCCATTTCAAATATATGCATTTTTAAAATCCAGGTCCAGTTGCACAGGCATAACCTCAGGTTGTCGTCTAAAGTAATTTTAGGGGTTCAATCCTTATGCTGAAGCCGGGAGATGGTGGGTGTTGTTATTGCTTTCTATTGTTTTTTATATTGGGTTTTTAATTGTTATAAGTTGACAGTGACTTGGACAGACATGTAAATTTTCTTAAAGAAATATACAAATAATCTTTGTCTATTCTCAGTCTTATTTGGCTGAAGTTTTGTAAAAGGCAGAGACAGAAACTTCAGCAGCTCATCATTGTGAGGGATGGGAGTCACTTTTTCTCCACACAAGGTTGTGGTGGGGAAAACACTCCCATATAACACCGATCCTGCACGAGCTGCAGTGGCTTCCTGTAGTCTTTCGGGTGCGCTTCAAGGTTTTGACGACCATCTTCAAAGCGCTCCATGGCTTGGGACCTAGTTATATGCGAGACCGTCTCCTGCCCCATACATCCTTTCGTCTGATCCGCTCCCACAGAGAAGGCCTTTTCAGGGTGCCGTCGGCCGGGCAATGCCGACTGGCGACACCTAGGGGAAGGGCCTTCTCTGTGGCGGGCCCCACCCTTTGGAACGACCTACCCCCTGAACTTCGCACCATCTTGGACCTCCGCCTCTTCCGCCAGTGTCTAAAGACACATCTCTTTCACCAAGCCGGCCTAGCATAAACTCCCGCTGGGACTATTTTAGACAGTTTTAATTTGGGGATTTTAATTGGATTTTAGCATAGGATGGGAATTTAATATGTCTTTTAAATTTAGTATTTTGTCATTTTGTATGTTTTTAAATTCCTGGGTCCTCTCCGGAGAAGGGCAGGGTATAAATTTAATTAAAATAAAGTAAATAAAATAAAATAAATAAAACAGAAGGCCGAGCATTAGGTAGATATTGCCCCTTGAGTTAATCCAATCAATTTATTTTTGAGGAGAAGAAATAAATAAATAAATGCCTTGGTAGATCACAATGAAAACCCACCCCTTATGTACAGTACCTGCACTATGATGCCACGCCTAAAAGGTAAGGGGTAAAGGTTGTGTTGCAACATATTTTTCAGTCCTTGTTCCTCCCATCCTTCTGCAGGTGCCTATGGATAGAGGTCTTCTCCAGCCTCCATTCCTAGGAGAAGAATGAAGCAGCTTTTTCAGACTGAGGGCATTTGGTGTCAGTATGGTGCGTCAAGGGCCATTTTCAATCATTCTCAAAAAATATGGGTAGGGTCAGGGCAACATTGAAAAGATCAGGACAAAAAACAATCTGAAATGTAAACCTTGGTGCTTTTTGTTAACCTGAAGAATATTTAATCTAAATTTAATTGAAACAAAATACTTCTAAAGTCATGAAAGTCACCAGAATATTGCTGCCATTTTGTGGAAAGGATCTCAGGGTAACATATTGGGCTTGCAGTTGCCTAGCTCCAACTAAAAAAATGCTCTAATCTTTATGACATTGAAGAAGGTCAACTTTAGGAAATGAAGGGTGGATCGAAGGATCCAAGAATACCACGTTTTTATAAGAATAAATTTAAAAAAAACTAAAAATAAAATAAGAATACCACGTACGTGATATACCACACTTGTCTTGTATACCTGAAGAAACATTCTACATTTTAAACTTCTGATTAACCTATTTCTGTCGGTCATTGACAAAGGACACACATTGAAATTTGGAACGGCAAATCTCCTACTTGAATCACCACAACTATTTCTTAAATCACCTATACCAGGGGTGTCGAACCTTGGCCGCTTTAGGATTTGTGGATTTCAACTCCCAGAATTCCCCAGCCAGCAACTGCGATATGCAGCTCCTGAAAGTGTTAGCCTGGTGACTTTCATGCATGGCTGGCTAGAGAATTCTGGGAGTTGAAGTCCACAAATCTTAAAGTGGCTAAGGTTGGATACTCCTGACCTAAACTAAGAAGAAAAAGTAGCCCAAAAGAGGGGAATGTAGGTGAGACACTTCCATTCTGCGGAAGAATGCTCCTTCTGTCTGATCTGCCTCAAAAACCTTTCCAAACATGACACTCCTCAAATGTAATATACTTTGATGATAAACTAGATTAACTTTCCTCAGTGCAAGAGAAAGGCCACCTGTTGCCAAAATGTCCATGTTCTTGTTGGCTGTCTTGTAACTGTCATCACTTCAATGCAATCTGCACCTAACATGATGGAATATAATGAATATGTCAGGAGTTGGCCGTCAGCCATCCGAGTACATGAAAACTTGGCTTACGTACAGTGTCAGCGTGGAGGCCTTGCCTATCATCTTGTGCAAAGGATTTCTGCACCACTTGATTTGTTTGCTCAGGGTTTGTTTTTCTTGGAGGGGAACACATTTACTGAATGGCTTTTTGACAGCCCATCCAAACATTTGCAGTTTGGGAAACCAGTGCTTCCTCTTGCAAGCCTCTTAACTAATGGGCGGTATGAAATGCCACTGCTGCTGATTGCACGAGGTGTTTATTCTTGGTACATTACCATGGAAAGGTTTAAATGAGGCTTGAGTGTTTACCTAGGGTGGAATAATCCCATGATGTAAAACGACTCTTATCGTTTCAGCGCTACCCTTTTAAATCAGGCAACCGTGCATTGGTTTTTATGCACAGGCAGTCCGTGACTTACAACCATTCATTTAGTGACTGTTCACAGTTACAACAGTACTGAAAAAAAGTGACTCACGAATATGGTGGCGCTGTGCTTAGAGTGCAGTATTGCAGGCTAATTCAACTCACTGCCTGGAGTTCGATTCTACTGGCTCAAGGTTGACTCAGCTTTCCATCTTTCCGAGGTAGGTAAAATGAGGACCGAGATGGTTCAAAACAACGTTATAGACCATTGCACAACAGAACAACTAGACACAAGGACACTTTTTCTCCGAATGCCATCACTCTGCTAAACAACTAAGTCCCACAACACTGTCAAACTATTTACTAAAACTGTGTTACTATTCTTCTCCTCATCCTTCCTATTATCTATCTTCTTCTACTTATGACTATAACCTTGTTGCTTGTATTTTTGCAATTTATATTTAGTTTTCTAGTATTATTTTGATTGCTTATTTAGTATCCTATGACTATCACTAAGTTTTTTTTATTTTTTTATTTTTCTAATTTATACCCCGCCCTTCTCCTTGTTAGGACTCAGGGCGGCGCACAGACATTATTAAAAACCATTACAAAACAATATATACTATTAAAACATATTAAATTAAATTAAAACCCGTGCTAAAAACCCTTTAAAACCCTAAAAAATTAAAATTTATAAATATAGTCAGAAACGGGGGGCTACGCTAGGCTGGCTTGTTGGAATAGGTACGTCTTAAGGCGTTGGCGGAAGAGGCAGAGGTCCAAGGTAGTGCGAAGGTCGGGGCGTAGGTCGTTCCAGAGGGCAGGGCTCGCCACAGAGAAGGCCCTTCCCCTGGGTGTCGCCAACCAGCATTGCCCGGCCGACGGCACCCGGAGAAGGCCCTCTCTGTGGGAGCGGATCGGACGAAGGGATGTATGGGGCAGAAGGCTGTAGCCTTCGAATGCACCTCAAGGGGAGCCCCATGTAGTGTTGTATCTTATGATTCTTGATGAATATATATATTTTATGTACACTGAGAGCTTATGCACCAAAGACAAATTCCTTGTGTCTTCAATCCAGAGGTGGGTTGTTCCTGATTCAGCCTGGTTTGGCCGAACCGGTAGTAGAATTCAGGCCTGGGTCATAGAACTGGCAGCAACCCAGGCCTGACATGCACCTGGACCGGTTCCCTCACCACTGCTGGGGTGCTACCGTTTTGTTTTTTTGTGACTGCACATGTGCAGTGCACACACGCACAGCACGCATTTGGCGTGCGGGAGAGTTGCAAACCGGTAGTAAAACTGGCAGCAACCCACCCCTGATCCAATCACACTTGGCCAATAAAGAATTCTTATTACCACCATAATTCCAGGCTCAGTTATGTTCCGAAGTCAAGGACTACCTGTAAATCTTACAAGGAGTGAGTAAAGAATTTCTGTGTTTAATTCTGAATAAAATTGCTTGGGGCAGGGAAGTGTTATGATAGTATATGTTACTTTCATGCAATTGACTGGGTTTCCCATGCACACAAAAATGCTAAAATGATTCTCCATTGTCTTTGAGTATAGGACCAGAATAGCATAATCTGTCCTTCTCTTCTTCATTGTCCTTCATGTTTGCTCTTATTTCGTTAAGAAAGACAAAGAATCCCTCATACCAATGTACGTGCCAGGGTGGCTTTCAAATTCAACTCTAGCACATTTGGTTATGATTAGGTTATAAAATCAGAGGAAAATAGTTCAAAGTGGTTGTTAATGAATTGGCCAGGATTAAGATTATCTTTCTGACAATCAGAAATCAAATTAAAACATAAGTAGTTTGCAAAATATTCCTTCGGGGAATATTTGCCACACATGGGATCACAGAGACTTAGACATGAGTCTTATCTAAATCTAGCAGCAAAAGAAAAAGTATGAAGGCCGGGAAATTAATAATGGAATGAGCTGAGGTTAATTGGCTTGAGAAAGATGTTCTTGCTCGGATGGTAGATTATGGTAATCATTCCTTCCCTTGGGCGGAAGAGGCGGAAGTTATGAACATTTAGGAAACCAACTGTGACTGACTTGCAGCCTCCATTAACATGCTGTAAAGATCATTCTAGAAGAAAGGCAGCAATGTTTGTTGAGTGTATATACTTACCTGGGAAGCTGGTCTCTGAGTGTCATTCAAACTTTGGTTATTTATGGATGTAGGTAGGTCTGATTGACTTGGTAGAATTAAAATTGTGACTCAAGAGCACTTGGATTTTTCTGATATCCATGACACAAGATTCCTGATGCTGTTCTGATTTCTCGGAATCATCACCATCTGATTGAGGTTAGATCTTGTAAAAAGTTTCCCCAGCCACACTAGAGCTGCTAATGACATAATGGTTCCCAGGAGACAAACGCATTACGGAAATGGTCCCCACGTTGGTTACTTTAGCCTTCCCTAGATATTACTGCTCAAGTGGTCATGCTTTTAGACATGCTTGTCATATTTAGTAAGGCTCTCGCAATGACAGATGACTCTATCAATGTCAATTTCTCTTGGTTTCAAATCTGAGAGTCATTTCATCCTCTTCTGCATCCATTACTTCTCACAAAAAATGAATACATTTTTGTGCATTTTTAAAAAAATGTACAACTGTTTTAATGCAATGTTGCATAATGTATGAACTTTTGCAGTGCATTTTCATTGATATGATCGCTTGGTGTGTTATTCTACGTTGCATGCATATATTTGCAAAGGCCTTTGGAAAGAATGCCTAGTACTCCTTTCTTCCTTTCTATTTCTCTTTAGTTTTCTTTCTTTCTTTCTTTCTTTCTTTCTTTCTTTCTTTCTTTCTTTCTTTCTTTCTTTCTTTTTCTGCTTCCCTTTTTTATTTTCTGGTGTTTTGTGCTTTCTGTATTGTTCTTTGTTTTTCAATTGACTGCTCTTAGAAGACTAGATGCTGAAAATGAAACTCAAATAATTTGGCCACCTAATGAGAAGGAAGGACTCACTGGAGAAGAGCCTGATGCTGGGAAAGATTGAGGGCAAAAGAAGAAGGGACGACAGAGAATGAGGTGGCTGGATGGAGTCACTGAAGCAGTAGGCATGAACTTAAACGGACTCCAGAGGATGGCAGAAGACAGGGAAGGCTTGGAGGAACGTTGTCCATGTGGTCACGATGGATCAGACACGACTTTGCAACTAACAACAACAATAACAAAGATGATAGAAGTAGGGGGAAATATACAATTAATAAGTTGGTTGCACAGTCAGCCAAATGTTTAGACTGGAATTGGCATTTTTGTCCACCTACTTGCTAAGAATCTGAGAAGGGCAGATGTTGTTGCTTAATAATATTAAATGTATTGTTGCAGGATGTAAGCTGCTCCAAGTAAAGCTGCCTCTTGAAATTGACTGATGGTGATTTTGTCAATGCTGATAGTGGTCAAGTGGGACTGCAGGTGTTTTGGGTTTGCACCCAAGTAACCCACCTGTTACTATTGATACTATATTTGCTTTGTTTTGCCACAGTTCTACTTCTATTTGCAGATCTTCATATTTTGTGATCTTCTCCAGTTCTTCTTCTGCAGTCTACAGGTACTTCAAGGGTTCACTATACAGATGGTTTTTGTCTTTTTTATTTACAACTGTGAAGTCTGGGGCGTTATGTGGCAGGTGCATGTCTGTTTGAATTCTAAAATCCCAGAACACTTTAGCTTCTTCGTTTTTCCTTACTTTGTCTACTTTGTGATCCCATCAGTTCTTGCTTGCAGTCAAATATTATTTCTTGCAGATCTCCCAGTGCACCATTGTTACTATTTTGTCATGCCAATGTTTTTGGTCAGTCTGTGTAACCTTCTTGCAGCAGCTAACTAGGTGATCCGCTGTTTCTTTAATTTTTTTGGAAAGGTGGCATTTGCTGTCTTCTCAGTTCTTGTTGTGTATGCATTACTGTTATTATTACTTCATCTTTTCATGCATTTCATGCACAATCTTCTCTCTTATGCACGTTATATTCCAGGATCCAGTATTAGCCCTAAGAATGGTTGGATTGTGATATAGGTATGGGCTGTACACACAAGGGAGAGTCTCATTACTGTATGAATCAATAGACTGAGGGGCAAATTCTTTTTCTTTTTTGAAAAAAATATATTTATTTTTTAGTAAAACAAAAATACAAAAAGGAAAAGTCATCATTCTACATTACATCCTTTGGAAAGTAAGTTGACTGGTTACACATAACTATTATACATTTCTAGAATCATTCTTATTCATGAATAATCTCATTTTATAAATTTTAAATCAAAAGATTCATTAAATATCTTAATATCATTACACCCAAATTCTCCTCTAATATTCCATATTTGGTCTATCTTCTTCAGACAAGTTTACTTAAACATAACCACATAATGGCATCCATTTTCTATTCCAAACATACATGCATATATACATACACCTATATATATATCATCTGTAATTATTCCGTTACTTTTATTATAACTCATTATTTGTTAGCTAGTGATTCTTCAGTAACAATCTAAAACAGTCTTCAGTTTGCTAAAATTCTCCCCCTTTTTGCTAAATTACATCCATCAACATTCCTACGAAATAACAGTCTTATTATTTATATCCAATCTCATACTCATACATTTCTACACATACATAGATACATAGATATATATCCTTAAATTATAACATTATTATTAATTACTCTTATTGTAAATAATTATTAACTAACTAATAATCCTTCAATGATATTCTAAAACAATCTAACTAGTTATTAATCATCAAAGGATAACAACAGCCACTCGGTCTTGGACGGGTTAAGTCGGAGCCTGTTCCTCCCCATCCAGACTCGCACGGCCTCCAGACACTGGGACATCACTTCGACGGCATCGTTGGGGTGGTTAGGGGTAGAGAAGTCTGTGTACTTACAAAGAATCCTGGGTTCAGATGAGTGTATGGATAAGTTTTTTTTTAATTTCAAGTTCTAATAACATGCAAACTATTAATAGGCAGAAAAAATAACCATGAGGAACAGGAGGAAGAACTGCTACCAAAAGAACAGTCAGATAAGAGAAATCTGAGTCCAGAGCAGTACTGTAATCTGAGTAAGCATTTCAGACATGACCCTCTCTAGGATAGGTAGTCCCTGAGTTACAACCACAATTGAGCCCACAATTTATATTGCTAAGTGAGATAATTGTTAAGTGAGCTTTGCCCTATTTTATGACCTTTCTTGCCACAGTTGTTAAGTGAAGCACTGTAGTTTTTAAGTTAGTAACATGGTCATTAAGCGAATTAAGCTTCCCCATTGACTTTGCTTGTCCAAAGCTGGTCGCATGACCCCCTAGGACACTGCAGCTGTCATAAATATGAATTGGTTGCCAAGCAGCTGAATTTTGATCCCATGCCCCCAGAGATCATAAGAGCAAGGATCATAAATTTGAAAAATGGTCTTAAACCACTTTTTTTTCAGTGCCGTTGTAACTTTGAATGTTCACTAAACAAACGGTTGTAAGTTGAGGACTACCTATTCTCACAAATATAAAGGGGAGGTGTGTAGGAGGGGAGAAGCGCATCCAGACCTGCAGGTCTGTTTACAGCAGGGGTGGGAAATTATGACTTTTTTTATGACTTGTGGACTTCAACTTCCATGCTGGCTCTGGAATTCTAGGAGTTGAAGTCCACAAGTCATAAAGGGGCCATAGTTCCTCACTTCTCCTTTATTTTAACCTCATAATAAAAGTACTACAACATTAGAGTTTGTGACTTTGGTTTCCTAGTCTGATCTACCTTGGAACACTGACATAAACACAGATAGCTTGACAAGTCATGTGTCAGTTGTTAGAGACAGGGTCTTCTTAAGGTGTTTTGTAGCCACTACCTCAAGCTGTTCTTGGTTCTGCACTTTTTCACCATAGCTATAACCCCTTAGCTTCAAAGGAGACACTGCCAGTGTGGACTTGACCATAACCATCTTGTTAATTGATTTTTAATTAATATCCCACATTATTTCAGCCCCTAAATTGTCTTTTTTTCTCCATGGGTTCATTTGAATAAAAGAGGATTTTTCTTATGTCAGATATTATCATCTGGGGAGACCCATTGTACATAATGACAATCTTTTAATATATTCTATTAGATTTTAACAGTCTCCATATCTGTATCATAAAAAGAAGATAGAATGGCAGTCTATATATAAGGCAGTCTATATATAAGGTAGATCTTCGTTCTCTCTATTGTCTTCTACATTTAATATATGCCCTACAATTTAAAAAGAGAGAGCGAAGACAAACTTTCTTAGTTTTCATCTGCCTCAGCACACAGGTTCCCTGATTCCACACATAAAAGGGAATATTTTTTTTAAATACCCACTTAGAGTGTTAAATTAACAAGAAACTGAAAGGAACTACTGCAGGGATGTCCAAACTTGGGAACTTTAAGACTTGTGGACTTCAACTCCCAGAATTCCCCAGCCAGCATAGTTGGCTGGGGAATTCTGGGAGTTGAAGTCCACAAGTCTTAAAGTTCCCAAGTTTGGACATCCCTAAACTACTGCCTAGATTACTGCCTAGATTACTGTTAGACTCAAGAGTTTTGTATCTTGAGTACCATGAACACTCTATCCCCATGGTGCGAATGGATCAAAGACTTCCTGACTGATCGTCCACAAATAGTAAGGGTTGGGTCCTTTACATCTTCCACGCTGAAGCTCAGCACAGGCTCCCCTCAGGGCTGTGTGCTCAGCCCCTACCTCTACCCACTGTATACATATGACTGCATATCCTCTGATCCATCCAACATCATAATAAAGTTTGCAGATGACACAATGGTGGTGGGTCTCATAACCAGAGGGGACGAATCAGCATACAGGGAAGAAGTCCAGAAGGTATCCGCATGGTGCTCAAGAAACAACTTACATCTAAATACTAGCAAGACAAAAGAGATGGTGCTAGATTTCCGGAAGCACAGAGAGGAATCTGCCCCACTGTATATTGAGGGGGGCTGTGTGGAGAGGGTTTCCTCTTTTAAATTCTTAGGAGTGCTTATTAGTCAAGATCTCACCTGGAAAAACATATGTCTCTGGTGATAGGAAAAGCCCAACAGAGACTTCATTTCCTTAGAGTCCTGTAGAAAAATCAGGTGGAACAACGGCTGATAACCTCTTTCTATCGGTCCACCATAGAAAGTGTCCTCATATATTGTATGTATCACAGTGTGGTGTGCTGGTTTAATAGTTGCGGAGAGGAAGGCACTACAGAGAGTGATCAATTCGGCATAAGAAACCATTGGTTGCCCTCTGACATCACTGGATAACATCGCCAGATCTCACTGCTTTAGCAGAGTAAGGAAGATTCTCATAGATGATTCACACCTTGGTTGGTATCTCTTTGCACTTCTACCATCAGGCAGAATATATCAAAGTTTAGCCAGTCGAACAAACAGGTTTAAAAATAGCTTCTATCCTTGGGCTGTGAGACTTTTAAATTCAACCACAATCACTCCATGCACATGCTAGTTTTTCCTTTTTTCTTTTCTCTCTTTTTTTGTTTGTTATAATTTTGCACCAGTAAAGTTAAAACCAATTTCATTGTAATTTTAGTACAATGACAATAAAGATTATGATGATGATGATGGCGGCAAATCTATGGCACACGTGCCAGAGGTGGCATGCAGAGCCCTTTCTGCTGGCACATGCACCATCACGCCAGGTCAGATCTCCATGGTGTTTCTTTCGTGAGCTTGTTTCCCTGCAAACAATGAAACAGAAACTTACAAAAGAAAAAAGATCTTACCTTTGCCATGCGGCCAGTGTTGGGATGCCCTGCCTCCTGCCAGCCAGCTAGTCTTTGGGTCACTGCTGCTCATGTGCACATGTCCATGCATGCACACGTTTGCACACATGAACACCTTTCAGTTTAGGCATGCACACATGCACTCGGTGGATGAAAGGTTTGGGCACTCGGTGGATGAAAGGTTCGCCATCCCTGCTCTATCCCATCATGATAGATGTTTCACATTTATAAGCATTAAAAAAACCCTGCTAGGTTGAGTTTTGAAGATTTAATTGAGGTTTCATTGGCTTCCCTTTGTCCCACCCAACTTTTGAAACCCACAGGTGGTACATGTACTATTGGTTGGGAACTAACTAGTAGGCCATTTTGAGACAAATGTTGATTTTTGGTGACATGCTGATGCTTGAAGAAGAATTTGGGAATAAAATTTAGAAGCAGGCGGAGACATAAGGGAAAGGCCTTTTACAAAATTATTTAGATTGCACCAGTTAGATTAGGCAACATTTCTTTTAACTGAGATTTCATGCTTCACCCTTATTAATATTAAACTTTCTTACCACGCTATTGGAATGTCAGCAGCAGCACCAAGGAAAGTCCTCCGGATCTGCCATCTATGGAAAAGCAACACAACACATAAACTCTGGTTTATGCCTTGGTTTAGACCAGGGGTCTGCAAAGTTGGCTCTTTTAAGACTGGTGGACTTCAACTCCCAGAATTCCCCAGCCAGCCTAGCTGGCTGGGGAATTCTGGGAGTTGAAGTCCACCAGTCTTAAAAGAGCCAACTTTGCAGACCCCTGGTTTAGACAGAACTGAATCTTAGACAATCTTGAGTAGGGGTGGGCAGCTATGACCCCGTGACAGTCTGTGAACTTCAATTCCAAGCCTGTGGACTCCAACTCCAATTCTGGAAGTTGAAGTCCACAGGTGGTCAAGGAGCCATAGTAGTCTACTTGTGGTCTTGACACTATCTCTATTTTAATTATGAACTTTTTTGGGGAGGGGGGGGGAACTGAAGTTCAGAGCTTTCCATTTAGTGTCATCCCAGCTAGAAGAGGGTGAGTAAATCTTCTCAAATGAACCATTATGTGACTGTAAAGTAGGAATCACCTTCCGCGAAGAATAGAGCGTAGTAGTTACTGAGTCACTGCTGCTCTATGTAACTTGTTTTCCTGCTGTGTGATAAAGGCCTGAGACAAATGAATAAAATCTACCCATGGATCTTTCTTTTTCTTTTCATATTTGTACTAGAGGAAGAGGGGGGAATTTAAATATTAAATGTAACACGAGATATCAGATATCAGTGAAAATGTCAGTTCCACAAAAGCATTTGTATTCATTTATGATACAAATGGAAAGTAATAATTCTCTGCACTTCCCTAGCATTTTTATTAAAGGTTCCTGCTGTGCTTTGTAAGCATCCATTAATTAAGCCATGAAGTCTCCTGGAAGAAGGCAGTTTGCTACAGTCCTTTTAACAATCCAACTCAGCAATATGTAGCATAGGATTTGCAATATGTCTAATTTGACATAGTGCCTTTCAAAGGCGCATTAGAGCTGAACACTTAAATTGTTCCATAGCTTTTCAAAATCTTATTCTTCAGGGTGCATATTTTCATTTCAGCTTTATACTGCTTTATTGAAGGAATAATGTGCAATTTCCCATTCACTAGAGGATTCATATTTTACCAGGAGCACTTTAAGGTTAAGTCGTGTTTTGGTATGTCTGCTAGTTACTGGAAAAAAAAGTTGGATTTAATATGCATAGGTGTAGAACTGAGTGGCATGCTGACTGCCACCCTCCAAAAAGCAGGAAGTATCTGATAAAACCAAGACAAAAATTTATTTTTGTTCATTTCATTTCAGGTATACTGAATTTAATTTTATAAAGTTAATAGGATCATTGCCCACGTATTCAAAACCTGTACCAAATTCACTGCCATATTTTGGAAGAGTTCTGGAGGACACAGTAAAGACTTTTTATGGATTATTGCTACCCATTGCTTCTGTCTATATCAGGGGTGTCCAACCTTGGCAACTTTAAAGCTCGTAGACTCCACCTCCAAGAATTTCTTAGCCAATTCTGGGAGTTGAAGTCCACAAGTCTTAAAAATGCCTAGGTTGGATATTCCTGATCTAGATTATGGATTATGGATGCATAATCTGCAATCCAACCAGTGTATGTAGCATCTTGGAAGTTTTTTTGTAGAACCTCAGCCCCGGTTTATCTGCTTTATTTTTTTGAGTCTTATATATTAAAACTAAGACTGCAAGACTTAGTAAGGCAGGACAGGATGAATGAAATAACCTCCCTTATACTAAAGCTTCCACATCTTTAGCAATCAGTTTTGCAGAGAACAAAAGAAAGAACAGAGGGAATTGAAGAAGAATGTCCTTGGATCATATCCTATTTTCTTTGTCCCAACAGGTAACCCTTTAGCCGCTAAAAGTAGTACATCCATGGTTAAAATGAACCCACAGAGAATTTAAGAAGGACTGAAACAGTTAAGGTATCTATATTAAATATAGTATTTTCTATTTCTCTCTTGCTTCATGGAATATGAAATGGGAGGGACAGCAGCTGCTGATGACACCTGATGACATCAGTAGTTTTTACAGCATTTGTATGAAATACATTCAGAGGTGGTATTCAGCCAGTGACAGGTTCTGGAGAACTGGTAGTGGAAATTTTGAGTAGTTCAGAGAACTGGCAAATAGGCTGGGCCCGTCCCCGCTGCCTCCCAGCCGATCTAATTTTGTTGCCCTGAACAGTAGAACAGAGCTGGAAAACAGGTTAGTGGGGTGGGGAGGAAATAGGGATTTTGCAGTAACCTTCCCCCAGGTGTGGGTGGTGGGTGGGAATTTTGCAGTACCTTCCTCTGCCATGCCCCAAAAGCCATGCCCACAGAACCGGTAGTGTGCTCAACCACCATTACTGTATCAGAATACAACTTGGTAACATCTGTAGACTAGGGAGCAAATTTAAATGGCACTCCACATTTGAGGAAATGCTTCAATGTGGTGGGCTAAGCCCGTGCCATTTTAATATAATTTCTATTTTTCATTTATGAGGGTTTGGAAATCTCCCCTCCCTCACATGCACATAATATACAGAGGCTTCGATGAATAGCTCAGCTGAAAGGAAGCCAATACAAGCAGTCAAGAGTTGTTATGTAGGATTAATTTATCTGGTTCCCAGGAATCTCTTGCAATTTATCAGCTTGGTTTCAGTGCTTCAACAAAGAAGGTTGAGAAATCCCATTATGGACATTCTGGAAATAGCTACTTGACTAGGACAGTCAGTTCCATGACCCATGTCCAAATTGTTTCATTCGACACAAATTGCTTCCCCATCTTTAGTAATCAATTTTGCAGAGGACAAAAGTTAAATGTACCCTAGATATCGGCAGCTTAATTCTTGTGTTGTCTAAAATGCATAACCACTTGTCTGCCTGCTTCAGCTGTTCAAGACTGCTTCATCAATCCACTTCCCATATTTTAAAATTATTCCTTTCTCATAGCTGCCAAATCAGCTACATCATACTGGTTCTATAAATATGTCATCATTAGTAAATGTTCTGCAAAATTACTGTTATTTGAATTTTTAGGACAGCAAAACAATAGTGGTTTCATGCACTAAATGACAACTCTGATGTTTATCTCTTTTGTTTTTTATTTGCTTTTCTGGACCATTATGACTTACTCTCAATTTTGTTTAGCTGCCCTTTGGAAAGAAAGGATCCTATTCTGCCTAATAGATCTGAGACTTCCTATTAAAATCAGTAGAGTCCATCTACTTCATGATTGAGTTTTGTTCATTAAAGAAAGCATCAGCATCAATCAGTGCAGTTAGTTATTTCTGTAAAATCCTAAGAAAAGGAAATACCCCATTTTAAAGCTGTGAACAGCAAAATGCAACACCATGTATTCTTTAGATCAGTAGTCCTCAAAAACGGACCAGTTTTGGGGGGGAAATGGTCTTCCACGGATCAGAGGAGGGATGGTTTTGGATCCCCCACATGCTCAGATTAAGCTTCACTCACTCACCTGCTGCTTGCTTGGCCTGGTTCCCAATAGGCTATGAACTGGGACCACGGGACCCCCAATTTAGATTGTCCAAAAATTGGGAAGGTATTAGAACTCCCTGCTAAGAATTGGGCTCTTCTAAATGTAAAGGTAAAAGGTAAGGTTTCCCTCACACATATGTGCTAGTTGTTCCTGACTCTAGGGGGCAGTGCTCATCTCCATTTCAAAGCCGAAGAGACAGTGCTGTTCAAAGATGTCTCTGTGGTTATGTGGCCAGCATGACTAAATGCTGAAGGTGCATAGAACACTATTACCTTCCCACCAAAGGTGGTTCCTACTTTTCTGCTTGCATTTTAACATGCTTTCGAACTGCTGAGTGCTTTCGAACTGTGAGTGCCCCAACCCTGGAGGTCTTTAAGAAGATGTTGGATAGCCATTTGTCTGAAATGATATAAGGTTCCTGCCTACGCAGGGGGTTGGACTAGAAGACCTACAAGGTCCCTTCCAACTCTGCTATTGTATTATTGTATTGTATTGCTAGATTAGCAGAAGCCGGGACAAGTAACAGGAACTCACGCTAGGGATTCGAACCACTAAACTGATTGACATGACTTACTCTCAATATTGTTTAGTTGCTCTTTGGAAAGAAAGGATCCTCTTCTGCCTAATAGATCTGAGACTTCCCATTGAAATCTATAGAGTCCATCTACTTCATATTGAGTTTTGTTCATTAAAGAAAGCACCGGCATTAAACAGTTATTTCTATAAAATCTAAAGAAAAGGAAATGCCACATTTTAAAGCTGTGACCACTTCAGCAATATGCAACATCATCTCCGTCATGTATTATTTAGTATCATGTGTCTTCGGCATTTAGTCATGCTGGCCACAAGACCACAGAGATGTCTTCAGACAGTGATGGCTCTTCATATACTATATGACAACTCTGATGTTCATCTCTTTTTATCTCTTTATAAACAATTCTGATGTTTATCTCTTTGGCTTTGAAATGGAAATGAGCACCTCCCCCTAGAGGCAGGAATAATAATAATAATAATCTTTATTGTCATTGTAAAAATTACAATGAAATTGGTTACAATGATTAGCACATATGTGCGAGGGGAACCTTTACCTTTGTATATATAAAATAAGTGATAGATTTGTGAGAAGGGAACATTATGAGGAAATAATTAACTTAAATATGATCTCCCTGCATGTCTATGTGAATTCTACTCTCAGTTATGCTAAGTTGAAATACAGTCTTAATTCTTCTGATGTCACATTATATTTCACGAACCACATGAATGGAAATTCCAGAACACTCCAGAAGATAGGCTTAAGATACAGAAGGATCTTGACAAACTTGAACATTGGGCACTATCTAATAAAATGAAATTCAATGGTGAAAAGAGTAAGGTTCTACATTTAGGCAACAAAAATGAAATGCACAGGTACAGTGTAGGTGGTGCCTTGCTCAATAGCAGTAACTGTGAAAGGGATCTTGGAGTCTTAATAGACAACCATTTAAATATGAGCCAGCAGTGTGCAGCAGTTGCCAAAAAAGCCAACACCGTTCTAGGCTGCATAAACAGAGGGATAGAATCAAGATCACGTGAAGTGTTAATACCACTTTATAATGCCTTGGTAAGGCCACACTTGGAATACTGCATACAGTTTTGGTCACCATGATGTAGAAAAGATGTGGAGACTCTAGAAAGAGTGCAGAGAAGAAGAACAAAGATGATTAGGGGACTGGAGACTAAAACATATGAAGAATGGTTGCAGGAATTGGGTATGTCTAGTTTAATAAAAAGAAGGACTAGGGGAGACATGATAGCAGCGTTCCAATATCTCAGGGGTTGCCACAAAGAAGAGAGAGTCAAACTATTCTCCAAAGCAACTGAGGGCAGAACAAGAAGCAATGGGTGGAAACTAATCAAGGAGAGAAGCAACTTAGAACTGAGGAGAAATTTCCTGACAGTTAGAACAATTAATCAGTGGAACAGTTTGCCTCCGGAAGTTGTGAATGCCCCAACCCTGGAAGTCTTTAAGAAGATGTTGGATAGCCATTTGTCTGAAATGGTATAGGGCTTCGTGCCTGGGCAGGGAGTTGGACTAGATGACTTCCAAGGTCCCTTCCAACTCTGCTATTGTATTGTATTTTTTTTTAAATAATCTTTATTAATATAAATATGAAATTGAACATTTAACAATTATAGGGTGGGGGTAGTGGTGAAGACGAACAAGGGTAGGGAGGGAGGGAAAGATAAGGGTAGGGGGACAGACCGGGGATATATCTACTCCCCTAATTTAAGAAATATATTTGTCCCAGTCTAACGTC